>CM052797.1:51231304-51277923 GCA_028533885.1 Nasua narica | reverse complement strand
AGTCAAAGTCAGTACCTCTTATTACATAACTTTCATTCCATTTTGTGCTTTTGCCTTTTTGGTATTTCTCTTAACTCTAATTAAATTGTAATTTTTGTCTTTACTGACTGCAAACTCCAGGAGGACAGGGACATTATCTGTCTTATTTGCCACTTTATCTCCAAAGCCTAGCAAAATACCTAGCACTCATCTGGAACTTAGTAAATATTTGTACAATTAAAGAGTGAATTCATAAATGGATGAAATTTACATACATGTGGTGCCACAGTCAAAACAAAATTAATAATCTAGATTGCCTTTAAGAGAATTATAGCCTTCCTAATGATAACTGTCCATGGATATACTCCTATCCATGCTGATCACAGTTGTGGATAACAGCTGTAGGCTCCCCATTTGCAAAATCACTTACAGCAGACAGTGATGCACCTGGAGAAATGCAATGGCACTTTCAGACTCCTGGCACATTAGCAGTTATGTGCAAATGAGACTGATAGACTATGTCAGGGTCCCTCCCTATTATCCTGATATGCCATAAGTGGATGAATGATAAGTAGTAATACAATCACTCTTTAGAGCATCGGTCCTCTTTCTAACAATCGTCTCTCTGATGTATCATTGGGTCAACTAACCAAGGTCTCTACTTTCACCAAGTTCATAGTTGAGTGGTCTCTTAACACCACAAAAGCACTGAGAGGAGAAGGATGTTTTCAGACCTCTTAGAATGATATTCAACTTTATTTCTTCTGTGTTTTTCAGGAAGTGCTTTATTGGTTCATCCAGTCACAGAACCAAAAGCCAGCACAGTTGATGTGTTTCTGCCAGGATCAAATGAGGTGAGAATAAATGACAAACAGCCACATAGCTTGCATGGCTCCTACCTCCTCCCTTCATTCTGATGAATTAGCCCCTGTTAGGAAATAGATTTCTGCACCATGCAGTTGTGAAGACAGCCCAAATGCCTATAGCAACTGAAGATTCTTATAGGTCATGACCTCGGAGGTCAAGAAACTTAATGAAACAGGAGGGAGAAAGATGAATATGTAAGAACCCCAAGGAGGGTCAGCATGGTTCTTTACCTTCACACTTGGACTTGTGTAAGTGACTCCTTGTAAACACACTGAGGCTTTGGGTAAGAAGAAATCTTTAGTCTGCTAAGAGGTATTGGTCTCTGGAGGGAAGCATAAGTAAAAAGAGACTTTGCTCTTTGGTTCTGGCTCTATCTAAATCCTAAATTTTGGGTACCAAAACCTGGTCTCCAGACACCCATCAAAGTGGGTAAAAAGTAACAGTGGTTACTTCCCTTTATGCTCCGTGTGCCTCCCAGCTCTTTTGTTGGTTATTTTCATTGATTATTATCATGGTATAAAATATCATCCTGCACTGCTATAGCCCATGGCACTGAACCCAGGCAGAGCCCGGGGAAGAGGTGGGATTAGCCTGTGGGCTGCATAGCAGAGGGTCATGGAGAATAACAGCAACAACCTCCAGAGACAGACCAAGGATATATGCAGAGGGGCCAGGAGAAGAGGCAGGGCAGAAACTTGGGGCACCAGAACAGGTAAAGAGGGTATGGAATGGAGAGCAAAGAAGAGACAGACCCTGGAGAGAGTCCTTGATATGGGAGCATCACCGCAGGCTTCTACAGGTGAGGGGAGGAGGCATCAAGGTTACCAAACTGATGTGAGATCCCTCTGTCAAGATGTTCCTGGACTAACTCTGGAAAACAGTTTGGAGGCTCTTCAAAAAGTTAAAAATAGAACTACCCTGCGACCCAGCAATTGCACTACTAGGTATTTATCCAAAGGATACAAACATAGTGATTCGAAGGGGCACATGCTCCCCGATGTTTATTAGCAGCAATGTCTACAATAGCCAAACCATGGAGTTAGCCTAGAAGTCCATCGACAGATAAATGGATAAAGAAGATGTGGTATATATAGACAATGGAATATTACTCAGCCATCAAAATGAATGAAATCTTGCCATTTGCAGTGGTGTGGATGGAGCATTATGCTAGGTGAAATAAGTCAGAGAAAGACAAATAGCATATGATTTCAGTCATATGTGGAATTTAAGAAATAAAACAGAAGAACATATGGGATGGAAGAAAAAAAGGATGGGGGAGAGGGAAGCAAACCATGAGGACTCTTAACTATAGAGAACAAACTGAGGGTTGATAGAGAAGGTGGGTTGGGGATGGGCTAGCTGGCTGATGGGCACTAAGGAGGACACTTGTTGTGATGAACCCTGGGTGTTGTATGTAAGTGATAGATCACTAAAATCTCCTGAAGCCAATATTGTTAACTAACTAGAGTTTAAATTTTAAAAAGAATATACCTCTGGACTGTCTAGGCAGGTGGTGAAGTGGCTGAGCCAGGCCATGCTCGCTGCTTAGTACTGTCAAGTGCTGGCGAAGCAATACGTGAACCATCACCCTCAGTGTTCTCTTTCAGTGTTTGCTTGTGCTAGTTTCCTGAGGCCGTGTTTGCTTGTGCTAGTTTCCTGAGGCCGCTGTCCGTGTTTGCTTGTGCTAGTTTCCTGAGGCCGCTGTCACAAATTGCCACAAACCCAATGACTTGAAACAGCACGAATGTATCCTCTCCCAGTTCTAGAGGCTTGAAGCCCCAAATCAAGGTTTCGGCAGGCTAAGTTCCTTCTGGAGGTCCAGAAGGAGATTCTCTTTCATGCCTCTCTCCTAGCTTCTGGTGGCTGCCCGCAGTCCTTGTGGTTCCTGGCTCTGTAGCCACATCACATTACTCCAATCTGTGCCTCTGTCTTCACACACCTTCTCCTCTTGTTTCTCTTATGAGGACACTTGTGACATTTAGGGAGCGTCTGGATAATCCTGGATAATCTTCTAATCTTGAGATCCTTAATTTAATCAAATTTACTACTGTAGAAAGTATATTCACTCCTTCCCAGTATAAGGAAGTGTGTATAACTTTTGGAGGGGCCACCATTCAGCCCAGTACACTTGTCTTTATTGATAGAATGATACTCAGGCTTTTCTCCAGAATGTTCATCAATTATGTTCTTTCCTCTTGGTTCCTCCAGTAATTTATAGTTCTTAGATGAGGGCTCCTTATAAAGTTTCCCTACCAAGTAAAAACCTAAGAAAAAGGCTAAATACAACAACCAGCTAAATAAATTGTCCTGCCAACAAGTTCACTGAGAGTTTATCAAGTCAATTTTAACAAAGCTGTAGGCTCCCATTAAGAAGAACTAACTCCCCCCCCCCCAAAAAAAAGAAGAACTAACTCCCCGGGATGCCTGGGTGGCTCAATTGGTTAAGCAGCTGCCTTCGGCTCAGGTCACGATCCCAGGCTCCTGGGATCGAGTCCCACATCGGGCTCCTTGCTCAGCAGGGAGCCTGCTTCTCCCTCTGCCTCTGCCTGCCACTCTGCCTGCTTGTGCTCTCTCTTCCTCTCTCTCTCTGACAAATATATAAATAAAATTAAAAAAAAAAAAACTAACTCCCCTTCTGATGTAGCCACAAATGAATTTTTAAATTAATTTTTTAATTAACAAAAGCATTTTATTAATGACCTACCATCATTGCAAGCACACTGCAGTGACTGTATAACGTATTCCTTCAACACTGTTTCCCAAAGTGTTCTGTGATTGTTTTTTCACTATATCTTCAAAACCCTAGGGAAATGAGCCAAGCTATTTCTTGCCAGATTTTTACCTCACCAGTTAGCTAGTACCACATCACACTGTGCAAGGGGGCTACCTACAGTCCCTCGTTGTCACTCTTCCCCATATTTCTAGATGGCCCATTCCCTCTACTTGAAGTCTTTGCTCGAATAGCTTCTTCTCATGAGGCCTTCCCTGACCACCTAGTTAAGATTACAGACCACTCCTACTGCCCCAGTGCTGTCCAGCTCCCCTTCATCCTTCATTTTTCCCACAGAACCTGATATCTTTAACATTCTTAATATTTACTGATACGTTTTGCTGATGACCTTTCTCCCCCATTAGAATGTTAGCTTCTTAAGGGTTTCTTAGGTGATTTTCCTCTGTTACATTCACTCTCTATCCCCAGCAGCTAGACGAGTATCTGACAGGTAGTAGGCCTTCAGTAAGTACTTGCTGAGGAGCTTGGTGACTGAGCACTAGGTCTGATCTACATAGTACTTTATACCAGTTTTACCCTTCCAAGGCTGGGGACTTTGTATATAGCACCAGACACACCCTATACATATCCCTCTTATTCTAATTAGTTCTAGAAATGGTAGACAGATAATCCCAAAATCTTACTTAAGTCAGTTCGTTTGTTTGTTTTACCTTTCACTCCCACTACTCTATCTAAAGCTATCGGAATTTGTCAAAGAAAGACATTATAAGAAAAGAAAGCTAAGACAATATCCCCCATAAACACAGACACAGAAATCCTTAACAAAACATTAACAAACTGGATCCAGCCAAGCATAATACATGGAGACAAGGCGGGGTGGATCCTGTTGAACTGCAAGTTCACGGAGCTGAGGATAGGCCACAGCCCTCTCACCTTCACCGCAGGACAGGGCAGCTCTAGAAAGGATGTGGTAATCCCAGGAGGTGACCTTGTGAAATAGACTGGCTGCCAGAAATCATATTGGGCTAAAAGAGAGGAAAAGAGGTTTTTGTTTCCATGCATGTTGCTGCTGCTGGTGTCTTAAGGATTTATCCTATCAAATTACTTTGTAGGACCTTCTGGGTACTTCAGCAACTAAACTGCCTTGACCAGGATCCCAGATAAGAATTTGAACTTCCTCCCTGAATTGTACTCTGCTAAAAAATGATACTATGTAGTGATCCAAGTTTCTATTTGTCTTTCTCCTAGATCTGTTTCCTTCTCTGATGCTCTCCTTTTCTCCTGCCTCATTTGTAATTTATTTGCTCACAATGTGCTCTCTTCTTCGTTATTGCTTTTTCTTTCTTCCATCATCTTTTTTACTCTAAACGCATTAAGTTTATGAGACAACCAGACTATAAAAATCCATAAGGGCAGGAAGTCTGTCTTTCTGTTCACTCATGCGTGCCTAGCAGTGCCGGGCATGTGGTGGGTTGTTGGATAAATAACTTTTGGATGGACAGATGGACAAATGAATAGCCTTTTAGTGAACTTAATCCATCACAGTACTAGGTTAGTCCTTTGGAAACTTCTTAAAAATGTATGTTCTTACTAACTTCTACTCAAGATTTTTTTTTAACTATACTTATTTTAGCCTCCCAGTTATTTGAAATCCAGATAAAATGAATGCTTTACTGAATAATGAAAACTGTGAGCAGAGTCGATCTTATACTCTTTTTCATTAGGGTCTGTTCCTTTCCAGGTCTGGTATGACTCTAAAACCTTTGCTCATTGGGAAGGAGCACGTACTGTGAAGATCCCGGTAGCCTTAGACACCGTAAGTCGTTTTCAGGCTGCTATTTTTACCTGTTGTGCTGTATCAGTCTGCTTGGGCTGCCATCATAAACTACCACAGATGGTGGCTTAACCAACAGAAGTTTATTTTCTCACAGTTTTGGAGGCTAGATGTCCCAAGGTAAGGTGCCAACAATTCAGTTCCTAGTGAGGACTCTCTTCCTGACATGTAGATAGCCACCTTCTTACTGTGTCCTCACATGTCAGAGGGAGAGAGAGTGAGCTCTCTTATATCTCTACTTAAGACACTAATCCTATCAGATTAAGGCCCTACTCTCTGACCTCATTTAACCTTCATTACCTCTTTAAAGGCTCTATCCCCCAATAGAATCACGTTGATGTTTGGGGCTTCAACATAGGAAATTGGGGGGAACACAAACGTTCGTTCCATAGCATGTACCTACATAAAAGGAACCAGGGACATTAGTGTTCTGCATAATAACACACAGAGAGAGAGACAAAAAATAGATAAGGGGCTGAGGCAGGGAGAAAGTTTGGGAGCAATGGCGAATTACTGCTAATGGGTACAGGGTTTCTTTTTGGGATGATGAAAATGATTTAAAATTGATTGTGGTGACAGGTGCATGACTCTCAATATACTAAAAAACATTTAATTGTACACTTTAAATGGGTGAGTTGTAGGGCATGCAAATTATACCAATAAAACCGTGAAAACATGAGAAAAAAGTGTCAACATATAGCCTGATTTCACCATATGAGACATCGAGGACAAGCAACTCTTCCCCATATATTTCAATTTATATGTCTAAGAAAATTAATAATAACACTAAAAACAGAGTAAAAATGGTGGTCACCACACACACCATACAGAATGTCCTCCTCTAGGACCAAGTCACAAAACTGGAGTTTTCAGTTGTAACTCTGACCCTGTATGCCTAAGGGTAGGCTATCAGTTATGACAGTAGAGTCAAGGGGGCCCATCCAGAGTGAACTTATGAAGTGAAGTTTGTTCTTGCCGCTAAATCACAACCACTACTGCAGGCCCTAAGTAGTGTTAAGATTAATAAAGATATATTGATGTTATTTTTTAAAGCTGTTATCAGTAGTATGAACTCCATAATAAAACGATTTCAGATGCCAACTTTCAGATCTAAAAGAGAACTTAACATTCATCTACTCCAGTCCCTCATGCTTATAGGTGAAGAAACTGAATTCAGAAAAGTTCAATTACTTGTCCAGGGTTGTGGCTAACTTGTGGCAGATAAGACCCTAGGTCAGCTGCACTCCTACTTCAGAGCCCGTACTGTACTAACTTACTACCTCAGTCTTTGGGGAAAAAAAGAAAAGAAGAAGTGGTTGATTGATGAGAGGGAGATAAAGGTGCTTTATTTCTTGCTGCCAACTAGGAGTCCAGCAGAGGGTGCACATCCTAACTCTTCCACCTTCACTCCCACCTTCATTTGTACTCGTGAACTTTTTTCCCCGCTTGTACTTTACTTACTCACAGAGAAGTACAAGCCCCCATATGATCCAAAGAGCTTCCTTGCAGAGGATTGTATGGGGACGCAGGAAATTTACGGGGCTTTCCTTGCTGGGAATGCCATTCCAGAAGAACCATAAGTATGATCCATGCCAGTAACACTGTGGTTAGAGTCACTTCAGGTGTCTTTGGTGGCCTCTACAACAGAAGTTTCCCAGATTTACTCTCAGAATTGAGCCCATCATCCTGGTGATTCAGGGAAGCAGGGAGCAGGAAGAGTATAGACCATAGTAAGGATAGAGTCATCTCCCTGAAACCAAGAAACCATAATATTTTATATGCACACATACGTACATGTGGGCCTGCTTACACAGGCATAAAAAACACTCCTGGGCGCCTGGGTGGCTCAGTTGGTTAAGCGACTGCCTTCGGCTCAGGTCATGATCCCAGAGTCTCAGGATCGAGTCCCATATCGGACTCCCGGCTCTGCGGGAAGTCTGCTTCTCCCTCTGACCTTCTCCCCTCTCATTCTAAGTCTCTCTCTCTCTAATAAATAAATAAATAAATCTTAAAAAAAAAAAAAAAAACACTCCTTAGCAGAGCCCTAGAAATAAACACGTGTATTATGTTGACAAGAAAATTAAAAATACAAAATAGGAACTACTGATAGGATAGGCAGAATAGATAACAAATTGATGAAGGGTAAGAAGTTTCCCTGATAATTAAAAAATGGATGATTTTTAATCTTTGAACTCTTTTCCTTTGAATGCCATCGCTTCCATATTTTCCATCTCTGTGCTCACAAATTTCTTTTGCCTTTGAGTGTATACTTGCAAAGAATGGGAGTCTCATACAATGAAATATTTTTAGATTCTACATTGAAATTGCTTTCTATGAATACTCCTTCCCTGAGAGTATTGTTCTGTTACAGATACCAGTATTTCAGCGAGGTGGAAGTATAGTACCAATAAAGATGATCGTAGGAAAATCCACAGGCTACATGACCAATTCCCCATATGGACTCCGGGTGGCTCTAAGCACCAAGGTATTTGGAAAATGTTACCTTTACACATCTCATTCATTACTACTTTATCTCTTTACAGGAGTAGTGGCCTTTTGAGTATGGGACACTATATATGAAAATGAGAAGCCCCAGTGATGGAATGGGTGCTTCTGATGTTTTTCTAGAAATCAAAGTTTTGAATCATTTCTGAATCATTGTCCAGCCTGTCTGCCTTTCCTGGAATTGTTCTTAAGAGAACTCTGAGAATTAGGAATGATAGAAATTTCCTCCAGGGCACGGTCACCCTGGGTGCTCTGTAGCTTGGCCTTGATCACCACTGGACTAAATGCCTATTAGGCCTAGTCAGCCTGCCACATGGATTAGCCCTAAAACTCAGTCTCCTGTAAAAGGGTGGCAGTATCTATGCAGCATTTCAGGAACACCAACCCCACACAATGACTTCTGTTCTCATCAGCTGGCTCAAACAACTAAAATCCTCTGGGGTAAAGCTTAGAAGGATCCAGAATTTGTAGGTCTTTTTTAAAAGATCTTTTGAGCCAGATGAAACCTAGAGCAGACTCCTTTCCTATCCATTTGCCCACCTATAGTACCAACACAAACTCTTACTCTTCTACAGAACTGAACACAGATTCATACTCTCATGCAAATATAGAATAATTAAGCTTGCTTTTCCATCTATTTCACTTAGACATTCTTCTTGGGCCAAATTATAAGCCTCAGACCACGTAATAAATACAAGAGATCCTGACGGTAAACAGCCATATGGAGTGCTGTGACTTTGACATGTGAAAGGGATCCTCTGACTGAAAGGAAGTAGGAACTAGATGCCATCCTCTAAATGGAGGGCTTCTAAAAATAGCTGATTTCATCCATTATATACTAAATCTTTTTAGCTTTAGTTTCATCCTTTGAACTTTTCTTGACCTGTCATATCACCTTCTAGGGTAGTATTTTCAAAGAAGCCACCTATGCCACTGACCATATTTGGTAGTTTAAATTTTTTTCAACAAGATCTAACTCTTTGAGCTCCTCATACATGACTTCCTTATGCATATTATTTCACTAATGGGTATTGAATGTATATATTTATATGACTACATTGTATAGCTTGAATATTAAGTTTTTATTTAATAAAATTTTTCACAAATTTTTTAGTCCCTTTAGTGGGTGACATTCTTTTCCTAGTAAGCTATTACATAAGCACATTCTCTATCTATGATTCACTCTCCAGGATTCTGCCATGGGTGAATTCTATCTCGATGATGGCCATTCATTCCAATACCTCCACCAGAAGCAATTCTTGCACAGGAAGTTTTCATTCTTGTCAGATGTTTTGATCAACAGGTAATGGCAGCTAAAAAACTGTGTGCTTTCGTAAATATGTGATCCTCAAAAACAGCTAATATTTTATTTATTTTTAAAATAATATTATTTAATATTTTTATTAAATAATATTTTAAGCTAATATTTTAAGGTACTATTTAAAGAAATTGATGAAGGCCATTTGTGGAGTTTTTTTTCAGCTTCACTAAATAATTGACAAGTAAAATTGTAATATATTTAAAGTGTACAACATGGTGATTCACTATATGTATATACTATAAATGGAATCCCACCATCAAGTTAATTAACTTATCTATCACCTCACATATTTACTTTTCTTTTCTTTTTTTCCTACTCTGTTGGCAAATTTCAGTTATACAATATAGTACTGTCAGCTACGGTCACTATCTTATATATTAGATACTCAGACCTTATTCATCTTATAACAAAAAGTTTGTACCCTTTTACCAGCCTCTCCCTATTTCCATTTGCAAATACAAACAATTCTATTTCTTCCATTCCAATTTAGATATCTTTTATTTCATTTTCTTGCCTAATTCCTCTGGCCAAGATGTCCAGTAGTATGTTAAACAAAATGGTGAGAAGTGGGCATCCTTTTCTTGTTTCTGATCTTGATTCTTTCTTTCTTTCTTTCTTTCTTTCTTTCTTTCTTTCTTTCTTTCTTTCGGAGAGAAAGAGCACGAGCATGGGGGTGGGAAATGGCAGAGGGAAAGGGAGAGAGAGAATCTTAAGTGGGCTCCACACTTGGCATGGAGCCCAATGTAGGGCTCGATCTCATGACCCTAAGATCATGCCCTGAGGCAAAATCAAGAGTTGCACACCTAACCCACTGAGCCATTCAGGCACCCTGATGTACATTCTTTCTACTCACAATTTTTTGAGAATTTTTATTATGAAAGGATATTGAATTTTGTCAAATGCTTTTCCAATACCTACTGAAATAATCATATTATTTTAATCCTTTTTTGTTAATATATCACATTTATTGATTTGCCTATGTTGAAGCATCTCTGTATCCCAGAAATAAATTCCACTTGATCATGGTGTGTAGTCCTTTGTTGAGGAATTCTACATCTGTGTTCATCAACGATATTGGCCTGTAATTTTCTTTTCTTGTACTGTCCTTGCTAGCTTTAGTATCAGGGTAATGCTGCCCTCATAAAATGAATTTGAAAGTGTTCCATTTTTTGGAAGAATTTGAAAAGGATTGATATTCTTTAAATGTTTGGTAGAATTCCAACAGTGAAGCCATCTGGTCCTAGACTTTTCTTTCTTGGCAGTTTTTTGTTTATGGATTCAGTATCCTTACTAGTAATTGGTCTGTTCAGATTGTCTATTTCTTCATGATTCAGTATTGGTAGGTGGTATGCTCTAGGAATTTATCCATTTCTTGTGGTTTATCTAATTTATTGGTATATAATTATTCATAGTAGTTTCCTATGATCCTTAGTATTTCTGAGGTATCAAATGTAATGTCTCCTCTTTCATTTCTGATTTTATCTATTTATTAATTTAAATTCCAGTATGGTAAATATGCAGTGACATGTTTCTGATTTTGAGTCCTCTCCCTTTTTTTGTTGGTGAGTCTACCTAAAGATTTCTCTACTTTATTTCTTTTTAAATTAGCTCTTGGTTTCATTGATCTTTCCCATTGATCTTTTTAGCCTCTGTTCCATTTATTTTCACTCTGATCTTTGTTATTTCCTTCCTCCTACTAAATTTGGGCTTAATTTGTTCTTCATTTTATAGTTCCTTGAGGTGTAAAGGTAGATTGTTTATTTAAGATTTTTCCTTTTCTTAATGTAGGCATTTATTGCTATAAATTCTTTACCCTCTTAGAATTGCTTTCACTGAATCCCATAAGTTTTGGTATATTTTGTTTCCATTTTAATCTAAGATATTTTATTTCCCTTTTGATTTTTTGTTTGGCCCACTGGTTATTTAGGGGTATGTTATTTAATCCCCATATATTTGTGAATTTTCCAATTTTCTTCTTGTAATTGATATCCTTTGCTCCTACAATTATGGTCATAAAAGATGCTTGATATAATTTCAGCCTTTTTTTCAGCCTTTTTCAATTTGTTAAAACTTATTTTTAGTCTAATATATGATCTGTCCTGGAGAATGTTCCGTGTGTGCTTGAGAGCAATATGTACATGTATTTTTCTGCTATTGAATGGAATGTTCTATATATATCTATTAAGTTTATCTGGTCTAACATGTAGTTTAAGTTCATGTTTTCCATACTGATTTTCTGTCTGGATGATCTATCCATTATTGAAAGTGGGGTATTGAAGTCTCTTGCTATTACTATATTGCTGTCTATTTCAATCTCCAGGTATGCTAATATTTGCTTTACATATTTAGGTGTTCTGATATTGGGTGCATAAATATTTACAAATGTTATATAACCTCTTAGCGAATTGACCCATTATATAACAATCTTTATTGCCTATGATTACAGTTTCTGGCATAAAGTCTGTTTTGTCTGATATAAATATTAGCTACCCCTGGTTTTTTTTGGTCTGCATTTCCATGGAATATCATTTTCCATCCCTTCACTTTCAGTCTGTATGTGTCCTTAAAGCTGAAGAGGGTCTCTCTTATAGGCAGCATATAGTTGGGTCTTGACTTTTTAACCATTCAGCAACTCTGTCTCTATTGATTGGAGAATTTAGTTCAAATACACTTAAAGTAATTACTGATAGGTGGTTGTTTGGGGGCCCATATCTCAGGCGGGGCCTTAAAACTGGGGCAACAGGAGTGTGGTCCAAACTTTTCACTCTTCAGGGAGAAGTTGGGAGTTGGGAGTTTCCCTCCCAATTGTAAGGCACTGTCCTGGGGGGTGGAGGTTATGGTGAGCCTGTTTCAGCCTTTCCTACCTGATTTGCTGTGGCTATTTCCTCAGTCACCCGAAAAATCAGAGTCACTCAGCTAGTTTCTGTTTCACTAAAAGGGAATTGCTCCACATGTAGCTTTACATGTGAGGAAGTGCATCAGTGCATCCATGGGAGGAAGGAAATTCAGGGGCCTCTTAAATGTTGCCATCCTGGTCTGGAGTTTCCCTGAAGTATTTTTCAATCACTCTATGAACCTTCCTTCCTTATTGTCTCCGTCTTCCTGTTCCTCACTCTCTAAAAAAATAAAAAAGAATTCAATTTAAGTTCTGATTAGTCCCATTTATCCACCCATTCAGCAATTCATTATCTGATTTCTTAAAATCTGATTGCAGTGTCCAAGTCACATTAGGCTTTAGTGTCCTTAGGCGATTTCTTTCCAAATGGCTTGTTAAAAGGAGACTGGTTTGTCTACTGGTTAGGCAGTCCTCGGCACAGGGAATCATCCGTTTCCATCTCTTCATCCTAGTAAACATGACAAGTGTGTGGTTCAGGCCTCCATAGAGAAAGATGGGACAACTTCCAAGGCTAGGATATTGACCTAATAACCAGTCCAAACTCCTATTCCTCTCATTTTCCTAACACTATTTTTATCTATTCCAGTTGTGCCGACAAAAGAGGTCATTATCCCAGCAAGTGTGTGGTGGAGCAGATCTTTGTCCTAGGCCTCAAGAAACAGCCATCTTCTGTGACCACCCGTTCATCTGGTGAGGAAACAGGTCGTTTGTTTTTGTAAACATGGAAGTATCTGCAGCAAAGAAATGATTAGTCCTAAAACTGATACAGCACTTAGCCACGTGGATCCTGAACTTTCTGATGGAGGTCAAATCTACTAGTATCTAGAGGGAGCAAGGCCATCCTGCTTCTCCTCATCAACTGGGCCTTCTGCAAACTCTAAGCTGTGGATATTTTCTAAGGGAAATTATTTAGGACTTGAAAATTTATAGCTTCTCTGAATGTATTTTTAACTATAGATAGCTGAAGCCCCAGAGAATCCTACCCATGTTTATGGAGTTTCTTAAAGGGCTATATCCTTTCTTACCTACCGCATTTCTTGGATAAATCACTTTGTTCCTTACAGTTTCCTTTCAACCAATATTGCACTCAAAATTATGGAGTGTTTAATGTTTAAAAAATTCATGGACATCATGGGTAAAAGTGCTATTAAATTGGATTCTCCTAGGTGAGGTATCAGGTTTTATGTCTGAGTCAGAAATATTTGATTCAAAGGACAGAGTTTTTTCTCCTAGATATTCATCAAACTTTTCCTATTATTGTCTTGGTATTTATTTAGATGGCAAAGATGAGCCTGTGGCTTTTACATATTGTGCCCAAATGTCCACCCTGCGGCTGGAGAAGCTCTCACTGAATATTGGCGCTGACTGGGAGGTCCATGTCCGATGATGGTGCAGTGCGCCCGGGAGCAAGTGTGGGAAGCAGCCTGCACCTTTCAGCCTTGCCCTTGGCCTCTTCTGAGATCTGTGCTGCATGCTAATTGACTTCTCTGGCTAAAAAGCGTCCTCCATTGATCATCCGTTTACTAATGAGAATAGATTTCAAGTTTTACCTCTTTAGAGGTACTAGTCATACTCTTTGTGTCAAACACCACTTCATCTTCTCAAAGCAGGTAGCCCTGAGACATTTATAGAGTTCATTAATCTTCCACTGCTTCTTGGACTGTGGAGCTGTGGTGAATGCTGTGGCCCAATGAGTAGCTTCTCTTTGAGCACAGCCAGATGGGTTTATTGGTTTGGTTGTTATTGTTGTTGTCTTAAGGAAACTGTACCCCCAGTGGGGGCTCAAACTCACAACTTTGAGATCAAGAGTCGCTTGCTCTACCAACTGAGCCAGGCAGGCACCCCTGGATGGGTCTGTTGTATGTGGGATGTGAGCCAAGCCCACCTTGTTGGCCCATTTGTGGAAGCTTGCCTTGGGCCATGCAGCAGAGTCAGGCTGGCTATAGCAGCTGAGTTACTCGAGGCCTGTCTCTAAGGGGACAGCAGCCTCTGGTACCCGCCCCCCCCCCAACACACAGTTACCTTTCACCCACTTAGACGTGAGCAAAACAACCCTTTTCTGCTTGCATTGCATACACCGCAGCAACAGAGAGTTACTCTCCCCTAAAGATAACTCGGAAGCACAAAGGATTCTTTTCCCTGTCATGCTTTTTGGGCTTCAAAGTTCCTAATTAATCTTCTTAAAATCCTAACTTATCTCAATTGTTTTTATTAAATACTGTTTACTAGCCAGAGAATATTTGTAGCATGAGTAAGCTATAGCTTATAATTGAAAATAAAATGAATACCCATGTTCCCACTACTGAAATAGAACACGGGGCTGGGATGATGGTGAGGTAAGTGAGGTACTTGCCTTGAGCAAAAAATTTAAGGGGGTACAGAAAAATGCAATCATCAAAACAAATATTTTAATGCAGTATTTTTTAAAAATCAAAATGCAAAAAATAATGAACAAAAATATCAAGATTTTTCAATCAAGAGACAGGCTCAGTATTACTGAGGTTTTCTTTACCATCAGGCTCCAGTATGGCTTGGTATGGGCTAGAACATTACAACACACCAGTCCCTCACGGTGCTTGCCACTCTGGAGCCGCCGGTGACCCCTGCTGCCCGCCACGATATCTGTGGGGCAGCCTCGTGTCCTCAGCGCACCTCGACCAATGCACATTTTCACATGTCCTTTACCAAACAACTTGTCAACTGCCACCTCTGTGCCTTGCATTCCCTGGGCTGAGATACCCCCCACCTTCCCCCCAACCTGTGTAAATCTTACTGTCCCTTCAGGCCCAACTCAAATGCCATGGTCCCATTAAGCCTTTCTAACTCCCCTAACAGCCCCATGCCCCTTTACCCGTGAGCAGTGATTTTGCCCATCTCTGAACTGTTGCTCCACTTACAACGTGTGTTCTACGTCGCATTCTCAGGGATGGTCCCTTAATGTTTCAGTCCGTCTGTCTTGTTCCTCTGCTAGATTGTATGTTCCTTAAAAGCATATTGTATTTGTCTCCTGTCAGAGCAGTGTGACACTTGGCTTTCAGTAACTATTGGCTACAAGTGGCTAACTGATGGATTTGGTTGATTAAAAAATGAGAACTGAATGGATTCGTTTCTGATTTACTTTTTTGACAGGACTCTTCCCTCTAGACGTAAGTAGACCTTGTGCGTTTCCTTGTGGACACGTTTCATGTTATCAGTTGAGATTTGGGCTTTGCACCATTTTGGGGCTCCCACAGACATTTGCAGATTCTTTGCTATTTCTGTAAGTTTTGCAATTCAGGAGGAAGGAGGAAGGCGACATTAGTTGAAGCAGTATTTCCCAGCTTCAAACTTTCCTTAGCAATCTACAGTAAGAACCTGAAAACAGGGTACTTTTATCTAATATAAATGATGGCTTTTAATAGCATTTAAAGTTGAATAATTAAGGCCTATCTTTAAATTAATATTGCATTTATTCTTCCATGTGAAATATTTTGGGGGGAAGGAATGAATAAGAACTAGTAAATTACTGGGAAACTTCTCTACCTTGACCCAGAATGATACTGAAACAGTCACCTAGAGACATTGAGTGGAAAGAAATATAGTCTAGGTGCTAATTGTTCTCTTTCCTTACTGCTTCTCCCCCTTGCCCCCAGTTCCTGTTCCTGCAGCTGTGCCCAGGGCACTGTGTGGGGGTAAGCTGACCTGTAGGTGTTCCGTTACCTTGTTGTGGCTAATTCTTGACATGTTTACTCAGGAAATGGGATTTCATGTAAGAATTAGAATAATTTCCACAGAGATTGAAACAAAGCTCTCAAATGCATAATGTGTCTTTACTTAAGGCTTCAATGCCAAGGAATGAGTTGACAAATTAGTTTAAAATCAGAAACTGCATATGTTAATAAAAAAATTAAAAAAAAAAACAGAAACTGCCCAACAGAAAAACAGGCAAAGGTAATTTGTAAAATAAAGTAAAATAGACAAAACAAGCATGAGGGTGCTCAGCCTCGTTAATAATCAAAGAAATGAATTTTTAAAAAGATTTTATTTATTTGAGAGAAAGAGAATGTGAAAGAGAGAGAGATCATGAGCAGGGGGCTGGGGCAGCGGGAGAAGCAAGCTCAATCCCAGGACCCTGGGATCATGAACCGAGCTGAAGGCAGATGCTTAACAAACTGAGCCATCCAGAGGCTCCATAATTTTTTTTTTCTTTTTCCTGACTGGCCAAGATGAAGAAGAGTGAAAATGTCCAGTGCTGATGTTGGCATGGAGAATAATGGTTCTCTCCATCATTGGTGGAATTATAAATAAGTATAAGCTTTCAAGATGAGTATCTGGCAATACTGTCAAAACTTTAAATCTGCAGACTCTAACCCAGCAATTCTACTTCAGAGAAATTAGATAAATTGCTCAGAACTACTAACTGCAGTGTGATTTACACTGCATAAAACTAGGAATACGCTGTGTTCTTTAACAGGAGGCTGGTTAAATATAGCCCTTTCATACAGCAGAATACTGAAATAGAGGGACATCCTGTACTCTTCAAAATTTAAAGACCATGAAAAACGGTCTGAGGAAATGTTCTAGATTGAAGGGGATACAAAAGAGACATGACAACAAATGTGTGATCCTGGGCTGGAACCTGGGGCCTATAAAGGGACAGTTGGCAAAATTTGAATGGGATCTTTTGATTACATGGTAATTTTCCTAATTTTGAGGTTTATACTATAATTATATAGAATTTCCTTGCTTTTAGGAAATACTAAAGTATTAAAGGATAATGGTATCTTTAACTTACTCTCAAATGGCTCAGAAATTGTATGTATGTATGAGAAGGAGAAAAAGACAGAAAAAGGCAAAATGAGTTTAAATGTTACAATTGAAGAACTTTGGGTGAAGGGTATATAGGAACGCTGTATGCTATATATTCCACTTTCCTAGAAGTTTTAAACTATTTAATAAACAAAAAGTGGGGCCATATCTCTATAATATCTAACAACTTTAAAATATTTGCTTCCTAGCATTGTAAAAACCTATAAGCTGTGGCATATAACACAGGAGGAAACAAATTGAGTTAATACAAGAACATACCTTGATTCTAATACTGCAGACCACTTCAGAATGTTCCTAAGATCAGCTCTTCTTCACCTGAGAAGTGAAGGGCCAGGCCAAGTCCTCTACTTCAGGGACACAAATCCCATCCTCTTGTTCACTAGGAGGCAAAGGGGAGTTACTCAGATCTGAGGGCTGAAAGCCACCAGCAGAAGGGAGAAGGGGGAAGGAACAAAAGCAGGGAAGCAATGTGTTTTGTCTTGCAGAGCCAGCAGCCCGCCAAGGACACTCCCCAGCTAGGTGTTTTGCCAGCTGGGCCTCCTACATGAGCCAGTTTAGGCCAGTCTGGAGCTGAGGACCTCCCAAAGAAGCCCCCCTGAGTTGTCCTAAAGTTAACTGTAGCTCATTATAATACCGAGATCTCCTCCTATGGCTTGAGTTTTCTGCCATTTTTTGAACATACAATGTAGGCACTAGCATGTTGACATGCTAGGCATGCTCAGTTGACCCAAAGTACCTAAGCACAGAATATCTCTAAGTTTCTTAACACATATGTAACTCCCTGCCCCTGCCCCCAATAACTGAAAAGCTTCTTGCACTAACCCCATAGGAAGACAGTACTTCGAGAGCTATCTTCCTGTCTCCTTACTGTAACAAGTAATAAAAAGGTCTTTGTTTTCAACTTACTTGTGTTGTGTTCAATTTAACGCACAACAAGTAGCAAAGCCCTTGAGTTGTCACACTCTGAGCACCAGGCCAGCAGGCCCCCCCCCGCCCCGGGCCCTCCACACCTGCGCCCTGGCAGCACCACAAAGCACGGCAAAGGCTGTGTCATCATGGATGTCTCACCTGAGGGCAGGAGCTGACCAAAGAGCCTTCTGGAGGGTTCATGCTAAGAAACAGAATACATGTTTACATGTTGATGGGGGCATTTATTTAGGGCAGATGACCTGTATAGGGGCCAGAGATAGTCCTTCGTGCATTTGGAAGGCCGGCTTGGTCACCATCCTTCTCTCAGATCTGAGTTATCCAGATCCTGGCTGTGATAAATCTGAGGTGGTCGGTTCCGCACAGGAGTAATCCCAAGATTTGTTTCCATTTTGACTAGGTACCAACACATTCTCTGTCTAAGGAGACTGGGTGCACTTGAGATTGACCGATAGGACTAACTGTGTCCTGGGCACAGCTCACTTCAGAATAGGTGAATTCCCATGCGTCAACACGACCAGGGCAAATCCCAGATCAGGCCATTCTCCTAAAGGCTCCCTAGGGGAGAAAGCACAGATTGCTGCCAAGAGTTTGTCTTACAGTTGAACTGAGCCCTGTGTCCTGGTTAACTAAAACCAGTGAATCCTGGGGCTCCTGGGTGGCTCAGTCAGCTAAGCGTCTGCCTTCAGCTCAAGTCCTGATCTCCAGGTCCTGGGATTGGCTTGCGTCAGGCTCCCTGCTCAGTGGTGAGTCTGCTTCTCCCTGTCTCTCCCTCTCCCCTCCACTCATGCTCTCTCTCTCTTTCTCTCAAATGAATAAATAAAAACCTTAAAACAAACAAACAGCAACAACAACAACAAAACAGGGAATCCGATCACCAGAGCCATAGAGAAGACTGCAATTCTGAAGTTTGGTCTGTGAGCAGGGTTCTTTCACTTTTTCACACCTCTTTCAGTATCAGGGTATCCTAATGATAGGCAGTGGAAACACAGTCAAAACACATATACCTGGAACTTAATGGTTTTTCACCCATAATTGACCACACTGCCTAACAGCCTTCTGGGAAATGGAATTCCTATGACAGTATCAACCTTTCCATTCTGCTTTTAAGATTTCCACCTACAAAACCTTCTGAATGCCTTGCATAAATTCCAGGGGCAGCACCCTAGACTAAAATAACTTCTCAGCCCAGGACATAGAAAGCCACCAGCAACTCCACTAGAAACAGATTACCGTATTAACCACAAACAATGGAGGCCATATAACTAGCATTCTAGGAGAAATAAAGGATGGCATCTGATATCAGATCTGCCTGTCTTATGACCAGCCTCGCAAAACACCTCAGTGCCATAGAAAGGCCAGCCAGAATTCGACAGCTGCTTCTTAACAGTTGTTTCCAGCAGGGCTGTGGTATTAGATTCCTCTGCAGTCAGAGCTAAGGGAAGGGGAGCCCTCACTACTTATATGCAAGGATCCAGAGATCTTACACCTAGCTCACATTATTGGAGTCCTAGTTACGCATTCAAGTCCCCCTCTGGAAATCAGAAAACCTGGAGTATAGTTTGGTTCTGCAGCTGAGTGATCTTGGCCATTGTCATTTAATTCTCTCCAGGGCTTGGTTTCCCCATTTTTTGAAGAAAAGAGATAATTTCTAAAATTCTGTGAGCTTTCCATGACTTCACTGTAAAATTACAGCAGATATCTCAAGTTTCCTCATGTAAAATAGGGTTAATCAAACCTGCAAGGTGGTTCCACAGATTTAAAATATTCCATGTGGGGGCACCGGCTCTTCATCTCAGCTCACATCTTGATCTCAGGACCATGAGTTCAAGCCCCACGTTGGGCTCCATGCTGGACATGGAGCCTACTAAAAAAAAAAAAAAAAAGTATCTTATTGAGTAAGGACAGGTGGGAGCAGGTAAAGAGAGATAGGTAGGGGGCTACATGACTAGGCTCACACAGGGGGCTATGAGTTCAGGTTCAAAGAAATCCCAGATGTGGAAAATGTTAAGGCAAACAAAACCAGAGATAAGGGAATATAATGAGACTAACAAGACTAACCAGACTGCCTCATTTGTCCTAAATGTCAGAGACAAGATATCTCTATAACAGCTGGACCACTGAAAATTACAAAACTTAAAAGAATAAGTAAACATAGTGCTCAGTGGCAGAGACATCAACAAGATTTAAGTTCCCTAGTCAGTTCTCAATAAAAGATTGCCAGCGAAAGCCCACAGTGGCAATCCATTCAGGACCCCTCTCACTCTAGAGAGCTTTTTTTTTTTTCCTTTCCTGTCTGTTCCCCCAGTTTTAATAAACTCACTTCACTTCACACTTTTGTGTCGGCAAGATTCATTCTTTGACTTCGTGAGATAAGAACACAGCGATCCTGTAACACTATGTGTGTGGAAAGGAAAAAAGAGTAACTTTACTTTGGAGAAACGCGGTAGATACCACTCCAGCCAGGTGATCAAGATTGATGTCGCCTGTGATAAAACACATCTCTATCGTGTATCTCCAAATGAGAAGGGCATATGACCTCTGTGATATTCTTTCCCCAAATCCATAACCTCAGTATTATCAAATGAAAAACATCAAACTCAAGTTGAGGAACATGCCACAGAATGCCTGCCAAGTACTCTTCACAAGTCCCAAGTCACAAGAGACAAAGACTGTGATATCATCAGAAATGGGAAGATACTGAGGAGACATAACAAACACAGTGCAGGATGCTGAATCGGATCCAGTAACAGAAGAGGAAAAATCAAAACCATTAGTGGAAACACTAAAGAAATCAAAATATGTCTTCTGTAGTTTACTTAATAGTATTTTACCAACATTGATTTCTTAGATCTGATCATTGTATCATGGTTACATCATGGTTACATAAGGTGTAAACATTAGGGGAAGCTGGGTGAAAGGCATACAGAAACTCTGTACGAGGGTGCCTGGGTGGCTCAGTCGGTTGGGCGACTGCCTTCTGCCCAGGTCATGATCCCGGAGTCCCGGGATCGAGTCCCATATCGGACTCCCGGCTCTGCGGGAAGTCTGCTTCTCCCTCTGACCTTCTCTCCTCTCATTCTCAGTCTCTCTCTCTAATAAATAAATAAATAAATAAATAATCTAAAAAAAAAAAGAAACTCTGTACGACCCTGCAACTCTTTTGCAAATCTAAAATTAAAATTAAAAGTTTTGAAAACTATGTTCAGTGGCACTTAATGAATGATGAGTGTTGGAAGCAAATGCATTGCTTCCAATAGAGTAGAATCAAAGGAATATTTATTAATGGAAAAGACAGTGATACAAAGCCATTATTGGCCTTGTTGGTGTCAAGAGAAACCATTCCAATCACAGACATTGCATGCTGTTGGCTGAAATATGTTATAAAAACTAGTTCTTTATCCTTGAAGAGACTTCTGGGGATCAAAATGTACAGCCGTTCATATGCTCATTCTCTGCACTTTGTTTTTGGGCTCAGATTGGATTTCTCTCTGATAGCATGAGTTTCCACACCCTCACAGCCGAATAAACCTTGTTTTTAGGCCTGCTCATCTGAGAAGGATTTTATCCACAACAATTGATAAAAAAAGCAATGAAGAGCACCTTGCACTCAGTGTATTTGATATTCCCATCCTGCTAGTAACAATAGGCTCATCTTATCACACATTCATTTTAGTTACTAAATTACTTAATGAGACAGCCAGAGAAAGTCAGCAGGTGTGTGGCCTAAAGATAGCTCCTCCCCCAGGGGCAAATCAGCCAAGATACTTCGATTGCATTAGCAAAACAGTAAGAAGGGTAAGAAATTTCTCCTCGCATTGGGAAAATTCATTCAACAGACAGACAACACATATTTATTAAAAGCTTTCTATGTGCTTAACCCTGAGAGTGGACTGGAGACCCAGGTCCCACCTTCATGGAGCTTACTGTCTTGTAGGGTAAACAGGAAGCTCATTTATAAGCTGAAACAATAGGGGGTACCCGAGTGACTCAGTGGGTTAAAGCCTCTGCCTTCAGCTCAGGTCATGATCTCAGGGTCCTGGGATTGAGCCCCGCATCAGGCTGTCCGCTGAGCAGGGAGCCTGCTTCCCCCTCTCTCTGCCTGCCTCTCTGCCTACTTGTGATCTCTCTCTCTGTGTCAAATAAATAAATAAAATCTTAAAAAAAAATAAGCTGAAACAAAATGTGGGTGGGCACCGTGAATTTCAAGATGGTATGGAGCAGTGAGCTGGGACTCAAGCATTTGAGAATGGAGAAAGGAAACTTCCCCCACTCTCCTTTTCACCTAAGGGGTGAGTTAGAGAGTGGAAGTCAGTCTTTTTAGAGGCTTTTTTAGTGTAGGCAGATAGGCACGCTCTGATTGAAAACATTGTGACCATGTGATCCTGAGCGGCTCACACCTATACCAGTGCTAACTCACTGGAGATACTCAGTAAATGCTCATAGACTGAATGCTGGTCTGTACCAATGAGTGACTCTAATCCAGCCTGATCTAACCCCAAAGTAATGTCAAATTTAGCTCACCTCGAAGAACAACGTTTATTGGGTGCTTAAGACAATCCTGACATTATTTTAAATGTTTTACATAATGAAGTTGTTTAATTTTTATGGTAACTCAGTAACAGAATGACTATCCACAAACCCCCTCTCCAGGTGAGAAAACTGAGATACAGGAAAAAAGGAAGAAGTAACTCACCTAATGTTACACAGGCACAGCCAGCAAGCAGGAAGGCCAGACTTTAACCCAGGCAGTCAGCCTTCAGGCTGCGCTCCCCTATCCTGCCTCTCCAGGAATAGTAGAAAAGGTCCTTGGGCATTTCCTTAGGGGACAGGAGGACAGGCTGAGGGCCCCTACACGCAGCAGCTCCAGACACAGTTCTCCTTAAAGCTGCTGCCCCAGCTCTCATGAGCCTGGTAATCCTCCTTATTTCAGCAGTCACTCTCCACCTCCTCTCATAGGTCTAGCCTTGGGCTGGTGAGACTGGTCATGTGGGGAGAGGCTGGGCTACAAGTCTAGGACAAGCCTCGACTGAGCCACACATGGAACGCAGCCACCTCGAGAGCCCAGGTAGTAGCTACCATGGGTTCAACACAAGGCAGAAGCCAGGCAGGCAGTTCCCCTCCCCAGAGCCACTTGGGTTCTTATCTGAGAGCCCTGAAACCAACTCTTTTGGAATGACCTCCCCTGGAACTCAAAAGGGAACCCGATTCAGTATCCAATTCCAACCTCTGACTCAGATGCCTAAAGTGGCGAGCCGGCATAGTTTACTCAGGGGCACTTTTTCTAGCAAATTTGGTCCAGTATTTATTTTAGGGGGTGGGGAGAGACAAGAGGTGTCTAGGTCAAGTGGGCAAGAAAGAGACAGGCATTCTTCTCAACTGAGGACTCTGCTGCGTGGCATTTTTCACCCAGACAGTTCCACGGAACGCTGACACCATAACATTCTAGAAGAGATGCCAAATCCAACTGAATGTTCTGATATCCTAGAGTTTTAGAACTAGATATCTGATATCCTAGAGTTTTAGTAAAGATTATATTCTCAACCATGTCTAGAATACTCCCCCAGAATTCAGGATCTCACATTCACCCTGGCTACCTTTTTTCTCAGTACTGTTTTCCATTCACTTGGTGGCGATGGGTGGACAAAGTCATATGCCCCGACTCAATAACGCACGAGCAGTTCTTTGCTACTTTTCGGCCTCCAACGTCCTCAAATATTCCTCTTCTACCTCCCGAAGACGCCAGCACTCGATGAGCACGTGGAAACGTCCCCAGCCGGGTCCTCCTCGCCCCACCGCGCCGTCTGGCTGCCAGCGAGCCTCCCTGGCTCTCATACTCCTCATCTTCCTTCAGGTCTATTTTTAGTTTTCCTGGCTCAAGCCTCTCCAGGCCCCTGAAACACAACCCTCTCTCTCCCCTCTGCCTCTCCGGCTGGCATGCGAGCTGCCGGCAGGAGCCCCCAGAAATCCTCCAGCGCTCCTGCCTCGGGAAAACCTTCGACTTCGGGATCACAGCTCGGCTTCAAGGATGGACAGAAGCTGGATGACCTTCTGACCGGCGGTAGCTGTAGTGGATGTGGACGTTTTTCTCTCAGATGACAGAATCACTCCAACTTCCCCTTGGCCGTTGCTTCCTTCCCCTGCAGGGAGCTGTACCTTCTTTTCTTTAAAAAAAAAAAAAAAAAGACAAAAAAACCCCAAAACTTTTTCTTCCTAATTTGCCTGCCATGCCAACCGTCATTAGCCCATCTGTGGCCCCACAGACCGGGGCCGAGCCCAGGTCCCCGGGGCCGATTCCCCAGCCAGGCCAAGGCAAGACCACCGAGGCCGGGGGCGCAAACCCAAGTGGTATGTATTCGGCCATCATCAGCCGCAATTTCCCTATTATTGGAGTGAAAGAGAAGACATTTGAACAGCTTCACAAGAAATGTCTGGAAAAGAAGGTTCTTTATCTGGACCCCGAATTCCCACCAGATGAGACCTCCCTCTTTTACAGCCAGAAGTTCCCCATCCAGTTCATCTGGAAGAGACCTCCGGTGAGTAGCTCGCAGGCTTGGCTTTTTTCCCTCAGAGAAGTCTCACCCTCAGCGCCTCCCCACAGCTCCGCAGTGCGCATGAGCAGGAAGGCCTCAGTGCGCATGGGCAGGAAGGCCGCAGTGCGCATGGGCAGGAGGGCCACAGTGCGCATGGGCAGGAGGGGCAGGCTCCTGGCAGCAAACCTGTGGGGCTCTGTCCTCAGCGGGGGCCAACCCCGTTCTCACTCTTTTGCTCTCTTTTTCTGAAAAAAAATCTTGCTTTGTATAAAAGTAATGGGAACTTAGTTTAATTCATCCTGTGAA
The DNA here is from genome assembly GCA_028533885.1 of Nasua narica. Classification (NCBI taxonomy): domain Eukaryota; kingdom Metazoa; phylum Chordata; class Mammalia; order Carnivora; family Procyonidae; genus Nasua; species Nasua narica. The sequence continues at coordinate 51,253,215 of CM052797.1, read as the reverse complement.
AGTAAATATCCCGTTCCGAGAACAAGTCTCTTTAAGAGTCCTTCCATTTCTCGGGCTAAAATCATAATGTTGTTTCTTAGTTTGTCGGTAGCCATGACTTTGTGCAACACGTAGCCCTGGGAAGAGGAGAGTAGCCAGCGAAGACCTGTTTTTCGCGCATAAAATGTTAGGGTGAGAAGGAGAAATCCTAGTAATAATTTTTGTCCACATACCTCACCCCACAAATGAGAAAGGCACACGGAGGGAAGTACATCCAGAGAGGGCACGATAGCCTGAATTAAAGCCCCTTCTCTTTAGGTAACTCTTCCAGCCTCCAGGTTTCATTTACAGTGATCTATCAGATGGAAAATCCTATCCCCCCAACTCCCTTCTCTGATCAGACATCCCATATGACTCTTAAGGAATTTTGGGGGCCTCTGCTAGAGCAGAAACTGGGCAATTGACTGGGGAGACAACAGTGAACAAGAAAGACAAAAATTGGGGCACCTGGGTGGCTCAGTTAAGCATTCAGATCTTGATTTCATATCAGGTCATGATCTCCCACCTATCTGTCCATCCATCTCATCTTTACCCTTTCCTCCTGGACCCTGACACATTCAGCTGCTCTGTTGTTCCCAGATCCTCTACCTCAAGGCCTTTGTTCATGCTCTCTGTCTGGAGTGACCGTCTTGTTTTTTGTGATTTGCTCCCCCTCACCTTCTCTCCACTGCTCAGTTATCACTCCCTTCAAGCTTTCACACATCTGTTCCCCATCTGCTGAGAATAAGAACTATTCCTGGTCATCTCTGGACCCACTTAGCCAGGGAAGGGCCAGGCCCACAGTGGGTACTCAGCTGCTGGTGATGAATGAGAACCCACAGCTGAGGGTGTTGAGCACCAAGAGATAGGGCAGCCCAGCACTCCAAGGTGGTAGAGGGGGTAAAAGGAAGGGGTGAGCCTAGAATCCATTTTTTTTTTAAGTAGGCTCCATGCCCAGCATGGAAACCAATGCTAGGGTTTGGTTGGTTGGTTCAAGCAGAGTTTGAATTCATGACCCTGAGATCAAGACATGAGCTTGAGATCAAAAGTTGGACACTTAGCTGACTAAGCCACCCAAGAATCCCCTAAAAGTCTTTTCTAAGACAACTGTAGAGGGAAAAAAAACTTACTGAAAATGCTGTTTTTAGTGAAATCATTGGTGGGTTTTAGTCTTAAAAGCTAGACTTGCATATTAATAAGAACAATGTAAGGGTCTATTATGCTCCAGGCACTATGTCAGTCCTAAAATTTATACTGTCATTGTCAGTGTGACATTCAGGGCACCAGAAGACCTGTCTGTTTCAAACTAGCTCCCACCACCAACACCCCCTCACATACAAGTTAAGTGATTAAGGTTCATAAAGGGCAATCACACAAGTTGATTGAAATTGAAACAGTGAAATGAATCCAGAACTTTCTGAAGTATAAAGCACTTCTTGGAGATATAAGTTTCCCATGCATTCCATAGACGTCGTAACCTTTACCAGGTTTGAGCAGCCTGAAATGGAGACTGTGTCCTAGGAGAGGCCCTTCCTGCTTTTACTATCTGAGGCACAGCATCACTGAAACCCAATGTGAATATTTCTTCACAATCAAGTAGTACACATTACAGTTGGATGGTGGTGGTGGTGGTGATGATGATGATGATAAAGGGAGAATTATTCAAGCCAGCTATAATTCTAGTTAAGATGATGCTGTACTTTCAGCCTTTCCCTTTCAAAGAGGGGACAGCCAGGCCACCTGTCCAGGCACACCCATTATCTCTTCTCACTCACTCACCAGTGCTACCTCACTGCTTTTCCTCCTCTACTGGGGAGCTTCATGCATTGAGTCTCCAGGCCAAACTGATTTCTTTTGCCCTCCCTTCTATGATCTACTTCTAGAATCAGAAAGCAAACAAACCATACAACACTTCTCAGTTGTTGAGCAGATTTTCTTGATGACAAACCCCTAGACAGAAGAGAATGGCTTCCAGAACAAGGCCTCTGGGAAACTGATTACTCTTGCCCAATTTCATCAGGGAAATGCAAATCAAAACTAATGAAATATCACTTTGTTAGAACAGCTAGAATCAAAAAGACATAGAAATAACAAATGTTGGCGAGGATGTGGAGAAAAAGTAACGCTTGTGCACTGTTAGTGGAACGTAAATCGGTGCAGCCACTGTGGAAAACAGTGTGGAGCTTTCTCAAAAAATTAAAAATAGAAATACATTATGATCCAGTAATTCCACTACTGGGTATTTATCAAAGAAAACAAAAACACTAATTCAAAAAGATATATGCACCCTATGTTTACTGCATATTATTTACAATAGCTAAGTTATGGAAGCAACCCAAGTGTACACATGCGTGCTCACACACACACATACACACACACACACACACACAGAGGAATATTACTGTCACAAAAATGAATGAGATCTTGCCATTTACAACAATGTGGATGGACCTAGAGAGTATAATGCTAAGTAAAATAAGTTTGACAGAGAAAGACAAATATCAAATGATTTCCCTCAAAAGTGGAATCTAAGAAACAAAACAAATAAAGAAACAAAGAGAGACACAAACAAAAAGGCTCTTAAATACAGAGAATAAACTGGTGGTTGCCAGGAGGAAAGTGGGTTGGGGGATGGGTGAAATAGATAAAGGGGAGTAAGAGGTGAAAACTTCCAGTTATAAAGTAAGTAAGTCATGGAGATGAAAAGTGCAACATAGGGAATATAGTCAATAAAATTTTAATAATGTTTGGTAACACATGGTGACAACATTTAATGAGGTAACACTGAGTAATATATAGAACTGTTGAATCATTATGTTGTAAGCCTGAAACTAATATAACACTGTATGTTAATTATATTTCAACTAAAAAACCCAAAATAATAATAAAAATAGGGGCGCCTGGCTGGTTCCATCAGAAGAGCATGCGACTCCTGATCTCGGGGTCATGAGTTTGAGGCCCACATTGGGTGTAGGGATTACTTAAAAAAGTAAAAATCTAAAAATAGCAATAATAATAAATAAATCATTACATTTTTCAGGTCAGGACTTGTCACCACTACAAAATTATCTTTGATTTTTTTACATATATTTAGCCAAGTGTCCTTAACAAAACGTGAATCCTTGGCATGGCAGACTCTAGCTTTTCTCTTCATGAGGAAAACTCACAAGGAAAAATTAGGAAGATTCTTATAGTTACAGAAAGAATAATTTCTCTCTGGGGGTAGACATGATTGTTGTTTAGTGGGGGAAAATGGGGGGGAAATGCTAGTTTATTTACAAGACAGAAAGAGCTAGAACAGAAACCAGAGTGTGTTGGGGGGGAAGCAACAGGGCAAGAGGCCACATATCCCAGTGTCATCCCCCCACTTGACCTGACACTCAAAGACGTCTTTTTTAAAGATTTTATTTGTTTATTTGCAAGAAAGCGAGTGAGAAAGCACAAATGGGGGAAGGGACAGAGGGAGAGGGCGAAGCAGACTCCCTCCTGAGCACGGAGCCCAATGTGGGACTCCATCCCCTAACCTTGGGGTCATGATCCGTGCTGAAGGTAGATGCTTAACCAACTGAGCCACCTCGGCGCCCCGACACCCAAAGACATCTTTACTCATGAACTTGTGAAAAGCCTGAGGCAAGTAAAAAGTACCTTGTTGGGAAAGGGAGGAAGTTAATTTCTTCAGTTACACAGATAGGATGAGCCAGCACACCCAGAAACCAGAGTGTGGAAAGCACGGTAGTGGGGAAAGAGAGGAATACAGAAGCACACTGCCGGGAACCCCCTGAACGCTGGTGGGGGAAGGAGGCTCTCTCCTCTCAGAGGCTATGAAGTGGGAGTTCCAGATTTCTGAGGATCCGTGAGGCCCCAGCTAACACCTGGAGAGTGCCCTGTGTAAGAGAAAGTGACACACGGTGCAGCCACTGGGGAAAACAGTATGGAGCTTACTCAAAAAGTTAAAAATAGAACTGCCCTATGATCCAACAATCGCACTACTGAATATTTACCCAGAGAATACAAAAACACTAATTCACGGGGATACATGTACCCCTAGGTTTATAGCAGCATTATTTACAATAGCCAAGAAATGGAAGCAACCTGAGTGTCCATCCATAGATGAACGGATAAAGAAGAGGTGGGATATATATGCAATGGGATACTATTCCAGCGTTAAAAAAGAATGAACTCTTACAATTTGCAACGACATGGATAGAGCTAGAGAGTATCATGCTAAGTGAAATAAGTCAGAGAAAGACAAATACCATGTGATTTCACTCATATTATGGAGTGGAATATATGTGGAATTTAAGAAACAAATCAACAAATGGGGAAAAAGAGAAAGAGACAAAGTAAGAAACAGATTCTTAATTATCGAAAACAAACTGAAGGGAGGTGGGTGGGGGATGGGTGAAAGACGTGATGGGGATTAAGGAAGGCACTTGTCGTGATGAACACCAGGTGATGTATGGAATTGTGGAATCACTGTACTGTAAACCTGAAACTAATATTATACCGTATGTTAACTGGAATTAAGACCAAAACTTAAAAAGCCAAAAAAAAAAGAGAGAGAGAAGCTGACACTTGCTTTACTATTTTCATCCCAACTTCAAATCTAAATAATCACCATCACAACTTTTAGAAATTTATTATATTCCCCAGAACACCAGGAAGATAGTATTAAAACTGAAGAAATTTTATGATTGTTTGGGGTGTTAGGGAATTTCTTTCAGCCATTCCAGGGAGATGGGGTTCCTTCTCTGAGTTTAAGGTTTTGAAGGGAAAACAGATGCCCCCAGCTCTTTCAATAACCTCTCCATATTAGTACATCTCATGGCCTGAAAGTTCATCCTTATTTCTAGCCAGAACTCTTCTGGTCACAACTTTTGCACCTTCTCTCTCTGGTCTGACCCAGAAGATAGTAAAATAGAGTCAGCAGATTTCCTGTATGTAGTCATCCTCCCTGTTCGTGAGTAATCTTATCCCTCCTTTAGTTGCTTCAAATCAAATAGTTATAAATCTCCTCTAACTTTACCCTGTAAGTGTGGTTTTTCCAACATGGGGGAGGTCAGTGCTATGATCTGTATACAGTTGATCCTCATTATTCGTGGATTCTGTATTTGTAAATTCACCTATTCGTTAAAATTTATTTGTAACCCCAAGATCAACATTTATGGTGCTTCTGTGGTCATTTGCAGACATGTGAATGGCAGTGAAAAATTTGAGTCACCCCTAATGAGCGTGGCACTGGGCCTTCTCATCTTAGCTCTCACACTGTAAATGGGTGTCCATTTCATAGTCTACATAGTGCCCCGTTTTTCACATTTTTGTCCTTCTTATCCATGATTTCTCTGTTTAAAATGTGAAGTGCTGTCTCATGTTCCTAAGTGCAAGAAGGCCAGGGAGTGTCTTAGGGAGAAAGGACATGTGTTAGATAAGCTTCATTTATGCTGAAATTTTGGTGCTATTGGCTGTGAGTTCAATGTTAATGACTCAGTAAAATATATTAAATAAGGTGTTTTTAAACAGAAGCACACTGAAGAGTGTGTACTCATCCATTGATAAAAATGTGGCTAGAAAAAAAAAATGTGGCTAGACACTCACAGGAATCTAATCCTGTATTTCCTCCAAGAGCAACGGTTCAGTACTCACTAATTCAGCGTTCACAGCACCATTATAGAACATAACTACCACGAATAACAAGAATCGGCTATAATTCCTATGTTCTCTGTATTTTTAAACATCATGACTTAAAACAATATCTTCTTAAGGGCATGATTAGCAGGAAACATTGCAACATGTTTTAATCCATTACAGTTGTGATTTTTTTGATGTTCGAATTGTCTCATCTTTGGACAGTGGGAAGCCCCTACAAGCAGCCTTTTATCATTTGTTGTGACTCCATTCATCTTTTTTTTTTTCTAAGATTTTATTTATTTGTGTGAGAGAGAGAGATAAGAGATAGCAAGAGAGAGCATAAGCGGAGAGGAGGGGCAGAGGGAGAGGGAAAAGCAGGCCATTTTCAGGTCTCAGTTTCCTTATCTGTGAAAAGAATATGAAAATCCTTACAGCCATAGAATTATTGTAAGGATTCAATGGCATGTTGTAAATGACATACTGAGCACAGTGAATCAACACATAATGATGATGGTAAATCAAAGGCAAAATGAGGTACCCTATTGAGAGCCAGCCCTCTCTCCACTTGTAGTCATGATGGAGCCATGCTGGGGTGGGGTGGGGGAGGTAAGTTCTGGTGCAAGTGAAAATTCAATAAATAATTAGGACTGCCTCCTCTTATATTCCACAAGACAGCAGCTCCTCCTGACTGGGACAGAGCTGTAGGTATCATAGTGAAGAAGCTGAAATAGCTCAGCAGTAAAAATGCTGAAAAAGGGAGGGACAGGGACAGAAATAGCCAAGAAATGTATGAAAAGATGCATTTCCCTGATAGTGAATGAGGCAGAGCATCTTTTCATATTCATGTATTTCTTGACCATTTATTGTCTCACTATCCATTAAATATCTGTCTTTACTAGTTTTTCTATTGATTTGTCTTATTCAACTTGAGTTGTAGTCGTCTTTGGATACTGATTGTTTATTGGTTGGCTGTGTTATAAATATCTTCTCGGGGTGCTGGGTGGCTCAGTCTGTTAAGCATCTGACTTTAGCTCAGGTCATGATCCCAAGAGGCCTGGGATCAGCAGGGAGTCCTCTTGTCCCTCTTCTGCTGCCTTTGCCCCCACCCCTGCTTGTGCACTCTCGCCCTCTCTCAAATAAACAAACAAAATCTTTAAAAAATATATTTCCTCCCACTTTGTGATTTGCCTTTTCACTCTCTTAAGGGCTTTCTTATTTTAAAAATTCTTAATTAAAAGTTCTTAGTTAAAAGTTCTAAGTTAATTCTTAATTTATTATTTTTTTTTCCTTTATAGCTAGTGCTTTTTAGGTTCTGTTAAGAAAGCCTTTCCTAGCGGGAACCTTAAGTGGAGCCTGCTTAAGAGTTTCTCTTTCCCGGGGTGCGTGGGTGGCTCAGTGGGTTAAAGCCTCTGTCTTCAGCTTGGGTCATGATCTCAGGGTCCTGAGATCAAGCCCCGAATTGGGCTCTCTGCTCGGCGGGGAGCCTGCTTCCCCCTCTCTCTCTGCCTGCCTCTCTGCCTACTTGTGAGATCTCTCTCTCTCTGTTAAATAAAAAAAAAAAAAAATTAAAAAAAAAAAAGAGTTTCTGTTTCCTTCTTCCTCTGTCCCTCCACCCTCCGATCCCCACTTGCTTGCATGTATGCTCTTTCAAAAGAATTCAAGTTAAAATTTTTAAAAATTAATTTTTGGGGGGGCACCTCGGTGGCTCAATGGGTTAAAGCCTCTGCCATCGGCTCGGGTCATGATCTCAGGGTCCTGGGATCGAGCCCCGCATAGGGCTCTCTGCTCAGCAGGGAGCCTGCTTCCCCCCATCTCTCTGCCTGCCTCTCTGCCTACTTGTGATCTCTCTCTGACAAATAAGTAAATAAAATATTTTTTAAAAAATTAATTTTTTTCTAAACTAAAGTTTAGAAAAACATTCTTCTTTATTATCATTTAGAAACTTAATATTTCTGCCTTTATATTTGGGTCTATAATCCATCTAGAAATGATTTTTCTTATATAAGATAGGGATCACACTTTGTTGTTTTTCCATATGGATAGTTGAAGTTCCCAGCACAATTTATTTTTTTTTCAAATCCTTTCTCTTCTATTTTGTAATGTCACTTTTTTTTTGTAATGTCACTTTTTAAACAGATCAAATGTCTAACAATGTGTAGTTCTGTTTCTGCGCTCTCTACTGTGTTCTACTTGCTTATTGATCTGTCTTTGTACCAACTCCACACCTTGTGCCAATAAGTCTTGCAGTAGAGCAAATATTCCCAACTTGTTTTTCTTCTTCAGTATTGTTTTAACTATATCTGACTTTTTGCATTTCCATTTAAATTTTAGAATCAGGGTGTTGAGTTCCACAAAAAACCCTGTTGGGATTTTTATTGAGATTGAATTGAATCAACCTGGAAAAAATGCATGTCTTGACAATATTGAGTCTTCCTATCCATGAAGAAGGGATGTCTCTCCATTTAATTGGATCTCCTTTAATATCTTTTTTTTTTAAGATTTTAATTATTTATTTGTCAGAGAGAGACACAGAAAGCATGAGTGGCAGGCAGGGGCAGAGGGAGAGGGAGAAGCAGGCTCCCCACTGACCAGGGAGCCTGATGTGGGGCTCCATCCTAGAACCCCAACATTATGACCCAACCTGAAGGAAGACATTCAACTGACTGACACACCCAGGCACCCCTCCTTTAGTATCTTTTAATCAAGTTCTTTGATAATTTTCTCCATAAAGGTCTAGAACATCCTTTGTCAGATTTCTTCCTAGGCATCTTTTGTTTTTGTTGTTGTTTTTAGAAAGGGCATCTTAAAATTGTACTTAATTTCTCAGGCATAAACATGCATTTGACATATATCTAATATATTTGCTAAACTCTTAGTAGTTCTAACAATTTGACTGTAGATCCCAAGTTATGTGTCTCTAGATTCTGTTTCTATATAGATACCTATATAGGTATGGGTATACAAATGACCTTATAGATCATTTGTAAATAATGACAAGGCGATCCAGTACATTATGCACAACTGTATTCAGCAACCTAATTCCTGTTTTACTGCACTGGCTAAACCCTCCAGCATCAGGTTAATAACAGAAGATAACAGAATCTGTTATTTTAAATTTATTTAAATAATAAAGGAAATAACAGAATCCCAATTTTAAAGGGAACTCAATCTTGGTGTTTTACTGTTGAATAGACTTGGTATAGATTTCTATGACCTAATGTCTTGGGTGTGTTTCTTATAAACTGCTTAGAGGTTTTTAAAAAAATTTCCAATCTGAAAACCTTTGTCTTTTAACTGAAGGTTTTAGTCCATTTACCCTGATTATGAACATTGATATATATTAGATTTATTTCTATCATCTTAACCATAACCTTTCTGTTGATAGTGCTTTTTAAATGTTCATTTCTCCTCTCTCTGCCTTTTAAAAAATGTATTAAAAGTGTTTTCTCAGGGTGCCTGGGTGGCTCAGTCAACTAAGTGTCCAACTCTTTTTTTTTTTTTCTTAAAGATTTAACTATTTATTTATTTACCAGAGAGAGAGAGAGAGAGAGAGAGAGAAAGCACAAGCAGGGGGACTGGCAGGCAGAGGGAGAAGCAAGCTCCCTGCTGAGGAAGGAGCCCGATGAAGGATTCGATTCCAGGACCCTGGAATCATGACCTGAGCTGAAGGCAGACACTTAATGACTGAGACATCCAGGCATCCCTAAGTGTCCAACTCTTGATTTTGGCTCAGGTCATGATCTTGGAGTTGTGAGATCAAGCCACATGTCAGGCTCCATGCTGGGCATGGAGCCCATTTAAGATTCTCTCTTCCTCTTCCTTTGCCCCCCCCCCCACCACCTAGAAAATGTAAAAAGTGTTTTTTTTTTTACTTTCTACTAGTTCAGAAGTTATTGACTATTTCTGTTTGTTCAGTGGTTACCCTAAATGATTAACATAAATTTCATCTTGAGAAAGCCTGAAATTAATCAAAAGCTTTATTTTCCTCATAAACAGTACGAGGACCATAAGGCACTTTGACTCCAAGTACTCCTCTCCCAACTAATCTGCTATTGTTGCTCATAATTTTAGGTCTATGTTGATTTTACAGCCTTAAAAAATAGAAAATATTATAATTTTTTTAAAGAGTTTATTTATTTATTTGAAAGAGGGAGAGAGAGAGAGCATGAGAAGGGGGAGTGTCAGAGGGAGAAGCAGACTCCCTACTGAGCAAAGAGTCTGACATGGGGCTTGAGCCCAGGACCCTGAGATTGTGACCTGAGCTGAAGGCAGATGCTTAACCAACTGAGCCACCCAGGCCCTCCCAATCCAATTATTAAATTATTAAATTTCAATGTGTGAAACTAACTGGATTCTAGTTCAAAAAAAGTAACTATAGGGGTGCCTGAGTGGTTCAGTCAGTTAAGCATCTGCCTTTGGCTCAGGTCATGATCTCGGGAGTCCTGGGATGGAGCCCCATATGAGACTCCTGCTCAGTGGGAAGTCTTCTTCTCCCTCTGGCCCTCCCCTCACCTCTGCTCTTGCTCTCTCTCTCTCTCTCATTCTCTCAAATAAATACATAAAATATTTTTTTTTAAAGGCAGCTATAAAAGACATTTGGGGAACAACTGAAGAAATTAGCATATGGATATAGATCTTGGATAATATTAGAGAATAATAGTTAATTTTCTTAGTGATAAGGGCATTACAGTCAGTAGAAAAGTGCTCTTGTCTTTAGGAGATACCTGCTGTATCCATTTTTTTTTTTTTTTTTGCTGTATCCTCTATATACTTCTAAGTATTTAGGTGTGAAGTGTCATGAGACTGTCAACATTCTTTCAAATGGTTCAGCAAAAATAATAATAATATCTACATATACATATATAGATAGGTAAAGCAAAGGTGACAAAATGTTAATAATTAATGAATTTAGATGTAAGTTACATGGATGTCCGTTCTTTAAACTTCTCTGTAAGTCTGAAATTTTTCATTATATAAATATAAAATATAAATAATATATGGTAGAAAAGTATGAGGGTAGAAATTTAAAGTTTTAGTAGCTGGGTTAAAATATAAAATCAAGGAAAAAAATATAAAATCAAGGAAATATAGGATGTAGAACAAACCAAATAAGGAAAATACAATAAAATTAGAGGTTTAACATCTGATTTTTAGAAGTTTCAAGAAAAAGAAAGGAAAAAGGAAGGAAGGAAAGAATTGAAAGGGAGAAAAGTGAAAAGGAATAATATAAGAATATTCTGGAACTGAGAGCAAAAGTCTCTATATTGAAAGGAGTCACTGAGTGCTCAGCACAAAGAATTTAAAAAATAAACTCATACCAAACCACATAAATGTGGCTTTTGGAACTGGGGGGAGGAGGAGTAGGAGGAAAGCATAGAAAACCCTAAAAGCTTTCAGAGGATAATAATAGGTCACATACAAAGGAACGTTCATCGAGTTATACCATACTTCTCAACACCATATGCTAGAAGCGATGAAACCATCCCTTAAAAATTCTGAAGGAAAATGCTTTTCAACTTAAAATACCTAGCAAAATTCTCAATCACGTGCAAAAGTAGAAATCAGAGTTAGGTGCGCAAGGACTCAGGCGACTTACCTCCCATCCACCCTTTCTTAGGAAGCTGCAAGTTGTTTGCCAGTCCAATCAAGAAGTAAACCAAAGAAGAGTTAAGAACCGGGAAATGGAATTCCGCCCAGAAAGGCCTAACCTGGAGGGCATCCAGGCCAGTCTGTATGGAAGAATGAGGCTGCAAAGGAAGGCCTTGGGGCGAGAGCAGTGAAACCACTAGGTTATCTGATGAGTTTAAGTATTTGGAAAAACTGCTGCTGAGGAAAACCATTGATAGGTACATTTCTACGTTATTATATTATTATATATATTATTTATTTTATATATTACATATTATTATTATTATATTACTCTTTATTATTATAAAGAACAAGAGAAAAGAAACATTTCTACAGAAAGGAAATGTAGGGGTGCCTGGGTGGCTCAGTGGGTCTTTGGCTCAGGTCATGATCTCAGTGTCCTGGGATCGAGCCCCAAATTGGGCTCTCTGCTCGGCGGGGAGCCTGCTTCCCCCCCTCTCTCTGCCTGCCTCTCTGCCTACTTGTGATTTCTCTCTCTGTGTTAATTAAATAAAACCTTTAAAAAAAAAAAAAAAGCAAGGAAATGTAATACAGCATAGCACTTAGCTAAGTGAACAATATTCACCTAATCATACTCAAGTAAATACTGAATTTTAATTTAACCAAAATTTATGGTGTAACTATTTTGGGAAGATGGTAGACAAAGCGTAATATGAGAAGTCTAAATCTCATTTGTCAGAATAGGAACTCTGCTGATACTTTCTAAAAAATGATAGTGATAGTGATAGGATCCTGAGATTGAGTCCCACGTCATGCTCTGTGCTCAGCACAGGGTCCACTTGGGACTCTCTTTCCCTCTCTCTCAGCCCCTTCCCCCTGTGCTTGCACTCTCTCTCTCTCAAATAAATCTTTAAAAAAAAAAAATAAAGAGAGAGCCATGATAAAAGACTGGACTCTTAAAAAATAATAATAATAAGTTAAAAAGTAATAATATAAAGATATTATTTAGAAATATAGGGGTAAATACCAGAAAAATTGCTAAAAGAATGAAAAGTGAGGGTGCCTTGGTGGCTCAGTTGGTTAAGTAACTGACTCTTGATTTCGGCTCAGGGTCATGAGATCAAGCCCCAAGTCGGGCTCCACACTCAGCACAATCTGCTTAAGATTCTCTCTCTCTCTCTCCCTCTCTCTCTCTGCACTCCCGCCACTCACTCTCTCCCTCTCTCTAAAGAAATAAAGAAGTTAAGTCTTAAAAAAAGAATTAAAAGTGGCTGTCTCTGAGGAGAGGGATTTGCAGGGCAAGAGATTGTTATTCCTTTACGTACCTTTTATATTCTTTGATTTTTTAAAAACTTTGTTCATATATAAATGTAATAAAAATATACTTATTTCTTAAAAGAACTGACCCCCAAAATTATATTGAGCTACTACACTACTCTGTAATGCTAATGTCATAGATTCAAACCCTGGTGGACAGAAGAACCTCTTGGGATCCTCCTTTGAACTGAAGAGTCCCAGACCCTTACCAAGAATATTTGAATCCTTGGGTCCAGGATGAAGCCTGGGAATCTGCATTTTAAACTGGCATCCCTGGTAATTCCGATGCAGGTCGTCCAAAGACCACCCTCGGAGGAGCCCAGGGTAGGTGAGAGCTGGCAGGAGTCAGTGACAGGACAGGGTCAGCATCCCCCTAGGGGGCAGGCTGCCAGGCCCCAGTGTCCCCCACATCGCCTCCCAGCTCCCACATTCGAGCTGTCCATCCAAGCATGGTGAAACTTTGAAAAAGCTGGGCTTTCTTGTGAACATAATTCTGTAGCCTTCCCTCCCCATCCGAGTTCTCTGACTCAAAGGTCCTGAACTTGTAGCAGTGGAGCCTGCTTGTCGCCATGGGGCCCACTCTAACAGGGACTTGCGTTTGAGATCGAGGTACCCACCCTCCACAGATTAGAGTCCCTGAATAGCCCGTCAAGGTCTTTGGGGGGATGGGGCAGGGACATCAGGAGAATGAAGGCTTCATTAACCTCAGACAATGGCTTGGAGCAGATTCCTTCTATGCATTCAGCAGCCTGTATACGATTAGTGTATACAGCATGTTTCGAAGGCCCCATGCTATATCCCATTGGCCGCCGGTGTCAAAGGCATGAATGCCTTTTGCTGAGGCAGGGTAAGCCTCTCGGTAACTATATTTTTTCTTTTTAAAGCAAGAATCCCAGCAAGGCTGGTGGAAGTAGCCCACAGGTCTCCAAGCCATTGCGGCCAGTCCTAGGGCTGTCCCTGGCTCTCTCGCTCCCCTTGCTGGCTCCCTCTCTCACTGGCATGGTGTTGCCCCTTGACCGTGGGCTCAGGGGCCTCCAGCCAAAGCTGCTGACTCTGACCACGGCCTTTCTCTGGGCTGTGTTCATTTGCATCGCGCCGCTGAGGGCGGAGGAGCTATATAGGCTGCGGCGCATTCACAGGAGGATTAGGCCTGGACGGAGGGCGCAGGGGGAGAGAGGCCACACTGAAGGCCCAGCTCCACTCCCTGAGCAGTCACCATGCCCTACCTGCTGCCGGGATTCTTCTGTGACCGCGTGATCAGGGAGCGAGACAGAAGAAATGGAGAGGGCACCGTCACAAAGCCCCTCAAGTTTGAGGGGCAGGATTTCATGGTTCTCAGACGACGGTGCCTAGCTCAGAAGTGCCTCTTTGAAGACCGTGTGTTCCCAGCAGGGGTTCAGGCCCTGGGCTCCCATGAGCTGAGCCAGAAAACCAAGATGAAGGCCATCACGTGGAAAAGGCCGAAGGTAGGGATGGGAGGGACAGGGCTTCAGGACTCAGTTCTTGGGGACACGAGGTCAGGGGTCTAGAGCCTTGAGGCCGTGGGTCCACGACCGGAGCGAGTGGCTCATCAAGATTCTCTGACCCATGTGCCCCCAGAATGCCTTCCTGCTTCCTCCTGAAACTGGAGATGTTATTTTTTATTCCCGAACTAGAGGTTATTATAACACTCTAGAGGTCTCTGAGCCTGTGAATATTTTTAAGAGCGCTAACATGATGGCTTTAATGCATAGTAAAATAGTAAGGCATAATTGATTATCATGTCTTCCTGAGAGCAGACATTCTGGGGAGGGGAAAGTGGAGTGGCTAAGAGCACTGAGGCTCACGGTTGCAAGGAGAGTTCCAAGGAAGGTGGTGAGCCGTTAAGAAACCAGGCTGTGGGTGGCTGGAGAAGCCTTGTGAACCTTGCACCTGAGGCTGGCTCCTTAGGGGTGCGCCGCTTCTGTCAAAACAGAAAGGCCCCTGCTGACCAGCCAGACTTCTCACAAAGCAATGTGGTGCATCCACATTTAGGATTCTGTGTTTTCTCTGAGAATTGCCTCCTTTCTCATTATGTGATGCACCTCTTTATCTCTAATATTCTTTGTTATGAAGTTGGTTTTGCCTGAAATTAATATTACTCCAATTTCCCTTTGACAAGGGCTAGAATGGTATATCCTTCTCTAGCTCCCGGAGGCTTTATGTTTAAAGGGAGTTTCTTGTAGACAACATACAAACAGGTGTCTTTCCTAGCCATGCTCACAATCTGTATCTTTTCATTGGCATGTTTAGACCATTCATATTTAAGTGATTATGATACAGCTAGATTCCTAGCTACCATGTTTGCAACTGTTTTCTATTTGTTAGAGATTGTTCTTTGCTTCCCCTCTTCTACTTTAGTAATTTAATATTCTATATGATTCCATTTTCTCTCTTCTCTTAAGTGTGTCAGTTATACTTATTTTAATGTTAATGATTATGCTACAGTTTCCAATATACATCCACAACTAATTCCACCTCCAAATAACACTTTGCCATTATATATGCAGTCTAACACTTTATCATAGAAAATGCCCATTTCCTCCCTGGGTTCCCTTCCTTCGTTTCACCTGTGCATATGCTATCATTACTCAACACACTGTTGTTATTATTATTACTTTAAATAAAGTTATCTTTAGATTAAGAATAAAAAAATACAAGTTTTATTCTACCTTCATTGATTCCTTCTTCGAAGCTCTTCCTTTCTTTATGTAGGTCCAGGCTTCTCACCTCTATCATTTTCCTTCTTCCTGAAGCACTTCTTTTAACATGTCTTACAAGACAAGTCTGTTGGCAATGAATTCTTTCTGGTTTTGCTTGTCTGAGAAAATCTGTATTTCTCCTTCAGTTTCGAAAGATAATTTCTTACATATAGAATTCAAGTTTGGTGGGTTTTTCTTTTTTTTTTTTTTTAAGATTTTTTTATTTATTTATTAGAGACAGAGACTGAGAATGAGAGGGGAGAAGGTCAGAGTTCGGAGAAGCAGACTTCCCGCAGAGCCGGGAGTCCGATATGGGACTCGATCCTGGGACTCCAGGATCATGACCTGAGCCAAAGGCAGTCGCTTAACCAACTGAGCCACCCAGGCGCCCTTGGTGGGTTTTTCTTTCACCAATTTGAATATTTCAACCCAGGGTCACCTGGGTGGCTCAGTCAGTTAAGCGTCCTACTTTTTTTTTTTTTTAAGATTTTATTTATTTATTCGACAGAGAGAGAAATCACAAGTAGGCAGAGAGGCAGGCAGAGAGAGGAGAAAGCAGGCTCCCTGCCGAGCAGAGAGTCTGCTGTGGGGCTCGATCTCCCAGGACCCTGAGATCAAGACCTGAGCCAAAAGCAGAGGCTTTAACCCACTGAGCCACCCAGGCACCCCAAGTGTCCTACTCTTGATCTCAACTCAGGTCTCGAACTTAGGATCAGGAGTTCAAGCCCCAGTGTGGAGCCTACTTAATAATTAATTAGTTAATTACTTTCAATCCAGTCTTTCTTGCATCCATGGCTTCTGAAAAGAAGTCTGCTGTAATTATTATCTTTGTTCCTCTATAGGAAAGGTATTTTTCCCTCTTGGCTTTTTCAACATTTTTTTGGTCTCTAATTATCTGCAGCTTGAATACAATATGCCTACTTTTTTTTGTTGTTGCATTTTTTGTTTTGTGGGGTTTTTTGGTGTGTTGTTGTATTTTGCAGGTACTTTCACCCTTTCATGTCCTTTGAGCTTCCTGGATCTGTGGTTTGGTATCTGTGATTAATTTTGTAAAGTTCTTGGCCAATGTTACTTCAGGTATTTTTTCTGCTTTGTTCTCTCTTTTCCTCTGGTATTTGGTTACGCATGTGTTACACCTTTTGAAATTCTCCCACAGGTTTTGGATGTTCTGTTCTAGTTTTTTGGGCTTTGGGATTTTTCATTATTTTTCCTTTTGCATTTCACTTTGGGAAGCTCCTCTTGTCTCGCCTTCAGTCTTACTGCTTTTTCCCCTTTGTCTTTACCCAATTTGAGGATGCACCCATGAAATAGTGTTTTTTATTTACCTCACTTCCTTTTTATTCTTTCTTAGTGTTTCCATCTCCCTGCTTATATTACCCATCTTTTCTCGCACATTATCTACTTTTCCATTAGACTCCTTGACGTACTCATCATGGTTACTATAATAATGATTCCTGCCTGGTAATTTCAACATCTGTGTCATATCTGGCCCTAGTTTTGCTTTCTCTCTTCAGACTATTTTTGTTTGCCTTTTGGCATCCTTTGGAGTTTTTGCTGAAAGCCAGACATGTTTTTTGGGGTAATAAGAAGTGAGATGGAGAAGCCTTTGTCATGAGGATTTATGTTAGGCTGACTAGGAGTTGTGTGGTGTTTAATGCCTCCTATAGCTGCAGGGGCCATACCTTCAAATTCCTCTAGTATTCTTGTTTTGCCCCTCGCCCCACCCTCCTCTTGCCTTTGGGCTTTCCTAAGTCCTCCCCCTCAGTGTTTGCACCTTGAAGCTCATCAGCTCTAAGTGGCTGTTATTACACTGAAGCCTTGTTGATGCGGTGTTGGGGGTGGGGGGAAGTGGTCCATAATCAATGATTAAATCTCCATCTTTGAATGGGCCTATGTGACCGTCCTACACATTTCCCCATTGGTATAGCATTTTTCCCCCTTCTTAGGAGAGAAAGGAAGGCTGGAGGGGGCTGGAGGGAGCTGGAAGGGGCACAGTGCCCTTCTCCCAACTTAGGTAAGATTCAGGAAAAGAGGGGGATCTTCCGTAGACCTTCACCATGAGAACTTGGTGGGATTTGGGGAGGTAAAAACCATGAAAGTCTGGGTGGGAGGTGGGGAAGATTGTCCCAAGACTGGCCTCCAGAAGTTTCTCACTCTCATGCTAGTCCACACTCAGCATCCAGAAATTCATCATATTACCAGTTAAATGTTCCCACCACTTTATGCCTTCAGCAGCTTCTGCTCTAGATAAGCACATCTCGGGTGTAACTTTCTAGTTTCACTTGTGTCCATATTTCAGGTTGGTGGATTGCCCTGCAACGTCAGTTCTTTAATGCGGCCAAGTAAAGATGCTGATTTTCAGTTTGTTCAGCTTTTTCTTGTGATGAGGACAAGAGGGATGACTTCCAAGCTCTTCACATATTGGAAATGAACCAGAAGTCCACATATATCTATTTTAGCCTATCCTTTTAAGTGTATGTTTCCATTTTATAGTGCACAGTATATGTTAGGACAATCAATATACACATATATAACTTAAAACCAATAAGAATACTTACATAGGGTTGTGTGTTCAAAATATTTTACCAATGGAGGTAAACAATAACAGTTTGGAGTCACTGTGCGAACCATGGTGTCCAAGAACTGAGGAAATGGTCATCTATTGCTCATTGCTGGGACTCCATCATTTATAGATCCTGTCTCCAGGCTAAATTATAGCCAAAGGAAGAACTAGAAATTTCAGTCCCCAAGCTAAAATAACAGAGCTGGGATCATTTACCCTTTGTTCATATCAGCCAACATAAAAAGGTCTCAGGCCCTCTGGAGGACATTTATGTGGTGTTTTTAAGTAAGGAGAGAGGGAGAAGTAGGTGGTAGGGAGGGGGTATGTAGGCAACTCAAAGCTTGTTTATGAATTAACTTTCAATAAGCTTGGTAACTGATCCTCACGGAACAGACATCTTTTATGAGGACAAACAGTTAAGAGCCCCTAGGCTGTGGGTTTCCTGGAGGGCAGGCAGAGATGATCTCCCATTTGTATTGTATCCTTAATTCCCCCAGCTCTGTGCATACTTGGGGGCTCAATTCATGTTTGATGAACTGTAGCTAAGGTGGTGTTGAAGGTAAATGTGGTATATCAGGGAATCGACTACAGCAAAAAATGGAATTCCATTCCGATACCTCGACCTCCAAACAGATGGATGAATGAATTATCAGGGTAGTTGCTGCTGCCTTTCCAAGTAGCCAGCCCTGGAATCGGTGAGCAGGATGAAGTGTGCCTCTGAATGCATAGTCCCAAGATAAGGAAGCTATACCTGTAACAACTAAAAAATGTAGTTACAAGTCTGGTATTTGAGTCACTATATAATACAGTCCTTATAACAGGGTAGAACATCCAGTAGTCAAGGGTTTCAGCTGGCAAGTAGGAGAGGCCCAACTCAAACTAGCTTAAACAAAAAAGGAAAAAAAGCTCATAGAATTTGAATGTTCCTTTTTTTTTTAAAAGATTTTATTTATTGGGGCACCTGGGTTGCTCAGTGGGTTAAGCCTCTGCCTTTGGCTCAGGTCATGATCTCAGGGTCCTGGGATCGAGCCCCGCATCAGGCTCTCTGTTCAGCGGGGAGCCTGCTTCTCCCTCTCTCTCTGCCTGCCTCTCTGCCTACTTGTGACCTCTCTCTCTCTCTCTGTCAAATAAACAAATAAAAATCTTAAAAAAAAAAAAAAAGATTTTATTTATTTACCTGATAGAGAGAGACCACAAGTAGGCAGAGAGGCAGGCAGAAGCAGGCTCCCTGTTGAGCAGAGAGCCCGATGCGGGACTCAATCCCAGGACCCTGAGATCATGACCCGAGTCGAAGGCAGAGGGTTAACCCACTGAGCCACCCAGGAGCCCCAAATTTGAATGTTCAAGGGTGATGTTGGATTCAGGCATACCTAAATCCAGCCCTCAAACCTTGTCATCAAGACACAGTCCCTAATAGCATCTATCTGTACATCTGGCATCTGTTTATCTATCTGTCGTCACCTCCTTCCTCTCCCCCACCCCATCTGTTTCCTCTGAGTTGGCTTTATTCTCAAGCAGGCTAACTTCGAAAGGGGCAAAGGTGCCACTTGACAGCTTCAAGCTGACATTCTACCAGTTTAGGAACTCTAGCCGAAGAAGGTACAGTTGACCCTTGTTTAAACAGCACAGGTCCACTTATACACGGATTTTTTTAAAAAAAATAAAGCCAGTACAGCACTTTAAATGTATTTTCTCTCCCTTATGATTTTCTTAATACTTTCCTCTTCTTTTCTTCTTATGTTATTTTAAGAATACAGTACAGAATACATATAATATACAAAATATATGTTAAGAGACTGTTTAGGTTATCAGTAAGGCTTCCAATCAAAAGTAGGCTACCAGTATTAAGCTTTTAGGGAGTCAAAAGTGATATGTGGATTTTTGATTGTGCAGGGGTCGAGGCCTCCAGTCCCAGGGTAGATCAAAGGCCAACTGTATTTTTTTTCCTCAATAGTTACAACAAAAACCTTAGCCGATACCTCATTGGCCCAGATTTGGTCACGTGCCCATCCCTTTCCCACTCCCTCTCATTCACTAATTGCCCGGACTACTTGGCTAGAGCTGGGTGAAGGGGGGAGCTCACCAAAAGGGTGATTTGACTGTGGAGTTGTTCCCCAGTGAAAAGGTGAGGTACAATCCGGGAGGAAGGGCATGTTTTCCGAGGAAGCAAAACACTGGGGAAACCAAAAAACATGTCGGGTATACCTTACTTGGCTTCTTTTTAAGAGGAAGGAGTCTTGGGGCACCTGGGTGGCTCAGTTGGTTAGGTATCTGACTCACGTCATGATCCTGGGATCCTGGGATCCTGGGATCCAGCCTGGCCTCTGGCTCCCTGCTCGCTGGGGTGTCTGCTTCTCCATATCCCTCAGCCTCTCCCCATCCCCACACTTGGTCACACTTTCTCTCAAGTAAATAAAATCTTAAAAAAAAAAGAGAGAGAGGAAGGAGCCGTGTCTGGAATAATGAGTTTTACCTTCTCTTTGTGGGAAATGGTTTTTAAAAACCACAATCTGGGGGCACCTGGCTGGCTTAATCAGTCAAGCATGTGACTCCTGATCTCGAGATTGGGGGTTCTACCCCCACACTGGGCAAGGAACCTACTTAAAAAATAATAATAAAATCTTAGAAACAACAACAACAACAAACCCCCACAATCTGGATGTTGATGTTCTCTTCATTACCAGATTGTTATTGCTTCTAGTTTTTTGGGGGGATTTTTTTGGTGGGGGGTTGTTTAGTTGTTTTTAATGCAGATAGAAAATTTTTTCTTAGGAAAAAAATAAATCATGAGTTATATTTATATATCTAATTCAACTCTAACATTGCAGAGTTGTTAAATTATTTGATTTTATAATTTTACATATTTTCTTTAATGGTAAAAAAATCTTGGTACCTAATATTAATATAATTTGTCATATAGCATACACGTCAAAGTTTTAAAATAATGACATCATTATTATTATTTCTTATGATTCATATTTGTTTATGGTTTGGGTTTTTGACCTTAGGATATATCCCAAAAGGAATAAAGAGTCAAAATATTATATTTTAAGTCACTTGAAATAATTCTTTTTATGTGTATGGTTATGTCACCAACTTGATATGCAGTTAGGCTCCTTTGCTTCAATTTGCTTTCAGCTTTAACAGACTGTTTTTTAAAATTGCCTTTCCTTCAATTTCGGCTTTTAACTTTAATTTTTTTTTTTTTTTTAAGTAGGGCCCCATGCCCAACATGGGGCTTGAAGTCACGACCCTGAGATCAAGAGTAGCAACGCTCTACAGACTGAGCCAGCCAGGCACAGCTTGGCTTTTAATTATGTACAAATTTACTCGGTTCCTAAGTCAAAACTCTTTTCAGTTATATTCAGTTTACTTCTATCCCTAACCCCTCCACCTTATTCCCTCCTTCCCCCTACAGGTAACCTTTTTAGGAATTCTTGTTTGGGGTTTATCCTAACATTGCATTAGGTTTTCAGACAGAAGGTGCTTGTGTTGTGATCCAAGCGACATTCCATCCAGTGGGAGGGAGAGATCCCCCAGCACAGGGAGCTTCAATCACTCCTCACTCCGGTATATGGAGTTTTCATGATGGGGGCGGGCATGGGGAGAGAGACACGCGCAAACACACAAGGAAAGACAGTGGTAGGCCTGGGTTGCAGGGTTAGCAAGACTTCTTCAAACTCTGAGGAATGGTGTTAAAACCAAAACAAAGAATCTACAATTATTTCAAAATTTTCCAAGTTAAAAAAAACAAAGCATAAGACATAGAAAGAAAAACAAGAGCGCCCTCTGTTGGCTGCTGATGGGCTGCACAGAATCTGTAGTAACAAAACTGCCGGCTGGGGTGCTTACCGGGTTAGTTTGAGTAAAGAAATGTGGGGAAATCGGAGGGGGTGTTGAACCAGGAGAGACTGTGGACTCTGAGCAACAAACTGAGGGTTTTGGAGGGGAGGGGGTGGGGGGGGTTAGCCTGGTGGTGGGTATCGAGAGGGGCACGTACTGCATGGAGCACTGGGTGTGGTGCATGAACAATCAATCTTGTAACACTGAAAAATTAAAATAAATTTGGGGATATT
>CM052797.1:51158167-51231204 GCA_028533885.1 Nasua narica | reverse complement strand
CGACTTTGGTATCCAACGTAAATGAAGAAAAGTAAAAAAAAAAAAAAAAAAAAAAAAAAGAAATGTGCCCTTGGACGGTCCTGATCTCAGCTTAGGTCTTGATCTCTCCGGAGTCGTGAGTTCAAGCCCTGAGTTGGGCTCCACACAGGGTGTGGCTCTGACTTTAAAAAAAAAGTACCCTCAACTGACCAGGGGACCTGCAAAGCCCACACCAAATTGACTCTGCTCTTCCCAGCTCTGTAGTCCTACAGACCCTGGGATATATGCTGACTCTAAATATCTATGCTACCACATCTTAAATAAAGAAAGATCTTTATTTTTCTTCCTGCAATTATTTTTCTGGCATAGAAGAAAAACAGAGAAATAAAGAAAAAAGCAATAGCCATGCTTTCTGTTGTCCCTTCCAAAAATGTGGCAGTAATGACACTGCCCTCTCAAGGTGTATCCTTACACAGATTGTATGTCAGTGTGTGGGAACAATGTAGAACAGTGGGAAAAGGAGGCATGTTTCTGGCTTCCACCACTTACTAGCTGTGTGTCCTTGGGCAAGTTCCTTAACCTCTCTGAGGCCTGGTTTCCTTATCTGAAAAATAAGAATAATAGAGCCAATTCACAGGTTGTTTCTGGGGGCTTATCTGAGTGGTGTACACAACGCTTCTGATGTGGGATGTCAGTGCAACCTTACATAATGGGCCTCAATAAACAATAGCTCCTACTACTGTCATTTCCTTTCTGTTTCACAGGAAATTTGCGAGAATCCCCGATTTATCATTGGTGGAGCCAACAGAACTGACATCTGTCAAGGAGATCTAGGTAGGCAAGTCCCCTGGAGTCATATCCAGCCACACAATCAAGGGATGATTAAAAGATTTGGTCCCTTTATAGGAAGAAAAGGGACAATAATCTGTTTTTGGTCTTAAAGCATTTGGGGGAGGAGGTTTGAGAACACTCCTTCATGCCCGTGTATCTGTGTGCCAGTGATGGCTTCATTTACTTTCTGTTCCTCCCATATCTCTCATCAGTTCTTTGCCTCATGTCACGGGAGATAGGCTTCATTCCACAGCATCCTCCCTAGAGTCTCAAGGCCACTTCCATACCCCACTCCGCAAGAGAAAAGCCTTGCTTCTAACTGTACCTACTCCCTTAAAAGAGAGCTCTGCAACTGCACACTGAGTACGTCCCTGGAATCTGTATGGAATCTGTTTGCACACAGAAAGTGCACTTGTAACCCAAACTCTTGTTGAAATTGCCCCAGCAGCGCTCCATATGAAGGGAGTATCCACAAAGATGACAGTTGCCATGGGGGTATGGATCCAGTGTTCTGTCTGGGGGGGTTAGCTTGGCTATCCCACCAGACTTTACTCTCACGAAGTAGTCTCTTCAGTGTGGACCATGGGAAAGCGCTGTGAGGCAAAGCTGGACACAACATCAACAGCCATAGTTTGAAACTTGAGGGAAAGAGCATCCAAGACCCAGTGGAATGAATTTGGCTTATTTGGCCCCAGAAGGAGAGATTGAGGAGGTTTTCAGTATCTGGGTTCCTGCGCTTGGGGAAAGGCTGCCTGCAGAGCCTTCTCTCATAGTCTGGAGAGAAGTCTCCGTAGTCTCATAGTCTGCAGAGCCGACCTCATAGTCTGGACCTTCAAACAGAAACTGTTTCAAAGGAGAGGCTTGCTTCTTCTTGGGGTGTTGGGTGGGGTAGGGTGGGGAGGAGGGCTGCTGGCAGCTCTCAGTCTCCCCTCTGCGGGCTCAAGGATGCTGTCACATCTGCACAGCAAAACAAAGGCCTTGCGGAACTTAACCCAGCCTCCCTAAAGGGCAGCTCTGTCCATGTACCGAGCATGACCTCTGGGCATTCTCTCTCTCTCCCTCTCTCTCTCACAAACACACAGCAAAATGGCTACATACCAAACTCTGCCAGAAAGGAAGTTCAGGGAATAAGAGAATGTCTCCATCTCCTTCCACTTTGAGCAATGTCTTCGTGCCCCCTATAAACTGGTTGCCGGGCAGCTGCCTCACCAACCTTCCTTCCAGTACCAGAGGGCTTGGCCAGTGGCCCTCAGATGCCCAGGCTCCCCATGAGGGGAAAAATGCGCTCCTGTAGCAAAGATTTCCTACAGTTGTTAGGAAGAATGACCCAGTGTTGACCTAATTGCTCCGTCTTCCTCGAGGTCCAAAAAGGAAGTGAGCTTATATTACGGATGGAGGAATTGCCTACAGCCTTCAGGAAAACCAGTCAGAAGGGAGTAAGTTACGCTGACCAGATTGTCAAGGGGCTGCTAGCCAGCTGCTCTGGGCCGACACCTCTGGAAGCAGGACAGTGAACACCAAGTGGAGAACTAAGGTCTAAGAACTTAGAACTAAGAACGAACTAAGGTCTCGTTCGGCGGAGACGTGGAAGCCTCATCTGGGATCAGGTCTTTCTCTTCCCTGGAGGTGACCTCTGCCCTGTGCTTGCCTGCAGGGGACTGCTGGTTTCTCGCAGCTATTGCTTGCCTGACCCTGAACGAGCGCCTGCTTTTCCGAGTCATACCCCACGATCAGAGTTTCACTGAGAACTACGCGGGGATCTTCCACTTCCAGGTAAGGGAACTGGAGTGTAGTTGAGAGGGCCAGCTGCCGTCCACAAACCACCCCCCTGCCCCCAGCCTCCTGGCCTTGACTTCCCAGAAGCTTCAGGAAAGGTTCCACCCATACTCCCACCCTTGGCTGTGGGCAGTGACCACCCCCCCCCCTTAAGGCCTCAGGTCAAGAGGAAGCAGTTGTTTATCTCTGCCCCCTAAGACCATCCCGCCCTCCCCACCCCCCACCTTCCACTATGCTCCAGAAAGGCAGGAAGCATCCTGTTTGCTGGCCTGGGGATCTATTTTTGCCTCTCCAGCTGGCTGGCTGCTGTTTTATTACCCACAGCCTTTTTCAAGTAGGTCCCTAAGATATTCGTATTGGGAATTTGTAGGGCCCTTCAGTTCACAAAGGAAAAGCCCTGCACCCTGCCTGACTATGGCTCCCTTTCTTGTTGCCCTTTAAGGCGGGTCTATATGAAGTCTTGCACTCACCTTTTCTAGGCCCTGGAAGGGGAAAGTCTGGTCAATCTGGACACAGGCTTCTGGTTTGGCGCATAAATGAGTCTTTTGTTTCCAGACTCAATTAAACCACTGGAAACTTTCTAGATCTGAATTGTCCTGTCAGAGAGCCAAATCCTGGTGCTGGCCCAGAACTGAAGTGAGTTCCACATGTGGGGATCTAGTAGAGGCTGGGGTTCTGAGGCATAGATCTGCTTCCAGCCCTGGAAGCTCCTAATGTCCTGGAACTGACCCGAAGCATCACTTGATGATCATCACTTGATGCTTCCTACTGATCTTATACGCCAGCCCTAAAGGCCTCAGAAAAGGCCTCTGATTAGGTTCAGTCCTGCTGCCCACCGAGCATGAATAAAGCAGCCAGGTCCTCATTTTTGTTTCCTTCCTGGGCCATCAAGCTGCTAGTTTCCCTCCGATATTTAAAGGGTCTTGTGCCTCAAGGACCATTTATATAAAGACCAGATAAATTTTTGCCCTCTTTTCAATAAGGGAGAAAATGTCATTAGAAGGAAAGTAAACCGTATTTGGCCTTCGGCAGTTAAAACTGATTTGTTCAAGAGGGAACAATATCCAAGGGTACCTGGGTGGCTCATTCGGTTAAGTGGCCGACTCTTGATTTTGGCTCAGGTCATGATCTCAGGGCCGTGAGATCGAGCCCTGTGTCAGTCTCATACTCAGTGTGGAGTCTGCTTCAGATTCTTTCCCTCTCCCTCCAGCTCAAGCTCTATCTCAAATAAATAAAATCTTAAAAAAAAAAAAAGAAGAAGAAGAACATCCAGAACTGGAATTATTAGACAACGTTCCTGATACAGCCAGAGTATATTCTGGGGCACTTCCCTTTTCCCTGTCGATCTTTCTTCTTCAGCAGCAATTTCTACCTTGTGTGTCATCAAGAAATCTATAATCAATACGTCACCTTCACCTAGACCAGTAGTTCTGAACTCTGGCTGCACATTAGAATCAGCTAAAACACCTAAACTATAATACGTAGACCCAGGAGAGCAGGAGCATGAAAATCTCGAATCCTCAGATATGCACGGAGCACCTACCATCCCCAGGACTGGGCTGGGCTGTGTGGAAGTGATAAAGTGGTATGTACCTCACTTTCTGCCCCCAAGGAACTCACAGTCCAGTTAGAGAAAGTTGCACACACCCCAAACCCAAAACTATGGACAAGCACCAAGGGGCCAAGTGGAGGAAATGGGGCTGCTTGTCAAAGAGACTCTAAGGAATGTTGGAGTAGGGACACGTCTCCCAAAGGTGATCTGATGATGTGACTCTGTCCTTGATGCTCCTGTGTAGTTCTGGCGCTACGGAGACTGGGTGGATGTGGTTATTGATGATTGCCTGCCGACTTACAACAATCAACTGGTTTTCACCAAATCCAACCACCGCAATGAATTCTGGAGTGCTCTGCTGGAGAAGGCTTATGCTAAGTAAGGCAACGCTTGCGGATGTGAGGTGGGGCTAGAGGTGGGGGGCTGCAAAATCCAGTCCAAAGTCTTGTCACAAGAGGAGGCGTGTGTGTGTGTGTGTGTGTGTGTGTGTGTGTGTGTGTTCGCCTGTGACCCAGAGTCCGAGATGATCAGGTCCAGGCAGCAATGGCTCTAACTAAACACACTATATTTAAGGGTAGAATGAAGATACATATAGAAGATCTTTAGATTCAGCCTCCCATCGTGAGCACTTTAATTCTGCCTTCGGAATTAAAGGTTGGTGTTGTAGGTCTTGGACCTGAGCATTGTTATCTCTGAAGCTCACATCCCAGGGTCTGGCTTGGCTCAACCTCGTGATCTTGCAGTATATTAATAAAGTCATGTTGTCTCTCACCTTGGAAACTCCACCCCAGCTATTACTAATGGATCTAATGGAACCCTTCCTTAGGGTTTAGAATATGGTGGAAAGAGAACTACCAAGAAGTGGGAATAGCTGGGCTCCAGTCCCAGTGCTTCCGGGTCACTGGTGCCTTGGGTAAGCCACTTAGCCTTTGGAGCAGTTTCTCCAATGTGAAGAAAGGGTATCATAGTATCTATCCCATTAACTTACAGGGTTGTTGGGGAATTAGTTAAGAAGACAGCATAGGACCTGAGAGTAAAGTCCTGGTGGCATGGCACCTGGGTCATGTCTCCTGGAACCCTGTGACCTTGGCCTGGTCTTCATTCTCTCTCCAAGGCTCCATGGTTCCTATGAGGCTCTGAAAGGCGGGAACACTACAGAGGCCATGGAGGACTTCACAGGAGGGGTGACCGAGTTTTTTGAGATCAAGGATGCTCCCAGAGACATGTACAAGATCATGAAGAAAGCCATCGAGAGAGGCTCCCTCATGGGCTGCTCCATTGACGTAAGCCTGGGGTGTGGGATGCAGGAAGCCAGTCACATGACGAAGAGCAGCATAGGGCTTTCCTCTGGGATGGGGTGGATGTTTTATTTTGGGAAGCAGGAACTGGCTCTCAACTTTGACAGTTTCTCAGGGAAGAAGTGTTCCTGGGGATTTTCACCAAAGACATTCCAAGCCCAGGACTTTAGGCTTAGAAATAGGTCCAGAGGCCTGCATCAGGTGGGCCTCCTGTGGTCAGTGCTGCTCAGCCCCAGAATGGCCCAGTTAAGCTGACCACATCGCTGGTTCTGGACCAGAGCCCGCTGTTCCCTAAGACAGCCTCCCAGTCACTGAGCTTTAGGACATGGGCTTTGTGTTGTCATCTGGGAGAAGCTTGGCCGGCAGGCACCATCTCAGTGCAGTAGAGTGGTGTGAACCGAGACCCAGGGCCAAGGGGAAGGAGATGGGAGACTGGCCAGGCCTCCTGAGTTTCAGGAGACACACCTGCCCTGGGGGCAGCTTAGTGTGTAATAGTCTTGGTGCTCTCCATTGCTGAGGAAGGGGCCCAAACAGAATTCCTGAATTTCCTTCCTTCCCCCATACTCCAAATGGGTCCGAAAGCATGGGAAGATCAGCTAGCATTAAGCACCCATAGATGAACATTTTCTTTCTGTATCACTTTTCTCCATCTTGTCTCCATTCACATCGTTTATCTCTCCTCTTTCCTTGTCTGTCCCCTTCCTTCATTCTGTCTCCTTCCCTTTCTGTCACCCTCCCTTGTTTGCTCTCGCTCCTTCTCCTGGACTGTCTCTGTCCCCATTGGGCCTCAGGATGGCACAAACATGACCTATGGAACCTCTCCTTCTGGACTGAAAATGGGGGAGTTGATTGCACGGATGGTGAGGAATATGGATAACTCGCAGCTCAGGGACTCAGACCTCGTCCCCAGAGGCTCAGATGACAGACCAACCCGGGTGTGTACACCTCCATTTGTCGGGTCTGACCACCCCTCCGACCTGCATGACTGGGGCCTCCTGGTGTTAGCCTCCCCTCAGCAGACCGTGCCGCGCACACTGACCTCTGCATGGGCCTCCCAAGGGTCTGGGATGGAATTAACTTGCCCGCCCCAAGGCTCCTGAAGAAGGCGGGAGAGACCAGATTTGGAGGGAATGTCTGTGGGAGTTCCTTCCTCCCCTCTGGTCCTGGCCGTTTCTCTGATAACAAATTAAGAAGCAGAAATGCAAGAGAGACTTCACGTGTTTTAAAATACGTCTCCTCATCTAATTCACTCATTTGTTCCTCTAACACATATTTATCGAGCTCCTACTGAGTGCCACTCTTCTAGTACACAAACAAAATAGCTTTTGTTCACTAGAACAGTCTCTTCCCTCATGGAACTTATAGTCTAGTACTTTCAGAAGTAATGCACGTTCATTGAAGAACACTGACTGAGCCGTACAGAAAAGCACAGAGGCAAAATTAACCTATGTTCTCTCCCATCTAAACGTAGTAACTCTTAAGTATTTAGTAAACACCCATCTAGGTTTTTCTTTGCATACAGTTCATCTAAGTGTTTATTTTTAAAATCTCATACTCTAGGTACCTCTTTGCAGTGAGGCTTTGTTCAGTTAGCTTTATGTTCTTAGCATGCCAATATGAATTATATTGTTAACGTGTCTCCTAAAACATTTTTTAGTGGCTGCACGGTATGCCGACATACTGATGTTATAATTTATTAACCCAATACCCTATTATTGGAAAATGGGATTGTTTTCCCTTTCTTGCGTTGGCTATTTTTAAATGCTGTCGTGAACATCCTAAGAGATACGTCTTTGTGTGTGTCGTGATGATGCTTTGGGACAGACTGACAGTGGAGGAATTGCCAGGCGTGCATAAGTAACGCAAATGGAGTCATTTCAAGTGGCTTCCCAGGTCTAGATGTAGGGACATGTGGATCTCCTGCCTCATTCCATTCTGTTCAGCATGGTCTGGGTCATGTAAGGACTGAGGTGTGGAAGAGGCTAGGTGCCAAAAAGCCCAGGCTCCATCCACATCCCTGAGCTTGAAAGGGCTCACGATTTGCACAGTCCAGCATGGCTCCCAGAAGCTCTTTTTAAAGCTGTCACATTACTGGGCAACGTGAAGCCATAGAGAAACAGTCTAGGGGTCCCTGGGCATTGGAGATCCTACCCTCTGCCGAGCATCTCTTGGGGCTGCCACTTGAGGATTTCTGAAGATGGAAGAGCTTCGCTGCCCCCTTAGGCCGAGTCATGTCTGAGCAGGACTGCCTCTGGCCTCCTGTCTGGACGCTGTGACTCTTGATTTCTTGAGTATCATGTTCTCGTGAGGGGTCTGGAGGAAGTGAGGGGACATATAGAAAGGAGGTTAGACCTACATGTTTCATCTCACCTCTTTTCTCACTTCCTTTCTCTTCTGGGAAGAGTCAACTCTGGGTAGGCTCAGGGGAAGGGGAAGTCTGAATCCAGGGCAGCCTCCATCTGTCCCTGTTCCTCCTTGGAAGACCCCAAGAGATCCAGAAACAAGGGGCAGGGATCGTCTCACCCACCTCGACATCGTCCCAGCCTCACATGGATCTCCGATGGTCAGAACGGACTTTTCTGGGCAACCAGCTTGAGGGAAACCACTCTTCTGGGCTGTGTCTTCTCGACTCTAAAAGGGCCAGCAGTGGTCCTCGCCTGTCTGGGAGGCCCCCGTCCAGAGCACGGAGGAGTCCTTGTCCTCGCAGAACCTGGAAAATTATCTCATGAGTACTTCGTCTCAGAGGCAACAGGACTTCTGCTGCCCAACCCCTGACAGGCTGTCTGGTTTTTACTCCACAGACAATTGTTCCGGTTCAGTATGAAACAAGAATGGCTTGCGGGCTAGTCAAGGGCCACGCCTACTCAGTCACTGGGCTGGAGGAGGTGAGGCTGGTGGGACCGGCGGGCTTGGGAGCCACCTGAGTTGCCTCCGGAAAACAGGACTTAGCTTCCTGGGCCCCTTCACCTCTGCAGGGCTTGCCTCCTCTTGGGGGTTCTGCTCAAGGTCTGGGTCCAGTACCTGTGGCTGGAGGAGGCCCCTGGGAACGGTCAAGGTGGATCTTGCCACTAGGTGGTGCTCAGGTCATCTTTGCTTTCAGTGCTAAAGATGGCGGTTTCCCCAACATTTCCAGGGAACAAATAGAAATCGCTTTGGTTTTATGGAACTGATTACACGGGCTCTTGTGTTTCCTGTTCTCTGGGAGTTGAAGAGTTACAATATTTTGCTCCTCCTGGCACGTCTGGCTGGAGACAGGAAACTTGTCAGGACCACTGCGCACAGCTGAGCAGGCTGTGCCCCATCCACAGGGATGGGCAGGGACTGAAGGTTCCTGCCCTGAATCGGTCCACTTATGGGGGCCATTTGTCTGTAGTTCCTGTGCCAGCAGGGGTGGTTTTTTTTTTCTAATTCAAACAGAGACACCTAGTGTGCTAGAGGGGCCCTACAGTATACACTCCCTCCTCTTCCCCCAAAGCTCATAATGGCTGGGAAATCACTTCTTAGGACACAGTCAAGCCCTGACCTCTGCGGACTCAGTCCTAGGGTTCTGACGTTCCCCCTGACGTTCCACAGAGAGCCTCTGATTAGTCTCCTTGGCCACGACAAGGCAGGACAGCCCCTGTTCAGGATTCTCTCCCTATCCCCATCCTAACCCTCAGGGCAAGACAGAAAACCCCCTTTCCAGAAAGGCCCAGACCAAGAGAGCTTTTCCTCTTCCTCCAAGGCCCTGTTCAAGGGGGAGAAAGTGAAGCTGGTGCGGCTGCGGAACCCCTGGGGCCAGGTGGAGTGGAACGGCTCCTGGAGTGATGGGTAGGTGAGGGGGGCCTGCAGAGCCTGGGGCCGGCTGCATTGGATACTGCACCAAAAGAGTACTTCAAACACTTGATCTACAATTACCCTCAAAACCCATTATCCGCAGAGGAGAAGAGGGGATGTGGGCTCTAGGGAGGGGCCCACAGAGAAGCCAGGGGAGCTGGGGATCCAGAGACCCCATGGGTGGCCATTGGCTGGAAAGGAAAGTTTCTAGAAAGCATGGGCTAGGTCCAGTAGAAACAAAGTTTGAATGTAGGGGTCTGGATTAGACAAGTAAATTTCCCTTCTCCGTTTCCTTATCTGTAAAATGGGAACAATGTTATCACTCACGTGGTAAACTGGAGAGTTCCTAGCCAGTGCTAAGATTTCCTCTCCCTTACTGTCCCCATAAAAAAGGGCACAGTGCCCCTGAATGATCTTGCTGCTTATCACCGAGAGGAATGAAATGGGTGCAGCAAAAATACCAAACACGGGGAAGTTATATGATGGCTTGAAAACATTTACAAAGCTTCTAGAGGGCACCCAATCACTGGTTCCCAATTGCCTCACGGAGTGGGGGTCAGCCCCTTAAGCTCTTTCATTCCCAAGAGGGCACAGCAGGATTTAGTAGCTGCGCGTGCACTCTTCAGCCGCTGGGCTTACCTCGGCCCAGGGCACCATCACTGCTGGATCACTCAGCTCCACCTTCGCTTAGCATCGCCGAGCACCTGCGGAACAGCAGGCACAGGTCTGGGCACTGAGGATGGTCCGTGAACGGGCAGCCCCCCGGGAGAAACTGGGATAATCTATTGACTCTAGTCTTCCTACTGCCTCTTGCAGACATTGACCACGTTCCTTTCCTCAGCAGTGAGACAAATCCTTACTTCTTCTGTGCCAAGTAGGTGGCAGGCCCCACGCTACTACCTGGGGACTTGGATAGAAGTGAACAGGGAGACAGAGGCCCTGCCCCTGCAAACGTCAAGCTCCAGTGGGAAGGACAAAACAACCACTAATAATGAAGATAAACCCGCCCCTCGCCTAGTTTGGGTGGGATAGGAAGAGTAGAAAAAGGTTGCGGGAGAGATTGGCATGGGACCTGGGCTCTCTGCTCCGGGAAGGCCCTCAGTGCCCCATTAGCTGCCCAGGTCACCCATAGGGACCCTTGCTATGTTCTCCAGCCCCATAGTTTGGTGTCCAGACTGAACCCACATCCTGCCAATGCCTCCATGCAGGGACTGCTGACAAGCGGGGCCCAGCTCTAGGTCACTCAAGGAGACCACCCTCCCTGCTCTGGGTCCCTCCTTCTGCTCTCCGGAACCTACCTCCAGCATTTCCCCTCAAGAATCCCCTGACCCCAAGCCCTTCCTCAATCCCTTACCTTGCCAAGGACAACCCAGTTTAGCTTTATTCTCCTCAGCGTGCCTGAAACACAGATGTGCTTCATTTCCTCCCTCCTGACGAGAGTGTAGAAGACCAGCCAGCCTTTAGAAGCATGCAGCCAGGCTATTTCCTGGGGCGGCAGGAGAAAGGAAATGTTTACATGCTTGGTCTTTTTCTTAGAACTCAGATAGTTACTTATTAGACAGCAGGCGCTGGTCTGAAACTTTGGCATGCACTATTTCATTCACTGCTCATCACAGACCTCTAAGTAGATGAGAACACTCACTCCCCTTTTGCAGTTGGGGAAACAGATGCTCAGTGGTTAAGTGACATGCCCAAGGTTGCACAGCAAGTACTGGTAATATTAAATGGAATCCTGGGGGACGCCGGGGTGGCTCAGTCAGTTAAACATCTGACTCTTGGTCTCAGCTCAGGTTTTAATCTCAGAGTTGTGAGTTGACGCCCCATGTTGGGCTCCCTGCCTACTTAAAAAATAATAATAATAGCAATCTAAAACTAAATGGAAGCCAGTCATTCTATTTCCAGAGGTCAACT
The DNA here is from genome assembly GCA_028533885.1 of Nasua narica. Taxonomy (NCBI): domain Eukaryota; kingdom Metazoa; phylum Chordata; class Mammalia; order Carnivora; family Procyonidae; genus Nasua; species Nasua narica. Next base: position 51,220,041 of record CM052797.1, on the reverse strand, counting down.
CTTAACCTTTAAATTGTGAGGAGGGATTAAAAAAAAAACACCAAAAAAACCCAAAAAAAACCACCACGGCCACAGAAGGATCAAGCCCTTACAAACCCATTTAAGGTCTTATTCCTGCGGATGGTGGGAAGCCATTATTGGGTTTTACACTGAGGGGATCAGATCAGATTTCCTGTCTCATGCTTCATGCTTACCGCAATTTGGAGGTGGGCTACTCTTTCAACTTTTTCATATGTTCTCTTGCTACCTTCTAACCCAATCTACATCAGGCCTCCCCTTCTTCTTTCTTCCATAATTCCTCCATTTTCCTTCCAGTTGGAAGGACTGGAGCTTTGTGGACAAAGCTGAGAAGGCCCGTCTGCAGCACCAGGTCACTGAGGATGGAGAGTTCTGGTGAGTCCAGGACCCAGGAGGACCCCAAAGGGTAAGGGATGAGGTGGGGAGCTGATATCTCAAACCTCAGTGACTGGAAAGAGGCCATCAGACCGCAGCCCTCAGGAGATTGGGGCCTGTTCTCCTCCTCCAGTCCAAGGCCCAGCAAGGTTGGGGTTCTGAGACAAGCCAGCCAGGTCACAGTGGCGACTGAGCCTGGGACCAGGCCAGCATGATGTGGCTCCTGCCCCACCCGTGCCCCTCTGTGGCACATGCCACTCCAGCCACTTGCTCCCTGGCCTTTGCGGAGCTGTCTTCTGAGCCAACGCAGCTCTCCTTTGCTCACCCAATGCCGCGCTCACTCTCACTCCGATCATTTCAACGTGGACCTCAAGTCTCAGCTTAAAAGGAACTTTCTTCAGGATCCCCGTTTTGTCCAGGACTGGGATTAATTAGTGAGACTCATCATCCTTGAAATTGCTTGCTTTGTTTGTTGTCTGTCCTCCCCTAAACTGTCTTTCTGCTGAGCCCAGCACAGTGCCTGGGTTCTGTGCTGGAGGGACACGGTTCCGCTGGAGAACTGAATTGCTGCCAAGCTCTCCCATCAAGGACACAGAAGTCTGAGTCATTACTGGAAGAGATGGTAGTATGTGGTGAAGGCATGGGAATGGACAGTGTTCACCCTAAAGAGGAGAGACAGGGTCCTCTCTGGGGCTATGCCCAAGTTCGCCTGAATAGTCTGATTGTGCTGCACTCATCCCCGAGTCTTACCTTTCCCAGCCTCCCACACGGGTCTCTCTCTTCCAACCTCTCAGGATGTCCTATGACGATTTCATCTACCATTTCACCAAGCTGGAGATCTGCAACCTCACGGCTGATGCCTTGGAGTCCGACAAGCTGCAGACCTGGACGGTGTCTGTGAACGAGGGCCGCTGGGTGAGGGGCTGCTCTGCCGGAGGCTGCCGCAACTTCCCAGGTGGGAGAGGCTTGGGATGGGGGAGGGTTCCAGGGAGCTGGTAACAACTTTTAAGCAGGACACCATGTCAGAAGGATACTGCACTCATAATGCTGAAGGTTGGGGGTGAACACAGAGTTAGCCTTGACTGCAAGGCTGCAAGCCAGAGATGATGAAAGCCGGAGCAAGTCCTGGGCAGTGCAGAGCGAGGGAAGAGGGCAGATTCAGGGGACAGAATATTGGGTGAAGTCCCTGAAGAGTGACTTCAAGTTTCCCAGTTTGGGGGTACATGAGGGGATGGTGTCAGTGTCACAACATAAGAAACACAGGAGATAAAACTCAGTGGGTTGTTGGTTCTTTGATGGGGTTGGTTGTGGGCTTGTAGGGAGGGGAGTTGAGCTGGGGACCTGGGAAGTTTGAGCCCCTGTAGAATAGCCAGGTGAAGATGTGTCATGGAGAACTGGAGGCTCAGATTAGAATGGTCCTTGGTGGGATGATTAGATGTCAGTATTTGTGGAAGGATGGAAAGAAGAGAAGAAAGAAGGAAGGAAGATGGGAGGGAGAGAGGAAGGAAAGGAAGGAGGGAGGGAGTCCAATGGAGATGGGGGCTGGGATCTACATCATCATTACGCAGCGACAGTTAAAAAGTGGATAAGACAGCCCAGGGGGCACAGAACAGTGGTGTGGGAGAGAGGCCTGAGACCACATCCTAGAGACCAACAACATTTCAAGGGCAGGTGAGGAAAGAAAAACCATCAGCAGAGAATGAAAATCACAGCTCAGAGAGGGAGGAGGAGTCACACAGCCAAGCAGTGGGGCTCCATCTGCATAAAGGTACAGGCTACCCATGGCTCCCCCCACTTTGTTTGACAAATGCCTGAATCACTCCTTCTGTATTTATCGAGCTCCTAGAGGCAGGAGATCAGAAGGGCCCCTCTGTCTTCCTCCTCTTCCTGTCCATTCCCTGAGAGGCAGATCTGAGTGTACATTTCCTTCCTGGGGGGCACAGACACTTTCTGGACCAACCCACAGTACCGTCTGAAGCTGCTGGAGGAGGACGATGACCCTGACGACTCCGAGGTGATCTGCAGCTTCCTGGTGGCCCTAATGCAGAAGAACCGACGGAAGGACCGGAAGTTGGGGGCCAACCTCTTCACCATTGGCTTTGCCATCTACGAGGTGTGCAGTTCCTGACCGGCTTCAGCCCCAGACACACATACATTCCTCCGAGGGGAGGGTTTGGGGGGCTTCCTCAGTACTCACTGACCCTTCCCAGAACTCCTGGTATCAGGCCCACTTGTGTCAGAATCTCCTAGATATTTGTCACAGGAGGAAAAAACCCGGGATGGGGAAGGTGGAGTGGGGCTGGGGCTGACCGGATAGGTAGTGAGAAATCAGGCTTCTGCATTCACTCCACGGTGCCTGCCATTTCCTTCCCATGTACTTTTCATCCCTATGCAGAGGTGAAATCCACGGAATCTGAGCGGCTTCTTTTTCTGTTTCTCCTCAAGGTCCCCAAAGAGGTATAGAAGCAGCAGCGGCCAGCAGTTTTGCACAGCATTGCCCAGGGGTCCTGTGTCCATCAGTGGCACATCGGGAAGCTTCCTGGTGGGGTTTGAGGGCAGGACTATGAGAGGGGAGGGTCTTGCCTGTGTCATGAACTCCAGAGAGGGTGCCTCAGGGTGACCTCCTGACTGTCACTGTCACTATGTGCCCTCTCTCCCACCAGAGACAGTCACACACAAGCTCTCACACATTTATATTCACATCACACACACGTGCACACACATACCCACGCTCATACTCATACACATTTGCACTCACTGTCACACAGACACATTCTGAGGGTGACTGCCCTCTTTGGGATGGAGGAATCGCCTCCCTCAGACCCCAGCCAAGGCCCCTCCTGCCTCCTTGGGGTCCCTCCCTAGCCTGGAGGTGATTTGGAGCTGACCAGCAGCAGTTCCGGTAAGTGGCGGAATGATAGACTTGACCTTCACTTCCGAATCACAACCGAAAAGGAGGAGGAAATGGGGTAGGGAGCTCCAGGGATGTGGAGCTATTTGACGCCTTGGGAGCCGGAGGTAGGAAGGTCATGGCTGTGAGGGGGGCGACCAGACCGGGAAGAGACCCCTGCAGGGAGGCTGTGAGCAGGACAGGGCGTCCTTCTCAAGGAGCTCCGTCCCTTGGCTCTTTTCTCCGTCAGATGCACGGGAACAAGCAGCACCTGCAGAAGGACTTCTTCCTGTACAATGCCTCCAAGGCCAGGAGCAAAACCTACATCAACATGCGAGAGGTGTCCGAGCGCTTCCGCCTGCCTCCCAGCGAGTACGTCATCGTGCCCTCCACCTATGAGCCCCACCAGGAGGGAGAATTCATCCTCCGGGTCTTCTCTGAAAAGAGGAACCTCTCTGAGTGAGTCAGCCGTCTGTGCCCCTCCTGTCTCTAAAAGCCCATGCAGCCCATTCCAGAGATTGGAGGCATGGGGTGGCTGGACCAGTCCCCTCTAGGAGTCCCGGGATAGGCTGACCAGGCTGCCCCTCTTCCTCTGCTCCGGAGCCACTGGCCACATCTCCTCCATTCAGTCTGCCAGCCCACGGGTATTTATTGAGCCCCTACTGTATTCCAGGTACTCTTCTTCTAGGCGCTGAGGGTAGGGCAGTGAATTATAGAAATTCCTGCCCTCATGGAGCTTAACATTCTGGGAGGAGACGGCAAGGCCTGGGGAAAAACACAGACATACATGGTAGAGGGAGAAAAGTGACAAGAAGAAGGAGAGTAGGGAACAGGGCTAGGAGGCATTGGGGGTGATGGAGCTTTTAGGTAAGGAGGCCCGGGGAAGCCAGCATGGCCATATCCTGCATTTTTGGTCACTGCGGATGGGTTCATAAGCCCAACTCTTCCGAATTCTGCCCTGAAAGAAACACAAGGTCCATGAGTAGGTGACTGGGCCTGACTTCGGGGCGCTCTGGGCAAAGCCAACGAGAACCCATGTGAGTGCGCCTTGGCTGCTGGGGATGGTGCCGACACGGGGCTGGTCCCTGCAGTGGGAGACATTAGTCCCTGGGGTTCCTTTGAGGTCAGTCCCGACTTGGCTCTGAGAAGCTGGGTGACCTGAGCAAATCCTCTGTGCGTGTCCTGCTCACTCCTGGTGACGCTGAGAACCCCCCACCCCGCTTGTGTTTCTCACAGGGAAGTTGAAAACACAATCTCCGTGGATCGGCCAGTGGTGAGTAGTTTGGCTCTGATGTGTGAAAAGGCCCTGAGGGTCACCTTCCCTGATCCAGGCAGGGGACAGAAGGCTGGTGTAGGGAAGAGGGGGTATTGACAGAGGAAGATGGAGTCTGGGGCGTGCAGAGCAATTCTTCCACATTCCTGCAATTTCTGTCATGACTAGAGGAAGAGGCCTCATGGTACTAGGGCCACGCAGTCTGCCCAGGGGCTAGGAAGCACAGAAGAGTGTCCTGGAGGGGAGGAGCGGTTTGAACCGCTACAGGGAGGGTCAAGGCCATCCATGGGAAGGGACAACAAGGGCAGCAGCAGCTAGCTTGGATTCTGAGGGCCCAGCTCAGATACAGAAAATGCACACCAGCTCTGGAGTCAGTGTCAAGACCGGGGGCCTCCACCTACCAGCTGGGTGACTGGGACACGTTACATAACCCCTCAGTTTCCTACTCCGTAAAGCAGGGATAACAGTAGGTGCCTTGCAAGGCTTCTGTGAAGTGGGAATCGGTGGGATCGTGTACGTGAAGCATCTGGCACAGCACGGGCCCCCACGCGGTGGCTATCAGTCACGTGCCTTCTATCTTACGACGCGCTTCTGCCGTGCGTTACCTCACTTGACCCTTGCAAGGTTTCTGAGATGTAGTAAGGCACATCCCTGGCATTAAAGGAAGGAAGGAGAGGCTCAGTACGGTTAAATGGCTCCCTGGAGTTCCCAGAGCTCACAGATGGCAGGGCTGGAGCTGACATCCAGATTCTCGGAGCCCAGACTCGGGCTCTGTCCCCGGCTGCCATGCTGAGACCGGTTCCCGGGATGGGAACCCAAGTGACAAGCACAGAGCTGGCGTATGTGGTGTCTCCTTGTATGAAGGAGTCTGGTGCCTGCCTTGGGCCTTTGGGCCCTGGTTTGTTAACAGTCCTTTGTGCTCTGTGTGACTTGGACCAGTAAGGGGACAGCAAATGTCTCTCCAAGCTGCCTTCTGGGGAGTCACACGCACAGTTCTAATCCTGACCCTGTCCAAGTGCCTTGTGAATCATCACAGGATGCTGGTTTTAGTATTAGGTGCATTTGGTTCTATTCTTATTTTTATTTTTTACATTGTTAAGGATTTTATTTATTAATTTAAGAGAGAGAGATTGAGAGAACGCACAGAAGGGGTGGGGTAGAGGAAGAGGGACAAGCAGACTCCCTGTGGAGTGTGGAACTCAATGCAGGGCTCGACTGCAGGACCCCAAGATCATGACCTGAGCCGAAGTCAGACGCTTAACCCACTGAGCCACCCAGGTGCCCTATTCTGATCTTTTAAACATTAGTCATCAGGGTAGTATATTTACCAGGAATTTCAAACTCAAGAGCATATGGGACCTGGTGTGCCACCTGAATAGGGCAGGCAAGTATGGGGGTTCGGATGTCCCCACATGGGCATATTTGCCTGCAGTTCTCAACTGATTCTTAAGCTCCAGTGTTGGAGGGATGACGGGAGTGGTGGTGACTGTGGCATCTGGAGGGTGCAGACAGCAGCTACTCTCAGGTCCCCAAGATTTTTGCCACAGCAGGTCGCTGGCACATGAAGCCTGCCAGACCTTCTAGTTTTATTTATTTTTTTAAAGCCCCAAACCTAGATTGCTGTATTTCCATTTCCATATTAAGTCTCTCTCTATGTTAAATATTTGCAATAACAACAACAGGAAAAAACCAAGAAGACAAAACCCAAAACTCTGTAAATCAAACAACATTCATTTTTAGGCCAATTTAGGTGAGCCACTTCTTTTGGTGTTTTAGTAACGAACTTCAATTAGAAATACAAAACATCAGCCAGAAGATCCCTTTCCCCTTGGTGGTGTCCAGGATAGGCATGGGCTATAAAAACAGCGGCCGCCGGAGCAGCCGCCAGTCTCCGGGCCCAGAGACTTCTCACCTCCCTTCACCCTTCAGGCTCTTTTGTAGCCCAGATTCCTGGACCCCGGAATCTCACCCCAAGCTGAGGACCAAGGCACGGGGAAGCCAAAAGCCACTGGGTTTTCAGGAAACTTGACTTTCACTTATTCTGCATTTATTGTTTCCTTTCCTTATGCAGAAAAAGAAAAAAACCAAGGTGGGTGTAAGAGGGTGAGTGGGTAGACAGCAGAGTGTGTTTGTGCATGTGTGTGAACCCGCCTTCCTGGGCCCCCGGTGCAGCTCTGGGTGTGGACCACCATTAGCTAACACTGGCCAAGGGAAGGCTACCTGCTACACACTCTTCCAGGCGCTTTGCATGGATATACTCAATCCTCACAACGACGCTGTGAGATCGGTACTGTTGTTATCCCCACTTGCAGAGGAAGACAAGGTACAGACAGATGAACTGACTTGTCCGCGGCCGCAGAGCCAGCACTAGGAGCCAGGCTGATCTGGCCCCAGAGTCTTCTGGGCACCACCATGCCGACCTCTCCTATGAGGGAGGGAGAGGACGGCCAACCAGTGAAAATGGCCTCTTGCAAAAACCAGAAGGAGCACCCCTTCTTTCTCAGAAGTGGGTTTGGCTCTGCTAAGCAAGACTTGATTCTTGGGGGGAAGGGCAAATGGTTGTTTCTCAGGGTACAGTGAGATAGGTGTGTGAGGGTTTCCGTGGAGACGGTCTTGGGATGCCAGCCGCCTGCTCTGTAGACGGGACTGCTCCTTCTCCCTCCTTTCTTTCCCCTGCCTGCTCCCCACTCCTCCCTTTTTCTTGGCCTGCTGGGGTTGGGATGGAAGAGGATACCCAGAGAGGCTAAGTCACCGCCGGGGCTCTTGTTCCCGGGGAAGCTCTAGTTCTAAATCCCCTTCTAGACTAGTGACCTCTCATTCTAAATGCAGGCTCCGCTAAGCCAGGGGACCCAAGAGACTCTGTACACCGTGTCCAGGTAGCAGTGGGGCAGAGGGGAGAGATCTTCACCCTCATAGTCCCAGAGGTGCTGGTCAACCTGGCTGGCTTAATGAGAATGAGAGCTACCTGGACAGCTTCCCCTCTTGGAATGTTGGGAGGTTGTGGTGATCTACAGATTCGCCAGGGCCTCTAAGATCTCCTCCTAAGTATCCTGGATATAAGCACTCTGCTGTAAGGACACTATTGCTGAAGGCGACTATGTATGCTAAGAGCGGCTCTGGGGCCTCAGAGCAAAGCTTTCATCTGGGACCAGGGGCGCTGTTCTCTGGTGGTTTTAGAATTCAAGATTACAGTTGTTGAGCATTTCAAATTCCCTCCTACATCCTTGCTCCATTTACCCCGTAACCTTCTCATGGTCTCCAGGGCCTAGCTACTCTTTCCAAATGTTGGGTTGACCACTCTCAGTGCCATCCAGAAATGACTGACCTTTGGGCATCCTCAAGCCCATGAGGTAGTAGCCACAAGCCATCGGACAAGGTTCGGTGTTAGTGTTTATGGTAGTTCCCGGAACGATCCAGCGTAGAGGTCCTCTGAGTACTGATGCTGGTGCAGACCAGAGCTGACACTGATCAAGCACCTACCACAGATTGGGCACTGTGCTGGGGGTAAAACATAGTTGCTTTCCGTTACAACAGTATCTACGAGGTAGGTGCTATTATCATCCCCCTTCTACAGACATTCTGCACATATTCACAGCAGTGAAGAAACTTGCCCAAGGACACACAACTAATGAGTGGGGAAACTGGAAGCCATATCTGTCTGCTCCAAACCCATGCTTCTTGCTCTTACCAGTCCGGCTCAGGCCCCTTACATGCCAAGGCCTGTGTTATCCACACTTGGGCCCAGAGATGTGTGCCTTAGCAAGGATGACCCATGGCCACATCATGTCCACAGGCACACATTCCCCCTCCATCTGTGATCCAGCCTTGCTCCAGGATCCCCACAAGCATCAGTTGGTCGAGCAAGAAGACCCTTGGCTTGAAAGGCAGGGCAAGCCCAGGCCTTCGGGGTCTGCTGGGAACCAAAGTTCTGGAAGCTTGTTTCCACAGGTCTGCCCATTGGTGCTGTTCTAGATGCATAGCAATGGAAAGACGGATGGGGATTCAGAAACTGGTCAGAGACTCTGGTTGCCCCATTGCTTTTGCACTGCAGCCACAAGCACAGATGGCTTAGCTTTTTTTGGCTTCCCCTGTGGGGCGTATGGCTCCAGCCGGGATCCGCATAGCATGGCAGCTGCTCTCTACTCTTTTGCGCCCTCTTCACTTGCATGGGCATGTCTCGAAAATATCCTTCATATTTGTGCAGTGTCTTCAATGTTTTTGCAGGACAATTTTATATTCAGTATCTCCTGCCTTTCTCCCTGCAAGAGCCCTATGGGAGAGGTCAAGCAGGTTTTGTCGTCCCTATGAATGGATGAGTAACCTGAGGCCAGAGAGGATGTTTTTGTATGTAAGGGCAGGGCTGGACTTCCAGCTCAGTGTTCTGACCTCTCCCCCACTGAGCATGCCTCTAATCGGAGACCTTTGTTCAGTCTGTCTTCTGCAGAGTCCTCAGGGCTCCTTGGAGGTGCCCCCCAGCTGCCATGGGTGACATGGGTGTGCTGAGGGAAAAGAGCTCTACGCTCTTCGTCCAGCAGAGTGGCTGGTTTTTAATGACTTCATACACACTGGGCTTCTGGGGAAATTTCATTTGAACAGTATTTCCATTTGAAAAAAAAAAAAAGCCTACAAAATATTTGAAAATCACTGTGCTAGATCACACTGCTTTGAGCATTCTTCGCATTTTCACATGAGCTAATGACCTTGTTTAACCCTCAGAGCTCCCCACCATCAGGAGCTAAGGGACTGAGGTCCGGAGAGATGTAGCATCTTTCCCCAAGTCCCAGACAGCTTGCTAGTGGCAGGGATGGAGCTTGGACTGAGGTTCAAGAGCTCGCAACTCTGCTCTTCTCCTCTTCCCTGGACAAAGCTGCTCCAGGAGGGGGGGCTGTGTCCACGTGCCCACTCAGCCTGTGATCCCCGCTTCCTTCCTGCCCCTTCCCCACTTCCCTCCTCTCTCCAGCCCATCATCTTCGTTTCGGACAGAGCAAACAGCAACAAGGAACTGGGTGTGGACCAGGAATCAGAGGAGGGCAAAGACAAAACGAGCCCTGATAAGCAAGAGAAATCCCCACAGGTTTTTGAGCATGTGGCAGGAATGGGGTGGCCAGTATACACTGGGGTGCTCTGGATTGGAGGGGCTCTGGGGAGGGTGTCCCTGTAACATCCGGAGGTTTGGCTGTATCCCACTGACCTTTCCTCTCATCAAGTTCTCCTAAAATTTTGGGTGCTGCTTGGGTGAATGTCTTGGGGGTTGGCAGCCATGCCAAGCCAGTCCCAGGCCTGGGAGGGACAGGCTGAATCTGCCTGCTGGAGCCCCCAGCCCGGACAGCGAAGGGACGGGAGGCAAAGCCTGAGACGCAACCAGCTGGAGAGAGCCCAAGACAGAGCAACTCCTGTTTCCTGGTATCCTCGAGCTCTTGACAGTGAGAGGATAGAGGATAATGGCAGAAAAGGGGGTAGACCTCAGAAGTGGAGGCCCACAGAGCCCAGGGAAGGGTATTCCATTGAAGTGGGGAGAGGAGGGCATCTAAAGCCTAGTGGAGGTGAGGCTAAGGGACCAAAGCCCACAGACAAAGCCAGGGCCACGTCCTCGATGCTGCAGTGTCCCTGCAGTGGAGTGGGGGGTCCTCTGAGGACTTTGCCTTGATGACGCAGGTGGCTGGAGGTCCCCGAATGGTCTGGTCCCCTGGGTCCTTCTGGGACTCATCTGGTTGAGAAGGTCAAGCTGAAAACAGTGGGAAGGCTCTAGCTGGTGGGGGAGAGAGGGCCACGGGGGCTGCCCACATGTCTGCATGGCTGTTGTAACTTCTCTGGCTAGCATGTCTGGAATGAAGCATCACTGGGGCCTGGAGGATTCTCACCCCACCTCGCTAGGCTCAACTCAGAAAGAAAAGCCTTTGTCCTATACCCAGCTCCTGCAGCCACGTAGGGCTAAGTAGGCACCCTGGCTCCTTCGGCCCTTCACGGGTCTGCTCATCTCCGGGATCACTGTGAACCAGTTTTCTTTGTGCTTCCACAGCTTCGGCCTGGCAACACCGACCAAGAGAGTGAGGAGCAACTGCAATTCCGGAACATTTTTAGGCAGATAGCAGGCGATGTGAGTACCGCCAACCCTGATTCCTCGATTAACTGCTCAAACGACCGATTACTTCACTATTGTTCAGTAGGACCCACTGGCTTTTGGTGGAAGCAGGGGCTATGTGTGGGTAGCACAGAAACCCGCCAGTCAGGTCCGAGACCACCATCCGCTGGGGTGGCTCGAAGCCCTTCCTACCCTGAGCTGCCCAGTGCAGTCTGGACGTGGAGGGCGCCGTGTCTTCCCTGGAAAAGCCCCCGCTTCCCATGACAGCATGGCAGTGACAGAGGCCTTACACACACGGACAGCTGGGACTTGTTTTGCAAACCACGTGCTCCATCGGGAGCTATCCTCTAGAACTATTATTCTCTACTCCCTTCCTCCTCAGGACATGGAGGTCTGTGCGGATGAGCTCAAGAATATCCTTAACACGGTGGTGAACAAACGTGAGTGGCTCACACTGTATGTGGAGGCCGGGCAGGCAGAAGCGCGGGTCTGGTTATCTGAACGAAGGTCCTCACTCTTCCCCCTACCTCCAGATAAGGACCTGAAGACACAAGGGTTCACGCTGGAGTCCTGCCGTAGCATGATTGCTCTCATGGACGTATCCTTCCCGCCGCCCTTCCCCACCACGCTTCCCTGTCGTCAGCCCCTATGCAGCCCCCGGGGGCCAAGGCAATAGGGGGGGTTGCCCAGTCAGAAAGAGAGGCCCAAATCTGTGCCTAAGGGAGGACTTGAGGTCCTGGGCTATTGGTTTGAAGGGGGCTATTGGATGAGGCACAGTTGGGCAGGACATTGGGTTGTATCCAGCCCCTAAATTCTGCCCTCACCTCAGGCCTGGGATTCTGCCTAGGGCCTCGCCCAAGCCAGAATGGTTCTGAGGAGACAGGCTCCCTGGGTTTTAGAGCAGACATGAACTCCGACTGCGGAGGCGAGAAGGGAGGGTTAAATACCAGGCCAGGGCAGTGGGAGGCTACCTGGGGCAGAGCCTTCCTATGAGGTGGCCTTCCCTGTAGTCGCTAGGACCCCCTCCTCCCAGTTCCGAGGGATCTTGCTATGTGTGCCCTGTAGCCCTGACCTCCTTCCTCCAGACAGACGGCTCCGGGAGGCTGAACTTGAAAGAGTTCCATCACCTCTGGAAGAAGATTAAAGCCTGGCAGGTGAGAAGAGAAGGAAGCATGGGAGTGAAGGGCGGGGGGCTAGTTCAGGGGCTTACCACGTGACCGCTGTCCGCAAATTTTCTACTGCCAGAGAATTTTCAAACACTACGACACAGACCAGTCTGGTACCATCAACAGCTATGAGATGCGAAATGCAGTCAATGATGCAGGTGCTGGGGAAGGCCGTGGCTGGCGGGGACGAGGGCTGGTGGAATCGGAGGGCTGGGGGGCACAGAGGAAAGAGTGCTTCTGGGTGACACGGGGGGCGGGGGGGGGCTATGAGGCTAGGAACAGGATAGAATGCAGGCAAGGACTCAGACTACTTCCCCTGCCCTCCCGCCACGGCGCCCTCCACAGGCTTCCACCTCAATAGCCAGCTCTACGATATCATTACCATGCGCTATGCCGACAAGCACATGAACATCGACTTCGACAGCTTCATCTGCTGCTTCGTCAGGCTGGAGGGCATGTTCAGTAAGTGGGGGGCCGCCCTTCCGTGCTCTGGGGCTGAACAGCTGCAGCGGTAGGAGTCTCGGCCTGCCCACTTTCCAGTCCCCTCTCTCCAAGCTGAACAAAGGCAAAGGTCTGCTTTCAGCTCAGAATGGGCTGAAGGGAGGGGGACTGTGGATAGTCTGCCTGGTACATTTTTGTGCTGAAGGACAGCACTTAGCACATGGTCCTCTGAAGGAAAGTCAGAACGGTGGAGGGGAGGGGAGCCCGTAACTGGCCTCTGGCCTGTGCATTCTTCCTCACAGGAGCTTTTAATGCATTTGACAAGGATGGAGATGGTATCATCAAACTCAACGTTCTAGAGGTAAAGCCTCGTAGAAGCAGTGCATTCACCCTGCACCTTAACATTCTGGGTGGGGAGCCAGTGAGGCCGACTGGCGGCACTGTGTGCTCACTTCCAAATGCTGGCGGAGGGATGGGCTAGGAAAGAACAGAAAGGCAAGCTCATAGGGAATGGGTACTGGGGGAAGGCTCCGAAGGGGTCTCATATCCTAAAAGGCTTTTTTTGCTGGAAAACATACCTTTCTAGTAGAGAATGGGGGAGAAGGCCCTAAACCGCTGCTTCTTAGAAAATCCTCCCGGCGTCTGGGATACAGGGGCTGTCCCTTTCCCCCCTACCCCATCAGACCCTTAGGCTTGGGCTCTCTTTTCCTGGTTGCATTCTGATCTTGGGACTTACTCTTTCAGTGGCTGCAGCTCACCATGTATGCCTGAACCAAGCTGGCCACGTCCAAGGCCATACAGATCACTCAGGATTGCCATTTTATCTGATATATCTAGAGCCACTTACCTCAAAGGACACAGCAGCTGTGCCCAGCCCTGCCCCCAGCAAGCCTCCAGGCGCCTCTTCGGTCTTGTTCTTCCTCTACTTCGCTCCCCACTCGGCCTCAGGGCATCTGTCCATCTGTCACGCCCACATTGACCCTTCAGTTAAGGAATGAGAAAGCACAATTTTGTCCCTTTGCCACATACGTGGAGCCAAGTGTCTGTCTGCCACAGCTCGTTGGAGCCCAGCTGAGAGATTTGCTCAGGATCTGAGTGGCCTCAGCTCTGAAGCAAATGCTCTCCTTAGCTTGCCCTAGGCTGTTCACAGAAGCATGGGCCAGTGGCCCTCAGCACCTCCTGTGCTAGCGTCCTCCATCGCCTTCACGTTCTCCCACCCACGGGACAGTAACCCACCTAGCACTTGGTTGTCTCACTGCTGCAGGGGGGCCCTGGTCGGGCATAAACGAGTTCGGTGGAAGAGGGCTGGGTACTCTGGGCTGTCTGACTCCTAAGTTTGGCTGCATTCTGGAAAAAGAGTTGATCTAAATAAAGGCATGTGTATGGCTGGTTCAGTTGTGTTTTGTCTCCTCCCTTTTAGAATACCAGCCAGGGCAGGGCAGAGTAGCTTCCAGTGGTACACTCACACCATGAGTTTCAGAAGACAACAAAAGGCACATACGCATACACAAACAGAACCCGGACCCCACGGTAACCGCGCCTGTTTCTTGAACATAGGAATCACTCCGGCACTTCTCAAGATCGACGAGGAAAGGCAAGGGAAGAGCTGTTGGCGTAGAGGGTATCAAGAATCAGTGGGTCGCCCTGTTGCTGGAGGGGCCCGGTACCTGAGTGTAATGGAACAGAGATGTAGATGTGGTTTTTGTTTTTGAGGAGTCAGATATACAACACTGCGATTCGACATCTGTATACACTATAATCACCCAAAAGTTTGCTTACTATCCATCACCCTACCAGGGACCCCCTTTCCTATCACCCACCCACACCCCGGCCCTCAACCCCCTTCCCCTCCAGTAACCACTGATCGCTTTTCTGTAGCTTGAGTTTTGTTTTTTTTTTAGATTCTACATATGAGCAAAACCATACAGTATTTGTCTTTCTCCTTCTGAGTTATTTCACTTTGCTTAATACCCTCAAGGTCCACCTATGCTGTTGCCAATACCAAGATCTCATTCTTTTTTTATGGCTCAGTAGTATGCCATAGTTTATTCATGCCTCCACTGATGGGCATTTAGGTTGTTTCCATATTTTGGTTATTGTAAAGAATGCTGCAGTGAACACAGGGGTGTATGTATCTTTTCAAATTAGTGTTTTGATATCCTTCAAATAAATATTCTGTAGTTTCATAGCTGGATCACATGGTCATTCTTAGTTTTTTGAGCAATCTCCATACTGTTCTCCATAGTGGCTCCGTCAACTTGTAGCCCACCGAGCGTCCCACGGTTCCCTTTCCTCTACATCCTGACCGAAGCTTACTTCTTATCTTTTTGATAACAGCCGTTCTGACAAATGTGAGGTGATAACTCACTGTGGTTTTCATTTACATTTCCCTAAAAATGATGTTGAATATCTTTTCACATGCCTCCTGACCATCTGAATGTCTTCTTTGGAAAAATGTCTATTTCTCTCCATTTATTAATTGGGTTTTTGGTTGTTGTTGTTGTTGTGTGAGTTCTTCATACATTTTAGATATGAATCCCTTACCAGATGTAGTTTCCAATTGTGTTCTCCTATCTTGGTAGGTTACCTTTTCACTTTGATGATGGTTTCCTTTGCTGTGCAGAAACTTTTTAATTTATGGAGTCCCACTTGTTTATTTTTGCTTTTGTTTCTGTCGCCTTTGGAGTCTGATCACAAAAACAATGCTAAGACTGATGTCATGGAGCTTACCACCTAACATTTTCTTCTAGGAATTTTACGGTTTCAGGTCTCACATTCAAGCCTTTAATGGATTTTGAGCAAATTTTTACGTTTGACATAAGATAATGGTCTGGTTTCATTCTTTTGCACGTGGCTGATCAGTTTTCTCAACACCATGTATTTAACAGAGTGTCCTTTTTTCGTTGCATGTTCTTGGTTTCTCTGTCAGAAATTGTCCATCTAAGTGCAGGTTTATTTCTGGGTTCTCAGCTCTGTCCCACTGATCTGGGTGTGTTTTTGTGCCAGTACCATACTGTTTTGATTTCTATTGCTTTGCAGAATAGTTTAAAACCAGCTTGGCTCTTCTTTGTTAAGATTGCTTTGGGTTTTGGGGCTCTGGTGCACTTCTATAAAAATTTTAGGATTACCTGTTCGATTTCTGTGAAATAACGTCATTGGGGTTTTGACAGGGATTGCACTGAAATCTGTAGATCGCTTTGGGTAGTATGGGCATTGTAACAATATGAATTCTTCCAATCCATGAGCCCTGAATATCTATTTATTTGTCTTCTTCAATTTCTTTCATTAATGTTTTATAGTTTCCAGTGTATACGTTTTTTACCTCCTTGGTTATATTTATTCTTAAGCACTTTATTCTTCATGATACGATTGTAAATGGGATTGTTTTCTGGATTTCTTTTTGATAGTTCATTATCAGTGTTCAGCAGTGCAATATATTTTTTATATATTGATTTTGTATCCTACAACTTTACTGAATTCTTTTTATTCTACGTTTTTTTGTGGGGCCTTTGGGGCTTTCTATATATATATCACTGTAAATAGTGACAGTTGTACTTCCTTTCCGATCTGGGTGACTTTTATATCTTTTTCTTGCCAAGTGCTTTGGCTAGGACTTCTAATACCTATATTGAGTAAGTGGTGAAAGTGGGCATCCTTGTCTCGTTTCTGATCTTAGAGAAAAAACTTGCAGCTTTTCCCCATTGAGTACGTTGTTAGCTGTAGGCTTGTTACATATGGCCTTTATTATGTTGAGGTATGTTCCCTCCATACCCACCACTTTTGAGAGTTTTTATCATAAACAGATGTTGAATTATGTCAAAGACTTTTTCTCCATTTATTGAGATGGTCATGTTTTTATCATTCTTTTTGTTAATGTAGTTATATTTACTTATAAATGATGAAGCATCCTTGTATCAGTGGAGTAAATCCCATTTGATCATGAGGTATGACCCTTTTAATGCAGTTTAATTCGATGTGCTAATATTTTATCGAGGATTTTTGAGTGTATGTATATTCATCAGGAATATTGGCTTGTAATTTTCTAGTGTCATCCTTGTCTGGTTTTGGTATTAGGGTAATAATGGACTTGTAAAATGAGTTTGGGAATGTTCCCTCCTCTTCTGTTTTTTTTTTGGGAAGAATCTGAGAAGAGCTGGTGTTAATTCTTTTTGCATGTTTGGGAGAATTCACCAGTGAAGCTGTCTGGTCCTGGGCTTTTGTTTGTTGGGAGGTTTTTGATTATTGATTGAGTTTCCTTATTAGCAATCAGTCTGTTCAGATTTTCTATTTCCTCTTTATTCAACATTGGTAGGTTTTTTGTTTCTAGAAATTCACCCATCTTTTCCAGTCACCAAATTTGTTGGTGTATAATTGTTCACAGTAGTCTCTCATGACCCTTTCTATTTCTGTGGTATCAGTTATAATGTCTCCTCTTTCATTTCTGATTTTGAGTCCTCTTTTCTTCTTGGTGAGTCGAGCTAAAGGTTTGTCAGTTTTATCTCATCAAAGAAGCAGCTCTTATTCATCTTTCTCCTATCTTGGTAGTCTCTATTTTTTATATAAGTAGATTTGTTTTCTTCCTCCCCCCCTTTTTTTTTAGAGAGTGTGCACATGAGGGGGAGAGGAAAGGGACAGAATCTTAAGCAGGCTCTAATAGAGCCTGACTCAGGGCTCAATCTCACAACCCTGAAATCATGACCTGAGCTAAAAATCTAGAGTTCCGCGCTTAACCAACTGAGCCACCCAGGCACCGGTTTCTTCTTCTTTTTTTTTTTTAAGTTATTTTAGCTGTACCATTAGACTATTTGAGATTTTTTTTCTTGAAGTAGGCCTGTGCAGTATCCCATAGATTTGGTATCTCGTATTTCTGTTCTCATTTGTCTCTAGGTATTTTTTTTTATCTCCTTTGATTTCTTCAATGACCTATTGATTGTTCAGTGGCATGTTGTTTAATCTCCGTATTTTTGTGGTTTTTCCTGTTTTATTATAACTGATTTCTAGTTTCAAACCATTGTAGTTGGAGAGGACGCTTGATATGACTTTAATATTGAATTTATTGAAACTTGTTTTGCTGCCCAGCTCATCTATCCTGGAGATTGTTCCACGTGCACTTGAGAAGAATATGTATTCTGCTGCTTGAATGGAATGTTCTGTACATACGGAGTCCATCTGGTGTGGCATGGCAAAGGGGGGAGGGTGGACATGGAACATGCCCAGCCCAGATGCGACAGACTCACTTGGCTCAACTGTGGTGTGGCTGCTTGCACAGGTTCAGTGAGACAAGGAGCATGCTTTCCAGTGTTGGCAGGCTAGAGGGAGGGCACTAAACATGGTGGCCACCAGCTCTGTTACGAGCCAGTTAGAATGAGATTGCAAAAATAGCAAAAAAGCCAGTGCTTCCATCCCCAGAGAAAGTCATTGCAGTTTCTTTCCTGCAGCCACGTTAGGATTAGCAAATGGGTCTCTTCCTCAGTTATAGTCTAGGCACTTTTCAAATTATTTTTGCAGTGGATTTCAGGATGAGTGGATGGGCATGTGAGCCCTTTACAAGCAGGTTCTTTGTTCTCTACAGTTCTGTGGTTCCCCTGGACTTAATCCTTGTTGATTTTCAAAGCCAGGGGTTTTGGGAGCTTGTCTTCTGGTGCCAGACACAAGGGTCTGGATGCCTGAACTGGGGACATATTTACTTCACTTTTCGATGAAAAGCTCTGTATTTTTGGGATCCCTTCCTGGGTCATCGTACCTCAGGTAGGATCCAGAGGGAGACTGAGTCTCTGCCTCTCCTGCCTGTCTAAATGCATCTCTTTTATCTTTTGTTGTGGAGGTGCTGTTAATCTAGTTCCCAGGTCATTTGCAGAGAAAAATTATTCCTTATATAGCTGAAAATTTGTTATCTGTGGGAGGAGGTGAATTCAAGATCTTCCTACACAGTCATCTTGAACCAAAGATGAGCCAAAGATGTAGTTTTAATCCTAGCTCTTTCGCTAACTAATTAACCATCTTATGACCTTGGACAAATCCTTAAATGTAGCTGTTTGCTAAACTTATCTGGACCGTGGTCTGTGGTATATCTATAATCGTCTTGTGCCTTCCACCCAATTTCCTTCTTGCTGTCAAAACGACATGGAGAAAAAAGGGTTGGCTATTAACATGCAGATAAGGTAGCAAAAGTAAACAATTAGTAAAAGTACTTTATTTTCCTCTTGAATTTGCTTTATATCTTGCTTTACAAAGTTATGAAGTTCACAGCTTTATTCCAAAATGTAAGAAGACTAAGCTATTTGCTTATAAACATTTTTGCAGTCAAATGTGTCATCTGATTTCATTCTTCTAATCCATATTCAATATATAAAAAAATTCAGATACCAAGGGTACTGGAGCAGCCCTAGGGCATATATTTCTTTTAGGCAGGAGAAAGCTCTTCAACAGCCTTTCCTCCTTGACTTCCTCCCCCACCAATTCAACCAGGCTACTACCTTGAATTGTAAAGCAAATCTAGGAAACTTTAGTTGCCATGTGACCCAGCAGGGCCATATACTTGGGGGCTGGAGGTGAGGTTAGAGGTTATTGTCTAATAAGCATTATGTTTGGTTTACACCAGCATTTCACATCCACGTCCACAGGGAACTCAGTAAAGTCCACATCATCTCCACCGTAGCTTCTAGTCTCTCAGTCACTCTGAAGTCCTGAAGATCGTGATGATTTGGGGCAGGGGTGAAAGCACAGTTTTACTAACGTGGCAGGCATGGCCTTCGTAACAGTTCTAGGAGCTCTCCTTTTGGTAGCAGAAACAAAATTTGTAAGTCAGCGTATGAAAACTATAGTTGTTTGCACAAACCAGAGGGTATGTGTGCTGTTTAAATCCCACTTCACAATTACTGTGATCTCCCCTCCAGCGAATTCTCTTCCATAAAATATACCACGCCGTTCCGCTAAGTGTTGCACACCTACTCCCACCGTATCGTCCACATACCTAGTCACTGACGTTGTCTACTGTACAATCTACCCCCAAACCAAAACAATAACAACAAAAAGCCCCTTTATTAGGCAAATAATCACTCGAACAGCAATGATATTGCCTATACATTATAGGTGGGTCAGGAGCTAAACACTCAACTGCTAACTTCTGAGGCAGAAAAACATTTTCCCCCACAAAAGCAGGAGTGTAGTAGCAATGGCATTCCCTCAAATTCAAGTAACATCAGGTGGAGATAATTCTCTGCTCTTGGTGTGTTTGACTGCTTTATAATCCAGTAGAGGAGTGTGTCAAAACACACTCTGAACCTGATTAACAACTTTAGCATAAAACTTGAAATGACTGATAGTTTGTTGTAAAGTGCCATTAAAACACTAGCAGATGCACACCAAAGGACGGATACAATGGTTTTCTTGGCTTCTGGCCATTAGACGTAGGCATAGGCGACTAAGGATAACATTCTCAAAATGGTCTCCAACCCCTTATAAGAAATGAGGTGGGTTTTGTCAGGTCGTGCAACACTTTCTTTCCTTCATTAAGTACTAAATACCAAGTCAACACAGAAACCTGAGCCACAGCGCTTCTCTAAGGGAAGACGGCTAGAATCTGTTAAGACATTGTACAAGACAGAAAGCAGCCTAAGTTCTGCATAACTTTCAAGACCCTTAAAAGCAATAACATAACCATAAGCAGCAAGGATGCTTATGGTGCCTTTATTTCTAAATCAACAGCTAGAACAGTGCATTTAGGATAACACACTAACCTGGGGTTAAAAGAATTTTACAAATGCTTGAAAGAAAGACATTATTACCATGGCTTCAAAAAAAAAAAAAATGTTTGTGAAATGAGGAAAAGAGTTACAAGTGTAGGTGCCCACACCCATACACACGTACGAAGAACAGTCACAGCTGCACAAAGGCAGACAGACTGTGCACAATTCTACCAAAATTAAACCCGGATCGGTTGTTACTGATTCTGTCATACCTTCAAAGGTTCCCCACGATTGCCCAACACCTCACATAACTCCTTCCTGCTATACAAAAGCTCCACCACTCTCCTCTTTTCAGACATGTCCTCAGGCAGGACAGAAGGGCACCCATGCAACACAGCGTGGAAGACTTTCTTAGCACACTGCCCAGTCACCATGGAACTTCACTGTGGACCCGAATAAAACGCCAGGTTCAGTAATAAATTCCAATATGCCTTCCTGGGAAATCACCCTTCCCAAACCCACACAACAGCCTGACTGCTTTGGTCATCCTTATAAGAAATGGGGAGGAGAGGTAAGAAAGCTTCTGAATCTCATAAAAGAAACAGCACAGATACATTTTATGCAAGAGAATCTTCTCTGTCCTCAAGTAACATGCAACTATCAATAGTCTGGTCAAAAAAAAAAAAAAAGAAATTTTTCCTGTTCATAAGGATAGAAGTAAATAGTCTGTGGGGCCATTCATTATTTGGTAGTAGTTCCTAGATTAGTTCTTTGTTTATGGATCCAGTAAGAACCACTAGAGCCTTTCCTGGAAAAAAAGAACACATACTTAGTCTTGCATCCACTATCATACCCTCCTGAAATCCATCCATGAAGCCCAGTGACCTGTGAGTAGATATGTGCACGAACAGGGGCGGGGAGAAATGTGCGTGCTGTGCAATTCCAGAAAACAGTACGCGCCACATCCCCAAGTCTCGTGTGGCACTGGGCTCTTCTCCCTTCTTCTAGCTCTCTGAAGACTCTTTCAGAGTTTTGAGAATCCAGAAACAAAAGGCTGGAAAGCAATACTTCTATAGCTTTTCTCAAGAGTCCAGAGAAATTCCCAAAACAAAGCAGTCTCACTAGGCTTTGTTAACTCGGCTGCTCTCAGTGGAAAAGTGGAGTCTTCGCCTTCCTCCTACTCCACTCTTCTTTGCCAGCTAGAAGGGAGGTGAAGGCAAGACTCCGGTGTCAGAAATCAGTCTCTAAGAAGCCTGCTTAAGCTTCTAAAGACTGTATGCAGATGCTTTATCCTAACTCTCCTGTTTTGGGTGCTGCAGGTGAGGGGAAAGCACCCTGGGGGCCTAGAGGAAGTATGCGATGGCTGCCAACAGTCTAGGCACGGCCAGAGAGCGGAGGGGAGAGGGTCTGGCCACGGAGCAAACTAAGGGCTTTCACACTCGCAGCAGGCCTGGAGAGTCAGAAACTGGAAAGAGAAATAGAGGCTACACTCCAGTCCAACCAGCCTGGCAATAGCGGCAGCATGAGCGCCCGGGCCTAACAGCAACATTGCAAGGTAGACGTTAGGTCTGTGCTGAACTGAGCACTCCCAGCAAAACGTACACAGACATCCCATAGGAAGTGCTGTCAGTGAGGACCTGTCATTATGTGGGGATTTGCTGAGTTCCTAAAATGTAACCAGCAGAGCAGTCACTAGCTGTTGAGAATCTACTGTGTGTCCCTTTGGCATATAAAGCCAGCTCTGTCCACCTACAAAGCAAGCGAATAGCGAAACACACTGCACATAATTGTTAAGAAAGGAAACTAGTTGCTTCTAATTTAAATACCCAGTTATTAGAACTAAAAAAATTAAAAGTGATCCTAAAATTCTAGCATTTGCACAAACTTGTACATAAAAGCCGGACTACGGGTTTAAACCATCATAAGAACATAAACTAAAAATCACAAACTGAAAGCGATAAAAAAATACATATGATTAGGGTCAGACTGGATAGCCAATTAAGATCTGTATCTTTAATCAACATCTGGAGAATACTGGTAGCACAGATTACTACGTTCCATGCTGTCCCAGAGAAGTATGGTTCCTTAAAATCTGTTTAAATCTGACAGACCTCCAGTAAGAACTTAAAGGGTACCTATCATCCCATAGAGCTGCCCAGACTTGCGCTAGTGGTAAGCCTGGCTAGCAACCACTCTCCCCTTCCCTGCTTCTCTGGGGAAAGGAAGAATGCGGCCTCTGAGAAGGGCCGATGTAAAATTAATTCAAATGATAACTTCCCAACATGGGAGGCAAAAAACTTCATGAATCAATTTTGCTGTCATCCTCAGCATGTCGTTCAATGTGTCCCGCAGCGTCCTAGGAATAAAGGGGAAAGGGCCCGTGAGAGAAAAGCTGGTAGTAAGACAAGAGAAAATTCAAGCCAAGGAGAGCTTCCTGGGTACATTCTAAGATCCATACATGGAAGGTGATTTATATGAAACTATGCACTTAAAGATGAGTTCTTATCTCACATACCAACACTGTAATAATCCTCTAGGTCCAGTTACTGGATTTGAAACATTTAAAAACATTCTCTTAAGGCTCTTTCTCAAAAACTACTTAATTTATCATTTGAAACCTCATGAAGCTAGTCCCCAAATCTCTGAACAATAATAAAAAGGAAAATCCCTAGGCTCTCCGTATTTATTGCAATTCTGAACATTCTAATATGGCCAAAAAGGTCTGCCTGCTCTGAGCAGGCAAATGGCCACAGGTCGGCCTCAGGTCCCACTCACATACCTGTTTGGATCCTTTCCTAGCAGTGAAGAAAGCGTCACAGTTCTTCCAGCGACATTTCAGAGTTTGAAAGTTTGGATTCGTATGGTCGGTAAGCAAATGTTGTTTCAGATGATCTACAACGCCAAATATCAGAGAGCAGCCGTGCCACTGGGGAGAAAGACAATGAAAGGGTAAGGAGAAAAGAGTACAGGAACCATGAGATTGCAATTAGAGCAGTCCTTGCTAGTATCCTGTGAGGACTGTGGAAGCAAAAAGCAAGCCTCTTATTCTTTATTCTTGGCTAGAAAATATAACAAAGCTAGAGGCATCCACATTAATTACCAGTACTCTGAGGGGCCTTGAAAAGACTGGAAAGTCTTGACATTTTGCTCTAGTGAGAAGGCGAAGCACCCAGATAGCTGCACCGTTAGAGGAAAACGTTAGCAAATACTGAGACGTTACCATAAAATTCAGTTTAAGCCACATTTATTTTTTATCTTGCCATCGTAAAATGAGTTCCTTAGTCCATTTACTAAAAAAAGGTGGGGTGCTGGGTAGCTCAGTCAGTTAAGCATCTGACTCTTGATTTCAGCTCAGGTCAGGATTTCAGGGTCGTGAGATAGAGCCCTGAGTCAGGCTCCATGCTCTGCTTGAGAGTCTCGCTCTCCTCCCCACCCCCACCTCCCTCCCATCGCTTGCTCTCTAAATAAATAAATACATAAAATTGTAAAAAAAAAAAAAAAAAAAAGGCTAAGAGCGCTCTATAATACTGAAGGGGCAGTGTTTCACAATTCTCAGAACTGCTGACTCGTAAACTTGAAAATAAAAATGTATGACAAAGAAAACTATGCCTTGGAAGCCTGACTTTACGAAGAATATCACTTGAATCACAATCGTGGTTTTTTTTTTTTTCTTTTTAAAGATTTTATTTATTTATTTAGCACGCAAATGGGGAGAGGGAGAGAGGCACAGGGAGAGAATCTCAAGCAGACTCCCCACTGAGCATGGTACCCGACTTGGGGCTCAATCTCATGACCCTGATATCATGAGCTGAGCTGAAACCAAGAGTCGGATGCTTAACCAACAGATCCACCCAGGTGCCCCTCCTTTTTTTTTTTTTGTAATTCCTACTTTACTAAAAATGTGGCTCAATTCTTAATTTTACTTGTCAGAAAGCATCAAGACTCTTTGTCTTGATTTTTTCCCCTCCAGGCTTGTCTTAAACCCTACAATTCTAACAGGTTCATTTCTATAAGATAATGTAAATTTGAGTTTTTCCTGTAGCACTATTCCATCCCCTCCAGCTTTAAAAACAGATAGTATTTTCTTCATTTCTCTAGATAAATTAACCCTCTGTATTCTAGACCCTTTTATACTATATCTTGTGTCTTTCACTGAGAAGACCAAAAAGCAAACACAGGAACACGTAAAAAGCTGCAAAGTAACCAGGCTGTGGACAGGTCTAAATCAAATCTAAAAATGGAGAGTGTTTTCATTCCGTTTCATCATTTCTGCAGAACAACATGTTAGGGTATTGGGGGCCAGGGTGGGCGGGGCTTGGAATTTCAGTACCAGAAACCTTTTCTTTTCTTTTTAAAGATTTTATTTATTTTTTCGAGAGAGAGAGTATGCACAAGCAGAGGGCAGAGGCAGAGGGAGAAGCTGGCTCCTTGGTGAGAAGGGAGCCTGATGCGGGACCCTGGGATCATGACCCCAGCTGAAGGCAGATGCTTAACCTACTGAGCCACTCAGGTGCCCCTCAGCGCCAGAAACTTTCCTTTGATAACTACTAATATTAGAACTGATCAAACAACTTAATACCTATAAGGAACAGGGTAAAAGTGTGGAGCTCCCACCCCAAAATAAAAACCATGCAATTTAGCTTAGGCAATAGATGTTTAAAACCTTCAAGTATATACATTTTTATTTGCCAAGTCCTCAAAATCCAGGGAAGACACAAACCAAACTGAACACATGCATATGAATACATGAAATCCGTGAGGAATGATTATAAGATATTGGGCAGGTCACAAAAATAAGCACTTCCACTTTTTATTTCACATATAGTCGGCCCTTGAACAACATGGTTTCAAAATGCAGGGGTCCACTGACACGTGAACTTTTTTCAATAAATACAGTACAGCACTGTGAATGTATCTTCATTTCCTTATGATTTGATTTATTTACCTATTTAAGTAGGCTCCACGCCCAACATGGGACTCAAACTATGACCCTGCCGTCAAGTCACATGTTCCACCAATGAAGCTACCCAAAAAAGCACCGCTTTTTTTTTTTAAAGATTTTATTTATTTATTTGACACAGAGACACAGATCACAAGTAGGCAGAGAGGCAGAGAGAGAGGCGGGGGGGAAGCAGGCTCCCCGCTGAGCAGAGAGCCCGATGCGGGGCTCGATCCCACGACCCTGAGATCATGACCCGAGCCGAAGGCAGAGGCTTTAACCCACTGAGCCACCCAGGCGCCCCCACTTCTTAGATCTTAGTAACATCTTCTTTCCTCTAGCTTACCATATTGTGAGGAAACAGTACATAGGACATTTAACTTACAAAATATGTGTTGATTGTTTATGTTGTCAGTAAGGCTTCTGATCAAGAGCAGGCTAGCAGCAAGTAAGCTTTTGGGAGATGAAAAGTTATAAGCGGATTTTTAACCACACAGGGTTTGGTGCCCCAGCCCCCTGCACTGTTCAAGGGTCAACTTTACTTCAGTAACGATTGGTATTTTTGTAAACACGTACTGATTTATAATAAAACAAACAAAAATCACCAGAAACATGACCTCTGAGGGGTCTAATCTTAGATTATTCATTAATATCTAACCTTAGATTATTCATGAAAGAAGTATGGAAGCATTTTACGTGTAGCTTTAAAAAATAGCTTCCTTGGGGCATCTGGGGGGCGCAGTTCGTTAAGCATCTGACTCTTGGTTTCGGCTCAGGCTGGGATCTCGGAGTCGTGAAATCAAGCCACACGTAGAACTATGTGCTCAGTGTGGAGTCTGCTTGATTCTCTCTCCCTCTCCTCCCGCCCCAATTCATGCTCACATGCTCTCTCTCTATAATAAATAAATCTTTTTAAAAAATAAAAAATAAAACAATAAAAATAAGTTTCCTTGTCCTCCAGTGGGAGGCATAAAGTAGATGCTCAAATATAAAAATGCTTAATTGAGGCTAATGAAGAGCTATACATCAGCCTAGGGTTAAGCAACCCCTAGGTCTGGCTAGAAGAACAGTTTCAGTCCTTACCCAACACCGGTAATTCTGCATCAGATTCAGCCTCACAGCTTGAATACTGCCATCGTAACAGCCAGTATAAATCTGGAAAAAGGGGTTTCTCGTATTAGATGAAACAACACACAAGAAACCAACAAACAACTAAAATCCTCAAAGTATGTGTCAAAAGCTCTTGTGCCGGCCATAAGAACACACACAGAGACCAAAGCCGGCCCGGAGTCCTACCCCGGGTCAGTGTGGTCTAGCACGGGTACTGTGAAGCTCCGCTCCTCAGAGCCCCCCTCCTGAGAGCCCAGCTCAGGGCTGGAGCCCCAGGCCCCGAGCCCCGAGCACGGCCTGCTACACCACGCATTACACAGGAGCCATCTGCGTTCCGTGGCGACCAGGGGGTCTACCGCTCTGAATCCGAAAAACATCCATTCTGCTTCAACCCCATAATTTAAAAATAAAATAAATCAAGGCTTAGCAGGGTTGAGTGAATTAGCTCCTACTTTTAGGTCTGTTTTCACTACACCATACTGGCCAGATGTCCTGACTCTATTCCAATGTTCTTCTGTTCAGATCGTAATGGCTCTGGAAAAAGCACCACTCAGTTTTTAGGGGAAATGTCTTCAACTTATTTTCTGTTTCATGGGGGTATCAGATTTTTATTATAATTATTTTCGCTTATTATCAGCAAAGAGAATATCTGACAATGTCGCTGGGTTACTTCTCAGTGATACTATGCCAAAAGATAAAGCATTCAATAATGAGGCGTATCAGAAACAGATGTTATCTTTGGGAGTGATAAACAGGAACATTATTATTAGTTCGTAGTTTTTAGTAAACATATTCTAAAGCAATACGTGACACGGCTAATAACACTCACCATACTTTTATGGATGGTCATACACATAATCATGTCTTTGTGTCCTCCATAAACTTGCAATCGATCATGGGACTTAGGTGGAGGAAAAAAGGAGAAAGAGAATTAAGGTTATTCATATCCTGTGTTTAATAAGCATAATCCCTGGAGGCCTCTGGCAGGGTTAAAATCATACCGGAGGCACTATGCTGAGGCACCAGGAGCATTTTTACAGAAACATAATCTGACGACAATCTTTCTAGTAAGTCCTCAAGGGAGGCACTGGTAATTGGAAATGAGAAAACTAATTTCTGTGTAGTGTCGAAGTCTCCAATCTGAAACTGCACACAGGGAGCACTAGGCAGGCTTTAGAGACTACTGCTGCAGTCTGGAAACCATCCGGTATGGACCTCGGAGCCTCACCACAAGTCTCGGAGTATTTTTCCCAAAGTGTAGTCCACAGACCATCGGCTTCATAATTATCTAGAGGGCTTCTGAAAAATGCAGATTTCTGGGCCCCACCCCCACCTTACTATGTTAAAAAAAAAATCAACACCAAACCCAGACAGATCCTCTCCCCAAATTGTTGAAGCAAAATAGAGGATCTAAATTCTACCTGTAATTCATAGACACGAACAAATTTATCCAGGCAAGCGGTCACCATAACTTTTCCTAGGATATTCACCACGGTCACTGCGTGATTGTGACCTTTATAGATCCGCACAAGTTCACCAGTCTGCATCCAAAAAGAGACAAGTCACTAGACTGACTTTCAAGATTCCTTCTGACTTCTGAGCTTAGGGTTCTATTATTCCAAAAGTTGTAATTCTGAAGCTACTTGTACATAAGGAAGCTGAACTAATTCTAACAGCCGAAGTACTCACACAAGCATTTATTACAACACAGGTATACAACATTTTTGAAATGCATCCCGACGGAGAGAAGCTGGTGTCACAAAAAGAGAAGGCCCACGACTCTATCTGCATGTATTTTGTAGGTGTTGAAGTATTTCCACTTTTCTCATCTCATTGCATCTGGACAAGTCCCTGAGGCTGCACTGTCCCCAGGTTTACGGCCTGGCACCGAGCTTCCCAGCGCTGCCTCTAGGACCCGAGCAGAGTCTCTCGGCTGTTTTTATTTGTTCTATTTTAAACTACCTAACATACCCACTGTCTTAGAGCCCCACATGCTCAATTTATCTCAAGTTCAAACGAAACAAACTGAACCTTACATCAACTTTGAATCTGTCCCCCATTAAAAATGTTGAGGAGGTCAGAATTTCTAGATTGCTCACTATCTTCCAGGAGTTCATGTGAGTACAGACTATTATTAAGCTTTTCACTGGAAGAAAAGGCTTTCGTGTAAATGGCAGGAGGTCTGAGGAATCCTTCAAGCTTTAAACCATCATTCCATTAAAGATTTCTTTACATCAACACAACTTACATGAATGTTATGAGCGTGAACTGACTGATCGCTGGAGCCACTGAACACGAGGTCATTCACCACCTTAAAGAAAAAAATTCATTGAGCAAGATTTGGTATAAGGTTCTGAGTTTTCGCTGTAACCTGTAAAGCCCATTGTTGAATTCTAATTTCTAACCTACTCTAAGATGAGCATGAACTAGGGATAAAACAGTAAGTTCCTCAAATTTTCAGAAGTGAAACTTCTATCCTACCACCAGGTACGGTGATGAATGGACAATGTATTATTGGGTTTGTTGCCTCTTCGGAATGATTGCGAAATAGCCGCGAAGGGCTTTAAAGTATATCTACATTCTATAATAAAATATACCTGTCTCTCTGTGGATATTTTAAAATACAGTACATCCTTGGTAACCCAAGCACTGTAATCTTGCTCTTTTCAAGATGTGTTCTAAAAAGGCATCGGACAACCAGGGAAATGCCACTCAAACCCTTCTGTTTGTGCCAGAGAACCCGCTACTCCCCTTCTCTTGCACTGTACTTGCCTTCATGCAAAGAATGGTTTTGCTGTGGCCCTCCAGAGTTCTGAGCAGGAGTCCATTCCGTGCATCACGAACACTAATGGTACAGTCATAAGACCCAACCACGAGCAGCTTTCGGGCACCTTCCTGTGCTGTGGCAAGACAGCTGACAGCCCGAGGGCCGTGGCATTCGAAGATTTCAAGTCGTTTATTGTTCTGAAAAATAAGCCATTATATGAAGTAAAGGAAACTTAGCTGGTAAATGTCACACTCAACTAACCCAAATCACTACCTAGATACGAACTCTTGAATTCTATCATCTGTACTTAAATTCTCATACCCCACCCGTCTTTAACTTCCCAACCTCTGTAATTCTCACCCCAACTCTCTTTGTGTCCAAGACTCCCTCCTCCCCCATTCCAGTGGGGGCACAGCGAACTCTTGCATTATGAACACATTTCAAACTACAGTATCTGATCATAATTAGTACATGATTCTCCTCTTATGTCTTATCTCACTTGCCCTACACTAATGATAACAAATGATCAACTTTTTTTTTCATATTCTAATACATCTTCCATGCCATAGACCCAGAAACTCTTTCCCTGATTTTTTTGTCACAAAAAATTATGCAATCAGGGGCGCCTGGGTGGCTCAGTGGGTTAAAGCCTCTGCCTTCAGCTCAGGTCATGATCCCAGGGTCCTGGGATCGAGCCCCACATCAGGCTCTCTGCTCGGCAGGGAGCCTGCTTCCCCCTCTCTCTCTGCCTGCCTCTCTGCCTACTTGTGATGTCTCTCTCTCTCTCTGTCAAATAAATAAATAAAATCTTAAAAAAAAAATTATGCAACCAGTTAGTCACATGTTTCCAAATTTCTTCACTAAGAATTACTTATTGAGGTCTAATTTTGGCAATAGTCTTTCATTCTCCACCTTTCTGTTATTCTCAATTTCTTCTGATTTCTCATTCTATGTCATCTCTCATGAGATCATTTAGTGAACTAGAGAAGCCTTTTATATCAGTCACAGTAGCATGGACACATCCTCAATTCCCAAACATTCCTTCACCTCAGATCTTAGGCTTGCTTCCTTCATCCCCATACCAGTCTTGCACCTAAAGTCTCTCACTTCCCCAAAACTTCTAAAAAGAAACTTTAGGGGGGTGCTTGCCTGGCTAAGGAGGTGGAGCATGCTATTCTCGATCTTGAGGTCATGAGTTCAAGCCCCACGTAGAGACTGGGTGTAGAGATTACATTAAAAAAAAAAGTTTAAAAATAAATAAATAAAAAGGAACTTCAGGTGCACGCGAGCGGTGAAATCCCCAGAAACTAAGCACAAAGCAGCAACTGGGAGCGTCCAGGGCTAAGCAATGACTCCAGCCACCTTATGTGCGCAGGAGACAGCCTGATGGCGTTCAGGGCCAGGCACAGAGAACCAACCCTGGCCTTCTGTTGAGACCTCAGAAGCACTGCATTCTAGGTGTGGGGGCAAACCAAAAAGGGCCCAGCCCTCATAAGACTTCAAAATTCCCATATCTGCAGAGATTCTCAAATCTCTTCATCAAGGTCCATCTTCTCTGGGGTTTATCAACCAGTTAAGGACCATTTCCATTTGAATTTTTTGTCCTCACCCTGCCTCAAAAGTCCTGCTTCTAACTTCTGTCCACCTTTGATAACATTACTCTCCCAAAAGAGAATGAGGTCATTATCAAGTTTTACCATTTAGAATTTTAAATCTATTCTTTCTTCTTCATTTCTACTGCCCTAACCAATTCTAATGTAAGCTGTTAACACTTCACATATGGAAGGCAACAACTTTCACTAATGACCCTTCTGTGATCTATTCCTATCAAGTAAACCAAATAACCTGGCACTTGATTATATTTGGACTAGATTGTTGTAACTTGATTTTAAGCTTCTTAAAGGCAGAAGCCATGAGATATGTTATTGTATCCCTTACAAGCAGTGGTTCCAACTCACATGTGGCAGGAAAGTTGGTAGGTATTCCTAAACATATGAATGATACCGTAATTGGGCATAACACAATAAACACTGTAACACGCTGCTAAAAGAGGACCATGAGGCGCCTGGGTGGCGCAGTCAGTTAGGCATCCGACTCTTGACTTCGACTGAGGTCATGATCTCAGGGTCGTGAGATCGAGCCCCATGTCCGGGTCCATGCACGGAGTCTGCTTAAGATCTTCTCGCTCCTGCTCCCTCTCCCTCTGCCCGCCCACCGCATCGGCACACTCACACAGGCGCTTGCTCTCAAAAAAAAAAGAAAGATGACCAGATGACCTTGGGATACAGTGCTACAACTCATTAGTAACCAAATCCATCAACTCTACCCCTCACATCTTTTATCCATTCTCTTCCCTTCATCCTTAGTCTGACCTTTCACATCATCTTCTACGACGAAGCCTCCTAAATGATCTTCCTGCCTCTACTGGTACCAGTACTTTCCTATCATCAACTCCAGGATGACTTTTTCTATAATACAAATTGGACCATATCTCTCCTACTTTAAAGCCCACAAGATGGAAATCCACTGACATTAACAAAGCATACAGGGCCATCAAGAACTGGTCCCTCTTCACCTCCTAAGCCTTATCCTGAGGCCTAGCACATAAGAGATGCTCAGTCAAGGTTTGTTCAACAAGGGAACTTACCTTTGGATTAGGAAAGAATGAGGCCACATGAGCAAAAGGCAAACCTATGACTGGGTTCACATCACACAAGAGGCTATCCTCATGAAACCCTAAATCAGTTCCAGACCACATCAATGCCATGCTCAAAAGAATTTAAGCTCATTTTTCATGGTGTCATTCTTAAAATGAGATAGACTAGTTTAACCTATGACTCATTATTTGGCCCCAAATCATCAGGCTTGGTTTAATTTAGTAGAGTTACCTTCTGGTCCTGGCACACTTGGGCCTTAGCAGACAGAATGAAGGATCTTGTTTCACTTATACCAGAAGAGAACAGGTTTTTGAGTAGCAGCGCATTCTGTTGTTTTCTCACACAAGAAAACAGGAAAATGTCTGCCTTCTCCTTCTTTCCATATACATACTACTTTCAAGTGACATGACAATGCAGCCTTCTCCCCCCAGACTCTAACCTTTATGTTGAAGGTGACCACGGTGCCATTTGCCAGCCCTGCATAGAGGATTCGCCATCGACTGTGGAGGCAGAGAACCCGGTCTTCCAGCTGTAACTGTTCCACACACTCTCGAGTCTGGCAAAAGTACACAACGCCTAATCAGCAGAGGTTAACGGCAAATAAAACGTGAAAGCGATCCTTCTTAAAGCAGAGTTTGAAACGATTTCTGTAAGGAAGAAAATGTAGCATCCTCCATTCCTATAGAAGACGATCTTAGATTTGCCCAAAGATCCTCAAGCTGTAAACAAGTATCGACTCTAATAATGTCACTCCTGTTCCCAATTTGGAATGCAGAGATTCTTCAAAGGGCACTAAGGATTGGGCCTTAAACTTTTAAATTAAGTAGCCAAAGGTAAAGCTGCAGGTGACATCTAGAAAGGGAAATAAAGATTACAGTTGTGTACTTGATATTTTTATTAATCATGTATGTGCTTTCCTGTAATAGATTCTCTATTTCAATAGTTCCCACACGCCTCCTTCAAACCAGTGCCGAGTTGGCTGACCCATAATTAGCTGAGCGGCTTTTAAAATATATAGAAGAACCCCAAGTTTCATCTTCAATCCCTGAGATTCTAATTCAGTAGGCTCTGGAATGTGCATTTAAAAAAATTTCTTTACTAATTCTAATGCATATCCAGGTTAAAGAGGCACTGTTTGATCTCACTTTCAAGAAATGATTTCCATGAATTTCCAGAACTGGGTTATACTAGCAATTCTATTCTAGTTACCTAGGTAACCTGGTTGTGTCGCTAGTAAGAAGGCGAGCGCTCAAGATTTGTTACTGAATGAAACTAAGCAACGAAAGGCCCAGGTGTAGCTTTTAAACAGGATTGGAAACAGATACTAAAATCAAGATGGTTAGAAGTGGGTAGGATGAAAAAAAAAAAAAAAAAGAAGTGGGTAGGATGATAGAAGCTGTCAAAGCTTTTGAGCTCTTTTCCCAACCTTCTTTTGTAAAGAGTCAGTCTCTGAAATCATTCAATTTTCTCCCATAAAATTACAAATATGAATGTCATGTATAAAACTGTGAAATAAAGAAAAAAGACAGTAAATATGCCCAAATGTTAAAATTCATGTTGCCTCCGGTTAACCCATGTGGGATCTTTTCATAGTTTTTATAGGGGAATCAGATATATACTGTAGTAAAAAAGAAGAGTCCTTTTAAAATATGAATACTTAAAAAAAAAAGAATATGAATACTTGCTGACAAGCACCTAGTCACCCATGAATTCTAATGGAGAGGTCCAACAAGATTAATATTAATATTCCATGAACTTAGTTGATAAAGCAGCAGCAGGGTTTGAGAGGATGGACTCCAATTTTGAAAGAAGTTCTACTGGGGGTAAAATGCTATCAAACAGCACTACACGCAACAGAGAAGTGGTTCATGAAGAGTTGATCATGGAGGCAAACTTCACTGTGGTCTCATTTTAAGAAATTGCCGCCACCACCCCCACATCTGTCAGGGGCCACCAACATTGAGGCAGGACCTGCCACCGGCGAAAAGACTACAGCTCACTGAAAACTCAGATGATGGCTAGCATTTGTTTAACAATAAAGTATTCTTTTTCTTCTTTTTTATTTTTCCTTTTTCCCCCCCTCTCTGTGGAGAAGAGAAAAAAGTATTTCTTAATTAAGGTACATATGTTGTCTTTTTAGATACAATGCCACCGCGTGCCTCACAGAATACAGTATAGCATCAACATAACTTTTCTGTTCACTAGGAAACCAAAAAATTCCTCTGACTTGTTTTATTGTGATGTTCACACCTCACTGCAGGGGTCTGGAACCCAACCTGCAGTATCTTTGAGGTATGTCTGTGCTAAAATCGGCTCAAAGCATAAGAAAGTGGGCAGAAAGAACCATCTGTCTCCACTCTGCCCAGGAAGTAACAGCCAAAGCAGCTTAGTATGATCACTTCTGATTTCTCTGGACTCACCTTGACATTATAGCAGCGAATGGTATGGTCACTGGAACCAGTGTAAAGGGCAGCATTCTTCCCAGAGGTCTGGGTCACCAGGAGGCAGTTCACTTTGGAGGCGTGCCCCTCAAAGACACCAATGCACTTCCGACTCTAAAGTCAAGCACATATCAGATCATTACTTGTGGATACACAAGGATTAGAGAACACATTTCCTCTACAACAACAAAAAGGCTAAAACATTCGGTTGGCTGCTGTATCCTCAGGGCCTCGGTTAGTACCTGGTATACAAAAGGTGCTCCATAAATATCTGTTCGCTAAATGCCCAGTAAATAGTCACATGAACTAAGTACCTGCAACTCTATGTTAGCTGAGCCATACCAAAAGTACTTAGGGCGATCCCCTGTAAGATAGATCAGAATTTTAATTAATGCCTAGGGCACGGCTCTCCAATACAGGACCAAAGATCTGACAAATCCAAACTGCACCTAATTTCCTAGATAAGTTCCTGCATTTCACCAGTAACTTACGAACATTCCACAATATTCAGAGATGTGTCACATGCCATCACAGGCCGTAGTGGTCCAGGGACGGTTTCCCTGGACAGGGGAGCATCCTAAATGTTATCTTCGTGCACATACGGAGACCCACTTAGAATGTGCATACATACATTTATCTTCCAATTTAGAGTTAGAGCCAATCCCCCAAATGTTACACTCTTACTTCCTGGTACTACTGCTTCCTTCCTTCTGTCGTCCCTGTTACCTCTTCACATCACTAGCCTAATGGAACCTAGACACCTGTTGCGTAGAGTGAACATATTTCCACGGTCCATCATCTAACCTTCTTTCAAGACTTCAGCAATTTCAAATACTTTCAAGGCGTTTGTTCAGACAACGGAGTGTTCCTGAAGTTTCTTGGCTATCACCGTTGCTACGCAAAATTAGTTTGATATACACCAAACTCAAAACTCATTCTACGAAACGTTGATTCTATGAAAATTGAGACTAACGAGCATCAGGTTACACTAAGTGTGAGGTACGAGAACACTGCCGCTCATCTCAATAACTTGGGACAACTAAGCAACTGTGAGGAAAAATGCCTCCTCTAGTACTTCCCCGATATTCATTCTAATCCATTAGGCAGCAGCCACGCAAGGGACCTCATCAACAATGCCAGGACTAGAACCCGATTGGCCAAGCCTGTGGCTGCCATCTCATCTCCCTCTGCCAAGTGGTGGTTCACGTTGAGTCAAGCACAGGACCCGTTTTTACGGTGATGGGAGGAAAAAGAAGCCCCAGGGCCTTCTGAAATCTGTGAGCAAGAGGAGGACTAGCTTTAGAAAGAGGTGACACCAGAGAAAGCAGAATGGACAGGCAGAAGGAAGCTAAGTCCCCAGTGACCCTGCTAAGCCACGGTATCAACCTCATCTACAGCTAGCCTAAAACTCACCTAATCTCCGGACAGCAAATGGATTCCCCTATTGTCTAATAGAGCGTGGACTGGAGTTCCTAAAACCTGCAAAAACACTCCAATGGATTTATCAACTCACCACCAGATTATACGCTCGGACAGTTTTATCTGCTGAACACGTGTACAGTAAGTTCCCAAATATCTGAATTGCATTCACTGCGGCTTGGTGCCCCTCAAAGCTCCCTTCTGTGGGCTCGTCATCATCTCCTGGCTCGGAAGATATTTCTGGAAAACAAGAGTATGTTTCAGAGACGTGTCGGCTTTTATCTGAAGAGATACTCAAAAATTAAAACCATTACAGAATATAGTGGTCCCTGGATTCTCCTGAAAACCTACTTCCCCTAGCAAAACACATTTTTTATTAATGATCTTCACTATGAAGACTCTGTAACAAGAGAAGGCAGAGAAGGTCTCTCACACAGGAAAAAAGACAGATACTTATTTTTTGAGTGAACCTGGAAAGTACCACATCTCTCTCCATATCCTCTCTCCTGCTGCCAAGTTACTCTGCTGTAAAGGCATTATTCTTCAAGCAAAAACCCCGGGGGTGGGGGGGCAAGGAAACCTTAATAGTTGTTAGTTGAAAAGGTAAGACAGATGGGAATAAGGATAAAAAGGCCGGGTTTAGGATGTACAGATATCGTGATCTCTTGGTGACAATCGGCCCACCCCGCCCCATTCATTCGGCTTACTTAAACCCTGGCTCTAACATTTAGAAGCCTCTTTTTCTCTGGTTAATATAAACGAAGCTGAATAACCAATACCTGAAGAGTTCTTTGAGCCTTTTATGGAGGAGATCACGGTCTGAGTTTCTGCCACACTACAAAATAATAGCAAACGTCTTTTTAGCACCTGTGAATAGGAGAGGCCGTAACACTTAAAATTTTCCTGACTCAAAAGATTGTTCT
This sequence comes from Nasua narica, assembly GCA_028533885.1. NCBI lineage: Eukaryota > Metazoa > Chordata > Mammalia > Carnivora > Procyonidae > Nasua > Nasua narica. The sequence continues at coordinate 51,183,852 of CM052797.1, read as the reverse complement.
GAACAATGGGCAACACAGCAGTAGGAGAAGCGATCAGTTTTTCCACCTGAAATTTCTACATGAAAGGAAACAGAAGTCTAGTAAATATTTACAACACAAATGAGAAAGTAGAAAATCTCCATTGCCAAGGTTTGATTCTTCCATACCCAGAATCTCGACTGACTTCCTGTACATCTGATTCATTGAAATGGTGACTCGTAACCAAAAGTTCTACCTTTTAAGAAAAGAAGGGTGAAAGCTGTTCCGACTGGACTAGCACAACATCCTCACCTTACAGGGATACCATCTTTGTAACGAGTGCCGAGCTCACTGGTAGAGCTAACTTCGTCACAACCAGAACGAGAGGTTTCTAAGGAGTTTTGCTCTGTGGAGTTCCAAATATCCTTTTTAGATGGACTGTCTGGTTTCTCTTCTCCAGATTCAGAAGACTCAATGGCCACCACTTCCAGCTGAGGGTTGGGGATCTCTAGGACTTCCAGAGACGAGTCACTATCTGGTTCATCCCTGACACTTTCTTGTTCTGGGCCAGTTCTGCTATCTTCCCAGGTGGAGGTTGTGACCTTCCCCCCTTTCGTTGACTTTCCAGTCTTTACTTTCCTTACAGGTTTAGCAGTAAATACATCCTGTTCAGTGTCACTGTTCTCAGGAACATGAGCAGCCCGAAGCGTTTTCTTCTTCCTCAGTTTCTTCTTTTTCTTGTTTCCCCGAGTTTCAGCCGATGTCAGGGTAGACTCTGCCTGCTGCTCAGGCGGGTCAGCTGGAGAGTGGGGTTCCCGCTCTACGGGGGTTTCAGAAACAAACGACAATCTTGGAAAAGAACTGGTACAGGCCTCAGACCCGCTGTTGCCTTTGACTGGCTCTTCGTCTTCTTTATTCATGCTTGGAAGATCAGTTGGTTGGGAAGAGGGGGCGCTTCCTCTGTTCCTGGTGTTTCCTTGCTCCATGGAAAACTTCAGTTCTTGGCTAGGCTCATGGAAACTTTCTGTGACCTCTGATAAGGACAATGTCGCAGTGATGACTGGATAGACTGGACAACTGTCACTGTTCTCTCCTGAATTGAGAAGAAAAACAATTATTGCATCTTCTTTTATGTCTGCTGTTTATCATCATAAACTGCCGTTATTTAACAACGATCGAATCTCTACCAAATAATGACCTTTCGGTGATATGTGAACAAAGCTACGACTGTTAAAGCAGTTATCGCACCCCTCAGCTTCCCATAACCTACAGGAATCTCTGCGATAGCACTTACTACACTTTGCCCTGCATTGATCTCACAAATAACATGCATGTCTTATACCACACAAGAGCTCTTTGTGGGCACAGACTGTTTCTATCAATCTCTCTCTTTCTTGTTTGACATGTCCACATATTCAACATCATGTTTTATTCTTGGTAGGCATTTAAAGATCTACTCAGCTCAAGTGCTCTGGCCTTAATTTCTCAGATGTTTTCACTATGCCATTTTACGGGTACATCAGCCAGTGTGCCTACATAACAGTAGTTGAAAAGTCAGCTGACTTAAAAATGTCTATTGTCTTTGACTTAGTTATTTCATGGGGAGGAATTTAAACTGATAAAATAATCACAGACATACTCAAAGACATACATGATGTAGTGTTAAAAAGAATACTGACGGACTCTTGATTTCAGCTCAGGTACTGATCTCACGGTTATGAGCCCAAGCCCCGAATCAGGCTCTGCACTGGGCCTGGAGCCTGTTTAAGATTCTCTCTCTCCCTCTGCCCCTCCACCACAAGTGCACATACTCTCTCTCAAAAATAAAGAACGCTCCCTGGGGCACCTGGGTGGCTCAGTTGTTGGGCGACTGCCTTCGGCTCAGGTCATGATCCTGGAGTCCTGGGATCGAGTCCCGCATCGGGCTCCTTCCTCACTGGGGAGTCTGTTTCTCCATCTGACCTCTCCCTCTCTCTCATTCTCTCTCTCTCAAATAAATAAATAAAATCTTTAAAAAAATTAAAATAAAAATAAAAAAATAAAGAACCCTCCCTAAATGAACGAAATCAAGAAAAATTGATTCTAGCAACTTCATGTTTACGGGGCAAATATGACTACATCACTGACCTAAAACTGCCCTAGACCCACTTCCAGGTTGCCCGTAATCCACAGAAAAGCTTACATACTATTAGCTTGTGGTAATTCCTTGGACACATTGCCAGCAGAGCCTTGTGACACAGCATTCACGCCCTCGTCATGTTCAGGAGACATGGGTTCTTGTTTAATCTGAATTGAGGAGTCTGGAGCAGGAACACTGCCGTGGGCTTGGAAAGTAGGAGATGTGGTTACTTGGAGAGGGACTCCAGTGGACGACGGAGACATGTGGGAAGATGGAGGCTCCAGAAAAACTGGGAAAAAGGAAGCAGGCAGCAGTGTGGCATCAGCAGATGTCTGAGATCTACTGTTCCTTTGCTCCCGTGGAAGGCTATAAGGAATCTGGTCTGGGCGCTCGGAGGGTTCATATGTTTCTAGAATGGGAAACATACGTACGCACAAATGCAAAAATGTTTTCTGAAAAATCATTCATTTCAGAGTCAATTTGTATTTTTAAAGATTACAAGAGAATTCTGAAGTCCCCGATAATTCTTCGAAATATGTTGTCATAAAATCTATACGACCAACAAGGACACAGGCAGAACAGGCATTAGTACCCCATTTTTAAATTTTAAGTGACTTATCCGAAGTCATATAGTTACTAATAGAAGAGCCCAGATTTGAACCCAGGTCTTTTAATTCCTAACCCAAGGCTCTATCTGCGACATACTGCCCCCACTGCTAAGCATTTTCGGGGTGCACAATCCCCGCAAAAGCAAGGAGACAGGAGAGAAAATGTACGACCTTTTCATGACTACTTCAATACCCCTGTATAGATAACAAAGAAATAAACAAGCTACAGAGGATCCAATCCATCAGATGCTCTCCGAATACCTTGTAATCCCTGTAGAATCTGTATTCTATGGGTCCTCAGCGCACTCATCTCCAGAGTTATCTAAAAATAAAGTAACTGGTTAAGCATTCGGAAATCCAACTTTAGAGATGATCTGTTCTCATTAAATGTTCCATCGGCTGTTACCTGCTGCTTGAGCATCAGAAGCCTCTGAACTTCAACATATGCTGCCTGCAGGGCTGCCCGGGCTTGCAGAAGGTTGTTATCCATGCACTGCAGTGATTTGCTTAGTTCTTCCTCTCTTAAAGAAATATTCAGCAGCTGGTCAACCTGAGAACGTTCTGCCAAGAGAAACCATAAGGCTCAGTTTAGTACTGGAGACTACTTCTTAGTAAGACAGCTCCTCGGAAGGTAGAACTACAGTAATTCTCTAGGAGAATCTTTTATTTTCTCTCCAAAAGGTCACTGGAGACTCATCAAATCTTGCAAGTCATGTAGAAAAGACTGATGTCAGAGCCAACCCAAAAGTGAGAATCGGTAAGACGGACGGAGCGCATAGGCTCAAGCGTGCCGCCGCATGGTACCATCTCAGCTCCCCCCCATCTGCCGCCACTTCCCCTCCAAGTGCGATCTTTGTCCCGGGCAAAGCAACTGTCGTACATTTCAGTTCCCCTTTTTCCTTTATCTACCACTCTATTCGCCCGTGGTTTTTGCTTAGATTAGGTGCCAGATAGGAATGGCTTGCACTCTCTTCCCAATTCCTATTTTTCTAGTCTCTTAGCTGACATAAAATCGTTTGCTTTATTAGAGAAAGCAGCCTAAAGAAAATATATAGCTTCAAAATAGTACATCTAAATCACTTTATTATTTATTTATTTATTTTTAAAGATTTTATTTATTTATGTAACAGAGAGATACACAGGGAGAGAAGGAACACATGCAGGGGGAATGGGAAAGGGAGAAGCAGGCTTCCTGCCGAGCAGGGAGCCTGATGTGGGGCTCGATCCCAAGACCCTAGGATCATGACCTGAGCCGAAAGCAGCTGCTTAACTACTGAGTCACCCAGGTGTCCCCATCTAAATTACTTTAAATAAAATGTCCTAGAGGCACCTGGGTGGCTCAGTCGATTAAGCGTCTGCCTTCGGCTCAGGTCATGATCCCAGGGTCCTGAGATCAAGCCGCACATCAGGCTCTCTGCCCGGCGGAGAGCCTGCTTCTCCCTCTCCCTCTGCCTACTTGTGTTCTCTATCTCTCTGTCAAATAAATAAAATCTTTAGAAAAAAAAAATTCCTACCACATGTATTTGTATACGAAAAAATACATATTTGTATATGTATTTGTCATCTTAATATTTGTCTCTTTCCCGTTCAGTAAGTCAAGACCTCTACCCTAAACTCCAGATCCACATACCCAACTACTACCTTGATATCTTTACTGAGGTGTCTCTAAGATCCTTTAACTCAAAGGATCGTAAAGGGATCTCATCTTCTCATCTTCCTGTACCCTCAATTTGTTCCTCTCATGGAGTTTTCTAGCTCTACAAATGATACCAACATCCCAAAAATGCTTCAGCCAGAAACTGGGGTTATCCTTGAATCCTACCTTACCCATTACATCCAACCACCCAAGGTTCATCCAATTACTTTCCACACTAGCCCTTACACCAGAAAGGGGTCAGAGTCAGGGGATAGCAGGAATCATAGAAGTATATCATAACGGAGCAACTCTAATAACTTCCCTCAATTCAAGTAAGAGAAGCAACAAAGATACCTCAGAAATAGAAATTGAGACAAATGGCTATAAAAAAGTAAGAGAGACAATATCTTTACTAAATGGCCTATTCCTCTTCATCACTGAAAAGGACCAATGAGATTTTCTGACTTTATAATGAACTCAATTTGTCCAAGATATATATTAACTTTACCTGATGGGTCTATGTGGCAGCAAACATTTCTTCTAAATCTGCAACTGGATATGGTAGAAAATCAAACTTTTCTATGCCCTTAAGCAGGACAACAAAAATGTCAAAAAATAATAATAAATGGGGGATCAGTGTTTGATAACCACGAGCTGTACTCTGTGTCAAGGTGTAAAAAGGCTAAATTACTATAAGAACGATTTCTGTCAGAATATTTTGCACTATACCTTTCTTTCCTTTGATTTTCCTTCTTTTGTTTTTTCTCTCAAGACTTGGGAGTTCGGGAGAAGATCCATCCTGAGAAGAGAAAGAAAACTGAATAATATTAAATGTGTATAGGCCATTACCCAGGAAGGGAAAAAAAACAATTCTAAGACCATTATACAATATTCTTCATTATTGCTACCATCTCTAACAGGACACTAGAAATCTCATGCACAAGGTATGAACTCAAATATTAGTTGAATGCGTATGATTAAAAAAATAATAAAACGGGCACCTGGGTGGCACAGTCAGTTAGGCGTCCAACTCCAAGTTTCAGCTCAGGTCATGATCTCAGTGTTGTGAGACTGAGCCCCACATCAGGCTCTGTGCTCAGCACGGAGTCTGCTTGAGCTCTCTCTCCCTCCCTCCCTTAAGTCAATTACAATCTTTTAAAAACAAGACAAAAAAAACAAACCAAAAAACCCCAGAACAGAACCTGAGGTCAAGTACCTTCCCAGTATCCTAGAGGTGGTGAAGCACTGGGGCTAAGACAAAGCATTTCACATGGTAAAACGAGGCATAGTTAGAAGTATGGACAAAGTCAATAATGCATACACCTGATTTCACTGTGGCATAGTTTCTACTTTGCTAGGAAATCTTCACAACAAAATGCTATACAGTCTATGTGACAAGCCCCTAGAAATAAGCTTTGTTATAGGACAAACTTTCATCCAACAATAACCACTACAGTGTTCAACTCAAAGGAGCAAAGGTGGAATTTGAACCTAGGTCTATAAGACAAGCTCTTAACTCCTCTCCTTAACTGCCTCAGCCCCAGTAAGGAGGACACGTGATGTAATGGGCACTGGGTATTATATAAGATCGATGAATCACTGACCTCTACTTCTGAAACTAATAACACATTACATGTTAATTAATTGAATTTAAACTTAAAAATGAAAAAAAAAAATGCAAACATAAAAAATGGAAGGTGGAAAAAAATAAAAATAAAAATAAAATGTAAAAATAAAATAAATAAAAAAATAAAGGACACGGCCCCTTTTCTCCCAGTGTCACATTCCAGACTGTATCACTACCAGCAACTTTTTTCTTTTCAGAAAGGGCTCTTGAAAGGGTTAGGCCGTATCAGCGAGACACCAGAAAAGAAGTGCTGCCAGTGAAGGAATGGCTTCTGACAGGGCCAAGCTGGGTATCTGAGGTACAAAACACTGAGTAACAGAGACTAAAAATATTTCTAAGACTCTTCGCACAGACGCACTCTAGTAGTATTAAAACTACCTTAGCTTTAGAGCCCGATGGTCCTGGGTCTAACAAACACTCATGGCCTACAAATGCAACACTAGCCTGCCTTTCTTGAGTAGCAGTTCAGAATGCGTGGTGAAAAAAGATAGAGTTACAGCTGAAGATGTGGCTCACTCCTCAGTCAGGTGATACAAAGAATCACTGGCTTGGAGACTAGTTTTAGAGATGACTTCATATTTTCCTAGTACTGTACATTCATATCCAATTACCTCTCACTTAGTAGAATTACTCAGTGAAAGAAACCAATAGGATGAAAGGAAGAGCCTCACAAATCTACTTCAGAGTAGGAAGAAGCAGAACCCCAGCTACCCAGAAAAAATTAGACAGTTAAATCTTTCTCTTAACGCCCCAGTCACCCCGTGAACTGGCCTACGACCAGCAGAGACAATCATACTCACTCCAGTGGCTCGTCGTTTCTTCCGCACACTCTGGCCGTCGTTTTGTTCGGCCCCAGAGGTACAGCTACTGTCTGTGGCTGCGTCTACCAAACTGGAGATCCCGAGGGCTGAGGATGTATTTGATGATAAAGAGTTTCCTTCTCCATTACTCTCCTGGGTGTTCTGGTTCTCCGAAGACGGTGTAGAACTCTCCTGGCTGTTCAGGTCTTTGGCCAAGTGCATCAAAGGTATCGTTCGGTCAGAGGACAACTGTGCACTGTGTCGCCTTTGACTCACGACACTGTCAGCCCTTTCACCGGTTCTGAGCGAGGCAGCCAGAGGTGTCACTTCCTGCTTAAGGCCCATGGTCGTTGTCTGACCCTGTGCAGCCCTCAATGAGTTACTAGGTGAAAAAATCTGCTGGGGCTCATTTTCTTGGCCTGTACCTTCCTCACTGAAGAAGCTGTACACAGAAGGAGCCCTGTCCATGATCACACTGCTCTCAGAAAGGCTTCGCTTCCTTGCCAACCCAGGAGATGAAGAAATGGAAATGCTTTCCCACTGGAATCCTTCTAGATTGGACAGATCAGGCTCCCCATCCAAATCCAAGACCTCTTGTTCATTTTGAACTAAAGGCACCATTTCTATGCCAAACCTTCAGAAAAAAAAAAAAACAAAACAAAGAAAAAACCCACAAATCACACATGGTTAGGGGGCGCCACTTAATGAGATTACAAATATGAATAACATGGTTTCTGCCCTCAAGGAGCTCAAAGTCTGGTGAGTGTTCCAGACACAAAGTAAATAACGATCCATAAGTACCATCATGCAACCAGTACTACATTAGAAATTTGTGCCTAGTTATGAGAATACATTTGAGGAAGTGAAAATTGAGAGTTTTATTAGTATGGAGCTTTTCTAAACCAACAAGTTTTTTAACAGCACACAAATCCAAGCCAAACAAACAAAATATTTACTGAGCACTCACGAGCACCAGGCACTAGGCTAAGAATAAGAACCTTAAAATCTCAGTATGAGTGATGGAAAAGGGTGTACAATAAACATGCTATTTCAACAGGGATAAAAATTTAAGCCCAAAGGGCTACATAATTATAACACAGCAGGTCGATTTTCACATAGCAAACCTATGTCGAATGCTGCTTTACCCTTCAGAAAAGTTTAGCTCCTCAACCTAAGATGACTAGCCAGCATACCCCACAAGTACTTAAGAGCAAGTATTTCGCGATCACGAATACAATGCCCAGAGTACATACAGAAGGGTAACTATTTATAGGTAACAAGAGCAGTGACACCTAAAAATTGTACCGCTCATTAAGAATGAGAGACAGATCCGGACCCATAGATTCGGCTTTTCATGCTGTCACTCTCCGGCCCCTGTAGCTAAAGTGATGGGTTTCTGATCATTTTTTGTACATCCCCATCTCATTCCTTAGAGGCTGCTGTGCTTCTTTGCAACCTGAATTCAATGGTAGGAAACACTCTATTGCATTTGTTATAGAGTAGCAGTCACTCTTTGATACTTCAACCGGACATCTACAACATACATGTCTTACAAACATTTAATTAATAAGTAGAATTCCCTTGTCCAGAGTCAAAGGGTGAGTTTAAAAGAAAGAGAAATGGGATACTCGAAAGAGGTACACACCTGGGCAAGCCTTTGCCTAGCTCCTGCTTCTTCTTGGTTACTTGCTGGATAACCTGTTCCCAGTTGACGTTTCTCCGAGATGCATTGAGAATCTGTCGAAGGGTTGGCTTGAGCCCCGATTCCTTCTCCGTTTCACCCTTTCGATGACCACTGATATTGCGAATGCGGCGAGCACTATTAAGATTTGGCTCGGGAAGGTGTGCTCCAGTTTTGCTCTTCAAACTAATGTGCCGGGTTAGATCTCTCTGGAGAGAGGCAGGAAAGCCAAGCTTACTGAGTTCAGGCAGAAGGGGGCCTGAAGACTGACCTAGATCGTTTTTATGCAGCTCTGCATCCAAGCTAGTGCTCTCGAAACCTTCTGTTTCGTAAGATACGTGAGATTTATCAGGGTCATCTGCCTGTGTATCTTCTAGAGATGTCTTCAGGTCCAGCAGTAAGCCAGAGGACGGACTGGATGCAGAGGTCATTTGCAACTCAGATTCTTTTGGATGAACTGCTGAATTACACGTGTTGGTGGAGAGTTTTCCGGATGCTTTCAGGTTTGGGTCATCCCCCTCTTTCTCGTCAGCGAGGTGAGTGCGGCAGGGTAACATTTCTGTAGTGGCAGAGCCCAGGGCCCCAATTTTCGATTCATGCTTTTCCGTGTCAGAGAGCTCCCCCTCGCTTTCATCTTCTAGCGTGTGTACCTGGAACTCTATCTTCAAAGATCCTTTTTCTGACTCTTCAACATTCCTACTTGCTTTGGCAAAGTTCCTGGTCCTTTTAGAAGTGCCAAGAAGTGGGTTTTGCAATGACTCATGACACTGTAGCACCTCTTTGGCTTTTTGTAACGCATCACTGAAATTTTCGTCAGGTTCTCTCTGAGTGCCAAATGCACCTTTATTTCCTTTTAAAACGTGAGGACATGAACTTCGCAATTTGGTTATGTAAGACCCAGGACTGTCTTCCATGGTGGGTTTGTTCAAGGGATTTGAGTGTTCTCCAGGAAAAAAAGAATTTGTTTTGGTGTTTTTTGAGGGATTCTTTAAATCTGGCTTTTGAGGAACTGACTTGGTGACTGGAATTGGAAGGAGTGCAGATTTTAATGACGGCATCTTACTTAAGAGAGGCTCTTGCTCGCGCTTTTCTGTAATGGGGCAATCCCTCACCGGCTCGAAAGAGGCAGCGCAGTCAGAAGGGGCCTTGTGAGTAAGAGATCCACTATGTGTTTCTTTTTGTGTTTTCAGCGTTGGGGAATTACTTGTTTCATCAATCTGGGCCTCTGGTGTTCCTGCGGTTATTAAGCTGAAGTCAAAGAAAGGCTTCTCTATCACTTCTGCCTTGTTACCAGTGACTTCTTTCATTCCTGATGGTAAATCCAGAGTCTTCTGGGAAGGGTAAGGAGCCCAGCGATGGAGCTTGTCCCTCACTACACTGCCATTCTTCCCACCCATTTTGGAAGCTATGGGATCTGTTTGTTTAGTAGTTTTGCTTTCCAGTTGCTCAAAATTGAAGTTGAGGAAACCTTCTGAAGGAAACTTATCGCTCGTAAATCCTTCCGAAGGACCTCTATACGTGGCGGCTGTACCAACTTTGTCACTTTCTTGCCGCTGCCAACTATATCTCTCTTGATTGTATTTGTTGGACTTAGATTTCTTATTCCACAGCATAGCTAGGTCTTCCATCTGACAGTTAGAATTTCTGTTTCTGCCTCCTTGAAATTTGTCCCCGGGGCCACTGTAATTCCAACTATTTGTACCACGTACACTGGATTTCCAGCTTCCGTTGCTGCTATTCATATGCCAACTGGAAAAGCCACCTGTTCCTTCAGAATGCCAACCGGAATTCCTTCCCGTACCATTATGATTCCAATCTACCGTTCCGCTATTTGGATGCCAACCACCTCCAGAATTACTGTGGTTGTGAAACCAAGCTGAGGCGCTCCCTGCCACGCCCTTATGCCACCCGGAGCAGCCTCTTGGTCCACCGTTATTCCTCAAAGAATGTGCAAAGTTGTTTTTCCTAGTGTTATTAAAGCCATCTTTCTCCCACTTCCAGTCTCGCTGAGGAGGTCCACGGTGATGCCATGTTGGCTGACTGTAGCTCTCTCTGTCTTGGTAAGGGATCCGGTCTTCTCGTCTCCATGGGGGTCGCCTGTCATCAGAGTTGATTTCTTGGCTGCTATTGGAAGGTTCATCTTGTCTGGAAAAAAACAAAAAAACCCAAAAAAGTCTTCCATTAGAGATGTAAAGAAATTATCACGCTTCCTTCAGAGGCAGAGTGCATCAAACTTCCCACTACCTATCTCCTCGGTGACTTAGAATATAAAACAGAGTCTATTTTTATTTCAGTAACAGTGGCTGCTTTCCTGTCTTTAATACAGCTCATTTATATTTCACATTAATTGATTCAGACATTAGACAATATCTTGTTTCTGCTATCACCTCAGAAATGTTAAAAATCTAACACATTTATACTATCCACCTTTTCCTGCACCTATTTTTCTTAGCAAGTTTTCTTTTGTCCCTATTATCTAATTATTGTTTTTACATTACGCACCTTTTTGAAAAGAAGCACAATTATATTTGTTGCTTTGGCTAGTTATCAGAGTTAATACAATTTAAGTTCAGCTGCTCTTAATACTGTGGATTTTTCCAGTTGTAGGTTCTTTCTCAAAAACCCAGTTTCTTAACCTATTTTATTTTATTTATTTTTTTTAATATTTTATTTATTTATTTATTAGAGAGAGAGTGAGAGAGAGCATGAGAAGGGAGAAGGTCAGAGTGAGAAGCAGACTCCCTGTGGAGCTGGGAGCCCGACGTGGGACTCGATCCCGGGATGCTGGGATCATGACCTGAGCCGAAGGCAGTCGCTTAACCAACTGAGCCACCCGGGCGCCCTTAACCTATTTTAAATGCACTTTGCATCCTCACCTACATTAATAAACACTTTATCAGGCACACATCCAATGACTGTGGCGAAAGAGAACTCTCATGTATAGTTCCCCGTTCCTGAAAGGCTTACAGCCTAGCTGAGAAAGGGAGATCACAAATGGGAGTAAAATAGCACACGCCGAGTAAGCAGCACCCGCAATCAGTGCTATAAGGAGCTCGATGAGCTGGAGGGTTTTATAAAGCTGCAGCTGTTTCAACTATTCATGTTAGCCATGGAGCCCACAGACACGAGGATAACTCCAAGTCAACATCACAGGAATAGATGTAAAACCACTTTCCTCTACAGACTGCTTCTGGTGTGCCTGGCACAGTGCTTAACGTGTGGTGGGTGCTCGAAACATGGAGTGATACCAGCTAAAATGAACAGAGGACCAACCAACCGTCAGGCATCTGAAGCACTTTATATTATCTCACTGAGTTTTCACGGCCCTGAAGCCATTCTTCTTATTCGTACCTTTTGGATGAGGAAACGGAGCTGTGTGGAGGCCGAGTAGCTTGCCTAGAGTAAGACAGCCAGGCAGTGGCATGGCAGAGACAGGGACCTCGGCAGTCTGACTCTTAGCATCTACATGCTTCACCGCTGAGGCTCTGAGAGACCGGAAATCCCCAAACTGAGTTTCTGCAGTTGGGCTCCCTCCTCTTAATCTGACTTCAAATCAGTACTGACTTGAACTGGTTCTAAAAGCTTCTCATGTCTCTAAGATTTGGGAAATTTGGAATTTCTTCCTTATTCACAGGATGGAACCAAAAGTTCATTTACCTGTAAGTTCAAACATCTACTGACATTATGAATCACAACCATTTCTAGACAGGAGACCCTAAGTGTCCAAGTGACAAGTGTTACCGCATACATGTGCGGGATTTCTGTGACACCATTGACCAAATTGCTTTTATCTTTTGTTTCTAAACAGTACCCAACTTTCGACATTCAAGGAGACTGGATGGCGGACCTGGCTACACTAATGGGATCTAGAAATGGGAGAATCGGGCAATAAATCTGTCACAAAGTAGAATTCCTAGATGGCCCTGAATTAGCTAGATAGAGGGGACAACAGCATGCAGCCGAATCCGTAGCCCAGAGAAAGCAATCTAAATTAAAAACCTCAGGAAGGAAAAAAGAAAAACTTCCTACAGAAATAAGTAGATGACTATATACAAATCACCAAAGAAGGATATCAGAATATTCAAAGAATATTAACTATGATATGAATGTCTAATTTACTGAGCTCTTTTCCTGTCTGACTTAATGTTTAATCATCTATATAGATAAGATAAAAATAGATAAAAATGGCACAAGTGTGTAAGAAAAAAATAAATGTTAGTCTCTAAGAGACTTCCACACCCTTAAAACAAGAGTAAACTACAGCTATACTGAAAGTAGTAACAATGTCATTTGAAGGACTAAAGCAACAGGTTTAAGAACCATGCTGCTACTGTCATTTTGAGACTAAGAAAGTCTCCTTCAAGGACTTATTCAAAACACCTATAGCATGTACAGTGAAAACTATTTTACACTAAACCTCTAACTAAAAATGAAGTGTATACCAAGTATAACTAGTATTCAAAAAGAATCTTTAAAATTAAAAAAAAAAATTTAGAATTTGTTATGTTTCTTATTATATTCTAAGACTTCAAAAAATTACCCGACCTCTTAACTAGTTCTCTTTCACTGAAAAGAAAGAGAAATCTGAAAATTTCTGCTTCATTAATTAAACTCTTTAGACCACAACTCAGCAATGCAAAAATACAAAAGCCTAATACTTGAATTATCGATGCAGGTATCAAATTATAGAGTGCAAGCTGGAAAACTTACATTGACCTTGACACTGTCAAACTTAAAATACAAATTTATTCAACAAATATTTACTGAAGCACTAAATTATAAAGGATACATCAAATTAGGTAGAAGCACCATGTTAATTCATATCAGGCAAAACATTTTTACCTAATGGATATAATAAGAAATGCTACACGAATACCTTTCCACTAGAAATTTTGGATACCGAATAAAACAGCTCACTGGCGTCCAAAAAAAATTGGAACCAACAAAAACAGTTCTACACATGGTTATCAACACAGTAAAAATTTCAGATATTTAGCACCTATAGCAAATTTTTATAGAGAGGCAATACTAAGTTTGTTTTTGTCCTGAGTTTGTTTTTTTTTTTTTTTTAAACAGTACAGTAGTTCAGGGAAGGATTCCACTGACCTTTTATGCATAAGACAGCAACTCAAGCTAACCTTTGCAATGAAGGTAAGTCTGAAAGCTACAGGCTACAATGTATAGAAATGGAAAATGTATTCTCTATTATATTCTATTTCTGACAGTCTTTTAAAAATCAAAATCATTACTTACCGACTTTGTTCTTTCCTTTGCTTTATTAACTGAATGAGTTCCTTGTCAAAATAATCTTCGTCCTCTTCTTCTCCCTTTCCATCATCTTCTCTTTCCTGGGCATCAACATTATCTTTGTGCAGCTGGCTAGAAATGTGCTTTGCATATGCAGAAAGACCCACTTCTGTGACCCCGCACACTCGGCACTCATGACTACTGTCCCTAGGGAAAGAGGGAGATGAGGGACATTCAATTCTCCCCACTGGCATGGCACGCGCAACAGATCTCTTACGGTTTCCTCTGAAAAACACCGCACCCTTTGGCACAGTGAAAGATTAGTACTAATCAATTTCAATGCTCCTTTCATCACTTTTAGTAAGTTTGTTTGTGAAGTTATTTTTGAAATGATTAAGCTTCTTTTCCAGCAATCAAGAGGCAGTATACTTCGGAATAATGTAGTTTAGGAGGAGAAATCTTCTTGAATTGCTGTACTTAAAATCTTGCCAGAGGAAACATGGTGAAAGGGGAGGCAGGGCAGGGGGCTCAGAGCAAACAGAAGTTGCTCTAGAGCACACCCATGATGCCAGCTGCACTCAGGAGCTTGGTGACAGCACTGACATTTTATCTCAGGCTCAAGAGCTTTCTCCCAGTGAAAGTTAAGGGGTGGAGAAAAGAGTAGGCAAGCCTAGCCAATCCCAATGTGTAGCTAAATCGGAACAGCGGGAGCTCTGCCTGGAATGTCAAGATTCCGGACCCCAGGGCAAATGACAGGAGTCGCCTCAGCAGACTTTTTTGGTCTGGATGATACATGTGACCTACGTTCTGCTTCAGAAGGGCTTATTTAAAAGGGAATGGAAAGCATTTCAGTTGTAGGAAGTTAACAGCTGTGCGAGGCAAATGGGTTTTCTCAAGTTTCAGAAAATGCATTTTGGTTTTTTCCACAGTTTGGCTATTGTGGCCATTGAGGCTATGAACATTGGGGTACATGTGGCCCTTCTTTGTACTGCATCTGCTTCTTTGGGGTAAACACCGAGTAGTGCAATTGCAGGGTCATAGGGTAGCTGTATATTTAATTTCCTGAGGAATCTCCATACTGTTTTCCAAAGTGGCTGCACCAACTTGCATTCCCACCAATAGTGGAGGAGGGTTCCCCTTTCTCCACATCCTCTCCAGCATTTGTTGTTTACTGTCTTGTTGATTTTGGCCATTCTAACTGGTGTAAGGTGGTATCTCATTGTGGTTTTGATTTGAATCTCTCTGATGGCTAAAAAAATGCAAAAGTTTAGAGAGAAGCAAAACCAGGTTCTTAGTTCAGAAAGAAACTGAGCAGGTTTTTTTTTTCCTTTTACTTTACACAGTCAATAGTAAATCTCAGACTTGGCCAGTTTAAGCAGCCAAAATCTTGAATCAACACCCAGAGCTATAGTAGATGAATAATTTAACAGCTTTTTTAGCTTCCTGAAATCCCTTGATTGGTTCAGTTGTCTATGTAGCCATCGATGGGAAACATCGCAACACCTTGGCCGCAAGTGTGACGAACCACAGTAACAGCCATTCAATAATGGCTCAATAGGCTTAACTCTGTATCACTTCTCTTGGGTTTACACTAGTGATATTTTTGCATTTCCTATGCCAATCTCCATTTTTCATTCATTCACTCATTTATGTATTTATTCGGCAAGCAGAAGCTTATTACCATGTATATCCCATGTATACATTAGACACTCAGGAAAAATAAGTAACTCTCCTAGGTAACCTAAGCTACCAACTTAAATACCATCTTCAGCTATAGGCAAGCAAAAAAAAGAAAAAAGAAAAAAAAAAACAAAGAGAAAAAAAGAAAAGCAGGAAGGAGGAACAGTTATCGGAGGTAACCAGAAATGCAAGGAAAACGATGGTAAGAGCAGTTCTGTAGAAGATTTAAGTTGGTGTTTTCTCCACTGATAAAATTCTCTCCCCATTATGCCAATTAAAAAAAAATCAACACAAAAAGACATGCTTTGATAAGACAGACACACATGCACACACATGCACAACACTGCTCCATCCTCCCCTCAAATGTATCTCTAAAGACATGGCAGAATTCACATCAATTAACCAGAAGAGAACCTCAAAACTGAGCACTCCATTTACCAAAAGATGGTTTCTATTACAGACCACCGGAACATTCATTAAAAAAACAAAAACAAAAATAAAAAAACTTGAATACCTACTAAATTCTGGGTATCATGCTAACTATATAGTTACAGTTGTCTAGCATGACAAAGTAGATATAATGCCCAGTAAATTACAACAAAACGTGGACGCCTGGGTGGCTCAGTCAGTTAAGCAGCTGCCTTCAGCTCAGGTCATGATCCCAGGGGTCTGGGATGGAGTCCTGTGAGCCTGCTTCTCCCTCTGCCTCTGCCTCTCTCTCTGCCTCTCATGAAAAAAATAAAATAAAATCTTTCAAAAAAAATTAAAACAGCTTTACCTTGTAAGAATCATGTAAAACACATCAGAAAAATGTACAAAATTCCTAAGTTTTTACCTTTTTTGAACTTCGTAACCTCAGATGCTCTGGATAAAATACAGTCTCTGACATTAAGATTCATTTAATGAGTTCTGACCAGGGACCCTCAAAAACCTTATTACCTTATTAACTTGTATGTCAATATTCTAATCCATTCTAATCCTCCAAAAGCTTAACTCTATTATTTCACTGAGCATTTTCCACTAAAGAATAATCCTCAGATTCCTCCATTTTGCCAAGGATACCCCTACTCTTCTCTCAAAATGATGGTAGCTCATATGAAGTGTTAACTTGTAACAGAAATCAAGCCTTTTCTCATGGTAACTCAAAAAGAAGTTAAAAATAAGCGTAAACCTGTCCAGCATTGGAAGAGTCTGAAAACGTCAACTAACCTAGAACAGACGGTTTACACTATCATCAAAATTCGAATCATACTTGTGGCAAGCAGAGCATAGCGTGTAAGGGTGTTGAATCATTATATCTTGCACCTAAAACGAATGTAACACTGTGTGTCAACTAGACTCCAATGAAAAAAAAAAAGGTTTTTAATTTAAAACATAAAGTTAAAAAGAAAATTCAAGTCAACTGTATTTTCTGATTAGAAAATCTTTTCAGCTTTAAATTCTCTAAAACCACGGAAGATATTTTAGTCCACTTTTCTACATAAAAACTTACGGAACGCTAAACTGTATATTGTAGTCCCAAGGAAATCTTTCCTAAAGGCATTTTGAAATAAAATTCCTCTTTATACCCTTACTTCGAAAATGCAGGGAATTTTTCTCATGTTCAAACCATCAAAATCCCTCTCTCTTTACAGTTAAAACTGGAAGACCACAGTGTTTAAAATATTAAGGAATGCAGTGTAGGCAATATTTAACTCTGTTAAAAATAAACATCCATAATCATAAACCCACACACTTTGCAATCCCCAAAGCACAGGCATATGTTGGATATGTAACAAATACTCAAACACAGATTTTTAAAACATATGTGCTTTCCTTGTAAGAAAGGATATTAGCCACGGCTCTAAAGTTATATTTAATAGAAAAACACCTAAAGAGATCTGGCCCACAAGGGCAAAGGCAATAAGTGTAACACAAAAGCACTAAAAACAAACTATCCGAAAACAAAAATTCCTAACATTTTCCCTATAAATGAATTCTAGTTTAAAAAGAATCTTTACAAGAAACGTCAAAATGAGAAAAGAGAGAACCCACATTTATCTAGGAAAAGAGCGGACTAGGACAACCACATCTCTTAAAAATGAGATGTGTCTGTGTCTGGAGGAAAGCCTATTACCTCTTCTACATACAATAGGCATTCTGTGCTGTTAGGGAAACCACATATTTAAAAAGTAAATGGCAAATTAAATGCTATTTTAATGATGCTATTTTCCAATTCTCTATCAATAACCAGTTAAAATATTTATTACTTTGTATAATTATATACAGTAGTTGCTGGGGAACACGTACTGCTTTACTTCTTGACTAATAAAGGCAAAAACCGTCCTGAGGACATTTAAAGGAGGGCCCAAATTAACTTCATCCTGTTACCACACTATTTCCTCTCATGTGTGGAAGGCAAAGCCTTAAGATACTCTACCCATGAGCTTTTCTTTATTAAGCTTGCTCTCTAACTATACCACAACAGCTGGTTGATAAAGAAAGGTTTGTGCCCTCTTAATAGTATTTATCCGTAGAAACAGGCCACACATCTGAATAAGTACACAGGAAAAAAAACATGTTCCAGATGTCCAAAATTGTGAACCAAATAAGAAAATGTCTTACTGAAAATAAAAAAATAAACTTAAATTAATTAATTAAGATAAAATAAAAAGAAAGTTTCTTACTTCTCAAGTTTGTATTCAAAACCTAAAAAGTATGCTCTTTAAATTTCTTAATCAGATCACAGCTAAAAAAATTAGAGTGATACAAATATATACAGAAAACCTTAACATCAGAAAGGCAGTAATTAAACATGAATTCCACAGAAAATAATCACAAACTGATGAGAGGAAGGAAAAATGATAACCAGTAGCTATTTGTCCCTATGGTGCAAACTAGTGATTACAGTCTGTCATACAGTAAGTGCTCCAAGTAACTAAATGATTTTTGAGATCTTGTTTTTTATAGTTTTGTCAGTTGTTTTTCCTTGCTACCTGCTTTGGCTTTGCCCTTATAATTTATTACAGGCCAGGAGACCATATAAAACCTGTTAGCACTGTATATAAACTACAAGTAAGCAAGTGCTAAGGTGTTCCACTCTAAATAAAATGAGTTTGGATGCTAACGTTGACATTTTTATTGTCAGCTTGGAGGCTTCTAAATGCTTTCTCCTTGATCATTTGACTATGCTCCCAATAACTGAAAATGATACACAAAACCTCCAAGGTACAGTTAAGCTGGGGGGTGGAGGAGAGAAAAAAAGTTACTGAACAATAAATATATGGCATGTAGCTCAGTTATGTTAAAAAGACAAGACCAAATGTGTTTATATAGAAACAGAAATCTATGTATACATGTACAGAAAGAGGTTTGGGTAGGATATGGACCAAACCGTCGACTTTCCTATAAGAAGGGAGCAGGGCTGGGAGTTGGGGCATGTAGGACTGGGAGGACCTCTACCTTTTTTACTTTTTACAATTAATTCTGTATTCTTATGAACATGAACCTTAAGTAATCAAAAAAAATTTTTTTAACATTTTTAAATAGCTGATTAGTGGATGTATGAAGAAAATAAGGCATTAATTTTAAAATAAAAGTGGCTTGTCTCCTAACAACTAGATTTACTGACCTCATATATTTCATTTGATTTATAATATAGTCCGGTGACAGGTAAACAGCCCAGAAAAAGGTGAATTCCAACAGGAATGGGCTGGAAATGGGCTAAGTAATTAAGATAATACCCATTTAGAGAATCAAAGGTTGACTCTATTTCATAGGTTTCCAATGATAATGAGTTAAAGATCATATGTATTCAAGGTATTATGACAAGGATTCTCCACACTAAATCTGAATGAAAGCCTCTTTTATGCTGCTGCTAAGACCTAACCTTCACGTAGTAAGGAACTGAGACCACGGAAAAATTCCACAAATATGCTAAACAGACGCTGAAAGTTTATTAACATATTAATTTGCCCACACAAACTAAAACTGTATTACTTTAAACACAAATAAGTTCAAATGACTTAGTCTGGCATCATGATTAAAGCTTGTGTCTATTATTCATGCAATAAGATAAAATTAATATTTTCTCAGTTTCCCAATGTTTCTTTGTTCCATACTATCTCCAAACCTCAGATTCAAATCAAAAACATCAAAAAAGAACCACAGATGGGAAAAAAAAGGACAAGGAATATACACATATGTTATATTGAATTTTTTAAAGGTGCTTACTTATTAGACTTTCTTTCCTTAAACACCTCAAGTTTTGCATCACAAAACAGCATTCTTAGATATTCAAAGTTTGTACCCAGATTTTATTTACACTAATGAGACTCATTGCTACTCAGCAGACTCGGGACTTCTCAGACTATTCCAGCAACACTACAGGTTTCTGGCATGTAGTAATTTGTAACTCTGCTGAGGCAGTAACATAGAAATGTCTTAGTTTCAAGCCTGGAGGAGAGGAATGAGAAAACATACTAAGGAGAGAACTAGCTCACCCCCACCCACCTTTGTTGCAATCTACTACCTAGAGCTGCTGTAAATTCTTCACATTTGAGACGCACCAAGATTTATCCTTTTGGAATACCAAACAACTACTGCCATTGTTAATAATTCTAGAAGATAGTTCTATGTCATAGGATCATGTTCATGAAGGATTACTACAAAGTAAGCTAGCAGCACCCTCCTCACTCCGATCCCCCGACAGTCATAAGCGGATGGAAGAGAGCCGATCCCATACCTGCCCTTCAGGTTCTCAAGTTCCCTGTGATGCAACATGCTCCGCATGTGTTCGTCCATCTCCTTCAAAATCAAAGAAAGCAGATTAAACTAAGGGGCATTTCTTTGGGAAAAGAAATTCCTCTGTTTCTATTCAATCAACAATTGGGGTTCAAGTTCTTTGTGTCACAAGTGTTTGTCCTGGTTACTCTTCTCAATTCAATATTGTAATCAGTTCCTCATAATTCTTTAGCTATGTTTTTGACATTGTTTCATTCTTAAATAAAAGAATTATTAAGAAAAAAACCTATGTAAATGGCTTTCCAAAAAGATCAGAAAGTATATTGTCTTTAGGGGGCAAAAGATTTAAGAAAAAACTATGTGGGTTTATTAAATTCCATCCCAAATTAAAGAATTTACAAAAGTTATTTAAAAAAAAAAAACTCTGAAATCACTTAACTTCTCAACTATTTGGTTACTTTTCTTCATACTTTCCCCACTCCACTGAGAGTTTCTCAAAAATAAGCTACAACTCTTAAGTCTTGGCCAGGGCCTGGCATCAAGTTGTCAACATTTGCTGAATGAACACATGGATATATTAATTCCAGGTAGAAGTTATGGATATAACAAAACTTCCCTGTGGTTGATCAGCAGTTTTCTAAAACTGCTTCAAACACAGCTCAATCATACTTTCATCTTCACTGCCCATTCTCCCCCAATTGATTTGTTTGGTTCTAACGAAATGTTTGAAAATCTGCTTGGGCCTTCGGTACCCCCATCCCATCCTCAGCGGGAGGAAAATGGAATCTGTGGGAAGAGTTTCCACTTGAAAACATGTGCACATACATGCACGCTCACCTCAAAAAACTCAAAAAGCTGTAAATGTCTATCCCTTTGTCACGCACATATATAGGCAGCACACCATAATTAGGGAATGGCTGTTCACGTATATAATAAAGGGCTACTAGAATTGTTGAGTATTACTATTAACTGTGCCCTGTGTTTAAGTACCTCAAACGTTTCCTCATATGAACTACAAAACGCTGTTGAGGGAATATTACTAATTCCCTAAGGAATTCCATAAGGATACAAGGATACACAGAAGCTAACTCACTTATTCAGCAAGTATTTATCATTGCTTGTTAAATGCCAAGTACAGAGCTAGGAATTGAAAGGATAAGTGTGAAAATATTCAGTCTTGCCCTTTCAGAGTCATAGATGATCAAGTGGTCAAACTAAGACTCAGACCCTGACCTATCTTGACACCAAAGCCAAGGTTTAAATACCATGTCACGCTATAACCATCTAGTGCATCGAGATTTTTCATTATATACAAGTCATCCGTCAAAAAGAATACAAGGGGGCGCCTGGGTGGCTCAGTGGGTTAAAGCCTCTGCCTTCGGCTCGGGTCCTGATCTTGGGGTCCTGGGATCAAGCCCCAAATCGGGCTCTCTGCTCAGTGGGGAGCCTGCTTCCACCTCTCCCTCTGCCTGCCTCTCTGCCTGCTTGTGATCTCTCTCTCTCTCAAATGAATGAATAAAATCTTTAAAAAAAAAAATACAACCCAATAATCTATTCTTACTTTAAGTTATCTGCTACAGTGGGAGAAACAGCTTTGTGATTACAAACACTTCCTTTAAATGACAATTTTACTGAAGACGACCATCATTTCCTTCTCTCTCTATAAATGCTTCACTTGGAGTGGACAATTTTATATGTGAGGCCCCTCCCACCTACAATTGATTGGCCACTAACTAGAATGAATACTTACAGAGATGAAAGCTGAATCAAATTAGTGACATAATCAATCATGAAAAAATTCATGAATAATACACAACACCTACACAAATCCCTATGAATCCTTTTGATCTTTAGAATCTAATATTAGATTTAAATATGCCATATCCCCTTTTGAGTTAAATTTAAGTTGGTTCTGTTTCTTACAATGAAATCTTTCCTGATTAAGATAGCATTCACTGAAATAAGTTATTCTCTGATATAGAAACCAATTCTGTATCCTATTTCAGTTATAAAAATGTTACCATTCAAAATTTCTTTTAGGGTGACTTCTGATTGTCTAAAACACTTCACAAATCTTTTCCTAAATTTACATGCAAAATTCTCTCCCGCCCGGCTCCAAGGAATAAATGAAAAAAGGTCAGGAATAAATGACCTGAGCTCTCAAAATAAGCTAGGAAAGGGGCGCCTCGGTGGATCAGTGGGTTAAAGCCTCTGCCTTCGGCTCAGGTCATGATCTCAGGGTCCCGGGATCGAGCCCCACATCTGGCTCTCTGCTCAGCAGATTTTAATAAAATCTTTAAAAACACACACACACACACACAAAATAAGCTAGGAGAGATCCATGGGTATAGAATTAAAGTAATATCCCCAAATGCTCAGTTACCAAGCTTCTATTTAGT
This sequence comes from Nasua narica, assembly GCA_028533885.1. Classification (NCBI taxonomy): domain Eukaryota; kingdom Metazoa; phylum Chordata; class Mammalia; order Carnivora; family Procyonidae; genus Nasua; species Nasua narica. The sequence goes on along the minus strand of CM052797.1, from coordinate 51,161,375 downwards.
TCTTGTAATATTAATCAGTATTACTTTTTCTTTTTTAAAAACGATTTTATTTATTTATTTGAGAGAGAGAGAGAGAGAATGAGAGAGAGAGAGAGGTCAGATGGAGAAGGAGACTCCCCACTGAGGAGGGAGCCTGATGCGGGACTTGATCCCGGGACTCCAGGATCATGACCTGAGCCGAAGGCAGTTGCTTAACAACTGAGCCACCCAGGCACCCCATAATCAGTATTACTTTTTTAAAGATTTTGTTTATTTATTTGACAGAGAGAGAAAGATCATAAGTAGGCAGAGAGAGGGGGAGGAAGAGAAGAGGAATCAGGCTCCCCACCGAGCAGAGAGCCCAATGCAGGGCTTGATCCCAGGACTCCGAGATCATGACCTGAGCCAAAGGCAGAGGCTTTAACCCACTGAGCTACCCAGGAGCTCTGGAAATTTTTTTTTTTTTTAAGATTTGGCAGTTGAGGGCGCCTGGGTGGCTCAGTTGGTTGGGCGACTGCCTTCGGCTCAGGTCATGATCCCGGCATCCTGGGATCGAATCCCACATCGGGCTCCCAGCTCCACAGGGAGTCTGCTTCTCACTCTGACCTTCTCCCTTCTCATGCTCTCTCTCACTCTCTCTCTAATAAATAAATAAAATATTAAAAAAAAAGATTTGGCAGTTGAACAAATTTAAAAAACATTGAATACAAAAAAATTTTTTTTCAGTATTTTTAACTTCAGGGCTTCTCGGTCTTTCATAAATTAATGAGCACCCAGTGGGGAGCCCACTTCTGCCTCTGCCCCTCCCCCTGTTGGTGTTCTTCTCTTTCAAATAAATAAATAAAATTTTAAAAAATAAAATTAAAGTAAAAAAAATAAATTAGTGAGCATCAGAATGCTCAGGATGTAGTACACAGCTTTCTCCCATACTTAGAGCACTTTAGATTCTTTTCTTCTCCACAGTGTATTTGTTTTTTTTTTTTTAAAGATTTTATTTATTTGTTTATTAGGAAAGAGAGAGAGTGAGAGAGAGCATGAGAAGGGAGAAGGTCCGAGTGAGAAGCAGACTCCCCATGGAGCCGGGAGCCCGATGTGGGACTGGATCCCGGGACTCCGGGATCATGACCCGAGCCGAAGGCAGTTGCTCAACCAACTGAGCCACCCAGGTGCCCTCCACAGTGTATTTGGAGAAATCAGGGTTACACTAGTTTGGGAGATTAGAGGAAAGCACTGCTTCAATGTAAGTTGTTGTTGTTGTTTTAGATTTTTTTGTTGTTGTTGTTTAAAGATTTTTTTTTTAATTTGACAGAGACAGAGTTCACAGGTAGGCAGAGAGGCAGGCAGAGAGAGAGGATGAAGCGGGCTCCCCGCTGAGCAGAGAGCCTGATGCGGGGCTCGATCCCAGGACCCTGAGATCATGACCTGAGTTGAAGGCAGAGGCTTTAACCCCTGTAAATTGTTGATAATCTAAAACTTGGTATCAGAGTTAACTCTTTCAATTAACCCGTTACACTAATTCCCTAGACCACATCAATCTTAACACTTAAATCAAGCCATTCCCATGCTTAAAAACCTATAGTTGGCATTTCCTAAGGCAAGATTGGAGAATTCCAACTCTTGATTTTTCATTATGACCCATGGAAAATATGAAGAGATGAAAACACGTTTTAAACCAGAGTAGAGGGGCACCTGTGTGGCCAAGTCAGTTAAGTGTCTGCCTTTGGCTCAGGTCATGACCCTGTGGTCCTGGGATGGCGCCCCAGGTCCTTGGGCTCTCTGCTCAGTGGGGAGTCTGCTTCTCCCTCTCCCACTCCCCCTGCTTCTGTTCCCTCTCTCACTCACACTCTCTCCCCCAAATAAATAAAATCTTGAAAGAAAGAAAGAAAGAAAGAAAGAAAGAAAGAAAGAAAGAAAGAAAGAAAGAAAGAAAGAAAGAAAAAAGGATCCTAGGTGATTCTTATTAAATAAACAAACACACACACACAAACCAGAGTACAAGAAATGCCAAAAGACTTAAAATGGCACCTCTGAGTGTCTGCCTATCCTTCTCACATCTTCTTCATTTCCCACCTCCCCCCAGTCTGAAAGGAGTCATACGAATTTTTACTTATTATAAATTCACATAAACCCTGGTCAAAAAATTTTTAAAACTAGAAGAGCAGTTCTTTTACTTTTATAAAAGGCAGCAGCTATATTATTAAACATGATTTAAAAATCTCAACTGATTGTCCCATCACTAACAGAAATCCTAAACAGGAAGAAAAAAATTCACCCAGCCTACCGGATGGATCATAATTGAACCCCTCAATCTGGCATTCAACACATTTTATAACTGTCTTCATTTAAATTGCAAATTCTAGGGGTGCCTGAATGGCTCAGTGGGTTAAAGCCTCTGCCTTTGGCTCAGGTCATGATCTCAGGGTCCTGGGATCGAGCCCCACATCGGGCTCTCTGCTCGGCAGGGAGCCTGTTTCCCCCTCTCCCTACTTGTGATCTCTCTATCTCTGTCAAATAAATAAATAATCTTTAAAAAAAATTACAAATTCTATTGCAGTCCCACTATCCCCAATACAAAACTGTCTTAGTCACATAAACCTTTGCATGAACTCCTAGAACTCTTAGACTCTGTTCTACCTCTCCATCTCTGTACATGTTGTTATCCCACCTAAAATATCTCTCTTCTTTTTCTCTGAAACCATCTTACTCCCGAACATCTTTCCAGGTTCACTCAACACACCCCCCTGGCTAATCTACCACATGATAATTTTCCCAGGTCTCCAAATTTTCAGTGACAATCCACAGGGTCTTAAAAGCTTAGAAACCAATTTTTCAGTAGTTAAGCTAGCAGCACTACTTTGAAAGCAAAGGATAAAGGCAAGAAAAAGCAAAAAGCGAGACAAATTGCAGTCAATTTCCCTAAGACACAGGTAAATTCTTTTAGCTCTTAAAAGTGTGTTTTCTGGGGCGCCTGGGTGGCTCAGTTGGTTAAACGACTGCCTTCGGCTCGGGTCATGATCCCGGAGTCCCGGGATCGAGTCCCATATCAGACTCCCAGCTCTGCGGGAGCTCTGCTTCTGCCTCTGACCTTCTCCCCTCTTGTTCTCAGTCTCTCTCTCTCTCTAATAAATAAATAAAATCTTTAAAAAAAAAAAAAGTGTGTTTTCTGGGGGCGCCTGGGTGGCTCAGTGGGTTAAAGCCTCTGCCTTCGACTCAGGTCATGGTCTCAGGG
>CM052797.1:51138113-51158067 GCA_028533885.1 Nasua narica | reverse complement strand
AGCGGGGAGCCTGCTTCCCCCTCTCTCTCTACCTGCCTCTCCGCCTACGTGTGATCCCTCTCTCTCTGTCAAATAGATAAATAATATATTAAAAAAAAAAAAAAAGTGTGTTTTCTGTGAGCAACATCCCCACCTTGTGGACATCTAGGGTACTGTTAACACCACTTCTCTGCAGCACTTTTCACAAGCAAAGGCGTTAAAGGATGCAGGTACAGACAACAAATGCTGTATCCTTAGCTCATCAGAAAGTAGTATAACCCCAAATAAACTGAATTTTAAGGTCTTTTCTCTATAACTGGTATAACTAAACTAGTAGCTATTTATTATCGACTTTTGAGTATCCTCAAATTTTGGATAGAGATTTAATAATACAGTTACTGGCTTTATGAGGCACTAAAGAGAAAGAAACTGGTGGAATGAGACTATGATACAGGAAGTAAGCATAAATAAGACACTGTTAAAGCTTTTACCCATCTACAAATTCCACATGTCTTTGGAAAAAAAAAAGGGGGGGGATCCGTCATAAAGCCTCAGATTCTCCCTCTTCTATGTATTACCTTTTTTGAGCTGTACACAATGTGGCACAATATGCATTTTCGTTCTCGTACCATAGTGACCAGATCTGAAGCACTCAACGTCACACCTGCAATGAGGAAGTAACATTTAGTAACCTTTCTCCCCCGGGATGTCTTCTCAGATTCACCTTATCATAGCTAAAAATCCCAGTCTTGCTCCCTCACCTCCACCCTGCTCCTCCCAGTCTTCCCGTCCTGGTAAATGAAAATTCAAGTTTTTAAAGATACCTAGAGAAAAAGCTTTGGAAGTCAACCTTGATCCCTCTTTCTCACTCCATATCCACCCTCATGAGCAAATCTCGTCAGTCCCCCCTTGAAGTACCTCCCAAATCCAACCCTTCCTCACTACTGAGCTCGACTGTCATCTCACAAGCCACCAGCCTATTGCCTTGCCTCCCTAGTTCCACACTTGTCCTCTTATAGTCTATTCTCAAAACAGTTGCCAAAGATTCTCACAATAGGATTCTTTTAAAATTTAAGTCAGGTCATTTAACTCCTCTGTGCGAAATCTTCCAACAGATTCCCATCTCACTCACACAACATCCAGTCCTTTGCCATGGGCCTCAAAATCTGTTTCCTCTCCCGCTCTCGGACTGCATGCCCCACCTCACTGCCTCTATCCCTTCATTCCAGTCACACTGCCCTCCTTGCTAGTCCTTGATCACAACAGGGATTCGCCCACCTCAAGGTTTCTACATTTCCTATTCTCTCTGCCTGTAATATGCTTCCCTAAGATGGTCCTCATGGCTTACTCCCTCATTTCCATCAGGATCGGAAATGTTGCTTCACCAACGAGGTCTTTCCTGACCTACACAATGCTGTATTTTTTGCTCCCCATTCCTTCTATCCTCCTGTTAACTGCTTGCTTGCTTGCTTGCTTTCTGCTGCACAAAGCTTTATTGTTTCCATTTGGTCTATGGCTTGGGAGACAGCTCCAGGGTGGGTTAAAAAGCTGCCTGGTGGCTGCAGGGGAGGCTAAGGCAGAAGTCCTGACACAGGGGAGATGCCAAAGGGCCCCTCAGAGGCCACTGGGCTCTAGAGGCTGTTAGTCATGCTTGATGGTCAGCCTTTGGAAGAGATACTTGCCCAGCCCAACCCAGCGTGGGGGCCAGTCAACCTGCAGAGATTAGTCAGGTGGTTGCCCATCTTTGAGGTGAGTTCACCCGTTCATCAAGGAAATGGCTAAGAAGTCACAGAGATTAGGGTCTGCATGGGCAAAACCCAAGGCATGCACATATCAAAGGGCCTCGTTCAGGTTCTTCTCCAGGACCACAGTGTCTCCCATAGTGTCCAAGGTTTCACCCCACTCATCTAAGGGCAGCTTCTACACATCCTGTCAGAGGGCACAGCCGCCCACGTTCTGCATCTTCAGGAGATACTGGACATCCTCACACTTCTCGGTTAACTGCAGAAGTGACAGAGTCAAAACGTCGTGGTCAAAATACAAGCCCAGAGGGAAGGAGGTGTAGGAAGCCTGCACATACAGGTGGACGGGATGGTTGACAGCAGCCTCCACCTCGCGGAATAATTCTGACGAATCTGGGAGCTCACGTTTGGTTGGCAATAAGGAGCTAAGCTCAGAAAACAGTGTCGCCTGGTCTTAGGGGCAGGGCACAGCTTAGAAGATGGCTCTGAAGGCTGCGATTGGAAAAGAGGTTAGAGGGTGGTAGGAGACTGGAAGAAGGGGTGTCCCGGGGTCTGTTTCATCCAAATACTGTTGAAGCAACAGAGATCCATGGGATCACTGGGGTGCTACCTACTTTTCATAAGCTTTAATAACACCGTAGTAGACAGTTTCTGTAAATGGCCCCAACACTACCTCCCACCCCATGTGTTCTTTTGCAGTGTGACCTTGTCACCACCACCCATCAAATGGTGTTCATTTTCTCTTCCTATTTTGATCAATAAAATGTGGCAGAAGTCGGATGCCTGGGTGGCTCAGTCACTTGAGCATCCGACTCTTGATTTTGGCTCAGATCGCAATCTCAGGATGGGCAGATGGAGACCTACCTCAGGTCACACTCTGTGGGGAGTCCGCTTAAGGTTCTCCCTCTCCCTCTGCCCCTCCCGGTGCTTGCTCTCTATCAAATAAACAAATCTAAAAAAAAAAAATGTGGTAGAAGCGACAAAGTAATTTCTGAAACTGGGTCTTAAAAACTCTGTAGCTTCTGCCTTTGCACATTTGGAACACTCCCTTTTAGAATCTAGCCACATGCTGTGAGAAGCCCAAGCCACAGGGAGAGGACAAAGGGAAAAGAGTGGAGGCCCAGCTGAGCACCCAAACAACATCCGGCACCGTCTGAAGCCATGTCGGGCAAGTGAGCCTTGTCGGTATTCCAAGCCCAGCTGCCAATGAGGGTCCCCAAGTGAGAAGATTTAAAGAACCATGCAGATGAGCCATTTTCAACCAACACAATGTTAAAAAACAACAGAACATTTCTTTAAAATAACCAGTAAATTTTGGGGTGGTTAAATAGCAAGAGATAACCTGAAGCAGGCATCTTAGTACCTCATATAGTGTAAATTTCTTTTTAATTCTCTATTCTAGATCCAGGGACCTGGTGTATTTTGTTCACCAGTATGGATCTAGCACTTAAAACACTCTGACAATACAGGCACCCCATAAGCATTCGTTGAACTGGTCCAAATGGAACTATCTTGGGTACCAAATGTGAGACAGAGCTGAGTAAGTACTGGGGTTTGGATTAAGAGCAGAAGGTTTTCTCTTTTATAATCCTCTAGCACTAGCCTATTTCCCTCTTGCATTCCTGCAAAGATACATGAGAATTTAATTTCTCTCTCCAAGCAGCACTTTTCCCTTCTATACACACACCAGCCTCTAATGGAGATATCTGCTTCCTCGCCTGGGTTCATTCCTTACGGGACTTAAAATTGTGAGGCAATGAAGTTATCAACTACCCTAATTTAACTTGTAACTCCTAGACAACATGGTGGAAGGACCAGTGAGAAAGAGCCCTACGTCACTCAGCAGTTTCCTCAATATCGTAACCCACCTCACTCCTGAATTTCTGAAATAATTTTATTCAGTAACAAAGGACAAACACCAAAATAAGATTATAGGGCAAAACTTTAGCCATTTGAGGAAACTGAATGTCAACTAGCTAACACAACAAAGAAACAGACCTTTAGAGATAAATACAGTTTTATTCATGCTTCTAGTACTGCTACTATATCTGAAATCTCAAAATTAACATAAATCACTCTGGTGCTCAACGTCACTGCATAATTATTCCTTTAATTCCCCTATATCTTAATGTTTACTTCAACTTTACTGTTTACATACAATATTTTATTTCATTCAACAAGCATTTATTGAATACCAAACACTGTTCTAAGAGTTGGGGACACAGTGATAAAGAAAACATGTCCAGAAATGTGTTTCTTTTCTTTTTTTTAAAAAGTAGGTTCCATGCCCAATGAAGGGCTTGAACTCATGACCCTGAGATCAAGAGTCACATGCTCCACTGGACTGAGCCAGCCAGGCCCCTTATGTCCAGAAATGTTTTTAAAACTGTTTCAATGGGGCGCCTGGGTGGCTCAGTGGGCTGAGCCTCTGCCTTTGGCTCAGGTCGTGATCCCAGGATCCTGGGATCGAGACCCACATCGGGCTCTCTGCTTGGCGGGGAGCCTGCTTCTCCCTCTTTCACTGCCTGCCTCTCTGCCTACTTGTGATCTCTCTCTCTGTCAAATAAGTAAATAAAATCTTTAAAAAAGAAAAGAAAAGAAAAGAAAATGGGAATAAGGGGCGCCTGGGTGGCTCAGTGGGTTAAAGCCTCTGCCTTCGGCTCAGGTCATGATCTCGGGGTCCTGAGATTGAGCCCTGCATCGGGCTCTCTGCTCAGCGGGGAGCCTGCTTCCCCCTCTCTCTGCCCGCTTCTCTGCCTGCTTGCGATCTCTCGCTCTCTCTCTGTGTCAAATAAATAAATAGAATCTTTTTTTTAAATAAATAGAATCTTTAAAAAAAAACTGCTTCAAGTTATTAACCATCAGAGCAAAACAGGAACAAAAAAACTTAGAAGCAACAAAGTCAAAGAAAAAGTCTGGCTTTTTGGCATAAGCAACAGCTACTGTGGTGTTTTCACATATTTAGTCAACTGAGAACTGAGCACTAAAATACAAACTGTGTTTCTATTTAGTAGAGCCAAAGGCATCAACTCCTAGTAAATAGTCATATAATAAAAATACTCTCGGGGTGCCTGGAACCCCTGGGGTGCCAGGCTCAGTCATTAAGCAGCTGCCTTCGGCTCAGGTCATGATCCCAGGGTCCCAGGATCGAGCCCCAAATCGAGATCCCTCCTCGGTGGGAAGACTGCTTCTCCCTCTCCTACTCCCCCCACTTCTGTTCCTTCTCTCAGTGTGTCTCTCTCTGTCAAATAAATAAATAAAATCTTTAAAAAATAAAATAATACTCTCTATCGAGTCAATTATCTTACGGTCTCACTTATGTGTGGAGCATAAGGAAAAACATGGAGGGCATTGTGAGAAGGAAAGGAAGGGTGAATGGGGGAAATCGGAGGGGGCGATGAACCACGAGAGACTGTGGACTCTGAGCAACAGACTGAGGGGTTTGGAGGGGAGGAGGTGGGGGGTTGGGTGAGCCTGGTGGTGGGTATGGAGAAGGGCACGGATTGCATGGAGCACTGGGTGTGGTGCATGAACAATTAATCTTGTAACATTGAAAAAATAAATGTATTTGGGGGAAAAAAAGATAAAAAAAAATACTCTCCATCAATCTCTGAACCAAAGACTTGCTCTTTTTATTTAGTTTTCCTTTCACAAACTCTGTTTCTAATCTGCATGAACTAAGTAAATTCATTTTCATTTCTGTAAAAAAGATCAAGAAGTATAACTGCTAGGGCCCCTGGGTGGCGCAGTTGGTTGAGCGACTGCCTTCGGCTCAGGTCATGATCCTGGAGTCCCGGGATCGAGTCCCACATCGGGCTCCCAGCTCCATGGGGAGTCCGCTTCTCACTCTGACCTTCTCTCTCTCACTCTCTCTCTCTCACTCTCTCTCTCTTTCCTAATAAATAAATAAATAAATAAAATCTTTAAAAAAAAAAAAAAAAGAAGTATAACTGCTAGCAAAGCATTTAATGAATAAGGAAGACTTGGTATTTAAACACTAAGTTGATAGGATTCCAGCCAAAGACAAAGGAATTTTAATTTCTATATCCTTAATCTGGGTTAATATATGATTTCCATTAAGCTTTCTGAAATACTCAAATTAGTCACAGCTTTCTAGATGGGAACCACTGCTCTCTTTAAAGGTCTTACTTAGGGGCATCCGGGTAGCTCAGTTGTTGGGCAGCCGCCTTCGGCTCAGGTCATGATCCCAGGGTCCTGGGATCGAGCCCCGCATCCGGCTCTCTGCTCACCAGGAAGCCTGCTTCTTCTTCTCCCACTCCCCCTGCTTGTGTTCTCTCTCTCTGTCAAATAAATAAATAAAATCTTAAAAAAAATAATAATAAAGGTCTTACTTAACAATGGGACACCTGGGTGACTCAGGTGGTTTAAGCATCCAACTCTTGATTTCGGCTCAGATCATGATCTCAGGGTCTTCAGATGGAGCCCCCATGTCAGGGTTCCCTCTCTTCCTGCTCCTCCCCCACTCTCTCCCTCTCTCATTCACTCTCTTAAAAAAATACAAATAAATAAAAATAAAAAATAAAGGTCTTAACAGTTATTAGAAATCAAGGAAATAGGAACCACCCGGCTCTGCAATCTCAAAGTGCTTGACAGCTTACAAGTCAAGTAAGTGGAAATAAACAATTCAACTACTGCTGTTCTTACTTTAACCGCCTTGTGTTTTTCTCCCATACCACTTAAAAATACCCACAATGAAATCTTTCAAATTTTCTCCAAACTGTGAGAAATATCTGCTATGTCTTAGCTATAAAGCCTGAAAAATCCTATAATAAATACCTTTTCTCAACATCCTAATTACTATTCCGTCAACACAATTACCAGGCCTGTAGGCAAAACCCCAGTTATTCTTTTCCTTCAGATTCTTGTATTTAGTCATGGAGTTCTAACAGGTTTCTATTTTTCATTCTTGCTGTCTACTCTCCGATGGGATAAGCCTGCGAGACGTTACATCTACTCCTCCTTCACCCAAATCATTAAAGACTCCGGCCTTGACTCCTGCCCCCAATATATAAAGAAGTTCTAAACCCAAGCAGTACATCAGAAGCATCCACACAGCTTGTTAGTAAAAATATATATATATACAGTTGTGAAGACAGAGTAGAATTACTGCACTGTAATCTCCATTTTGTACTTCACTATGCTCTCCCCATCCCTATGCAAGGGATGCGAAAGTGACTTAAATAGGTCGGAAAGACACACTTCCAAGTAACCACTATATCGTAATACTGTAGCCCATCTCAAATGTCAATGTTATATTTCTCCAAATATTTATTATGTAACCCAAGGCTGGAAAATACTGTTTAGTGTCAGAGAACTTTATCTGAAACATTGTCACATTAATTCATTTTACTGTTCAAACACCCAGCAATGTAGGTAAGTGTAGGCTGTCTGATGGTAGGTTATGTCTGATCTCCCTGATCTCACCATAAGGAAGGGATCTGTCTTTTTATAAATATCCTAAGATTCATTACAGTAAACCCAGTAATATTTAAGATATTTGAACTCTGACTTAATCAAAATCAACTCAGACTCTCCAGGACAAGGATATACTGTAAAACTGTGAAGAAAAAAAGCTTAGAGGTGCCTGGCAGGCTCAGTCAGAGGAGCACGCAACACTTGATCTTGGGGTGATGGGTTCGAGCCCCACGTTGGGTGCAGAGATTACTTAAATAAATAAAAACTTTAAAGAAAAAAAAAAGCTTAATTATTGGATTTAATTATTGGTACTCAGATTAGAATCCCTGCTCTGAATCCCACAGGTAACTTTCTGTGCCTCCATCTCAACCCTGACAAAAAACTAATAAATTTCTGATGAGCAAGACAGGGCAAGAAAGAGACAGTACTCAGTGACAGAACAAATTTTTGCCACTACCCCTAGGTTGCTCAGAAGGCTATGGACCAAAGATATGTCTAGTACATCTGGAAGGTCCTCAGTTTGCTCAGTGGGCCTCCCAAGAAAGTTTCAAGGCTCCTAGCTAAGGAAGGAGTAAGCTGATAACAGAGGTCAGCAAGTATTTCGGTCACATCAACCTAGAACCACAACTCTCAAATGTTTATTCTGGGTAGCTGTGTATTTGCTAGTTCTAAGTTTCTGGCTGACTCCTGTTTCCCAAGGCAAGTGATTGGCAGTTTCCTGCATCCAATATCATTGACTCAGCATAAACTTACCAGCATTTTACTCAGAGCATTCCTACTTTTTATATCATCTGCCCTAACACAGCACTTACCAAGAGTTCATGTACCAACTGCTCTTTTTTAATAAGCACAGGGCTAACACAAAGAGCAGAAGTTAAGACTGTGACCAGGAAAAGACATTAAAAGTTGCGCCCCTCAAAATGAAGCTGTTCACATTGTCCATCCACGTGAGGAAACGGACAGAGTAGCCCACTGATCCCTTAACTCAGAATTAGAACTACCACCAGGTTCCAATTCTTTACTCAATTCTGGAACCTGGCAAGCATTTTATCTTACAGAGTTCAGCAGGAGAGGAGAGCCAGAGAATTGAGAGGGAAGCTACAGGTCACAACAGATTTTTGAACTCAGCCAAGCACAGTGGTAGCAGGACCTAACCTGCTGCAAAGAAGACATGTTTTAGACAATACTCATGTGTATGGACAAAGAACTGAGGACTGTATTTGGGCCTAATTGTATAGAAGGTTATTTTAGTTTCTGTCCTGTGGAAAGTATAAAGCATTCCAACAAAGGGTTTTTAATGTAGTTTTTTTGGTTTTGGTGTTTTGGTTTTAATGTAGCTTTTGTGGTTGATTGCTAAGTGTAATAGTCTGATCATGATGCTGAATAAATGTGTCTTTAAAAAAAATTCGAGGGGGTCTCAGTCATTTGGGTGTCTAGCTCTTGATTTCAGCTTAGGTCACGATCTTAGGGTTGTGGGATGGAGTCCCATGTAGGGCTCCGTGCTCAGCAGGGACTCTGCCTGGGATTGTCTCTCTCCCTCTGCTCCTCCTCCCCCAGGCTTCCTCACACATGCTCTCTCTCTAAAATAAATAAATCTTTAAAAAATAAAAATAAAAATTCTGTGAAATGAATTACAATCACTGAAAGCTAATGAGTCTAGTTAACTGCCCAACATCTCCTCAAAAAGCTTTGCCATTCTCCATGCATCTTATTGCTAACAATACATTCAATAATCTTCAACCACTTTATATAAATAGGACTATAAAAGCAATCATCTTCATTATTTCTCCCTTTTATAGACTCTTTAAAGTTCATCACTGACTAAAGTCCTGGTTGTAATACAGTAAAGCATTTGCTTCAGCAGTTTGATGTTAATATCTTCCTAAATGCCTTTGTCTTATACTTAAAAAAGTATACTTAAGTCTCTGAGGGCAACCCCTTTGGGTCCCCTCCCTCCTTAGGAGCTTTATACTATCACTTTGCTATCATTCAGTAAATCTTGCTTTGCTGCCCACTACCCTGGTCTGGTCTACCTCTTCATTCTTCAAAGTGGCATGACCAAGAACCATGGGCACCAAACAGAGAAAAAGTCCTGCAACATTTATGGGGGCTCATCTAGGATATCCACCATCGTTAAGGACAACTAACCAATAAAGGACATCAAACTCCAAATGGTGGTGGTGCAGATGGAGCCTCATTTGGAAGTCAAACCAGACATCTATAGGGGACCCCCTGATCTAGATGAGAGGAACTCTGACTGCCACCCCATCCAACGTCCCTGTGACCAGCAGGAAGTAGCTACCATCGGTCGTCACCCCTCTTCCCTAACAGCAGTTAGGGTTACCTCTTCAGAGGGGAGAATGATGACGGATAACTAGAAGGCAGGCAGGCAAGGACAAGGGCCCCCCCCCCCAAAAGGAAACCATCCTTAAAAGGATTTTACACCACCCTGAAAGGTGCCCTCCACCTTTTCCCATATGATAGATAGATGACAAACTTCTGATTGGATGACAGGCGCAGGGAGGGTTAATCAGATTAAAACAGCCCTCTGACAAGCCCATAAAAACCCTTAGACTGAGAAACTTGGGTGGCAACCCCTTCGGGTCCCCTCCCTCTGTGGGAGCTTTGTATCATCACTTTGCTATCACTCAATAAATCTTGCTTTGCTGTGCACCAAGAAGAAAGTCTCTGAAAATGTCACCATATTATTTTACAGAGCAATTTACGGGCCATAAAGTAGTGGTATTGCAAATTTTGGAATTTGCAGAAAATGCTCAACATCACTCTGTAAATGTCGAAAGTGTAATGTTCACTAAAAGCTCACATGGGGGCGCCGGGGTGGCTCAGTTGCCACTGACCCAGACAAGTCAGACTTGTCTGACTCGGTTTCAGCTCAAGTCCTGATCTCATGGGTTGTGGGATGGAGCCAGGGAGCCATCAAACCATCGAGTGCAGGCTCTCTCTCTCTCAAATAAATAAATCTCTTTTTTTTAAAAAAAAGAGATTTATTTATTTGACAGAGAGAGAGAGTGAGCACAAGCAGGGCGGGTAGCAGAGGCAGAGGGAGAAGCAGACTCCCTGCAGGGAGCCCAGTGCAGGGCTCCATCCTGGGACCCCAAGATCATGACCTGAGCTGAAGGCTGTCGCTTAACCAACTGAACCACGTGGACGCTCCTCAAATAAATCTTTAAAAAAAATTTCTTTAATAAAAAAAATTAAAGCTCCCATGCATACTGTGCATGTGGCACTGATACAGCCAAACATCTCAGCAAGCGGGTAGTAAAAAAAATATATACACTTAGACAAAATTTGGTACTATTCAAAAGTTCAGCATTCTAACAGCTTGGAAATTTTCCCAGGGCTAAAATTTACCTTGAAACTGCCAGCCTAAAAAGAACAGTCACATAATACACTCCTAAATGGTCTCAGCATCCTCTCTCAAACCATTCTCAGGTAATCCTGTACTTTCCTAATACTTACACTGCAACAGGAGAAATCTCTTTAAAATACAAATCTGTTCATAATATTCCCTTTTCTCCCTATATTGTAGTTTGGAAAATTTTAAGCACAAAAATGCTGAAAGAATCTCATAGTGATTGTCCCACACCCAGTTTCCCATATATCCCTATATCTACCACCTAGATTCTACCATTAGCAATTGGCTATATTTATCAGACAGATACTTAAGCCTCTATCCTTAACCACTTAGTCATAACGTACCATGGCTTGTTAATAGTTTGTCCAGAATTATGTGGGATCTCTGTTTAGAAGGCACGCTTCTGCAATTTTCTTTTAAATCTGTAACATCTTTATCAGGTTTTAGTTATTGGGGTTATGCTGGCCTAGTGAATGGGTTCGGAAGTAACTCCCCTTTGTCTATTTTCTGTGATTTTATATAAGATTGACATTATTTTTTCTTCAAATACTCAATAGAACTCATCAATCAAATCATTATGGCCCTGAGTTTTCATTCTGGGAAGTTTTTTTTTTTGTAATTATTATTCCGTTTCTTTAATATAAGTTTCTTCAGATTTAGTTTCAACTTGTGACAGCTTTAATATATAGATATTTTCAAGAAACTGTCTGTTTATGTTGCCAAATTTTTTGGCATTAGTTTGCCTATAATAATATCCTCTTATTGTTCTATAGGATCTGTAGTGGTAAATCCCTTTCATTCCTGATACTAGTAATTTGTGTTCTGACCAGTGTATCTATGGATTTAAATTATTGATTTTTTCAAAGAACCAACTTCTGACTTTGTAATTTTGTGTATTGTCTGTCTTTTTCTATTTCAGTGATTGCTTCTGTTGTCTTATTTCTTTCCTTCTATATACTTTGGGAGTATCTTGCTCTCTACTAGCTTCATAAGGTAGAATTTTAGTCCACTGTCTTTAAACCTTTGTTTTCTAAAATAGGTGTTTAAAGCTATAAACTTCGCTCTATTCATTCCATTAACTGCATCCTACAAATTTTTAAAGCACTTAAAAAAGAGAGAAAGAGTGAGAGAGACAGCGAGAGCAGGAACACAAGCAAGGGGAGTGGGAGAGGCAAAGCGGGCTTCCTGCCAAGCAGGGAGCCCAATGTGGGGCTCGATCCCAGGACCCTGAGATCATGACCTGAGCCGAAGGCAGACGCTTAAGGACTGAGCCACCCAGGCGCCCCTTTAAAGCACTTTTTAATAAACTATTCTAGAATCGTTTTAGACTCAGAGAAATTGTAGAAATAGTAAAGTACTATATACTTCACTCCCAGTTTCGCATATTATTTACATCTTGCATTAGTGTGATAGTCTGTCATAAATAAAAAAATGAATATTGATAATTATTAATTGAAGTCCATGTTTTATTTCCTCATTTTTTACCTAGTATCTTTCTTCTCTTCCAGGATCTCAACCAGGATATCACATTACACTTGGTTGTGATGTCTTCTCAGCTAGGATCCTCTTGGCTATGACCATTATCCCACAAATTTTGATGCTCTATTTTCATCATCCAGTTCAAATTACTTTCTGTCTTGTGATTTTTTTCATTCACACATAGGTTTATAAGTTTCACTGATTTTCCAAGTATGTTGGGTTATTTTAGACAGCTTGATTTCTACTTTAATCCCATCACGGCCAAAGAACATATTCTGTATTATTTCAATCCTTTCAAATTTATTGAGACTTGATTTCATGATCTTTGAAAGTCAGACCCAGCTGGTCAGACCCAGCATTTGGTCTATAAGTATACTTGGGAAAAGAAGTATATTCTGTAGTAGTCAGGCGAAGATCTAAACTGACTTTTTTGTTTGTTTAGTTGTCTATCAGTTCTTGAGAAGAATGCTAAAATCTCTATGATTGTTGTCTATTTGTTAATTTTATCCATTTTTGCTTGATGTATTTGAACCTCTGTACTGTGCACATGTTTATGATTATGTCATGAATTGACCTTTTTATCATTACAAACGACTGCCTTAACTCTAGCAACACACTTTACCTTGAACTCTACTTTATCTGACATGAATATAGCCACTCCATCCTTCTTATGCTTACTGATGAAAAGGTATATCTTTTTCCATGCATTTACTTTTACCCAATTCCATGCATTTACCCAATCTGTACACATTGCAGAGTATGCATTCCATTAAACTAAATGAAATTATTGATATGGTTGGATTAGGCCTACCATTATTTCTGTCCAGCTGTACCTCTCTATCCTCTTTTGGATTATTCACTTTAATTTTCCTACTAGCTTTTTAGTAACATGTCTTCACATTTTCTCCATAGTGAGTGCTCTAAGAATTACAAACAACATCCTTCTCATTTTGCACTTTACTCAATGTTAATAATTTGCCACTTCACATAATATATACAAACCTTGCTCCCATATAGGTCCGTTTACGCCCACCTCCCATCCATGCTTTATCATATAGGTTTTATATCTACATTATGTGATGATCTCCACAAGATGCTTTTTTAAAATTATTTGAACAGTTGTATGTTGTTGTAGGAAAAAAGGGAAAGATTAATATCTATCCACATATTTACCATTTCTGACGTTCTTCATTTCCTTATGAAGATTCAAGTTTCCACCAGGTTTCACTTCCCTTCAGACTGAAGAACTTCAGCATTTCTTGTAGTGCGAGCCTGCTAGTTATGAATTCTCTTGGTTTTCTTTTATCTGACAATATTTTTATTTCAATTTCATTCTTGAAAGCTATACTACTGAATTTGGAATTCTAGATTGTCAAATTTTTCTTTCAGCATTTTAATGATTTTCTATTCTCTCTGACCTTTATGATTCCCCTGCTGTATGTAACATTGTTTCTTTTACTGCTTTCTAGACTTTTCTTTTGATTTTTAGCTTTCAACAGTTTGATTATGAAGTACCCAGTCACGGTTTTCTTCAGTTTTAAACCTGTGGTTTGCATGATTTTGTCTTTATCTTTACTGGGATTTGCTGAGTTTATTGAATCTGTCAATTTATGCCTTTCACTAAATTTGGGGGATTTTCAGCCATTATATTTGCAAGTATTCTTTCTTTCCCATTATTTCACCTCTCCTTCTGGAACTTTAATTACATTATGCTGAATTTTTTTGATATTGTCCCCAGGTCCTTAAGGATACACAGCTCCTTTTCCCCCTTTTTTTTATACTTCTTCTGCTCTTCATACTGAATAATTTCTACTGATCTTTAATTTCATGGATTCTTTCCTCAGTCATCTCTATTCTGCTTTTAGCCCATCCACTTTATTTCCAGTATCATAATTTTCAACTTTAGAATATATCCATTTGATTATTTAATACTCATTCTTTGTGAACATATTTTCCTATGCATCACTTTCCATTTCTTTACTAATAATAGTTACAAAAGTTTCAAATCCTTTCCTACTAATTTCAACATTTGAGTATTTTAAGGTCAGTCTGTGTAGATTGTCTTTTAACTTGAGGTTACATTTCCCTGACCCCATGTATATAAGTAATTTTGGAATATATGCTGCATGTTATAAACGTTATGTTGTAGAGGCTCTGGATTCCTTTATTTTCCTCTAAAGAGTGTTTTTACTTTATTTTTGTTCTAGTAGGTCTCTAAATTGTTTTACTCAAACTGCAAACTCTGTGTCTTAAGTAGATGAAATCTCAATTTAGTTCTTTTATCCTCAGCTGATCTTTTTGGAGTCTATTCTATACATGTATAGTTCAACAGTCTGCCAAGATTTGGGTAGAGTTCATTCACAGAGTTTGATGCTTCTCTATGTTCCAGGATTCTCCTCTCACTTCCCAACAGCTGTGTCTGCTTTGAGCCTTAACTTTTGTTTCTTCAGGCCAAAAACACTGCAAGTTTATTTCAGAATTTTAACCATCCTACCTGGCACAGTTGGGTCCATGAAAATGGGAAATCATGCCCATGTAGTTCTCTTCCTCAAGTGTTAATTCCCTTCCAGAATCTGCTTGCTTTGGGTAACCTCAGTGACCTTAGTTGTATTACGTACTTCTGATCTAACAGCTGTTATCCGCAGGAGGGTCTACAAGTAGGAGCTTACTATGTCATGACCAGAACTGGATTCCTATGCTTGCACTTTAGAAAGCCTTCAGCCTGGCTAAATGGCTCCAGGCAATATTCAAGCAGGTGGGGCTAATCAAAAAAGACTTACCTCTCAATCCTGTGATGGAGTAGGAGACTCTAGGTTTAGTGACAAAGCTGGCTAGGTTCTAGGGTGATTCTTAAATGGCAGTTGTCTTTCATGAAATGACTCAGCATTTGAGTCTACTTCAATTTCGCCTCCACCTAAACATACACTTCTATGATTTCCTCAACCATACACTGAAAAAAAAAGCCCATACACTCATGTTTTATGCCTCATCCCCTACCTTTTAAAAACCCTTGATTACATTTAATTAAGATAAAAACCAAAATATTTTTAAAAGCCCACTTGATATGACCCTTGCTAATAAGTACTAGGTTTGAGCTACTTTTCCCCTCGATCTCTATACACCAGACAAAATCGTATTTCCAGTTCTTCCCATCTACCATGTTCCCCTCCCATTTCATGCTTGTCCCTCTCCCTGGAATGCTTTTATTCCTTTCATCTTGTTAACTACTCATCCTTCAAATCTCAGTCCAAACGTTAGTTGCCTGGGGAAGCGCTCCCTGATCTCTCAGAATAGGCCATATTCCCTCATATACACTTCTTTCCTAAAATCCTGTACTTTCTTCATACCACTTATCACAAGTGTGACTATTTCTGAGGCAGGGAGTAGAGCAGCAGTTCTCAACCATATCAGACCCAATACCTTTTTTTTCCCTAAAACGTTATGGGAATTTTCATTCTTACATAAATACGAGGGATTGATATAACACTTCCGAGTGTGCTCATCAACCAGCCTCCCCAATTGTCACCACACAATTTTCTTACACCACAGAATTTTTCTTTCGATATTTATACCTTTTTAAAATCATAAATATTTTGTTAATTTCTCCCATACTTAATGAAATGAAATTCAGGGTGCCTGGGTGGCTCAGTTGGTTAAGTGTCTGCCTTCGGCTCAGGTTATGATCCCAGGATCTTGGGACCAAGTCCCATATCGGGCTCCCTATTCAGGGTGAAGTCTGCTTCTCCCTCTCCCCCTCCCCCCTGCAGCATACATTCTCTTGCACATGCACATGCTCTCTCTCAAATAAGAATCTTTAAAAACAAGAAATGAAATTCTGAGCTACTGTAATTTACTTACACAAGTAAAATTTAAAATATCAATATAATGTGCTAACTATAACAAAAAAGTAATTTATCATAAAATATGTATTTAAACATGTAAATGCTTGGACATGACTAGATGATGTAAGACTATGAATGTGACAACTACAAATACAGACTGAAGTAGACATGTTATACTGTTAATAAAAATACCAGGAATAGCACTGCTGTGATATGATTTTCCAAAATAGGGGCCAACTCTCTGTAGACTTTCTAAAATAAAGAAAGCACAATCACTTGATTTACACTATGCTTTAGGCAAAAACAAAACAAAACATAGAATAGAGTTTATGTGTAAATCAAATTGGTTCTAGGCCATACAATCATAAGCAGATTTTTCACCTACATGAACATCTTCTGGAACATTTGAGAGAGACGCAAAATGTGTAACAATTTTTACCACATAGGTTAGGGATATTCTTTACATTGCAGGATGTCCAACATCCCTGATCTCCATCTACTAAAGTCAGTGTCATCCTCTCAATGATTTTTTTTAAAGGTTTTATTTATTTATTTGACAGAGAGAGAGAGATCACAAGTAGGCAGAGAGGCAGGCAGAGAGAGAGGGGGAAGCAGGCTTCCCGCTGAGCAGAGAGCCCGATGCGGGGCTTGATCCCAGGTCCCCGAGATCATGACCTGAGCCGAAGGCAGAGACTTTAACCCACTGAGCCACCCAGGTGGCCCCTTTCAATGATTTTGAACCAAAAAAACACCCCCACAAATTTCCAAACCTCCTTAGGGGATGATCTCAAACTCATTAAAAACCACTGCATTAGGATAAAGGAAGACAGCAAGATCTCTACAGCCAGACTGCTTGTGTTTGAAACCTGGCTCTAACACTTACTAGTTCTGTGTGACAAAGACCGAATAATTTAATCTTTTTGTGCATTCATGAAATAGAAGTATTATTAGTACCAATGTCATTGAGCTGTTATGATAAATAAATTTAAAAATCCACATAAAGTGTTTGGCACGGTGCAGGTACTGAATCTTTGCCATAGTCATCAGCATAATGATTTGCTTAATGACTGCCTCTCCCAATAGAGGGTAAGTTCCTTCACAGCTAGCAGAAATTCCCGTCTTGTTCATCATTTTATTCCTATGACTTGCCACACCATCTGGTATAGAGTAAGTACTCAATACTGTTGAACGAATGAACACAAGTTAGCATAGACATTTGGGATATAAACAATAAAAACTGGAGTTTAACCTCCAACCATATTATTTTAGGTTATGCTGCTAAGATGCTTCTATATAAGAATATCAAAATTCATCCTAGTGGCATATACATAAACATGCAGAGTATATATAGTGGGATACCCAAGGAACCAGTAACAGTTATTGTGTCTGGGAAAAAAAATGAGGGTGTGCAGGTTTTCATTAGAGACTCTCTTGTACTTTTCAAAAAATTAAACAATAATACACATACAGTTTTAATTTTTTTAATTTTCTTTTACTCATAATATTTTTTTAAACATCGAAGACTTCAGGCACAAGAACCAAAACTGCATAACGCTTCCACATATAGAACTTTTTTGGAACTTCAGAAACCATCAAGTTTTGACTTGCAGACATAGAATGGCTCATTATAGACTATCACATTACAGAGATCTATCCCCATTTACTGAGATTCCAAAATGTCTAATATCATTAGATACTGATTACTTGTCCAAAAAGATATACAGGACAAGTAACATAACTACTAGAAGTAACAACAATTTTACATTTATATACCAGTTTACAAAATATGGTGGAAAAGCATGATGTTGGAAGTAGATTAAAATAACAGGTCTACTACCTTGAGTAAATCATAATCTCTGAATTTCAAATTCCTCTTGTATAAAATAAGATGCTACCACCTACTTATCAAGGATTCAGTTTAAAAAAGCAGCAGCATAGGGTACCTGGCTCAGTCAGTTAAGGGTCTGCCTTCAGCTCAGGTCCTGGGATCCAGCCCCATGGGGGGCACCCCGCTCAGTGGGGAGCCTGCTTTTCCCTCTCCCTCTGCTGCTCCTCCTGCTTGGGCTCTCTTGCTCTCTCTCACTCTCTCTCAAATAAATAAAATCTTTTTTAAAAAAAGAAAAAAACCAAAACACATTCAAGAGACAAGAATACTTAAAAAAAAAAAAAGCAGCAGCAGTGGCACCTGAGTGGCCCAGTCTATTAAGTGTTGGTTACAAATTCAGGGTTCTGAGATCCAGCCCCATTTAGGGGTCTGCACTGAGCAGAGCATGCCTAAGATCCTCTTGCTCCTTCTCTTCTACCTCTCCCACTCCACGCTCGCTCTCTCTCTCTCTCAAAAAAAAAAAAAAAAAAAGGCAACAGCATGGAGAGCCTGGGTAGCTCAGTTGGTTAAGCAACTGAGTCTTGATTTCAGCTCAGGTCATGATATCGGGGTTGTGGGATGGAGCCCCTTGCACTCAGTAACTCAGTACAGAGTTTGCTGGAGATTCTCTCCTCTCCTTCTGCCCCTCCCCCTGCTCGTGCTCTCTCTAAATAAATAAATAAAATCTTTATTTTTTTTAAGATTTTATTTGTCAGAGAGAGAGAGCACATGTGCAAGAGAAGGAACAAGCAGGAGGAGCAGCAGGCAGAGGGAGAAACAGGCTCCCTGCTTAGCAAAGAGCCTGATGCACGACTTGATCCCAGGACCCTAGGATCACGACCTGAGCCAAAGGCAGTCACTTAACCGAATGAGCCACCCAGGCATCCCTAGACAAAATCTTTAAAAATAAAAAAATAAAAAATAAGCAGGAGCAATTTCTTCCAGTAACCTTTTTTTTTTTTTTTAAGACTTTATTTATTAGAGAGAAAGAGCACAAGCAAAGGGAGGGGCAGAGGGAGAAGCAGACTCCCTGCTGAGCCAGGAAACCCAACTTGGGGTTCTATCCCAGGACCTAGAGATCATGACCTGAGCCAAAGGCAGATGCTTAACCATATGAGGCAACCAAGGATCCAAGCTTTGTCTTTTTAAAGGTAATTATTTATATTTCAAATAGGTAACACTAGTTTTAAATCTTAAATATACAAAAGGGCTTACAGCTGGTTTCCAAGGGGAGAAACACAATTTTACAATGGAGAACTCAGTTTTACCACCTGAACCCCCTAATCGATCTCAGCACCATTAACAGAAAAACTAGAGTACACAGTGTAGCATATGATATCATCCCCAAAGTGTTCAACCTGAATCCAATCAAGCATTTACCTGTACCTTGCAGTTTGCAGTAACCAGCTAAGTAAACCACTAGGAATCAATCAGATATATCCAGACAATTGACCGTATCTCTTCAACAAGTCATCACGAAAAAAGAGAAAGGGACAAAGAAAAAAGGAAACTGTTCTAGATTTTAAAAGATTTCAAAAGACGTAACAGCCAATTGCAATACATAACCTTTGATTGGAAATAGGATCAAAAACAGTTGGGGGGGGAGAACAATTTGGGGACAGTTTTTAAGTTTGTTTTGTTGTAATCTCTACACCCAACATGGGACTCCAACTCACAATCCCCAAGATCAACAGTCGCGTGTTCCTCTGAGTCAACCAGGTGCCTCCAATTTGGGGAAATTTTAATAAAGATTGGGTATTACAAAATATAGAAAAATTAGTTCATTATGATTGTGTTACTGAGTTATGCAGGAAAATGTTCTTTTTCTTAGAGAAGTGTATTAAAGTGTTTAGAGATTTCAGGAATAAAAGCAAATACAACAGCGTAACAACAGATTTTAAAATGATCAACTGGCATAAATTGGTTATAATTTCTCTACTTTTCTGGATTCTTTAAATTTCATAAAAAATTCTTTAAAACATGATGTGGGAAACAAAGGCAGAAGAAAAAAATTATTAAATTTCCTTACTATCTACAGCCCATGGACAAGTCCTTGAAACAGGAAGAGTGACTTTCCTCTAGGAACTCAGCTGCCTCAATGTTTATACTTTTTAAGGGCAAAAGGCAATTTTAGCCCACCCCCATGAGTCTACTCTAACATATAAAAATTCCTTTGGGGGGTGCCTGGGTGGCTCAGTGGGTTAAAGCCTCTGCCTTCGGCTCAGGTCATGGTCTC
>CM052797.1:51060386-51138013 GCA_028533885.1 Nasua narica | reverse complement strand
CTTACACTATCCCCAACCCCCTCCCAACTTGAAAGTATATAATGGACCTTATCACCCTAGGGCAACTCTTTCTACCCACAAGTCCTGTCCCTGTGCTTTAATAAAACCACCTTTTTGGTGCTCCTGTGCAGACACACACACATACCTTAAAAACATACAGAAAATTATTCCCTTTCTATTCCTGTTTCCCAGCTGCGTGTACCTCTAGTCACTGTTACCAGTTTCTTACATGTTCCTCCAGATACAGTCTATACATATACATGCAAATAAACTTTTTAAAAAAAACACAAAAGGTTGCAAAATACAAAACCTCTTTTGCACTTTTTTTTTCCATTTGAAATATCTTGGTTATTACTCAGTATTAGCACATAGAAAGCTGGCTCGTTCTAACAAATGCATAATTGATTTAACCAGTTCTCTACTGATGAACACTTAGGAACTCTCATTTCTTTTTTTTTTTCTCCCCAAATTTGTTTATTTTAATTTTTCAGTGTTACAAGATTGATTGTTTCTTGATAGTCTCTTTCAGATTAGATTTTAAAGAGGAAAAAAACCCACTGAGTAAGGTTTCAATTAGAGATTTAGCATGCTGAATGTGCAACTGGAGTATTCCTATGCAACTTGTCTGCCTACATGTTCTTACTCACTGGAAAAACATATTAATCCTAAACTTCCCACTAAAATATTCAAATTACATATTACACAATATGTATATTTCTCACAGAGCCATTCCTGGTCCCAGAACCAAATCAGCTAGCATCTACCATTATTCCTTGCTTTCCTTGTACAGGAGTCTTTTCTACAGTAGATTACATGTGCTGTGCTTTAACCTAAATAAAAAATTACCATTTGGAGTTCCTCCTTTTTAAATATCGTCCTTTTAATCAAAGTAATTGGTTCTGAAATAACTTGATCAGATTCCCTCACACCCTCTTACCACCTTCCAAGCCACGTTGAAGTTCTCTTCAAAAACCACCTAGTATTTTTAAAAGCGCCTACCATTTTCTACACTCAAGAGTTAACTCCAGAAACTAAAACTGTAATGTAATTGCTTCTCAAAAATGCTTAGGATACTTAACGTGGTGTAACAGGAAAACGATGAACCTTGGCATATATGAATTTCGCCACTTACTTTAGCTAGGTTAACTTGAGCAAATTACCATCAAACTTTTAGTGACCTAATCTGAAATATGCTTCAAAAAGCCACTTTCCATTACAGTATCTCATCAATTTTCGTGACAAACCTTAGTGTATCTGGCACATATTCAGTAGATGCTAAATATATCCTAATTGAAGCTAAGGATTATTTTCCATTATTTCATTCACAATCAAACTGGAGAACAGGGATTTAAACAAATTTTAAGATTTCCCATGGGGTTTTGAATAGTATTGGGCTCTCAGTGTTAAAAAAAAAAAAAGTTATTTCGGCTTGAGTAAATTCAATATAAACCATTATGGTGGATAAAGCACCTATTTGCCAGGTAAGAGAACTTCCCTTAACTAGGCTAGCAGTGCCAAGTTTCTAAAAGCCATGGAAATCTCAAACTTCCCAATAAAATGGCTTACTCTGACTCTCAAGGATGATTAAATTGAGCAGACTCAACGGGCAGTGGGGTGCAAAGCATTTCCTTCCCCATAATTGCACCGACATTTGGACTAAATATTGAACTGATACGTAGTAAACGCTCCATAATTAGTAGCTATTATTAAGACGCATCCCACCGAGAGAGAAGACGGAATAAGGCAAAAGAACGGAGCCTGTCAGTCACAAGAGGTCGAAAGGTGTCCCCGGCCTGTGACTCGTAGGCCCTTAAGCACCTAGGTCTACCAGATCCCTGCGGAATCCAAGGCCGAAAGAGGTCAGCGGTCTCCGCTAAAGGTCAAGGTTCTTGCAGGCGCGTTTCCTGCTGGGGCTAGAAGCCGAGCCGGAACGCCCCCGCTAGAATCTGTACCCCGAAGCCAGAAGCACCGCCTGCCTGTAAACCGCGCGGGCTCTGCGAGAGGGGAGGACCAGGATGCCCCTGCGCCGCAGCCTGCAGGAGCAGAAACCCGGCCGCGTCCTGCAGCCCGAAACCTTAGGGGCAGACCACCAGGACCCCGCCGTTCCGGGATGCCTCAACGCACCCCGACCCCTCAATACTCACACTCACAGCCGACCCCTCTTACTCCATCAGGCCGCCAAGGTCCCAGGGAGGGGGTTCCCCGAGGGCCCCCTCAGTTTTGGGTCCGGCGGCCCACTCCAGACCCCCTCCCCGCCCGGCACCACCGCCGCCGCCGCCGCCGCCGCCGCCGCCACCGCCAGCGCGCAGGCGCACACCGCCTCCGTCACGCTCCTTTTTTTTTTTTTCCCCTTAGCTGTCCGCCTTTGTCAATAATCTAGCTTTATTTGAACACACGAGAGTGAACAACGGACACGGAAAGAGGCATTACTGGGGAAAGAAAGAAAGATCAAAGGCAGGCCAGCTTGCAGAAGTTACTCTGCTACACTGAACGCGCCTGTGACCAGCCTCCCTGGCTCCTTTTTCATTCTTTTTGCTCTTTCAGGGCCTCCCTGTTGCTTCTGCTCTCTTCATAAATCCCCAGCATTCCCTTTATGCAGTGGCAATTGTTCAGGCTGAATTTCCAACCATTCCTGCCTTGTAAAACTTACTAAAGTTTAATGGAAGATGCAAGAGTTCGAGGACAGAGAGATCTGAGTTCAAATCTTGACTTAGCTACTAGTAATTTATGACTTTGGGCAAATTACAAGTTTTCTCGGAAATTCAGTTTCTGCAGTTAAACTTAGGATAATGATCTCTCTCGGGGGGGTTGCTAGGATTAAATGACATAACATGAGTCAAGTGCCTATCAATGAATGGGGTGCCTTTCATAGAGCAAAAAATCCATGAATACAAATGATAATATTTTAATACTTAATGTATTTATTTTGTTTATTAAATGTAGTCCATACTCATTCCCTCAGGATACTATTTTTAGTGACTACATTAATCAGATAAACCAAGTTACATTAAGATTAGTAATGGTGTGAAGTGTTACTCTTTATATATTATTGAAGTTCTAATAATGTCTATGTTTAACAAGATCTTCAATTCCTAAAATCAAATAAGCACCTCCCTTCATCTCGGTATAAGTTCAGATTTTCATCTAAAGGACTGAGGGACTATTCCAATTCTTATTTGTGACATCACAATTCCTTGAAACACTCAAGGTCTGAGGTACACTGCTCATTCTACTCTCCTTCAAAGATGTAATGGAAGGACTACTTTGCCCTATAAACTCAGGGCCATAGTCCAAGGAAAACCTTGGAGAAGACCAAGATCAGCCATTGGTGAGCATCAAGGTAATCCTAGATGAGGGTTTCTTTCTTTCTTTCTTTCTTTCTTTCTTTCTTTCTTTCTTTCTTTCTTTCTTTCAGATTTATTTATTCATTTGAGAGACAGACAGAGAGCAGGGGAGAGGGATCAGCAGAGGGAGAGGGAGAGAAGCAGACTCCCAGCTGAGTGCAGAGCCCAATTCGGTACTTGACACCACCACCCTGAGATCATGACCTGAGTGGAAACCAAGAGTAGGACACCCAACTGACTGAGCCACCCAGGCACCCCTAGGTCAGGGTTTCTTAACCTTGGTACTATTAATACGTTGGATATAATTTTTTTTTAGAGGTGGGGAGGGGCAGAGGGAGAGAGAGAGAATCTCAAGCAGGCTCCATGCCCAGTACAGAGCCCAATGTGGGGCTCCATCTCACAACCCTGAGATCATGACCTGAGCTGAAATCAAGAGCTGGATGCTTAAAGGATTGAGACACCCAGATGCCCCAATTTTGGAGATAATTCTTGTGCTCTCCTGTGCATTGTAGGATGTTGCTAAGCATCCTTGTACACTAGATGCCTATAGTATCCCCCACCTTTATATCCTTTGCATGCCTTTACATTACATCCTTTACATTACACCTACATGCCTTTACATCCCCACCCCAATCTCTATCATCTTGGCACTCAAAAATGACTCCAGACGTTGCCAAATGTTCCTTCAAAGGCAAAAATGTCCCTGGTTGAGAACTATGGAATTATACCATGGCCTTATCCTACCCATAAATAAACTCAACCACACATTTTATCCATTTCTGCCCACACAAAGTAACTGCTACTTGAGAAAGTCGCACAGGAAGGTAGAAGCTGGGGCGTTCATTTTTACCAATCTTATACAAGACCTTCACACTGCTTAACAGTCCTACTACTTGTCTGGGGTCAACTTGTTCTCTCACTTCCTGTAACAATATTCCAAAACTTCTCCACTTTCCTTAAAACTTCCAACTCCTTTTCTATTAGCAGATGACCTCATCTCCTACTTCACAGAGAAAACAGAGGTCATCAGATGAGAACCTAACTTCCTGTTACTAAACATAAACAGACACATACTTATATTTGAAGTATCTTCTCTCTCTTCCAAAACCATTCCCTCTTCTCCTTTGAAATACTTTTTTCTTTGAAATACTTTTTATCTATTTATTTTGTTTGATTTCCAGCACTGTGCTCTATTCTTAGAGGTGCCTGGAAGAGTTCCTGGACCTGTTTAAAGCCTACAATGGCTCTGTGTTCATAGCATAAAGTGCAGGTCACTAGTCCAAAAGTGCAAAACCTTCCAAGATCTGGCCCGTTGCTTACTATTTAAAGCTTATTCCCCATTGCACCCGGAGATAGACGATGAACTGTAAGCCTTGAACTACAAGGAATTTACCGAAGGTGCTATGTTCTTAATGGCATACGCTGTTCTCACAGACTGGAAAACAATTTCCCTCCAACCCAGACTTCTGGCAGAACTCCTACTTAGCCTTTCTGATTGAAAAGTCACTTCCTCTGGGAACCCTTCCAGACAACCCTAAGAATAAGGCGCTGCTTTCATTGTGCGCCAACTCGGCCTCGGACTTTCCAAAGCCACGCACTATATTCTATCCACTATAATTTGTTTACATATCGATCTCCAATCTAGACAGACGGAAAGACCCTGGAAGGCACGGAAAGCATTCTTTTCTCCTTTTCTTCATCAATCATCTAGCAACGGTTTGCCCTTGACAAATGTTTGTTGCATAAATACTTCCCACCTTTGGGAGGCATTCGAATTTTCCGGTTAACGGGTGAGTCCCCAGACTCTTCGCCTGCGTGGCAGGGAGATTTAAACCCCTCAGACGGTGATTGGCTCCAGCTCCAGAGGTGTGTCTGTGCCCGCGCGGCGGGGAAAGTGCGCAGGCGCGCGGGTCCGGGGCGCGCAGGCGCCGGGAGGACGCAGCTCCAGGTCCGGTCTGGGGGTGTCCGAGACGCTGCGGCGCGAGAGGAGTGGCCGGAACTATTTGGTGAGCCTTCAGGAGTGGGGTTGAGGGAGCTAGCCCGGTTGAAGATTGGGATCAGGTCCCGAGAAGAAAAAGTATTATCATGACGGTTTAAAACTTGGTGGGGTCGGGCTTAAGGGGAGGAGGGGAGGTACTCTGGCCCGGACTGGGCTGGCCGGGCCCAGAGCACGGACGCGAGCCGCCGAGAAACTACCCTGGGGCCGGCGGAGGAAGGGGGGCGGGATGGTGGTTCGTTGAACCCCTCCTTACAACCAAACAGAGGAAGGGTGGCAGGATGATGGTTCGTTGGACCCTTCCTCTAAACCTCTCCCACCCCTACAGTGTTGCTATAATCAGGATTAATTGTATGGTGACCACTAGTGTTCAGATAACTCTGAACTAGGTATTTGAAAATGTCTGAGGTTCGTGTCACTGGAGAGTCCATGCTCTCTAGGAAAGTTCAGCCTTACGTCGTGGCTTTACTGTAGGCGCGCAAATGATCTGTAAAATACCGAATTTTACAATTCCAGGCTGGAGTTGGTTGAGGGAGTCGGGGCGGGAGCCGGGGCCGGGGCGGCGTTGGGGGTGAGAGGCGGGAGTAAGTATTGAAAAGTGTTATTTCATATCAGCCTTTTTTTTTCATCATTAGTCACCACAATGTTAGAAAAGGTAGATGAGGGTAGAGGAAACCGAGAGACATCCAAATTGGGAAAAGGAGATGAAAAGGGAGTATAGTATCATTTTGCCTTTTGCTAGTCATCTCCTTTAGGAAGTAGGGGGACGACTAGCGAGAGGATGTTCGGATACTGGCCCCTTCTGACAGCGTTCCCTCAGTCATGTGAAAATAACGTAGCTTCACAGTAGCAGATATTTCAAGATCTGAGAGGAATATTACTCCCTCTGCCTTTATGCTCTTAAGACTGGCATTCAGATATGCTAGTAGAAAATACGGCAGATAAGACTGAATAGAAATGATTCTCCAGCGTTCTTGCTTAGCTTGGAAAACCACACTTGAAATTCATGGCACATCATTACCTAGAGTACCTTGAGATCGAAACTTAAACCATTTCATAGTTAAATTTTTTTAAAAAATTAATGTTTCTTCCACATCACAGTAGATGTCTAAGGGATTCTAATGATCAGTTGTCATTCATTCCTTTGGCAAGAGGTAATGAGAAAGAACACATTCATATAAATATTAGCAAATATTAGGAGAAGCATCTCTGTTCACATTACCATGATCCTTTGACAGTAAATGTGAAAATAAATAGAATGATCATGTAACAGCTTACAGCTCAGATATTTATCATATTTGTAGGCTTTTGGTTTTTTGGTTTGGTTTGGTTGTTTTTTTGTTTTTTGTTTTTTTTTAGGTGCTTGTGGTATGTGAATATGTACTGGAAAATTCCTGTTATTCTAGTTCCAGCATAGCAAAGTCTTATTGTGCCATTATTTTCTTAACAGTGTGGCACTCTTTCCTATAAACAGTAGCGTTTCTGTATGCTTCTTAGTGTTTGCTTCTTTTACTCTAAATGAGCTTAAGCATAGTAACAGGATCACTTAACTAAAGGTCACATCATTTTTAATCATTCAGAATACAACCTTGAACCAAGAAGGAAGCAAATAAAACAGGCCCTGTTGTTCATGGGACAGCTGTCAGTATTTCACACCTCATGAACCATATCACCATCATAAATTTTGCCTTTTATTTTATTTATTTTTAAAGATTTTATTTATTTATTTGACACAGAGAGAGATCACAAGTAGGCAGAGAGGCAGGCAGAGAGAGAGAGAGCGGGGGAAGCAGGCTCCCTGCTGAGCAGAGAGCCCCATGTGGGGCTCCATTCCAGGACCCTGAGATCATGACCTGAGCTGAAGACAGAGGCTTTAACCCACTGAGCCACCCAGGTGCCCCAAATTTTGCCTTTTAGAAGATCATCTGTGTTATTTTATTTCATGTTCTTAATAGACTTGTTTTCAACACTACCCTTTTCCAAAGTGATGATCTGTGAAATCATGGTTTTTATGTATACCTTTTTCTAGTACACATTATAATAAATATGTAACTTCAGTACGTAACTATTGCTTACATAACAGCTGAAATCATCTCGTGTTCATGTTCTGCACTCTAAAAAATACTGCTTTGGAACTAACCTACTCATTTTTAAAATAAAGTGAAGATTAGATGTGGCCAATGGACTTCAAAATTCTGTGAACTCAGTGATGGCATTCACTATTTGACACAATTCTAGCACACTTACTTATCTGGTTTCACCAGATGAAAGTAGATTAGAATAGCAAAAGAGAAAAAGAGGATGTTTGCTCTTGGACATTTTTTGTGAAATCAGCTGCCTTTTTTTTCTGAATTAAGGTGCCATGTCTATTCTAGCATTTATAATATATGTTGTTGCTTGCATTCAAGAGTGCTGAATTTTTTGATTCTAGTGCTAGATTTCGTTTCTAGGTCTATAGATTGAGAGAGGACTAGATGACAAGGAACTGATCTTTTTCTTTGTTGTGGTGCCTAGAGACTTGAAACAGATGGATCCAGTGCCTCCAACAACTGGAGGAAGTGGATTGTAGAGCCAGAAAACAGCACGCACTGTTCATTTTGTAATATTGGTGGTGGAGGTGGTGTTCCATTTGCAGTCATTTAAATTCACTGACATTTTGGTTTTGATTTCAACTTACTTGATTTGGTTTGATTTCAACTTACTGCTACTAAAATATTTAAATCACTGCTAAGTATATTTTTTCTGGAATCCCCCATCCGTCTTGATTTTTGTGAGATCTGTAACTTGGATTTAAATTTATTTGAACAATGCTTTGACAATTGAAATTACCTTTAGATGGCCTTTTGAGTCTTTTAAAATGAAGTCCAAACTTCTTGGTAAAATATACAAAGCCCTTCAAAACCTGTCTCCTGTGTTTGCCTTTTAAAGCCACCCTACCCACTCTGTATACACATATAGTATATTCCAGCATGACTACCGAGGCCTTACATTGTGACATTTCTTTGATAGTCTGAAATCATAATTTTTGGGGGGTTGGTCATGCTTGGATTTTGATTCTGAAATCAAAATCACAAGAGATGTTTCATAATTATGAAGAATTATGGTAGCTTTATTGAGCACTACATACCAGCCAAGGTTTAAATGCTTAGCATGAGTTAACTCAATCCTTATAATGCTCAAAATAACCATTATATTCTCATTTCATGAAAAACACTGAAGCACAGAGAAATTAAGCAATAGTCAGGATTTAAAAACATGCCTCCAAGTACTGGGCACTTAACCACTACGCTATATTGCCCTTTGTATAAACAAGAATGCCACTCTTCTTTTTTAAGATTTTATTGTGAGAGAGAGAGAGCAAGAGCATGAGCAGGGGGAGGGGCAGAGTGGAGTGACAAGCTGACTCCCTGCTGAGGACTGAGCCTGATGTGGGGCTTGATCCCAGGACCCTGAGATCATGATCTGGGGTGAAGTCAGATGCTTAATCTACTGAGCCACCCACGCACCCCAAGAATGCCACTCTTTTAACCTACTGTGGGAGGTACTCTTTTCCAGGGACCTGAGTGCTTTTGTTCTCTATCTCTGGCATCTGATTCCTCGAATCACAGTATTTGAGAAGCTAACCAGAAAGCTTCTAGGTGAACTTGGAATCAGAGCCAAAATACTTGGATGACTTGGGTAAATATTTAATTCAGGCAAGGTGAAGCCTTGCTAATTATCCCCACCTCACACTTGGTGTCTTCCTCGGCAGATACCATACTTAAGTCTGCCAGATTGTATGTCTGTCCTACTTGGAGAATGAATGCTACAGTCTTGAGCCTCTTTCTTAACTCTTACAGCGCATCTCTTTTCTGTTTCCATAGTCTCCCTTTTAGACAATGTCGATACAATTGATTATAATCACATATAGATCTACCTCCCAAGATTATATTCTGGTCACTTAGAGTAGAATTGTGGAAGTTCCAGGGTTGAGCAGGACATGAAACCTAGGTGTTGGACTTCAGCAATTAAGTCATAAACAGTACTTCTGTAAAGCTGAGGTATAATCTTGATCTTTTTGGTTCCTGATTTTTAGTGGTGTTTTCTCAGCAGTACAGTTTCTGTCTTGAATCATGTGCTTCAGTGCTCTTTGAAACCAAGATGTTTAATAGATATGATTCAGTGGTATACTTCTTATATTAGTTTTTGAACTTTATAAGAATGGTTAAAATTAGAAGGGAGTAGAAAGGAAACAAGAGAGGAAGTAAAAGGAGGAAACTAACCTTTACATAAATAAAGCTCTCATCTGAATGCCTTTAGAAAGAATTAAATTTCCTAACAAGAGCAGGGGCTTTTTTTGGCATAACCTAGAGTATTTTTGAGTATTTTAGAACACTGTGCACCTGTACTTTTTGTGTGTGAACATCCTTCCTTCCTGCTGTCCTTCCTTTGTTTTTTTAAGATTCTATTTATTTATTTATTTATTTGGGAGAGAGAGAGAAACAGAGAGAGTACACAAGCTAGGGGAGTGGCAGAGGGAGAGGGGAAGCAGGCTCCCCGCAAGCAAGGAGCCTCATGCTGGGGTTCAATCCCAGGACCCTAGGATCATGACCTGAGCCACAGGCAGATGCTTAACTGACTGAGCCACCTAGGCACCGCATGTGTGAACATTTTTAATGTTTCATATTTAAAATGGGATCTAAGAGCAAAAAATACATTCCTAAAGCAAAACTAAATTCTTTTACCCCATAAGTAATGGTCCATGTCTGAATTTCTACTTTGTTCTCTGTATTCCTTTCTTCTATTCTTTCTGTTTATTCTCCATTATTCATTGTTAGAGTCTTCAAGATAGAGCTACATAGATATAGCATGACATGATACCCAAGTATGAGGTGGGGATGACTGGCAAGGCTCATCCTGCTTGAATAAAATGCTCACCCCAACCATCAAAAATATTTTGGCTCTGATTCTAAGTTCACCTAGTAACTTTTTAATTAACCTCTCAAACAAATACCACAGATAGAGAACATAAGTAACATGAACACTGTGCTAAATATTTCACATACATTAATTCATTTCTGAAACAACATTGGGAGGTAGAACTGTTACCCTAATGAACAAGGAAACTGAGACTTGAATAGGTTAAGTAAATTGCCTAGGTATCAGATGTAGGATTACCTCACGGTCTGTCTGATCTCAGAGTCTGTGCTATTAACCACATTATGTTCATTCAACACAATTTATTAAATTATCTCACCTAATCTAGAAGTAGCAAGTTTAGTCACAGGAGAATTAATAATAACTGCAATCATTTTCAGCCCAATTTGGCTGTGACATTAGTTGAGGTAGTCTTAGCCTTAAGCTAAGAAGACTTTTAGTTTAGTAGACAGGCAAGATTTGTGTATACAAAACAACTAGAAAACTGAAAAACTGGAAACTGTATATATTTAGAGGCAGTGGAGAAGAGTGCTTTATTTTCCATATCCTAACTATAGTGTATCATAAAATACACATTTAAAAAGAAAGGAGGGTAGTTTTCTTAACACCACAGTATGTTCCCTTACTTGATAGCAGATGCTTGAAAAATGTTTGTGGAATGAATTAAGGAGGGGTGTATTCTGAGACTAGGATCTTTTTCTGCTAAGCTTTTAGGCTAGGCAGACTGCTGACTTGCCATCCATCAGCATAAGGGAACTCTCAGCCCTTTGGGGACAGTTGCCATAGCTAGATGTCACCACATTCTCTTCTGACAACCTTTGTCTACTTTTCCTCTTTAGTTGGGTTCTGGTCTGGTGTGCCCTTGTGAGACCACAGGCCTCTGCGAACAACTGCCTTCTCAGTTAACATCACGTCTGTTCCAGGAAGGACCACCACCCTCCCCCAGAAGGGATTATGTATTGTAGAAAGAGCCTAAGAGAAGTGCTGCTTTTTATTCTCTTAGCATGAAGAAGTTGGACTAGATGCTCTCTGAGCTTATTTTCAGAGACTATTCTCTGAGATAAAAATTGAGCAGAAACTTTGTTCCCAGATAACTGATTAATGAAGCAGAGATTTCTGTAGGCTAGTAGTTTCCAAGTCATGCTCCATGGAACCTTGGTTCCTTGGGATTAATAAAAGTATTCTTTGAAGGAAAGGTTTTATGGTCATCTGTATTTGACTGGGATGGCCATAGTTAAACAGATTTCTTCACTGCTTCAGGACTTCTGATTTCCAGCCAAGAATTTAATTAGCCAGCCAGTCTATAATATAAGGATAAGTAAGAAAAATAGAAGATGGGGAGGTATAAGACCTAAATGTCTTCATTTTAGGAAGTTCATGGATGATATCCAAAATTAGAAAATATCAAGAAACAACACTATAAGCTTATGATTTAGAAATTTGAGGTTAAACACTGGAACAACTAATACTGTTGAAAATTTTGCCTTTGGGCTCCTGGAAGTAGGAATTGGTTCAGGGCACAAGAGAGGGCTGGGGAATTGCTGTTATTACTGTTATAGAGCTATTTGATACCTCAAACTATGTGTGTGTGTATATATATACACACACATATATATACATACACATACATATATATTTGATTAAAATTAAATATGGAAGAATATAAAATCTTTAAAATAATTTTGAATGGCTGAATAACATTGCATCATGTAGTTGTACCATAATTATTCAGTCAAATTCCCTGTCATTGGTTATTTAGATTGCTTCAATTTTTTTTAACATTATAAATACTGGGACCAATATATTTTTGTCTGTATCTGTGATACTCTTCTAGATTTCTGAAAGAAAAAAAAGCCAGAGTAGGAATAATTTAAAATTTTCTTGTATATATTACATCATCTCCTGAGAGTTTTTGGTTTTTTGTTTTTAAAGATTTTTTTTATTTGTTTGAGAGCAGGAGAGCACAGGCTGGGGGAGCATTAGACAGAGGGAAAGGGAGAAACAGGCCCCCTGCTGAGCAGCAGGGAGTCATGATCCCAAGACAGTTGCTTAACCAGCTGAGGCACTCAGGCGCCCCAGAGTTCGGTTTTTTAAAAGATTGATTGATTGATTGATTGATTTAAGAGAGAGAGAGAGACTGAGAATGAGAGGGGAGAAGCTCAGAGGGAAAAGCAGACCTCCCGCACAGCCGGGAGTCCGATATGGGACTCGATCCTGGGACTCCGGGATCATGACCCGAGCCGAAGGCAGTCGCTCAACCAACTGAGCCACCCAGGCGCCCGAGTTTGGTTTTTTAAAAATCAGCATTTTACTTTCCTAAACAGTGGTTAAGAAAACTTTAATTTTGTAGGAATGGTAATTGAAATACCCACAGGTGTCCTGGGTGCTAAAAAACCAAAAAATACTATTTATATCACTATTTCTTGTGTCATTTGGAGCTTACAGCATTTTTTATGTTTTAGAGTTTTTCATTATCAAAGGCTTATAGTTATTGGATAGATTTGCTGTTAATGAAGTTACAGAGAATTCTGAAACCTACCTACAAAACCAGTGTATGGGTTTTTTGGGGTTTTTTTTAAGATTTATTTATTTAAAAATTCTAAAGTCCTGGGGCGCCTGGGTGGCTCAGTCGGTTAAAGCCTCTGCCTTCGGCTCAGGTCATGATCTCAGGGTCCTGGGATCGAGCTCCACATCGGGCTCTCTGCTCGGCGGGGAGCCTGCTACCCCCTCTCTCTTTGCCTGCCTCTCTGCCTACTTGTGATCTCTTTCTCCCTGTCAAATAAATAAATAAAATCTAAAAAAAAAAAAAAGTCTTTAAAAATTCTAAAGTCCTGGTCTTTGAGTTCTTTTCTTCCCCCCAAAATTGATTTATTTGTGAGAAAGGGCCAGCGTACAAATGGGGGGGAGGGGGAAAGGCAGAGAATCTTCAAGCAGATTCCCTAATGAGCCTGGAGCTGCAAGCAGGGCTGGATCTCACCACCCATGAGATCATGACCTGAGCTGAAACCAAGAGATGGATACTCAACCGACAGGGCACCCAGGTGCCCCAACCAATGTATGTATATGACTTTTTGGAAGTGGGGTGAGGAGTTCGGTTAAATAGGTAATGGGGATTAAGGAGCGTATTTGCCCTAATGAGCACCTAGTGATTTATGGAGCTATTGAATTACTGTGTTGTACACCTGAAACTAATAGAACACTATGTTAGCTAACTGGAATTAAAATAGAATCTTTAAAAAAAAAAAGGCCTTTTAAAGAAAATTTTAAAAATACATTATTGTATAAGACAAATAAAAATCATCTGTAAAATTTTTTTTTTCATCTGTAAAATTTTAAAAAATATTTTCAGTCCATCTCATTTAAGCTGGGTGGACATTTACATTTTTGGCATTTAGATTTTAAACTATACATTAAGATTTATTGATAGAAAATAGTAGTGAATAACTTGTATAATGACCATTTTAAGTCTCTAAAAATAGCTCAGCATTTTCAGATATACTAACATATAAGTTATGACCTTGATGTTGCCTTATTTAGGTTTCACTTTCTCTTGCACTAGTTATTGATAATAGCCAGAGTGCCAGTTAAAAAAATTTTTTTTCTCTCATTGCGAGAATTTGACTCTTCCATTTTAAAGATATGGAATGACATGTTTCCAGAATTCCAAACACAGATTGTACTTGAATCTTAATAAAGAAGTACATCATGTGTATTTCTTTTTTTTTTTAAATTAACATATAATGTATTATTTGTTTCAGGGGTACAGGTCTGTGATTCATCAGTCTTACATAATTCACAGCACTCACCATAGCACATACCCTCCCCATTACCCAGCCGCTCCATCCCTCCCATCTACCTCCCCTCCCAGTTTGTTTCCTGAGATTAAGTCTTTTATGGTTTGTCTCCCTCTCTGGTTTCTTCTTGTTTCATTTTTCCCTCCCTTCCCCTATGATCCTCTGTCTTGTTTCTCTGAGTCCTCATATCAGTGAGCTCATATGATAATTGTCTTTCTCTGATGGACTAATTTCACTTAGCATAATAGCCTCTAGTTCCATCCACATCATTGCAAATGGCAAGATTACGTGTTTTTAATGCCTGCATAGTATTCCATTGAATACACACACACACACACACACACACACACACACACACACACACCACATCTTCTTTATCCATTCATCTGTTGATAGATAGCTAGGCTTTTTCCATAGTTTGGCTATTCTGGACATTGCTGCTATAAACATTCAGGTGCACATGCCCCTTTGGATCACTCATCAGGTATATTTCTTAATATGGTTGTTCTATCCTGTTTTCCAACCAACATTTTTCTTTTTGGAGAAGAAAGGACCTTTCAGTGGTGCCTACTCTATAGCTTCTTTCATTGATTTTAACAAATGTCTGACATTTATACTGTGGCGGAAAATTGTTGGGCATAAGAAAAGCTACAAAATTAATGTTTTCCTTCTTATCTTCCTTTTCATTCTTACTCATACTGTTTTCTTTTCCTTAACTATTCTCTCCTTTCAAATATTCTTGCTCCATCCTTAAGTCATTTTTTTCCATTTTTAGAAATTGAGACATAATTCGCATAATGTAAAGTTTGCCATTCAAAGTATACAATTTAGGGGTGCCTGGGTGGCTCAGTGGGTTAAAGCCTCTGCCTTCGGCTCAGGTCATGATCTTGGGGTCCTGGGATCAAGCCCCTCATCGGGCTCTGCTCAGCGGGGAGCCTGCTTCCCTCTCTCTCTATGCCTGCCTCTCTGCCTGCTTGTGATCTCTCTCTGTCAAATAAATAATAAAATCTTTAAAAAAAATAAAGTATACAATTTAGTGGTTTTTGGTATATTCATAATGCTGTACAACCATGACTGCTAGTTCCAGAACATTTCCATCACCTCCAAAACAAACCCTATAACTATTGGTAGTCAATCCCATTCTGCCTTTCCCCCATCCTCTTGCAATCACTAATCTACTTTTTGTCTCTATGGGTTTACCTATTCTGGACATTTCACATAAATGACATCATACAGTATGAGGTCTTTTGTATCCAGTTTTGTTCAATTAGAGTAATGCTCCCAAGCCTCATACATTTTGTAGCATGTAACTTTCCTTTTTATGACTGAATGATATTCCATTGTATGGACATTTGGGCATTTGAGTGTTTTCTGCTTTTTGGCTGTTAGCAATAATGCTGCTTTAAACATTTGTGTACAAGTTTTTATATGAACATGTGTTTTCATATCTCTCTAATGTACATAGGAATCAAATTGCTGGGTCACGTGAAATTCAATGCTTAACCTATTGAAACCTAAGTTGTTCTTGTCCTGCATTGTTAAATAGTATATTTTTCCTCCATTAGGTACCAGAATTATAACAGGGGTAGGATATCATCCATTAGTACCTGGCTTTACATTAAAAAATAAAACAAAACAACTCACCTAAAACAGTGGTTTTCAACCTTGGCTGCTCATTGGAGTCATCTGGGAATGTTTAAAATCAACTGGCTCTAACCCCCAGAGTTTCTGATTTAATTAGTCTGGGGTGCAGCTTGGGCCTCCAGGTAAGATTATGTGTAGCCAAGACTGGGAACCACTGTTCTAACTCTAACTGGAGTTAGACTTGCTACTTGAAAAGAGGAAGACAGGGACTTTATTATATATATGTACACATACATATGTATACACACACACACACACACACACACACACACACTTCTTGGCAAAGCTGCTACACATTTGAATGACTTGATACTGTGTCTCTCTATTCTTTTCTTTTTAATGTATGTAATAGTGATTGAAAGCACATACTCTGAATCAGTCTACCTACGTTGGACCCTGGCTCTCCTATATGACTTTGCAAAACTTGCTTAACCTCACTGCTCCTTAGTTCCTACATCTGTAAAATGTGGAATTAAATAGTGTTTGCTATGGTCTGAATGTTTGTTGAAATCCTAATTCCTGGTGTGATGGTATTAAGTGAACTTTTGGGAGGTGCTTAAGCCCTGAAGGTGGAGTCCTCTTGGATGGGATTAGTGCCTTATGAAACAGGCTCCAGGGGCCCCTGGGTGGCTAATTCAGGTAAGGGTCTGCATTTGGCTCAGGTCATGATCCTGCTTCACATCAGGCTCCCTGCTCCGTGGGGAGCCTGCTTCTCCCTCTCCCACCTCCCTGCTTATGCTCCGTCTCTCACTCTCTCTCTCCAATAAATAAATAAAATTTTTAAAAAGGGGGGCCTCCAGGGAACACCCTAGCCCCTTCCACCATATAAGGCATCAGTTTTGTACCAGAAAGAGGGCCCTGATAAGTCTGTTTTTTTGTTATAGCAGCTAGATAGACTAAGAGAGTGTTTTAAGGATTAAATGAATGAGTGTGTGTGTGTGTTTGTTTTAATTTCTTAGAATAGAGTCTTGCATGGGGGTGCCTAGGTGGCTTAGTTGCTTAAGTGTCCCACTCATGATTTTGGTTCAGGTCATTATCTTAGGGTTGTGAGATCAAGGCCTGCTTTGGACTCTGCATTGGGTGTGGAGCCTACTTAAGAGTCTCTCCATCTCCCTCTGCTCCCCACCCCCCATCCCTGTGCTCACATTCTCTCTCTCAAATAAATAAATAAGATCTTTAAAAAAAAATAGTGCCTTGTGTGTATAGTGCTTTGTAAGTATTAACTTGTAGTTATTACTGTGATTCTTCTCAATCCTTTACTATCTAGACTTATAAAATGGTGAGTAATAACTATTAAAAAGTTACTTACCATTTTTTAAAAAGATTTTTATTTATGTATTTGACAGAGAGAGAGTGAGAGCACAAGCAGAGGGAGCAGCAGGGAACCCAATATGGGGCTTGATCCCAGGACTCTGGGATCATGACCTGAGCCGAAGGCTGCTGCCTAACCAACTGAGCCACTCAAGCTCCCTAAAAAGTTACTTGCCATTTTAAAGAACTGTCGTATATGTTGAATTCCTTCATAAGAAAAAGTTGAGAAAGTAGCATGATGACACTTTCCTGTATTATTCACCAGCTTCAACAGTCATGGCCAATCTTGTTTCCTCTCTACTCCCACCCATTTACCCACCTCTGAATTATTTTAAAGCACTTCCTACAGGTTACCTTTTAAGTGGCTTCTAATTTCATACATTTTCTTTGAATCCTTGAGGAGGTTGATTATTGGTAGGAAGGTTAGAGAAAGAGAATACACTGATGGTAAGGGGCCATGACAGGAGATTGCTTGTATCCCAGGATGGAGTTGTAAAGTCTTTATTCCAACTAAGTTCTCTGCTTCTGTTCGGGGCCCTCTTTTATCCACCTCTTAGTATTTTGCCATGAAAGTACTAAGGACTTATTCAGAACTCATTAGAACCCATTTCTGCCACCTAATGTGAATGAAATATGGTTCCTAGCCAAATTTTAGCAAGGGCCTTTGCTCTAAGCATCTGTTAACAGAAAATTTAGGACAAATTGTTCTGTACTGTATTATTTCCATACCTTTGTGGTTTGGAGTAGTGATCATCTGTTAATGAATGAATATGTTTCTACAAACTTATATTGACTTTGCATATGTGCCAACAGAAGATTTCTCTCAAGAGAAGCTAAGAATTCATAATTATGCTTATGAAATGGGGTCTAAAATTAATTCCTTGTCTTTGTTTTCTCCAGTCTTATAAATCTGCTTTCTTGGTTGTCATAAGCTATCATATATTTTTAAAGATTTTATTAATTTATTTGGGAGGAAGTGAGAGTGAGGGAGCTAGAGGGAGCAAGAGTGGGGGGAACAAAATTGGAGGGTGGGCAAGGAGAGAGAGAGAAGCAGACTCCCCACTGAGCAGGGAACCCTACCCGGGGCTCAGTTTCCAGGACCCTGGGATCATGACCTGAGCTGAAGGCAGACATGTAACCAACTGAGCCACCTGGGTGCCCTTAAGCTGTCATATTTTATAATGAAAATAAATGTATGAATTTTAAAAGTAGTATAACTACATTGCAAACTATTTCATAAATTGGAAAAAGAAGAGAAATCACTGTTAATTCTACCACCATAGCTATTGGTTATATTTTAATGGTTTCCTCCTAGACTTTTTTCTACCCATATTTTTTATAGCAAGTATTTGATTATTTTTAAGTCTTATTTTATTTACTTCACATAACAACCTTTGCCATTTTGTGTGGTTTTGTGTTTGCTAAGCCTTAATCAGGGAAAAAAAAGCATTTTAGGTGGTCTTTAACTTTTTAGACATGCAAAGCTATATATATATTTGTCTAGGTAACTACCAATCAACTGGAAACTTGCTTTAATTTAAACCTGTTTAATATCTGTTTGACATGTGCAGACTCATGGCTGGCATGAAAATACTTCAGATGTATAGCTCATATAGTATTATCAACTTTAATATTTAAATTTAGCCTTGCAGATGGAAGAATTAATATTTAGTAGCATTTACATTAATGTCACCTATACTTAACGTTGTTGTTTTACTTTTCTTTTGCCTATTTCTTTCTGCTTCCCTAATAATATTAAAATAATGGCTGACACGAATATTAGCCATGTATCAGGCACTAATAATAAGTACTTTGTATGGATCATCTTTTTTTAATCCTCACAAAAAGGGCCCATTATCTCTATTTTACAGATGTAGAAACTAAGGCTTACTGGGTTTAGCTAACTTGCCTGAGGTCATACAACTGATACATTTTGGGGTCAGAATTTGAATGCTGCGCTGGCCTGCTATAAACAGAAATTTGCACTTGCTGTCAATACATTAATTACCATGACAGTCTAACCCAAATATACCAAAGAGAATCACAAATTTTTATCCTACAGTAAACTACATGGGTGTAACTTGTAGAGCAACTTACATTAGGATTAATTTTAAGAGAAGGAATAAGTTAAGAACTAACTTAGTAGAATATTTTAGTGCAAAATCTTTGCTTTCCAGTATAAAATGAATTGTTTTATAAAACCACTCCTATATTGGTCTAGGCAGGACACTGGAATTGATGGTGATTTAAAGTGCTGTTTCTTTTGTTGCTTCCTAACGTATCTCCATTTTTATCAGTGAAGACATGGATCTCCTGTTGACTTAGTTCTAAGACTTTTTTCTTTGTATTCCTTCTTCCGCATAGTATTAGTTTCATTTTCTAAATTTAGATAATTTCAGGTTCTACAACAAGATACCTTTTTTTTTTTTTTTTTGCTTAGTTGCCTAGGAAAGCAATTTCTTTTTGTATTTTTTAAGTTTATTTAAGTAATCACTATACCCAGTGTGGGACTTGAACTCACAACCCTGAGATCTAGAGTCCATTGCTCTACTAACTAAGCCAGCCAGGCCCCAGTTCTTCCTTTAATTTAACTGTCTTTGGCTCTGTTGAAGAGTTCTTATGGTTTTATTATAGAAGGTGTCTTTGGGGTGCCTGGGTGGCTCAGTCACTTAACCGTCTGACTCTTAGTTTCAGCTCTGGTCGTGATCTCAGGGTTGTGAGATTGAGCCCCACGTTGGGCTCCACACTCAGCGAGGAGTGTGCTTGAGATTCTCTCTCCCTCTCCCTCTCCCTCTGTGCCTCCCCGCCAAAATAAATAAATCTAAAAAAAAAAAAGAAGAAGGCATCTTTTTTTTTTTTTAAAGATTTTATTTATTTATTTGAGAGAGAGAGAATGAGAGGGGAGAAGGTCAGAGGGAGAAGCAGACTTCCCGCAGAGCCGGGAGCCTGATATGGGACTCGATCCCGGAACTCCAGGATCATGACCTGAGCCGAAGGCAGTCACCCAACCAACTGAACCACCCAGGCACCCCAAGAAGAAGGCATCTTAAATTTTGAAATGAGCTGTCAGGTAGGGTGGTTAGTCTATTTTCTGATGTTCAGCAGTTCTCATATCATCTGATATTTGTTAAGGGAAGATGCATCCAACAGTTAAGACTAGTTACTAAACCTTGAGCTGTCTTTGGTGTCAGAATATCGAAACTCGAGCAGTGAATCTGCTCTTTACTGACTCAATCACCTTAGGCAGATTATTTACTTGAGCCTTAGTTACCCCAACTGTAAACTGGTATAATAAAGATAATGATGTATGTAAGTACTTAGTAGGGTATATGACACATAGTAGGTGCTCAGTGAATATTTCTTCTTCCCCACTCCCCCCCAAAGTTTGTAAAAAAAGAAATTAAGGTTGGGGCGCCTGGGTGGCTCAGTGGGTTAAAGCCTCTGCTTTCGGCTCAGGTCATTATCTCAGGGTCCTGGGATCGAGCCCCGCATCGGGCTCTCTGCTCAGTGGGGAGCCTGCTTCCCCCTCTCTCTCTGTCTGCCTCTCTGCCTACTTCTGATCTTTCTCTCTGTCAAATAAATAAACAAAATC
Source organism: Nasua narica (assembly GCA_028533885.1). Taxonomy (NCBI): domain Eukaryota; kingdom Metazoa; phylum Chordata; class Mammalia; order Carnivora; family Procyonidae; genus Nasua; species Nasua narica. The sequence continues at coordinate 51,117,415 of CM052797.1, read as the reverse complement.
TTAAAAAAAAAAAGAAAGAAATTAAGGTAAACTAGGAGTCTTCTAGAAAGCCCAAATGAACTGTAGTAAGGAAGATGTATTATAAAAGCATTGTGGAAAATCTTGCAGTTACCTCTCAAAGGGAGCATATGCTATTCTCACAATTAACATAGTATATTAGGTTCTGGGAGCATTGAAAAACTGGCACAGATATTTAATTATTAGGTTGTATCTAAGAACAGTAAGTTTAATGGGATATTTGTTTCAAATGACGTTTTGTTTTCCTTCCCCTCTCCCACCTCTAATTCTCTTTACTACAACACTCTAGATAGCTTTTTCCTGACTTCATAAGAAAACCTTTTGGAGATAATAAATATGAGTAAAGCTATATAGCTAATTCTAGATTGCACCCTGCCTGACAGTTCTGAGCTGTTTAGTAAAGGCTAAGAAGAGCCTGGGGAGTATTGTTGCTTTGTCCTTCCCCCTTAAAATTCTGCTTTGTCTCTCTTACTCCCATTTACTGTAACCATGTGTTCAACACCCTCAAGAATCTAGAGAGTAGAGGTCTTAGACAGCTGTGTCCTGGTGTCATCCTGTCAGACATGTGAGAACTTTATATACGTCTGTTTCTTGTCTTATGTGCCATCTGCTGAGGAGAGAAAAAAGGAAGTACTAGGCAGCACTTTGAGTTCACCAGTGGGTGTATCCCTCAAAACCAGCCCATGGCCATGCCAGAATTGATTCCTAATATCTACCTCCCACCTGTGTCTGCCTTTCTTTTCTTTTTTTCTTTTTTCTCTTTTCTTCTTTTCTTTCTCTCTCTCCTTCTCTCTCTCTCTCTTTTTATCATTAGAAGGTAAGACTCTTGCTATCTGCTCATTTGACAGAGGTCAGTTTTATAGTCGAACCTCTCTTTGAACCTATGAGGCATTTTTGCTCATTTTCACTAGAATGGGAAGATAGCAAATACTGACCTGTACTTGGCAGGAATCATGTCCAGGAGTAGAATTATAAAATTACACAATTTGAGAGATCTGGGCATTCTTATGCCCAAAATTCTTCCTACCCATAAGATACCATATTGGAAAACCTTACTAAGGGTGTCACTTCCAGACATTGCTTGATTAGCATGTATTACTTTTCTCACCATTTTCTGCTCTGTTGGGCATTGAAGAGGTATAGACAACTGGAGCATACTGGGAAGGGCAGGGTTTGATAAGTATGTTGTTAGGGCTCTGAAAGTAATGGAGAAGCATAAAATTACCTGGGGTATTACAGAAAAAAAGGTTTACAGAAATCTGTACTCTGTAACTATGAAAGATTAACAAGAGAAACTGTAGCATGAACAGATCTGTATTAAATCTAATGGCTCAAACACTTAGCAAAGTAATAAAGGATGTGGTTTCATTTATGCTTCTATCTAATGAATGATCAGCTCTTAATTCAAGAAATATCTTTAGGGCACCTGGGTGGCTCAGTTGGTTAAGCAACTGCCTTCGGCTCAGGTCATGATCCCGGAGTCCCGGGATCGAGTCCCATATCGGACTCCCGGCTCTGCGGGAAGTCTGCTTCTCCCTCTGACCTTCTCACCTCTCATTCTCAGTCTTTCTCTCTCTAATAAATAAATTAAAAAAAAAAAAAAGAAATATCTTTATATCTTGATTTTATATCTTAGTATATGAACCTTTTGCCAGAATCAGAGCCCTACAATGGCAAGTAAGATATGAAATTAAATTTGCAACTTTTTGTAGTAGTGCTTTTTATTATTAATAATAGTAATTAATAATAATTTTCATGATCATTAATAACTTTAATCAATGTTCAAAAAGTTTTTTTTAAAGATTTTTATTTATTTATTTGACACAGAGAGAGAGAGAGAGAATCACAAGTAGGCAGAGGCAGGCAGAGAGAGGAGGAAGCAGGCTCCCTGCTGAGCAGACACCCCGATGTGGGGCTCAATCCTAGGACCCTGAGATCATGACCTGAGCCAAAGGCAGAGGCTTAACCCACTGAGCCACCCAGGCGCCCCAATGTTCAAAATCTTAATTAAACCTAAAATAGTTAGCTGTGACAGTAGGGTTAATAAACCGACCTCCAAATGCAATGCCTTTTTGTACTGAGAATCTAATGTTGTTGCTTTTTGTTTTATCAGTGACAATTCTACTAAAAGTGGTGGTTACCTATGGATGTGCCAAAAAAAATCTGTGGGTGACCAACAGGCCATTTCAGATTATACATATGTAATGGCAATTTTTGCTTTGTGTTTCTTGTGGATATTTGCAGGCTTTCTGCTACCGGTACATGTAGCTTTGTTTCCAGGATCCACTTAAGTATTTTGAGAGTACACCTTATTTTTCTACTTATTTGTTCATTCAGCATACATTTGCTGCAATACCAACTGTCTGATCGTATTAGGTGTTTGAGATAAAAAGATATAACAAAATCTCTGCATTTCCAAGGGTTTAGTCTACTATATTCCTGGTTAACTAGGTTCCCTACTGGTCAGTGAGTTTACTACATGGCAGGGTTTCTCAACCTCAGCACTTTGACGTTTGGGGCCAGATAATCCTTTGTTGTGAAGGACTGACCCAAGGAGAATTATAATATATTTAGCAGCATCTGGCCCCTACCTTCCAGATGCCAGTGACACTACCCATCCCCTCAAACTCATGACAGTCATTGCCAGATGGAATAGCATCATTTATCCTGCAGGAAATTTAGAATGTAAATCAGACTTTATCTGTGTCATTGACAAAGAACTTTGGTAAAATTAGTTTTTAAAAATCTAATGCAATAAAAAAAAAAGATAATAGAAAGCTAGCAAATGTAACGAAAGAAAGCAACCTACTGAGTGTCACACAGTACTTACTACTCCAAAGAGGAGTATACAACAGTAGTACTGAATAACACCTTCTAAATGTGTTGTGTTTTAGTTGGAATGTTTTTGAATCTTCTCTGAGTTAGGAGGTACTATGTATAAGAGAATAATTACATAGTTTCTTGGGGACTTCACTAAGACAGCAAACAGTATAATAATTGGAAAGGGAAAATCCACACGAAGAATTTCAGGTTTTTTCATTGCCAACATTACTCTTCTTGTTAAAAATGAAAATACTTCATTTTCTCCAATGAGTAGTCTGGACAACTGGCACATGTCTGGAATGTTTCCTGTGTACTTCAGGCACACGACTTTGAATTTTGTTACTTTATTAATGGAATACTACCTAACTCAGACCTCTTCACCTTATTGCTTTTCTTTGTTCAAATAATGTATAAATATATATAGGCAAATTATTTTTATTAAATAATTTGGAAGGTTATGGGATTTCAGGAAGCAATGTGGACTGTGACAAAAGAATAGAAATGTATCATAAAAAAAAGATAATATATGAATAACATTGTACTACCAAGAATTCACTTTAATAATCCCCTAAAGCTTGTCTTCTAGTTCGTGCTCCTCAAAGTAGAGAGACCACTTTCTCTTTGAAAAAGCACTTCACTAGAAGTCCTGAGACCTCTGAGTTTCAGGTTCACCTCTGGTACTAACTAGCATTTAACCATCGATTTATCCTTTCTTGGCCTTAATTTCTTCACCTGTGGTAGCTAGCCAGTTAGCCAGCTATAGATAGGCTTTTTTATTCTGTTTTCCAGATAAGTATCCTGAATTCCATAAATCCATACTTTGTTTAAACAAACCCTTTTGTATATTTATTCTTACAGAATAGCCACATTTCACTTTCTGTGCTTATCAAAAGTTTTAATTCATCATGGATAATCTGTCATCAGAAGAAATTCAGCTGAGAGCCGACCAGGTTACTGATGAGGTAAACGTCTTACTTGGAAAAAGTAATTCTCTTTCAGTTTTCTCAGTGGAAGGATGAGAGGCCCTTTTTAGAAGTCCATTTTGCCCTCCTCCCTGTCCCTTTATGTCCAAGAATCCATTTTCCTCAGAGTGCCATTGCTGGGCCCTTATTTTTTCAGCTCACCAAAAACTAAACAAGTGAAAGCAGCTCACATGATTTTCTTTTTTTGTCCTTGTTTAACAGTTACTTACAACAAAGGTACTCTAGATTTGAGGAATTGGAAATATCTGTGTAATATACCTAGATTTCTGCTTACATTAAACTTTTATAAATGCTGCTAACCTTACATTCCAAATTTTCTCTTAAGGAGCAACTGGTAGGAAGAAAATAACTAAAAATACAGTGATCAACTTTCTTTTTTTGCTTTGTTTTAAGGAGGGGGAGGTATGGCTGAGATGGCAATATTTAAAATGAAATAGCATCATGACTATGTGATCATATTTTTATTTTTATTTTTGTTTGTTTTGGCTACATATTTTAGAATACTAAAAGCCTATGTTTTTCCCTAGTCTCTGGAAAGTACAAGGAGAATCCTGGGTTTAGCCCTTGAGGTAAGACAGTGTTTAATCATTAAGCACAAAAATTGTATAAGAGGGATCTTGATAGCACAAGTTGGGATTTGTGTTAAGAGTCAGAAGTATATGGTATCAGTAAGCTTTTATTATTTGAAACCAGCAATTGCTGAACTTGTCAAACCATGAATTGATGGGCCTTTTTTGTTTATCCCGTTGATTCTGTAGAATATGACAGGGAAGATTAATTCACCATGAATTTTGACTTAAGGGGGAGTTAATAAAGTTTGTTGCTTTGGGATATTAGTTTTCTCTGTAGCTCTAATCCTCTGAGAACTTAAGTTTCTAAATGATTCTCTCTTGCTATTAGGCCTTGTAGGCTTTGTTTCTATTGCTTTTGTTTTGCGTTGTAATGCTATCAGTTTTTTTTCTTTTAGTCTCAGGATGCAGGAATCAAGACTATCACAATGCTGGATGAACAAGGGGGTGAGTTGCAGTCATTGGCAGAAACTCTTGATTTGATTTGTGATGCTAGAAAGCCCTTCCAAATCAGCCATATCTAAAATTAAGCCTTGGGAGTGCCTCCCCTATGTAAGATAAGAGTGATTCATTTACTTCTTTGTGATTTGCATTATATCATGTTCATTGCCTATTTGAGGTGGGAGCAACAATGCCCAATTATACAGTAAGTATTTGTCAGGTGGCAAGACTAACTGTGTGTCTTTGTCATACACATTAGATACATTCGTACATTAGATACTGTGATATTCTAGCATCATTTGCAGAAATCAAGTTAAGTCCTTAAACAGGCTTAGATCAGGTAAGCTTGGAAACATTCCATTTGAGTTGGCCCTGAGCAATCTGGCCTAGATTTGATTAGACTTATGATAGCCTTCAAGTTTTGAGCTTATTCAGAGAGAGAAATGCTGGGGATCCAGTCTAGTCAGAGTACACTTAATTCAGTTGCATCTCAAAATAAGCCCTCACATGTTCCTATTATACAGATTTCTTTAGAACAAATCGTCCCACAATAAGAAGCCAGGTGCCTCAGGATCAGTTTGTAAAAGATTGTTGGACATTATGTAGTACCCTCTGGCACTGATAACAGTCACTGGGATAGATAACTGGTGGATTCAAAGTTGAAATTCGCTGTTCCATATTAATAATGTCTTCTTATTGGCACTGTGAATATAACACAAAATGTCACTTCCACAACTTATTCTTAGAACAACTAAACCGCATAGAAGAAGGCATGGACCAAATAAATGAAGACATGAGAGAGGCAGAGAAGACTTTAACGGAACTCAACAAGTGTTGTGGCCTTTGCGTCTGCCCATGTAATAGGTGAGTTGAGAAATCAAGACCTTTTTAAAATTAAAGAGAACATCCCGCCCTCCCACCCTCCAGGAAGGTCAGAAGAGTGACCGGGCCTAAATAAGGCACTTTGTTACATAAATTTAAGCTGTTTTTTTCCTTCAGGCAGATTAAGCTTTTTGTGTAAATGGGCACACTCATCGAAAACCATTGCTTAAATTTAGTCGATCCTTTGATCAAGCCCAATTTCATTTTTTAATAGTACACGAAATATAGGAAATATACATCTGGATAATACAGAGGATGGAATTAGTGTCTTTTCCTTTCAAACACAGAATATTAACAAAATACATAGTCTGTGGTAGGCACATGAGGAATGGCCAAGGGAGTAAAGGACTTGGATCCTATCTTCAGAAGACCTACCATGTGATGGGAAATATGAGGAAGAATAGCAAAAAAGTAGAAAATATATAAATCTAGTACTAGATCATGTGTCAACTGAGGGTAAGGAACTGATAAAATTTGGTTTGGAAAAATAATACTGGACTCAGTGATTAGAAGGATTTGGATGAACATGGAAGAACTGGGGGGGGGGGATTTCCTAATGTAAATAGAAATTATAGAGGAGCTGACTTAACCGAGCTGCATGATTCATATAGATGAAAAGTGAAAATTAAGACATAACTAGGCGGACTAAGGGGTAGATGGATTGGAGTGGAGTATTTAACTGCACTAGTTAGGAACCTTTTGTAATCTAGGCCTGTGAGGTGAGGCCTTAAAATTGAGATTAGGGGAAAAAGTATAAATAAGTCAAGGGAATTTATTTTAAAGCAACTGATTGTATGTAAACACAAAGAAGGGAAAATCAAAGAAGCCTCTGAAAATTTGAAGTTTCTAGTCAACTATGAGATGAAAAGTCTTCAAACTTTCTGTGTATAAGTGTAAATAAGATTATGATTGACAGAGATTCGTTCTTTTTGGTGACTCCATTATGAATATTTAAATTCCCTACTTACTCTTTGGTAAACCAAACTCCATATTGTTGACAAATACTTTATGTATTTCAACCAGGAGGAAGTTTGGGCTGAGGCAGTTAACCATTATGTTCCCTTCTGTATGTTATTAACAAAACAACAACTTTGAACTTTCCTCTTAGTTGAAATGATGTCTGGAAATTGAATGACCATCCTTATGGCTGAGAGCATTCATTTGAGAAGAGCTTCATAAACATTAGTACTTGATTAGAACTTCTCAGCCTGTATGGTAAACCAAAAGTGGGATACAAAGGTTTACATACTCCCAGCATTTTTACTTCTTAAGGAGTTAGGAATGGAGGAACTTTTGTTATATTGTCATACTTTTATATAGGTGTTTCCATGTGACAGCATTCTCTGCCAGCTCTGCAAGAGAAAATAGAATTAAGTTGCTTATTGGTCAAGTTTACTGTTTGTTTTGAGCATAACAAGTTAAAATTTGACAGTATTCTTCCTAGTGTTGTCCATTGGCTTTCTATTCTAAGACAAATCTGTTGGCCTGTTTAGACCTTGGTCGACTCTCTAAAAGTGCATATTTAAATAATGACTTTAAATTTAAATATGACTTGTCCATCAGGGCATAGCAGATTACCTTAAGCAAACAAGTTAGAAATGCAGAGGTATTTTTTTTAATCTAAACTCTTAACTATATTTTGCAAATTTGTGCTTTTCTCCTATGTTCTATGTACCCTTTTGAAAGTGCAGAGGAGAAAACTCAAATGCATTTCCCTGAGATTACATATTGGGAGAAGAGCAAGGCAGAAGAAGTCCTCCCTGGAACATAAAGCAAAATCACCTCTGAGTCAGGGGTTGATAAACAGGAAAAGCAGTGAATCCTAAGATGACCTTAGAAAGTGGGAAATGGAACTACAGAACTATTAATTATTAGTTAGTGTTACTATTTCACTTTGAATATCCTAGCCAAGCATAGGCAAGATTTTCTGGGACACTCGTGAGAGAGGAGGTGGAATATGGTCCTGAAGCAGTTAGCAGCCTCTCACCTCAGCAGAACCCTTTCTCAGTAGGTCCGGAGAATGCACTTCTTAGCAGATGGAATGAAGGGGCTCCTATTAGAGAACATTTGTTCCCGGAAGAGAAGAGAGATTGGATTTTAATTGCGTTCCTTGTGTCTATCTCTTATCTTATCTTATCTCTTATCTCTTTTTAACATTGACTTTTTGGCCTCTATGATATCCTTGTCCTCAGCTCTGTCTGCTATTATTCCTGCCAATGTCTTGATCTTTCTAATTTTATCTGCTAATCTGGGTTTTAGTTAGGCTTATTGTATAAATAGCCATAACGTGAGCTTCTCAAAGGTAGACACAAGCTCACATAAGGCTAGTATTAATTCTGGTAGTAATAAAATCCCAGGCCCACAATCTCTTATCTTCCACTTAGAAATCTGAAAATCTTTGAAAACCAAGGTTTTAGGTATTTGGGTTTTTTTTTCCCCATAATGTGCCACAACTCATTAATTAGGCCATAAAACATAACATGAATTGAAGCTATTTATAATCTTTATTCCACTTAGTGTAAATGCTACTTTGTTTCACTACAGAAATACTCATATATTTCTTAATTATGTGGTACTGCTCAAATGTCTCACATCCAAGGGTTTGGATGAGATTTGTGGCCCTATGTAAATTTAAGCTCTTATTATTCTGAACGCTTTCAATTTAATCCTAATAGTGACCTTAATATGAGACTCTTCTTATCACCATTTTAAATATGCGGAAACAGAAGCACAAAGAGGTTACACCAGGAACCTCTTGGAAGAGCTGGGATTCGAAACCAGGCAGAGTCTCAGCTTTTAACTATATAGCTACATTGCTTGACTTTGGCTGGAAAAGAATGAATCTTTTGTTGTTGCTGTTGTTAGCTGTATTGCTAGATAGAAAATGTCTTGAGTAGATTTGTTCTCTGAGATTCGTTTGTTTTTGGTTTTTGGTTTTTTTTTTGGTTCAGCAGTATTCATTGAAGCAGCTCAGCAAATGAAACGAACATGGAAATAGCTTTATTTAACAGAACCCTGTATTAGAAGAGAATTTTAACTTTAGCTAATTAGCTAAAAGCTAGTTCTTTTTAAAGGACTACCAGAATTTAAACAGACTACCAGGATTAAACTTTAAAATTGTGAATTGGTGCCATCATCTTTGATGGTAACTTTGATAAATTGTCATTCTAATTGTTAAACTAATTAACAAGACTTTAAAAAGAACCGCACTTAAAATGAAAGTCTCAGAATAGTAATCTCTCTGGTGTCCCAGTTTAACTATTCTCAGACAAGATCTTCTTCTGAACTTGCCTGTCTTTAGTGTATACTTAAAATGTCAAACACAGAGTTTGAAGACAAATTGGTATTTCTGGACCACTTATTAGAGAAATTCACAATTGGTACTACAGAGTCTCTACTATTCAAGTCTTATGTTGAGATGTAAAAATTCAACTCTGATTGTTAAAATAAATGTTGAATTTTATTTATTTATTTATTTGAATTATATTTTAGTCAACATTTGAGTTTTCTCCCTCCATCTCTCCCTCCATCCTCCTCACTGGAGATACAAAGATGAGTAAGGCACATAGCTCTGGCACTGTTTCATTTGTCATTACTCTTTATTTTTGGGGGGCCTGACATGGTACCTGATACATATGAGGTGTTCAATAAATACTTGTTGATTGAATGTCCTTAAGAAACTTGTTGGCCGATAGGAGAGTTAGAGATGTAAAAATATATTTTTTTAGTTAAATGCATATGAATATATAACAGAAATAATTAGGAGAAATCTGTAATCACCAAGAAAGAATGAAGAAGTTTTAGAACCTCTCCATTAGTTTTTACCTTCTCTTCATACTAATTTTCATAATTTTAGGAAAGAATGTCATCACCCAGACATTCTTAAGAAAAATGAAGTGTGCTCTGGTTTAAATAATTTTCCTGTTTTTCTTTTTATCTAGATTCTCAGATGTTCGTTGTTTCTATGAAACCAGGCAGGAATTTAAATGCATTATGTTTTTAGAATTCTGAACTTACTTCTGTTTGACTGGCATTCACTCTTCTGCATTTCATTCTCTCACTTAATTAATCTCTTCCTTTCTAATCTGCTTACTAAAAATGAAGATTTAACATCAGGAGCCGAGCTCAGTAACTGATCAAAGGGAACTTTAAGATGCAGTCTTGTGGCGCAGTTTGGGCTGTTAATCTGCTTTCTAAAGGTGATGCTTCAAATGGTTTTTCTGTGCATGTGCATGGATTTTGTGAATGGTGGAGACTGTCTTTAAAATTGTGCCGTGGTGTGTAATGTAAAGTGAGTTTGTTCTGAGTGCTGTATGCCAAAAGATGGACTTGATAAAATGTTCTTAATTTCTAATGCCACCCTTTGACTAATGGTTCTGATAGCTAAGTTTTTGCTAAATAACATTTAAGATTATAAAAACAAAAACATTCCTGAAGTTTCTAAAGAAGTTTTAATTAAGTCGATCTTTGTAGTGAATTGCTTCATTCTAGTTCTGATCAAAGGTAAGGGAATTCAGGCTAAATCCACCTCTCTCCATAGGACTTTGATTTCAGCATCCTATCTTCTGTTATTTCCCTGTGCCTTTCTGGTTCCAGAATTAAGATTTTTCCTATTTAAGAGTTGCTTCTAATGATTTGGATTCTCCATAACTTAGGAAGCTTACCAAATTGGAATTAATTTCCAATCTAGTCATCTTGAATACTATTTAGAACACGGTGGGATATAAACTTAAAGTGTTACTTTATCTGGTATTTTCTTTCCTTTAAAGAAGGATTTTCCCTCTTAATCTGCTCTGTAATTCCTATTATGTCCCTTGTTAGCTTGCTATGGTTTCGTGTTGAATTAATACAGAGCTAACTAATCTTAATTTTTTTAACGAAAGTTAATCCTGTAGTCTGCCTACTATGTACTATAATGTTTAACTCCTTAATTTTGGATCTTTATAGGAACTGTGAAGACCATGGTTAAATGTTAGAAAATTAAGCATTTGATTTTTACCCTTTGTTTCTTTTTTTTTAATTAGAAAAAAAAATTTTTTTAAGATTTTATTTATTTATTTGACACAGGGAGAGAGAGAGATCACAAGCAGGCAGAGAGGCAGGCAGGGAGAGAAGGGGAAGCGGGCTCCCTGCTGAGCAGAGAGCCTGATGTGGGGCTCGATCCCAGGACCCTGAGATCATGACCTGTGCCAAAGACAGAGGCTTTAATCCACTGAGCCACCCAGGTGCCCCTAATTTTTAAAATATTTTAAAAGATTTTATTTATTTGAGAGGGATTGAGAGAGAAAGAGAGAGACATAGCAAGAGAGGGAACACAAGCAGAGGGAGTGGGAGAGGGAGAAGCAGGCTTGCCACTGAGCAGAGAGCCTGATGCAGGGCTCGATCCCAGGACCCTGAGATCATGACCTGAGCTGAAGGCAGATGCTTAATGACCGAGCCACTCGGGTGCCCCTATTTTTTATCCTTTGTTTCTTGCCTTCCTTTTTCTTCCTTCCTGTAGCCTGATCACCCAACACACACACACGCGCGCGTGCGTGCTGCTCATTAATTTTGGTATTTATTTGGTCCCTTTTCCTCCTGTTATGAAAGAATTATAGCTAATATTGGGCTTTCTTTTTGGTCTTTTTATTCAGTTAATATTGATGTTGACAACCAAAACTAAATAAGTTGTTAAAATTACTGTGATCATATTTTTCTTAATTTTTTAAAATTTTATTTATTTATTTATTCATTTTTTAAGTAAGCTGGATGTGGCACTCAACACAGAGCTTGAACTCAGGACCTGGAGATCCAGACCTGAGCTGAGATCAAGGGTCAGATGCTTAACCGACTGAGTCACCCAGACACCCTGTAATCATATCTTGATACCTATTTTCTGCCTTTACAGCAGCTTCTTGAATTGATTAAGGGCTATTTCAAATTCTTATTTCAAACTTGTCATTTTTGTTTTTTTGGTTTTTTTTTTTAAAAAAGATTTTATTTGAGAGAGAGAGCACGAGCAGGAGGAGGAGCAGAGGGAGAAGCAGACTCCCTGCTAAGCAGGGAGCCTGACATGGGGCTTGATCCCAGGACCCTGGACCCTGGGATCATGACCTGAGCTGGAGACAGATGCTTAACTGACTGAGCTACCCAGACATGCTCAAACTTGCCATTTTTGAATGAGATATTTATTTGGAAAAAAATGGTAATGATTATTAGACTCCTCAAAACTGATAGGGTAAATCTAATAACTTACCGGATGGCATTCTTAATAGCAATTCTATCACAAATTTGCTTAAACATTTTATCATAAAGTCTTAATTTCTTCTCAGAAGGATTGTAAATTTTATTAAGCAAAATAGATCAGGTGCAGATCAGAATCATTTCTTACTGTAGGCCTAGTTGGGCTACAGTTGGGCTTAGTTGTCTTTTTAGGTAACCATATTCCAATTATATTCAGCTCCTATGGAGCTCAAAGCTAGAGAGTGTTAATGGGCCAGAATAGTAAATATGCCACTTGTGAATCTGTGCACTTAAAAGCATGAACTATTAAGTAAGGATCAGGTTGAGATCCAAGCCAAATAATAAAAATATTTGACTAATGTTTTTCAAAGCAATTTATATCCATTATCAACAGAATCTTTTCACAGTGCTGTGAAGTATTAATATTAGTACAGTATCATTATTTTATGTTAGTTTTACATATAAGGATGTATATAGATGTATATGGATCCTTCAATCTGAGCTGAAGGCAGATGCTTAATCGACTGAGCTACCCAGACATCCACAAAGGGTCTTAAATCCTTTAAAGGTAGTATTTCCCAAACCTGACTGAGCCAAATAATGGAAGTTAGCTTAAGGCTCTACAGCAACAGAATGATAGGTCTAGGATTGGGATTCAGGTCAATATATCACAAGTCTTGTGGCCTTAGAAAAAAAAATCTTGGTGTATATTTTTGCTTCATCCAGATTAATTTCTCAGTGTCCCAATATATAGAAATACTAAGGTAGACTACTGGAGTAACTAAAATACTCTTTCTACAAGAGAGTGGAAGCCCCTTGGACAGTGTTTCTTTTCCTCGGCCGTGAAGTTAAATGAGCTTTTGAATTTAAATAAAACAATAATAACAATATAAGATTCCTGGGCTCTACCCCATATGTACTAAGACAAAATTTTTAGCGTATAGCATATGCATCTCTGTATTCAAAGGCCTCCAGGTTTCCCTGTGTTCAGTCAGGTTTGGGAAATATTACCTTTAAAGCATTCAAGACTTTTTGGGGGTGCCTGGTTGGCTCAGTCGGTTAAGCATCTGCCTTCAGCTCAGGTCATGATCTCAGGGTCCTGGGATTGAGTTCCTCATTGGGCTCCTTGCTCAGCGAGGAGCCTGGTTCTCCCTCTACCTGCCACTCTCCCTGCTTCTGCGATCTCTCTCTCTGACAAATAAATAAAATCTTAAAAAAAAAAAAAAAAAGCATTTAAGACCCTTTGAAGAAGACAAACAAGATTAAAACCATCATCATGATTATTATTAGTAGATGGGCAACTACTTGACAATTCCTTAAAAACAGGTAACTTTCAAGGGTATTTCACCTTGGTGGGACAAACTCCAAGGGGATGGCAAGTGGCAGGGTAAACTGGAAGGCATTACCTAGAGTGCACATGCTCAAGGAGACATGGAGGAGTCATGTGGATGAAGATAGAAAATGAACACCATTTAAAAATCTCCTCTTTGTAAACATGCAGAACATATCATAACTGCATGAGAAAAGTACAGTTTTTTTCCCCAACTCATTTGAGAGTAAACATGACAACCCAATGCAAAGCTGTAAAAAGAAAAATTCAAAGTGAGTTTTTTATACCGTTTCCCCTTAATATTAGAAGAACATCTTTTGGGATCCTGTTCTCTCCAAGGGAGAAGGATTTGATAACCATTCTGATTTCGTTGTTTATAACACAGACCATGCTTCTGTTGGAACTCATTCATAATATCATGTTGAAACAATCCTAAGCCCCTTGTATTTAATTATGGAAGGAAGAATTCTCAAAAACTTAAAGGAATTTCAGATCTTTTAAGGTCAAGAAGGAGTTTGGAGCATGTATATATTTCTTGATAGACTAGGAGCTGGCAGGTCCTGTCCCAGTGTACTCTTTATGTACTATGACTCTCAGAAACATAATATCATTCATATAGTGACTTTTGAATTCTAGCCCTCAATCTTTCACTTGTTCTACAATCTGACATCCCGATAAAAGCTGCACTTATCTTCTGTTACTTCTATTGCTCCATCTGGTTATTATCTTTCTGATAAACTTATATACTGTTTATTTTGTTTACTAGTTATTCCTCTGCTTTAGAATTTTGTCTGAAAACTTACCTTATTAACAAAGAATACATGGGTTTCACCAAACTAACAGATAGTTATATATAAATATTCATTTAGAAAAGGTATATCCCGGGGTGCCTGCGTGGCTCAGAGGTTAAAAGCCTCTGCCTCTGGCTCAGGTCATGATCTCAGGGTCCTGGGATCAAGCCCCGCATCGGGCTTTCTGCTCAGCAGGGAGCGGAGCCTGCTTCCGACTCTCTCTCTGCCTGCCTCTCTGCCTACTTGTGATCTCTCTCCTCTCTGTCAAATAAATAAATAAAATATTAAAAAAAAAAGAAAAAGAAAAGGTATATCCCACCTTGTTCCAGGACAAATTTTAACATGGCTTGTTAATAAGTTGATAAATTAAACATAGTGGCATAAGTAGGAAATTGTGAGAACTTAAAGTGGAACCAAGAAAAAGGCACTTTGATTAGCTTTTCAGTGTTCATAGATATATTTACCTTTTCAGTACCTCTTATAAAAGAAAGGTAGTAGTACCCTTTCTATAGCATTAATGATTAAGGTTTAGATCTGATTCTAGATTTGCCCAAAAGAATCCTTATGTCTGTTAAGGAAGGAACTACCATTTTCATAAAAATCTCTATTTTTGCAGTTTTGAAACTTCCTTGTCAACATTATATGGAATAAATCAAAGACCAATATTATAGCTTTATACTACTTTTTGTTTACATAAAAGTAAAAATTAAAAGTGAAAAGTGTACCTAGCCAAATCAGTAAAAAAGTTTTGTGTTATTTTTTGTAATAGTCATTTAAAAGTCACTTTAAAAGGCTTTTTTTCTTGCCATAATTACCAGTTTGAGTAGTAAATCCCTAGATAAAATTCTGGCTTTGACTACATCAGTTACATCTAGAGTATATTATATACTTTTATTTTTAAGAGGCCTGGATTTAGGATCATTTTTTTTTAAAGGAGAAAAAGTAAAATCTTAAATGAAAAAGCCCTAAATCAAAGGATTTGTAACTGGTACCAGTGTGGTCAAGATCGTTATCATTGGCTGTTCAACTCGGAAATAATTCATGCCTTTCTTTCATGATGTTAGGTTTTTGTTTTTAATTTAATGCAAAATTTTAGCTTTAAAAAATAATCAGCTGTATCTACTATGGTTCAAGTAAGTTGGCACCTGGGGTCTGAGTATTGCCCACTCAGCCTTCTTTCTCTTCCATCCCTCATCAACTTGGGAGATCCTTCCAAGGAACCTCATAAGGCATCCCAGAACATCTTTCCTAAGGAATTTTTTTTTCCTAGTATCCACTGCTTTCTTTTCTGAAGACTGTCACAGGCTAAGGGAACCTGAAAAGTCTAATAATTTGCTACTTGCTAACTGGTTAGTGCACATTTTGTGTAAATAGTTGAATCTTTAAAAAAGTGTTTAATGTCAGTGGGCTTACACAGTCCATCGTTTTCATATACCATATTGTAACAGAGCATAGTATAGCTAATCTAGGTCTAGCTCTGGGTAGCTTTCATGTTAAGGACACTAGGGTCATACTGAAGATAAAAAACACTAATAATTCCAATTTTTCCCCTCCTGCTTTTCTGTATCTCTCTACACTCCTCACTCTTAAACAGGACAAAGAACTTTGAATCTGGTAAGGCCTACAAGGCAACATGGGGAGACGGTGGAGACAACTCTCCTGGCAATGTAGTGTCTAAGCAGCCAGGCCGAGTGACAAACGGTCAGCCTCAACAAACAACCCCTGGAGCAGCTAGCGGTGGATACATTAAACGGTATGCCAGCTCCTCCTGATTTTTTTTTTTACCTCTTTCCTAAATGAATGGCTCATTCAGGAGGATGGGTGTTATTACACATGAATCCTAACTCATCAATTAGAAATAGTGTTTATTCTGTTTAAAAATGCACTTTAAAATCTGCCTTCTGACAAAATGTTGACTGGTTATTGACTTTCATTGATGGATTAACTTTTCTTTATATTTTTCAGTACTTTCAAAATTACCCAAGTAAGCATATTTTACTTCTATAAATGGGAGAATGTGTTTTAAAATGTATCATGCAGGGTGCCTGGGTGGCTCAGTCAGTTAGGCGTCCAACTCTTGATCTCAGTTTAGGTTTTGATCTCAGGATCGTGAGTTCAAGCCCCGTGTTGGGCTCCATGCAGGGCGTGGAGGCTACTTAAAAAAAAAGGATGTATCATCAAGAGTTAGGGGTTGGCCAGATCCCTATAAAGATAATGGTAAAGGTTCAGATAGTAAATATTTCAGACTTTGCAGCTACTCAACTCTGTTGTTGTAGGGTGAAAGCCAGCCATAAACAATATGTAAGTAGTGAATGTGGCTGTATTTGAATAAAACCTTATTTACAGAATCAGGTGGTGTTTTTGCACACTGAAATAAAGTTCTCAGACACCAATCTGAGTGGTTGTGTGGGGCTGCCTCTGCAAGGGAGAGCAGCAGCCGCGGAATCCTGCACATAGCTTTTATTTTGTTTTTTATCAGAAAAGCAAGGACACATGCCTGCAAGCATGAGAAAGGAGTACAGAGTGATGGCAAATATCTTGAAGCAGGCTTGCATTTTCCCCTATGTGTAGGGACACAGGGAGTCAGTCATGGGATGAGGGAGGAGCAGCAGGGAGTTTGGGCTGACAATCTCCAGGTACTGAGGGTTACATTCTTTCATAGCTCCTAACTTATGCCCTGCCCCTGGGGATCATGGAATCCTGCTCCTACCAGGCCATTCCGTTCAACAGCCCAAGAACAGGAACGCTGCTGATATTTCAGCTGCTTCCACACTCACTCCTTAGGGTTTACAGTATATTTTCCTCACCTATACCTTGCCCCAGGAGATCATGGGATCCTGCTCCTGCTGGGCCATTGCATTCAATAGCCCGAGAACAGAAATGCTGCTGATGTTTCAGTTGCTTCCACAATCATTCCTTACGGTTTATAATATATTTTCTAAGAATAACTCCATAAGGTGGCAGGCCAGTTTTGACCTTTGGACCAGAGTTTTGCAACCTGTTTTACAGCAGTGGTTCTTTAGACTTAGTGTGCATGAGTCACCTGGGGGTTTATTAAAACTAGAATGCTGGGGCGCCTGGGTGGCTCAGTGGGTTAAAGCCTTTGCCTTCGGCTCAGGTCATGATCTCAGGGTCCTGGGATCGAGCCCCACATCGGGCTCTCTGCTCAGCAGGAAGCCTGCTTCCCTCTCTCTCTCTCTGCCTGCCTCTTTGCCTACTTTTAATCTCTCTCTCTCTCTCTCTCTCTGTCAAATAAATAAAAATCTTAAAAAAAACACCAAAAAACCTAGAATTCTGGGATTCACTTCCACTCTGATTCAGTAGGTCTGTAGTAGAGTGTGAGAATTAGCATGTTTTCATGTTTAATAAGTTCTGAGGTAATGCCGTGATCACTCTTTGAGAACCATTGTTCTAGAGTTGTTTCTTCTCCTACATAGCTTTAAGACATTGTGCTCTCTTTGGTCCATCTTTCAGTTTTTACTATAGAATGTTTTTTGAGAATGGTAACCTACATTCCCATGGATCTAACACTTGCTGAGGTCATTTTGGTTACTTATTTTTATGAAAACTAAATCCAGATTTAGTCCATTTTATAATTCACCAAAAGGTACCAAATTAACTGTCTTTTTGTGGTAGTATAACTAATGATGCCAGAGAAGATGAGATGGAAGAGAACCTGACTCAAGTGGGCAGTATCCTAGGAAACCTAAAGAACATGGCCTTGGACATGGGCAATGAGATCGAGGCTCAAAATCGACAAATAGACCGGATCACAGAAAAGGTAAATGTTCCTCCATGTCATGGGAATTTGAGACACCCACAGTGCTTTAGTACCGGAAATCTGTGCTTGATACTTTGGGGGGAACAATAAGAGAAGATCTTGTCCTCACAGGACATGAGGTGGTAGTTCGAACACACTGAAAAATTATAGCCAGGTCTTCCTATTTCTTGTTCATGGGAATTGGTTCATTTTGAAACCAAGACCTTAGAATGAAGTGGTTTTATTTAAAATTTGACAAATGAACCTTAGAGTCTATTCTAACCTTTGGGAGGGCTATATTCCCCCCCCCCCCCCGAGTGAACGAGTTAGCTTTGGAGTTTTGTTACTAACAAATTAGTAAGTTCCTAAATCCTCATCTCATGAGTCAGTAAGTGAAAATCAATTCTGCAGAATGCTTCTTGTGGAGTGGACATGCAAAACAGGGTCCTGTGAGTAAAGAAAAAATGGAATTGCTTTTTTTACTTCACATGATATAAAAGATACTGAAAATGAAATTGTGTTCAGTGTTTTGATGTGCCATGTCTAAAAGCCATTCTTACTATTGTTATTTCATTAAAAATCTCAGGGTCCCTTAAAAGATGGGGTGAGTTTTTAAGGTTGGCTCTATTGAATCACTTAACAATGGGTTTCATGGAAGCAAACCGTGGTCCATAAGATGCTTCCAGAGCTGTCCTATGGGTTTACATATTACCCATCTTTTTAATTCAGATATTGATATAGATGGTGATACATCTGTGACAGAAATCTTGAGGAAGGTCCTTTCAGTCACTCTGGGTTAGACCTAGAGTAGTCTCAGATAAGATTCTATGATTCAGTTCAGGGGGACTCCCACAATGTCCACATCTATAGCAGAAAGCATTTTTAATTTCATTGCATCGAAAATGCCATTGATTGTAAGATGCATCCCAGTTAAACTATGAAAAATATCAAAGAATTCGTGATGTACTGGCAAGTTCTTCTGTTAAACTTTTGTCATGTTTATATTCCATTTTCCCAAATGAATTTCATGTTCTCTCTTCTTGCCGAAACTGAGTTGGTTTTGTTGTTTTTTTTTTAAAGATTTTATTTATTTCTTGGAGAGAGAGAAAGTGAGTGAGAGCAAAAGAGAGAGGAGGGTCAGGGGGAGAAGAAGGCTCCCTGATGAGCAGGGAGCCTGATGCGGGACTTGATTCCAGAACTGTGGGACCATGACCTGAGCCCAAAGGCAGTCGCTTAACCACCTGAGCCACCCAGGTGCCCCCAAAAATGAGTTTTGTAATGTAACTTCATGTTTCTGAATTTTATCAGTGTGTCATTTACTCCAGGTGTATGAAATTCAACTTTTATTAGCGTAACTTACCTTATAATGCTGATAGGTTTTTTTTTTTTTTTCCAGGCTGACACCAACAAAGATCGTATTGATGTTGCCAATGCCAGAGCAAAGAAACTCATTGACAGCTAACACTGCTGCTGTACTTCTTTATCGTGCATTCACTTCTCTAGCTCCTCCTTCAAAGTCATTACCTTTTCAGAGTTTGACATTTTGGTTCGTGCTCTTCTCAATCAGGAGATAATGTGCAACAAGGGCCAGGAGTATAGACCCCCTGTTCTTTTACGATCTCTTTCCCTTGAGGGTATACTAACTGCTTAACCTTCCTTCTAGTATTTTTTTTTCCGCTTGGTTCATAGTCTCAGATTGGTTTTTATACATCATATATAGTGTTACTTTTCATCCTCCTCATTTACTTTAGCAGGTTCTTTTGCTTTCAAGATTTAGAAGCATTGCCAAAGACAGCCATGAAGGAGTAAGCTGGAGGCAGGGGGAGTGAGCTCAAGGAGGAGAGGCAAGATATAAGAGGTTGTTACCTCAGTAAAACTGCAGGCCACAAAGCAAAAATTGCATAGCCACAGTAAAGAACTAGTGGGGTTTAATTTTTCATTTAAGTTGCAGTTATTGCCAGTTTAAGCTACTACTTGGTTTCGGAGCTTTTATACACAATATTTTTGTTATACATCACAATGTTATACATCACAACTTGGCAACTTCTGCTCCAAAAAAAAATAGAATGACTTTTTCAAAGTGGGCTTAGTTTCTGAACGTTTGATGATTTGTGTATGTACATAGACAATGATCCCATTTCATACTGCACCATACAGGAACACTTTGTATAAATGAATGACTTTTTAGTTTCACATTATTAGTAGTATCATGGTCCCATTACATACCTATTAACCTTGTAAATTTGTCATTAGTCTTTGAAGAAAAAATATGTAAATATGTATGTGTAACATGAGAATTTCTCTCTAAAGCAGGGCTTAAAATTTTTTTGAAAAAGTTTGACAAAATATATTACGTGAATTCAGATTTACCTCAATGTCAAGAATTATGTTTAGATAGGAAAAAAAAAACTTGTTTTGATCTCAGGTAGAAAAATAGTTAGATTGCTTTGAGTTTTTTGTAACTTTAGACTTTAAAAAAAGCTAGACTTTATTCTGTTTAACTAAAAGTGATTTGGAAAATTATGCCTTTGGTTTAATTATTGATGATTGCACTATCATTCAGTTAGCCTTGTGGATTGAATTATGTCTAGAATCACGTTTATTTAGATCCTGAACAGTGTTAGAAGAATCTGATTGGTATTTGTCACCTTTATTTAAGAACTAGTGTCTGCACACTTCAAAGCTATTAATGTGGATTGGTTTGACCGATAACCACTGCTTGATCTTTACAATTAAATTTTCTAACTACCTAGTGGAACCGTTCTTTCAAAAGGTAATATGTTTCCGTGACTCTTTGGTTGGGGCTGGGGGCAATAATTTCATCAGCTCTTAACAAACTGAATAAAGCAAAGGTCCTTATATCAAGAAGCACTCTGCTGGAAAGCTGCCTTTAGCACCTTTCCCATTTTTTATTGGAAATACTGACAGGACTTTTCTTCCTATGGTTTGTCATGAGGGTCATTTTAATTATTATTAGTCTCTTACTTATCTGAGCTTTAATACACTAATGATTGAAAGGATGTTTATGCACTAGAACTACAACCCACTTAGTGAGGATACTGTTAACATGAGAACTTTCATAGGCTGAAGAGGAAATATTTAGTGAGATTCAGTCAGGTCCTCTGGAATAGAAATGCTCCATGCCAAAAGGAATAGTTTGGCAGGTGGTGGTAAAAGTGTAAAGAAAGTATAAAACATTGGGGATTGAGGGGCGCCTGGGCGGCTCAGTGAGTTAAAGCCTCTGCCTTCAGCTCAGGTCATGATCTCAGGGTCCTGGGATCGAGCCCCGCATTGGGCTCTCCGCTCAGCGAGGAGCCTGCTTCCCCCCATCTCTCTGCCTGCCTCTCTGCCTACTTGTGATCTCTCTCTCTTGGTCAAATAAATAAAATCTTTAAAAAAAAAAACCAAAAACATTGGGGATTGTGATATACCTAAATGCCCTTACTTAGAACATTAAAAAAATTTTTTTTATGTTATGGCTAAAGGCCATAAAGATTCTGAGGATACCAAAATGCTGTCCCCACAATATAATTGGTTAGAAGTGTAAGCTAAGGCACTCAACTATATGAATTTACACTGTGCCACTTGCTGAGACTGTAAGCCCATTTCTTTGCCTCAGTTTCCTTGTCTGTAAATGGGGATTAATAATTCCTCCTCCATAGAGTTGTCACGAAAAGTCAGTGTGGTGATGCCATGTAAAGAACTGAAAGCAGCACCCAATAAATGTAAGAGCTTAATAAATTATAGTTGCTATTCTGTCTTGGGTGGAGCTCTTTTTGGGTCAAGAATCCATTTGTGAATTTGATGGAAGACAACTTAGCCTGTCTCCCCAGAAAAATAGATAAACACAAACATGAATCACGCATAAGTAAGAATCACCCATCAGTAGGTCTTGAAAGCCTATCTATGGATACCAGGTTATAAATGGCTCCAAAGCTTCTCCTACTGAGAAAGAAGAGGAATGAGGCCATAGAAGTTAGGTCCATATGCCCTAGAAATACAAGCTGTTGACTTAAAGCCTTTTCTGATTTTCTCCTGTAACATTGTCTGGAAATTTGTTTCCATCACTTTTGAAAGATAGTAACTGAAAGTGGTTAACACAAGCTCTAGAGTCTAACCACCTGGTTTCAAATTTTGCTTTAGTCATTTACTTGTGTGATCTTGAGCCTAACACTAACCTATAACTAAGGAGTTCAAAAATAGTATCACCCTCAATTTCATTTTTTAAACTAAGCTCCTTCAAGTTTCCAGTCTTATAATGAAGTGGTATTTATCACCAATAGTTATGCCTGTTTCTTTCTTCATCCTTGTTTTTTTGTTTTAAATATTTATTTGTCAGAGAGAGAGAGAGAAAGCACAAGCAGGGGGAGCCAGCAGGCAGAATGAGAAGCAGGCTTGGGCCCAAGTACTACTGCACCTTGATTCTAGGACCTGGGATCATGACCTGAGCCAAAGGCAGATGCTTAGCCAACTGGCCACCCAGGCTTCCCTTCCTTCATCCTTGTTACCACACTTCAGCTCTAAATCTTTTCATGTCATGTGTGAATTATGAATTTCCTCTTAACTGAGATATTCTATATTCAATTGCACTTAGAATTAGTTTCTTTAAATATTATTTTCTTAAAGTCACTGTCTTATCAAAATTCCAGGTTATCCCAATTACATTCCTAATCAGATTTGTATTTCTCAGATTGATATTCAAGTTACTTATTCTCTAGTCATTTGTTTTCATCCTTTTTTTTTTTAAAGATTTTATTTATTTATTAGAGAGAGAGAGAGAAAGTGAGAAGAGAGCATGAAAGGAGAGAAGGTCAGAGGGAGAAGCGGACTCCCCACAGAGCTGGGAGCCCGATGTGGGACTTGATCCTGGAACTCCAGGATCATGATCTGAGCCGAAGACAGTCGCTTAACCAACTGAGCCACCCAGGCGCCCCATGTTTTCATCCTTTTTAATGTAGTATTTGCTCCAAGCCTCTGTTTCTATACGACTTGCTAACTTCTGTTTTAATGCCCTACAGGTGAAATAAATGGCACCATTTATTGATTGCTTACTCTATCATGGGCATTCTTCTAAAATGCCTTTATGTATCTTTTTACCATATCCTCATAACAAATCTGAAAGGTTGGCGGTATTTGCCATATTACAGATGAGCACAAATTGCTCAAATTCACAAAACTAGTAAATGACAGACTGTGTATTCAAACCAGGATCTTTCTGACTCCAAGGCCCAGGATCTTAATATACTACACTGACTTCCAACCAAGCTCTAAAAGAATGTGGGTGACCTAGGGCTGGTGGTCAAAAAAATATGGGTCTCCAGACCACACACAGGTTAACCAACTTTGTTATGTTGGCTTATAGGTAAGTGAATACTTGTGCTTTATAAATCGGGGCATGTTACTTTACATAGTTCCTGCCCACAAGTAGCTCATTCTAGGAAGAGACAGATCAATATACTGCTATCATAACAGATGGGAAGCAATTAATTTGGCTTAGACTTAAAATGGGTTTTAGATAGAAGGAGCATGTTGAGTGAGAGAGGGCGTTCCTGACTCAGCAAACAACATAAAGGCAATTACAGGGGAGACAACTGTGGGTTTAAGAGCAGAAAAATCTGGTATGACTGGGGAGGTTAAATGAGAATGAAGAAAGGGTCTCTGGAAATAAGGCTGGGTCGAAGTTGTGAAAGCTCATAGTCACTGATTCTCAGAGATGGGGGATATTTTTAACTCCAATTAGTAATTAAATGTCTGGGGACATTTAAGTTGTTTATTTTAGAAGTTCTGATTTATTAGATGTTAAGCACTGATAAAAAAAAAACAAAAACAAACCTAGAGAAACATTGTTTAGTAGACCAAAAAGATTAAGCATTGAAGTTTACAAAAAGCAAGACTCAGTTGCTAATGATAAACTGGCATCCCATCCCTCCCCATGTTGAGAAACAG
The DNA here is from genome assembly GCA_028533885.1 of Nasua narica. Classification (NCBI taxonomy): domain Eukaryota; kingdom Metazoa; phylum Chordata; class Mammalia; order Carnivora; family Procyonidae; genus Nasua; species Nasua narica. The sequence continues at coordinate 51,093,650 of CM052797.1, read as the reverse complement.
AAAATAACATGGGAAATATGGAATACCCGGATCAGATTTCAAGAGAGATTTACTTATATAAACACTAAGATGTTGTGATCTATTGCTTAATGGTTAAACTAGGTTTATAAAACTAGAACTGACAATACATGCTAAATTGCCCTGGCAAAGACAAAACCTCAGAACATTAGAGTGGTAGTTACTGAAACCTGAGGTTATCTGCCTTTGTACTTTTAGATTCTCTTAATAAGCATGGTTCCAGTACTGTAAGATGCTTATCAGTCACTTGAAGGCATTTCAGTACTACTGCACCTTAACAAGAACATGAAACATTTCTTTCTAATCAGTTTACTTTCAAACAAAGGGCCACACACAGGTTAAAGTTCTGTCTTCTTCCTTTGAAGGATGAACCCTTTCTCCAGCCAAAGTTCATTAAAAATTCTTTATTTAGTGTATTCTCTCATCCAGAGAATAAACTTTATAAACATAGGTTATTTTAAAATATTGTAGCAGTAGTTTTTTGATTGGTAATTTGATTAGAATTATAAATATAAAAAGGGAAAAGGATTACCAGAAATAAGACATTATTTCTAACAAAGCTTCAGGAAAATCTTGTTATGACAACCCTTTGTATCTTACAAGTTTTGCATATATGGTTTTAGCTCTTCAGAGCCCCTTACCAATAAGGCACATGCAATAGTAAAAAATTTGCTACTGCAGCCTTGGTTGGGAACATCTCTTAGTGTTGTGTTGGTGCTTCTCTGACAAAGTCCACTTTTAATCAAGACAGTCATATATTAATGTACATTCTAAATTCCAAGTATAAACACTGCAATTGAACTGATGGACTGAAATAAAATCATAAGCCCTTAGATTAACCATAGTAGCCTCTCACAAATTATTTAAATTTCATAAAAATATGAAATGTTAACAGAAGTGGAATGGCAACTGACTTTATGAAAGCGCTCATACACGGAAACTAAACATGAAATTTCAAGCTGTGATATGGAGTGATTCCATTACCAAGCAGCATCCCTCATTGTGTAAATAGCAATGAGCTACTGATTTTCTTAAAGCCAGACTAATGATGGTTTTGATGATCAACACTGTCTATCCTATCCATGACTCAACATGGAGGACTCTCACTGTCCCTTGATTTTTTAGCTTGCTTAAGATGAGCCCTGGAAGAAAAAGATCACCGAAATATTATCTGCGGGAGTATCAGCTCCTTGCTGCAGATAATCCTTGACAACAACAGGAGCCTCTGATTCAGCCAGATTGCAAGAGATTCCATGTCAGTGTCCCGTAAGTTTCCTGTGCTCCTGGAGAACATCATGCAAACTTCTTCTTAGTGGCCGTGAACCTCTCCATGTACTAAAAATCATAAAAGAAGAATATAGTATTTTGGCATATGCAAGTATTAGCCTATTTTTTTAATTAGGATTTTGTGAATTTTTTTATTTAGGTTTTTATTGGCTATGATCTCTCATTTCCTATAAAAATTGACCTATTGTAAATGCAAATTTAAAGCACATAGCTTTGGTTTTTCCCTTATATTTTAACAGGACATCCATCAAAAGACAAAAATGCTTTACAATAAGCCACTTGGAGGAAAAGTTACCTTGGCACAATACCATTTGGCTGATTTTTAGAATCACCTCCAAAATGAGGAATAAAGCCTGTTGACATAAACAGGATTATGCATACATCCTGTAGCTATAAACATTCATGTGGTTTCACTATCATCATCTCTGGAACAGTGATGAAGTACACTAATACATACCTTATCATATCCTTCCAGTTCTCGAAGTTTCTTTATTTCAAAAAGGTTGCCTTCCACAGCAAGCAGGCAGATCTGGGAATCACTGAGAATGCTCTGTGGAAGCATGCTGAGCTCAAGACAGTTTTCTTCCAGGCGAAGAACTTTAAGGCGAGGACAGCAAGAGATCTTTACTGAGATCTGTGATATCTATTCAGCAACAACAAAAAAGAATCATAGGAAAAAGTGTAAGCACTACTGGAATTTTTTTTTTTTTTTTTTTTTGGTTTTTGGTTTTGTTTTTTACTAAATTAAAAACTTGACCATTTGTCCTTGTTCTTTTGCCACCTCCATTTTCTCACCACCTACTCATTCCCAAAGCCTGTGCTATCTAGCTTCTGTTACTCCTCCTCCACTTTTTGGAAAAAGATGCTGTTTGAAGGTTACCAGTGGCTTTTTAGAAACAAAAATGTTCTAATAAAAGCACTGTTCATTACAGAAAATTTGAGAATCAGGTTTAAAGAAAAAAGTTAACCTCTAATCTGCCACCATAAACATTTTGGTGCACTTACATTTACTGCCAATCTTTTATGTGTACACAGATAATAAGCCGCTATTCTGCCAAAATCAAGGATTCACTGTGCTAACTGTATTAGATTTGACTACCATCTACCACTTCTTTGAAATTCCTCTTGTACCTAAATGATGGATTTTTTTTTTTTTTTTTTTACTTATTCCTGATTTTTGGCTCCCCCAGCCTTGTTCCTACGGACATTTTTCAAGCAGCAGTCTAATATTGAATATTGGATCTTCTTCCTAAACTTCCTTCTAAAAAGCTCATCCTTTCTTAAAGCTATCACTTCTATTAAGACCTGAAAAATCTTTATCTACATTCATATCTGCTCACGTCTATTCTACTCCTATGTGTCTAAATTTTAGTAAAACATTTCTGTTGGGATGAGCCACATCATAATCAACTCAGCTTACGCACTCAGTAGCACCACTCTTCTTTTAGGTCCTTGGACAATTACCTTTGATTCAGTCACCTCTTTTGCCCTTTAAATGCTCCGAGTCACCAAATTATATTTACTCTGCCTGGTATTTCAGACCCATCACCTGGGAACTTGGTAGAAATATAAATTCTCAGGGGTACCTGGGTGGCTCAGTCAGTTTAGTATCCAACTTTTGATTTCGGATCAGGTCATGATCTTAGGGTTGATATGGAGCCCCACGTTGGACTCCACATTCATCTGGGAGTCTTCTTGAGATTCTCTCCTCCTGCCCCTCCCCCTGCTTGTGTGTTCACGTGCAAGCATGCTCTCTAAAAAAGATTTTTTTTTTTTTTAAGATTTTATTTATTTGACAGAGACAGCAAGAGAGGGAACACAAGCAGGGGGAGTGGGAGAGGGAGAAGCAGGCCTCCCACCAAGCAGGGAGCCTGATGGTGGGGCTCGATCCCAGGACCCTGGGATCATGACCTGAGCTAAAGGCAGATGCCTAACGACTGAGCCACCCAGGCGCCCCTTATTTTTCTTTTAAGACTTAATTTGTCTGAGTGCATATGCGCACAGGGGAAGGGCCAAGCTGAGGGAGAAGCAGGCTCCCTGCTGAGCAAGGAGCCTGATTCAGGGACTCAATCCCAGGACCCTGGGATCTTGACCTGAGCCAAAGGTAGATGCTTAACAGACTGAGTCACCCAGGCGTCCCAATAAAATCTTTTTAAAAAATGTAAATTCTCAGACCCCATTCCAAACCTACTGAATCACAAACATGGAGGGTGGGGACCCAGTGAGGTCTTCACAAACACTTCTGGTAAATGTGGTGCACACTAAAATCAGAACCAGTGTTTATAGGGCAACATCCTAGGTGAATGGGATGACTACGCAACTAGTACTTAAACGTTTTCCCAGAAGTTTTTTTCAAATCAACTTTTTTCCCAAAAAGCTCAACATACAAGAATACCCACTTTCGGGGGTGCCTGGGTGGCTAAGTCAGTTAGGCATCTGCCTTCAGCTCGGGTCATGATCCTGGGGTCCTGGGATGGAGTCCCACGTTGGGCTTCTTGCTCTGCGGGGAGTCTGCATCTCACTCTCCCTCTGCCTCCGTTCCTCCCTCCCTCTCTATCTCATGAACAAATAAATAAATATTAAAAAAAAAAGTATCCACTTTCATGGAAATGGTGAGGCAATCTCAAAGACAGACTGAATTTTATCACAATGTAAGATTACTACAATCTAGAGCAGTTTTATAAAATAAAACTTGGCAGTGACTGAAATCTTATCTTTGTGGTTCAATATGGTTGCCACATATGGCTCTTGAGCACTTAAAATATAGCTAGTGGCAACAGAGGAACTTAATTTTTAAATATAATTTAAATGAATTTTAACAGCCATGTGTGGCTGTTGTATTGGACTGTGCAAATCTAGAAATGCAGGCACTAAAAAATTAAAGGCCACCTAGTCTCACTATGTTTAATGTTTCATCATTTAAGCCTTATGTCTTTTTTTTGAAAAGATTTTTATTTGACAGAGATCACAAGTAGGCAGAGAGGCAGGCAGAGAAGGGGGGGGTAGCAGGCTCCCTGCTGGGCAGAGCCCGATGTGGGGCTCAATTCCAGGACCCTGAGATCATGGCCTGAGCCGAAGGCAGAAGCTTTTAACCCGCTGAGCCACCCAGGCTCCCCAAGCCTTATGTCTTGACCAAGGATTATTTCTCCAGTCAGATACTTAGAAACCAAAGACCTTCCAAAGTAATGGAAACCAATTTCAAATATTTCAATTAAAGCTGTCCAAGAATGATATGGGTCAGAAAGCCTGTCAGTTATGAATTTTCAGTAAAAGCAGGACACACTTGACAAACATGTCAAAAAAGGGACAATGAGGGTGCCTGGGTGGCTCAATTGGTTGGGCAACTGCCTTCGGCTCAGGTCATGATCCTGGAGATCGAGTCCCACATCAGGTTCCCATCTCCATGGGGAGTCCGCTTCTCCTTCTGACCTTCTCCCCTCTCATGTTCTCTCTCACTGTCTCTATCTCAAATAAATAAAAATTAAAAAAATCTTTAAAAAAAAAAAGGGACAATGAATTATCTCTTTTGTCCCAACTCCAAGATCCTATGAGTTAAAGCCCCTTTTCCTTTCTACCTGACATAGCTCCCTGCAAGATGATTAGAGGCATATTTGAAGAGGCTCTGAATTCTTCAAGATTTGTGAGACAGTTTAACTTTTGAAATTATCTTACCCCATTACTCATCCCACTCTCCTAAAAACACCTACGCAACACACACACACACACACACACACACACACACACACACAGAATGCCTCAACTAATTCCATGGCACTTTGAGCTTTTAAATTAGTCCAGACCATAGACTATACCGCTCATCTAGCTTCTGATACCCAGCTCCATGACTACAGTTTAGAGAAGAACGGATTATACAGGAGACTGTAAACCCACATGATGTAGGGAAAAAACCCTTAAGCTCTAGACCTGGTTCTGGTTGAGATTGAGTTCGATGACCTGCAGCTCCCCTACTGTGTCAGGTATGCTCCGAATCTGATTCTTGGAGAGATCCAGCACATCCAAGTGCCGGAGGTTACAGAGTTGTGGTGGTAGTGCTCCTAGCTGGTTCCCAGAGAGGCTCAGGGTCTTGAGGGCTGCCAGTTGCCCAAAGGTAGATGGTAGCTCTCTCAAGTGATTGTTGTTCAGGCTTAGCATCTCTAGTTTTTTCAGGTTGCCTAACTCCTCAGGAAGAACAGCTGGCAAAGAAAAAAATTAAAAACCTGAATCTGATACAGCTGAGACACACCTTAGACAAAGTTTAGAAAAAACTATATGGCTGCCTTATATGCCTCCTATCAATACACATGAAATTCCCACATTTTGTGCCATTTTTAAGTATTGCATTTTACCAACATAGTCTTCAGAACGTGAGGGTGCCGTCAAAATACAGGAACGCATTTGTGTGTATATTGGACTCCTTTTGTAAAAGGACCTCTGCAGAATCCGACAGCAATTTTGTGGGATTTGTTAGGCTCCCTCTTCCCATTCGATCCCCCTTTTTAAATTTGCAAAATTAGCTCTGTTTACATTACATCTCAAAGATGGTCTTCCCTTTCAAGTCCAAATTAAGTCAGTACCAACCATTACACACAGGAGGAGGCGTGTAGATGTAATTACAAGAGAGAGCTTCAAGCACTCTGACATCCTCCTGCGTCTTGAGCTCTCGAGCGGTTTCATAACAACAACAAAAATCAGCTTGTAAGAGAAAACCACCCTTCTTAACAGCTGATCACTAGCAAAAGCTTCCCAGGCGCAAAAGTCATACTCAGTTTGTTGTTGTTCAAGGAGAGGCTCTTCAGCACAGTGAACTTTCCTATAATCATAGGCGGTAGGCTCTCGATCTTGTTGTTGGACAAGTCGATGGTCCTCAGATTGCTGGTCAGCTTCTGCAGCTCTGAGGGGAACTGGAGAAAAGGGTTCACAGCGCGAAGACTCCCTCACCGATTAACCTCATCACCACCCTCCCTCCCGTCCCTCTCCCTTTAATTTCCCTGGCCCATCCCCTCCCAGTCTCACCTCGGTCAGCCCACGGTCCTTAAGCTGAAAGACACCGGTTTTCTGCGCGGTTTCCACATGAGCGCGGAGGGCACTGTTTCCCATCCTAGGGCCGCGGCTCAGGTCCCTGCAGGAAGGAAGCGCAGCTGTCACCGCTCAGTCCAGACACCCAGCCACCCCATCCGCCTCTCGGCTGGGTCTCTTGGCCAAGCTGTCACCTCCTGCCGACTCCTAGATCTTGGAGACCAACTAAAAGTGGCAAGGAAGAAAGGGAAAACAGCCCGACCACCAGGCCCAACAGCTTTACAGCTGTTCCGAGGCCTGACGCCGCTACAACCTACGAAAGATCAGGGAGCGCTGGACTGGTCTCCTACCCCTCAGCTCACAGCCGGCTCAGCAAGGGAAGACCCGCGGCCCGCGCTCGCCCGGGATGCGCTCCCCAGGCTTCCGCCCGGGCTGAAACGCCCAGTGACGTCATCGATCCGCGCCGCGCGTTAGCTGCGCGTTCCACTCACTCTTCGCGCGAGTCGGGGAGGTGGGTCCCAGCCATGGCTGCTGCGAACCCTTGGGATCCCGCGTCTGCGCGGAGTGCTGCCGGGCTACTGCTGGACCATTTCGTAGCTTCGGGGATGGTCACTCAGGTGCGTGGGCGGTGATGGCGTCATTAAGGGGGTGCCGGCGGTGGCGACAGAAGATGGCTGTGAGGTGGTGGTGCTGGGCAGCGGGCGTGTGTGTGAGGGTGCTGGGTGGGGGCTGTGGTGGAGTAGAGGCCGATGGCGGCCCTTCTAGGCAACAGTAGTGACGGTTCTGTAGTGGTTGTGCGAAAGCGGGGCTCCGAGCAGAGGATGTTTCAAGTGTCTGCGGGCGAGTTATCCTCGGTCAGTTCGTGAGGGACAATAAAGATCTGTCTTCCCCTCTTTTTCTCACCCAGTGATAGCGCCTCTATATAGTAATAGGTGCCAGGGTTGGGAAATATGATTAAGTGTTTAAACACAAACCCTCCCAAACGCTTGTTTGAGGTATTGAAGCACATATGGGACGGGAGATGCTGGGTACAGGAGAGCTGCAGGGAAAGCATGCAACTTTTAAGTCAAAAAAATAAAGAAATTTTTTAAAAGGTTGAGAAAGACCCGGAAGACCTTGGAACGTGAATGCAGGAGGGGAGTAATTATCAGAGAAGAGGCAGATTAGTCTCAGCTTTTTAGTTGTAGTTTTAGGCTCCACAAGAAGAACATGTTCATATGCCAAAGTGAAAGCCAATAAAGGTAGAAATTAAAGATACGAGGGAGTAATGGAATCCAAGTGGCAGAAGTGAAAAGGGAATGGGGAAAGTGAGATTGAGCGAAAGAAATTTTGAGATAACGAGCAAGTTGAGGGTTTTCGCTAAAAAGAAACGGGAAAGTAGAAAGGTAAAGTCATCCGCAGAGATTAGCTGTACGAACATGATGGAAGATTTATGAAAAATACGTAACTTTGTATGCTTAGGAGAGTCATTAGAGAATTGTACCTTACACTGTTGTTTTTTTGGGTTTTTTTTAAAGATAGATTGATTAAAGAGAGAAAGTGGGTGGGGAGAGGCAGAGGGAAAGAATCTCAAGCCGATCCTTTGCTCAGTTGAGCAGGAGGTTGGGGCTGCATACCACGACCTTGAAATTAGGACCTGAGCGGAAAGCAAGAGTGGGAGGCTTAGCAGCGGGAGCCACTCAGGCCCCACTACGGTACACTATTTTTTAAGATGAAGAAAGTAAAGGGGCGCCTGGGTGGCTCCAGGCCACCCCTTGGTTAAGCCTCCAACTCTTGACTCTTGATTTTGGCCCAGGACCCTCGGATGGAGCCCCTTGTGGGGCTCCGCGCTCAGCAGGAAGTCTACTTGTGTTTAAACACAAACCCTCCCAAACGCTTGTTTGAGGTATTGAAGCACATATGGGACGGGAGATGCATATGCATACTCTTGAAAGAGTTTAAACTTCTGATGAAGAATTCTTGTAGATTAACTGAGGTTCTAGTAACCAGACCTGAAGGATTTGGTGGGGGGAGGAGTACAAATATGCATTGGAAAATAGGCAGAACATAACTACAGCACTTCACCACTTCTCGCCTTCTCTTACCTCCTGTTTTCTTCCTACCAAATCTCCCGGTAGTCTCACTTGCATTGTTTAGTACTGTACCAAAGTAATTTGGTAAACTCATACTGCAAGACATTTGGGACTTATCCCTCTAGTGTATTGGTAGAACCAATAAACACCTAACCGAATTTTGACATTGATAAGTCAGCTGTTTGTTGGGGTAGAAGTCTGTTTTTTGGTTTTTTGTTTTTTAAAATTTTTTTAATTTATTTGACAGAGGAGAGAGAGATCACAAGCGGGCAGAGAGGCAGGCAGAGAGAGAGGGGGTAGCAGGCTCCCTGCTGAGCAGAGAGCCCGATGTGGGGCTCGATCCCAGGACCCTGAGATCATGACCTGAGCTGAAGGCAGAGGCTTTAACCCACTGAGCCACCCAGCCGCCCCCAGTAGAAGTTGTTTTGAAGAGGATCTTCTAGTGTCCTTTAAGTAGCACTAATTAGACAGTTACCTGTTTTGCCTACTGGTAAAATCTGCCAATCCATAGCTCTTTAAGACCATCTTACAATCTTACTACATAACTAGTCCCAATGAGAAAACTTTACAGATTTGTAGTATGATTTTACTTTAAGCAAACTTTACATATGAAGACCTATTTTTATTGGCAGGATTTAGCATTGGTTCTTTCAAAATGATGTTATATGATCTCTTTAGTCTATCCCTTAAGTGCATATCATCCCATGTGCATTAAAAAATCAAGTGATGCTTGAAATTGTGATATGATACAACTCTTCCAGAAAACATAGCTTGTTTGCCTTTTGTTTTGATCTATCCATTGGGGAATGATTTAGTGAAAGAAAGGTATAGCTAACTCTCTGGAGGGTGTTTGTTTTCATTTATGCCCTAGGACTGCTTTAATGGCCTTACATCCTAGCTATTTTTCTAGCAAGCTTTAGTGAGTCATGGTAGTTCAGTCAAATACATACACATAAACTATATAGAGATATATATAGACATTATTTATGTGTATGTTTATATCTGTCTTATTTTCTCAGTGTGTCCTGCCCACCTCTATATTCCCTCCGCCATTTTTAAAATTTAAAATTTAAGCCTCTGCTTTTAATTTCTCCGCTATACTGCCTCCCTTGTAATGTCCCTCAGCTCTCATTCAATGTGAAGTAGAAATGACAAAAAAAAAAGGTTGCCCCAAAACACAAATTTATAATATATATACTTTGTACACAGTGTTATCAGGATTTGTATATTACACATAAAAATCTTGGATTTCATCTTCTTGTGCCTAGCAACAGAATGAACAGAAATACCTTAAACAGACTCCTTTTTTCAGGATTCTTTCATTTTCAGTATCTCTTTACCCTACTGGCATGTAAAGTATATAATATATAATGGCAGTGGTCAACAGTAAAAACTTTTCTGTAGTCCCCAATCCTTGCCTTTTATTCGTTTTTTTAAGATATAAGGCCAAGTCACAATCCTCAAATAGTTAGAATTTCTATTTTATTAGAGAAATTTGGCTACTCTTTCTTTCCTCTCTCCTTTTGGCTCTCACTTTTCCATTGGTTTCTCTTTCATGTTCTTGGCTAAGCTCCATCACTCTGCTATTGAACCTAACAGTTTACTAGTGTTAGTTTGCATGTGTTAGGTTAAGATTAGCATATACACAAGGTGGGGATGAAGAGATACGAGACTCTGAGTAAGTTACAGTGAGAAATGGGAGATGTTTTACTTTTCATTTACCTTCTTACCTAAGAGAGAACAGAAAGAAGAGTGAGAGTTATGCCGATATGATGGAAATTCAGTAGATTAGATTCATCTTCATTTCAGCCATGATATATATTTATAGAATGAAGTTAAATACATGCTTTGCTCTCCGAAACCTCAGTTTTGCCATCTGCAAAATAACTTGTGTTATCTTCATTGAGTGGCATATCTATCTGTCCAGTTACTAGGGATCCTCAGAGTCAGTATTGACCTAACTTTATCCCTGGTACCCCATATCAGCCAGGATTTATCAATTTCATCTCTCTAGGGATTCACATCTCTATCTTCCTTTTCCTTTTTAATGGCTATTAACTTAATCCACATTCTTATCTTCTCACCTGGAATGCTGTAGTAGCCACTTGTCTAAATATTCAACTTCCAGTCCCATCTCTCACCTAATGTTTGTTTGTTTGTTTTTAAAGATTTTATTTATTTATTTGACAGGGAGATAGAGAGATCACAAGTAGAGAGAGAGGGGGATGCAGGCTTCCTGCTGAGCAGAGAGCCTGATTCGGGGCTGGATCCCAGGACCCAGAGATCATGACCTGAGCCGAAGGCAGAGGCTTTAACCTCCAAGACACTCAGGCGCCCCTCTCACCTAATGTTTTTGTTTGTTTGTTTTATGTTGGCTAGTTACCAGAGTGATGGGGGTTTTTTGTTCGCTTTTTAGTGCTGGGTTTTTTTAAAATAGATTTTATTATTTATTTGAGAGAGAGAGAGCATGAGCAGGGTGAGGGGCAGAGGAAGAAGCAGACTTCTCTGTTGAGCAGGGAGCCCGATGGGATGCTCAGTCCCATGCAGGGCTCGATCCCAAGGTAGACACTTAACTGACTGAGCCACTCAGGTGCCCCAGTGGTGGGTTTTTTGCTGGTAAAATACTCATAAAACTTACCATGTTAACTATCTTAAAGTGTACAATTCAGTGGCATGAAGTACAGTCACAATGTTATGAAACTATTATCAACCCCAGTGAAAACCCCATACTCATTAAGGAGTCACTTCCCATTCCTTACTGCTCCCCACCTCGTTAGTTTTATTTTCCATACTATCCCCATTAAATTTCTAAAATATATATTATATATCTTCATGTTACTTCTTCACAAGGAAGCCTTGAATTACTCTCATTTCCTGCATTATAATTGCTTGTCATAGCTATCAAGATCTTCCACAATTATGTAGGAAACTATGTTTTCAGATTCCTCTTCCCCTTCTTTTCACATATATGTTAGTACTAGAAAGCTTTTCCTTCCCATCCATCCTTCAGTCTTCAACAGCCTAACTCAGCCTAACTCATTTAGGCCTAATTTATAAGCCTAAATGCTTATAAAATTGGTTATCATTGGTTAGCCAATTTTTGCTGTTAAGGACCAGAAGGTAAGTATCTGAGGCTTTTAGGTCAATATGGTTGTATCTTGTCTATTGTAGTATGAAAGAAGCCAGAGATAATAAATAAATGATTGGGTGCAGTTGAGTTTATTCTGGATCCTGATATTTCAATTTCATGTTGAACATGTGTCACAAAATACTGTTTTTATTTTTTCCCCCAGCATTAAAAAATTAAAAAACCATTCTTAGCTTATGGGCTGTACAAAAACAGGCAGTGGGCTGCATTTAGTTCTTGGACTGTCATTTCCCAACCCTTTTCCTATAAGATCTCTAAAGATCTCTAAATGTGCTAATATTCATGGGGTGCCTGGGTGGCTTGGTTAAAAGCCTCTACCTTCAGCTCAAGTCATGATCTCAGGGTCCTGAGTCTCAGGGTCATCAGGCTCTCTGCTCAGTGGAGAGCCTGCTTCCTCCTCTCTCTGCCTGTCTCTTTGCCTCTCTGCCTACCTGTGATCTCTCTCCTCTCTGTTAAGTAAATAAGTAAAACCTTAAAAAATAAATAAATAAAATAAATGTGCTAATATTCTTGAAGAAGAAGATACAGAAACTTGTGGATGAAGCCAGGGGATGAAAATATTCTTATTCTGATGTAACCTGCAATTTAAGGAGGCAATATATGTAGCAGTATTTTGCATAGAATTAAAGGATAAAAGGAGGGGGTAAGCTTTTTAGAAGAATAATTCCACCTGGACAAAACATTACTTTAAGAGAGTGAGTATGTGAAAAGAGACAGTTTGAATGAGTTATAGCCAATAGAGGTCATTTAATGAATCAGATAAATATTTCCATGGTGGGAAAGTATTTGAATTTAGCCTCAGGAAGGTCAGAGGCTAGGTTTTGTTGATTTGTGTAGAGGTAATTCTCCAATAACCTCAAGCTCATCCTTCTTAACCTTATCAGCTGTCACTAATGCAGTTGTACTGTGCATGGTACTTTAGGAAATAGGACAGAGTGATTAAGTCTTGTTTGTTTTTCTTATTTTTTAAATATTTGGCCAAAATATTTGTGATAGTGAATATTTAGTGCCTTTTTTTTTAAGAACATAATTCTTTTTCTTTTTTTAAAGATTTATTTAGGGGCAACTGGGAGGCTCTCAGTTAAGCATCTGCCTTCAGCTGGAGTCATGATCCCAACATCCTAGAATCAAGCCCCCTTTCGGGCTCCCTGCTCTCTGTCTCTCTCTGTCAAATAAATAAATAAAATCTTATTTTTTTAAAAAGATTTTTATTTATTTGACAGATCACAAGCAGGCAGAGAGGCAGGCAGAGAGAGAGGGGGAAGCAGGCTCCCTGCTGAGCAGAGAGCCTGATGTGGGGCTCTATCCCAGGATCCTGAGATCATGACCTGAGCCAAAGGCAGAGGCTTTAACCCACTGAGCCACCCAGGCGCCCCAAATAAATAAAATCTTTTTTAAAAAATTATTTATTTATTTGAGAATGAGAGAGCAGGCACAGGCTGAGGAAGAGAGGGGGAAGGGAAAAGAAGAGGGAAAAAAAATCCCAGGCAGACTGCACATTGAGCACAGAGCATAATGTGGGGCTCAGTCTCAGGACCCCAAGATTACTACTTGAGGCAAAACCAACAGTCTGACGCTACTAGACCCACGTAGCTACTAGGGTGCCCAGGTAGTGAATATTTTAAAAACAGGTATATACATTGCTACTGTTACACTCTGTACTTCATTTTTCAAGGGCAGTATTGGACACAATAAATCCTCATGTTTGGGATGCCTAGGTGACCTGCCTTTGGCTCAGGTCATGATGATCCCAGGGTCCTGGGATCGATCCCCACATCAGGCTCCCTGGTGGGTGGGAAGCCTGCTTCTCCCTCTCCCTCTGCTGCTCCCCCTGCTTGTATTCCCTCTCTCGCCATCTCTTTCTGTCAAATAAATAAAATCTATAAACAAATAAATCCTTATGTTTTAAGCCTGTGGGTGTGCTATTCCGATACACACAGAAACTTTTTGTGACACACTGCTGCTTTCTCTGTTCATTTACCAATAGGAGATGTTAAATATATCCAAGAAATCAGCTTCTTACTTTGCAAACTTCTCCAGACTACAGCAGATCACAAATATTCAAGCTGAAATCTACCAGGTAAATTGTGTTGGACTTTTTACTTTCTATTTCTAGTACAGGAAAAAAAAATCTTAATTGATTCCAGCAGTAGTTCTCTTATACTTAGAACATTGTCTAGCACATAACTAGATAAGTGTTTACTTATTTGTAGTAATAGTCATAGTAGTAGTTAGTAGTAGTAGCAATAGGGCTTCAACACCAAAAAGAAAATCTTCAGTAAATCCCCTGGGCTCATAACAAATCCCCTTGTTCCCCCCCCCACCACCCCAAATATTCATGGATCAAAGACTATGCCTTTTTTACTTAAGTTTAAGCCTTCAGGCAACATTCTATGTGAGCTAAATATTATTTTTCTAATTAATGTAGAAAAACCTGGAAATTGAACTTTTAAGACTAGAAAAGGATACAGCAGATGTTGTTCATCCTTCCTTTTTGGGTAAGTAATTTGATGAAATGGGTAATCATTGGAATTTTAGCTTTTTCTTGGATTATCTTAAATAAGGACCAGGCAATAAAATTATGGTATACCATAATTTTTTCAGGTATTGGCCCAAAGCTAATAAAATCTTCTATTTTGTGCTCAAATAGAAGTTCTGTTGGTTTGACCAGTGCAAATAGCATAAAAAGTGACCTAGATAGGAGCTCCTTAAATTCAGGAAAGCTTGAAAAACAAAGGAAGACTGAAGAACTTTCCAGATTAAAGGAAACTAGAGGAACTCAACAGCCAAAGCACAGTGTGGTCATGGATTGAATACTTAATTATGAACCCATTTTGCTATAAGAGACATTATTGAGTTACTTGGTGATAGGTCAATATGGACTGTATTAAATACTGGTAGTATTGTACCAATGTTAAATTTTCTGAGTTCGATACTTGTAATTACATAAGAGAATGTTCCTATTTGGAGAAATACATCCTGAAGTTTTAGGGGTAAAAGTTCATGGTATCTACAACTTACTCTCAAATGGGTCAGCAAAAATACATGTATCAAGTATGTGGAGAAAGAAAAATGTAGCTAATTGTTAACAGTTGGTGGGTCTAGGTGAAACATATGTGGGAGTTCAATGAAACTTTTCTGTAAGTTTGAAATTTTTCAAAATAAGAATTTAAAAGAAGAGTCGATTGGCAGGCATTAATTGAATTGTGGTCAAAATATTGAAATAATCAGAAATAGCTTGAAGACATGTTCATTTTTTTTAATTTCATGTAGAATGTTAGAGGCAGAGATGAGAAAAATTGTGAAGCATACGGCTCTGGTTATAAAAACTGAACTAGGTGTAGAGTTGAATAATATAGACAAAGAATTTAGTACTGGATTTGGTTGTCAGCAAGCAAAGTAAGAGGAATCATTGAAAGTAAACTGGTTTCGGGCGCCTGGGTGGCTCAGTTGGTTAAGCGACGGCCTTCGGCTCAGGTCATGATCCCGGAGTCCTGGGATCGAGTCCTGCATCGGGCTCCTGGCTCCGCAGGGAGTCTGCTTCTCCCTCTGACCTTCTCGCCTCTCATGCTCTCTCTCACTGTCTCTATCTCAAATAAATAAATAAAATCTTAAAAAAAAAAAAAGAAAGTAAACTGGTTTTGATATTAAAGATAGCAAAGGGGAGATATTTAAGGGGAAATGGATTAATTTTTGACATTGGTAGTGTCAAACCAAAGCAAAAAAAATTATTAGTGGTTTTAAAACTTGTCATATTGCTAACTATAATTACTGTGTCTGGTTTGTATAGCTCAGAAGTGTCATACTCTGCAAAGCATGAATAATCATTTGGAAGCGGTGCTAAAAGAGAAGAGGTCCCTCAGGCAAAGACTGTTGAAACCCACGTGCCAGGAAAACTTGCCTATTGAAGCTGTTTATCACAGGTTAAACTAAAGAGTAAAAATTAATGGTTACACATATTTCTTGAGGGTATTTTTTGTTAAGACTAGTCGTTATTTCATAGCATAATTCATTAAACAATATATTAGTGATTTTATCTGTTAACATTATTTTTAATGCAGATACATACAACCAGAAAGCAAATCTTCTGCCTTGAAAGAGTTAAGCTGTGGTGAAGAGAAAGGCATTCCTTTTGCCCACTGTGTTTTGAGAATGATGTAATGACTTCAATGAAAGAAGTTAGATCAATAACATATAGTAAGATGGATAAAAATTATTTTTATCATGTGTAGACCATTTTCTATGAAGTGAACTTATTGTTGTGTGAATCTTGCCTATATGTAAAAACTCTCTTAAGGAATGTAGGCAAGGAGAGATGAAAACCATGTCAACTAAAAGAAAAAAAGCCAACTGAGTTCTGCTCTCATTTCTGCTGTTTGTATGCCTCAAAACCTTGGGCAAATGATTTTTTTTAGCCTCAGTTTCCCATCCCGTAGAGTGGGGATGCTTTCTGTTCCTCTTTCCCTCATACAAGTATTGCAAGTATAATAATAAACAACAGTAAAGAAGCAAACATCTGGGGATCTGATTGCTAACTTTCTCACCACTGCCTCACTCGCTGACCCTTAGCAAATCAGTACCTCTCTCTTAAGTGTCAGATTTGTTATCTCGTAGTAAAATAAATGTAAAAATCCCATTCTTGTGGATATATTCAGTTATCTACTCAGAATAGTAAAATACCATTAATGTATATATTATACATTATATAAGAAGAATTGAGTAATGATTTTAAAGCATTTGCAAATGTGAAAATTCAAAGTGGTTTTAGGTGTAGGCAGTTTCAGTCGAGTACATTTATCTTTATTATCTTCACCCTTCATGGAGAATGAGTAGATTGAAATGGAATGAGATTTAATCTAGGAAAATTATTTATATGAGAAAATTATTAACATTAAGTTTTATCTAATATTAGGCTGGGTACCAGATTAGTGTTATCTCTGTTTTTCTGTTTGGATGATGGGTTAATTTCTGCTTAAAATGAAAGAAAATGACATTTTTATCACTGGTATTTCCATGAATACAGAAAGGTTATTATTGGCTCACTGGGTTGATTGTAGTTCTCTTATATTAAGTCCCGATTGAAAAGAAAAAAAGAACACAAAGTAACTAAAAAAAATAGTTGACTTTTTTCTCCCTCTTTTAGCTACATGGTACATTTGCTGGAATTGGCAGTAACTTTCATTGAAAGATTAGAAAACCATCTTGAAACAATTAAAAATATCCCTCATTTAGATGAAAATCTAAAGAAAATGGTGAG
Source organism: Nasua narica (assembly GCA_028533885.1). Lineage (NCBI taxonomy): Eukaryota > Metazoa > Chordata > Mammalia > Carnivora > Procyonidae > Nasua > Nasua narica. The sequence goes on along the minus strand of CM052797.1, from coordinate 51,076,852 downwards.
TATTAACAGTAACATTTAAGTTTCTCAACTACTTCACATTACATTTGGCTGTCTTTAGTTCTTTTATACTAGAATCTCAAATGTGTGATCACTTTAATTTTTTTTTTTTTGAGAGTGGGAAGGTGTGGAGGGGCAGAGAGAGAGAATCTTAAGCAGGCTCCACACCTAGTGCAGAGCCTATGACAGGATTTGATCTTACAACCCTGAGATAATGACCTGAGCTAAAATCAAGAGTTGGATACTTAACCAGCTGAGCCACCCAGGCTCCCCTTTGTTTAACTTTTTGATGGCTAATATTCTAAATGACTTATTTTTTAAAATTAAGATGACTTTTTTATAGCTTTTTTAGAAGTTATTTTACATTGTTTTATTCCAATACTTAATAAATATGTGTTATCTTTATTGTTCAAGGGGTTATGCTATAGGTATCAGGGGAGATAAACAGATATGATGAGTCCCTGCCCTCCAATTCTCAAGGTTTAGTGAGCTCTAAGATACTCTCTATTTTATAATATTTTTGTGCAATGGATATAGCAGAGAATTAAAAAGAAGATGCTGTCTATTAAGCAAAGAAAAGGAAAGGATTGTTTCTACTTTAGGGAGATTGGGAGTAGAATGGGGGTAAGAATGCTTAAGTAAAGTTTTATTTTATTTTATTTTTTTAAAGATTTTATTTATTTGGGGGAGAGAGAGAGCACAAGCAAGAGGGAGAGGGAGAAGCAGACTCCCCACTGAGCAAGGAGCCCAATTTGGGGCTCGATCCTAGGGCCCTGGGATCATGACCTGAGCTGAAGGCAAATGCTACCCAGGCGCCCCTTCAGTAAAGTTTTACGTAGTAGTAGTAGTAAGCCGAAGCTTGAAAAATCAGTGAAATTTGTATCAGAAAGAATAGTTTGGTCCAAAGCAGCAATGTGAGGAAAGACATGAAAATTAGCATTGGCAGTTTGGGGGAAGAGTGGAACTCCACTTTGGCTAATCCTTAAAGGTATTGAAAGGGAAATTGAATCATGGTTAGTTTAAGGAATACTTTGAAAACCAGACTAAGAAGTTGAGACTTTTGAATACTGGGGAACATTCAACAGTTGAAATGGTTTTTTGGTTTGTTTTGTTTTTAGAGAAGGGCACAGAGGAGTGACTTAATCAGAATTATACTTTAATGGAGAAAATATTGGGTAGAATAGACTAGGTCACTCAAAGTATGGGCAGAGCGCTCAGCAGCACCTGGAAGCTTGTTAGAAATGCAGAATTGCAGGGCGCCTGGGTGGCTCAGTTGGTTAAGCAACTGCCTTCGGCTCAGGTCATGATCCCGGAGTCCCGGGATCGAGTCCTATATCGGACTCCCGGCTCTGCGGGAAGTCTGTTTCTCCCTCTGACCTTCTCCCCGCTCATTCTCAGTCTCTCGCTCTCTAATAAATAAATAAAAATCTTTAAAAAAAAAAAAGAAATGCAGAATTGGAGACTTCATTCACCTTAGACATTCAGATTCTGAATCTATAATGTACTAAGTTCCTCAGGTGATTCCTACATCCATTAAAATTTGATAAACTGTAGGTTAGAGGACTAGGCGAATGAACCAAAGGCAAAGAAACTTGGAGAATAAATACGATCATTCAGATAAAAGATTTATAGCATAGGAAAACAAAAGATTTTGTAGACTTTGAGATTTGAGATGTCAAATTTCTAGAATGTGTCTACTTTTTGGACAAGGAACACATCCAAAGTAATGAAGTAGTTAACCTTGGTAACTTGAGGGTAAGTAGGATCAAGAAATCAAAAAAGCTAATGACTTTGTTTTCTGACATGCCTTCCACAGGCATGTCAGAAATCTTCAACCATTGTTGAATTGCAATAAAATTAAGTTTGTGATACAGAAGGTACATTCAGGTAGAGGTACTCAAGAGACAAATATGGGACTGAATTTTAGGAAGGGGGTAGGTTTTACAGTATAGATTATGGGTCGTTTGCTTTGAGGTGATAATTGAAGACAAAGGAGAGGTGAATTTATAAAGAAAAAGCATGTTCTGTAATAAGTAGGGAGAACACAATTTTAAGAAACTTGTATTAAGGGGATAGAAAAGATCAGGTATGAACTTTTGTTATCATAACCATTTATGATATAATAATGATGTATTGTTGACAGGTGTAATTTCTCCTCTTTTCCCCTTCTTTCAAACACTATAGAGCATGGCTTTAGCAAAAATGGATCTGTTGGTGACCGAGACAGAAGAACTGGCAGAGAATATACTCAAGTGGCGAGAACAACAAAAGGAAATTTCCTCTTCTATCCCCAAAATACTAGCGGAAGAAAATTATCTTCATAAACATGATGTTATAATGCCTTCTTTACCTTTTACTTCTAAAGTTCATGTCCAAACTGTTAATGCCAAGTGACTGTCAACTTTATTTTTGCCTAATTATATGTAGTCACGTGAAGTCTATTTCTAGCCAGTTGTAATATGGGCATTTTTAGGCTCTGCTGCTAGCAGTACTGAAAGAGCCCTCTTTATATTGAAGCGCTAAGATTCCAAGTTCATTAAGACCAAATTGAGTTTTCCTTTGTTTTTCATATATTTTTATTCTACTTTACAGTAGAACTCTTGAAAATCAAATATAACTATGACAGTTTATTAACATGAGTGCACTAGCCATATCTCAGACAGCAGACTCCATTACGTCTTCTTTTTAAATGCTTGTTTCTGAATTAGAAGAGTCTTCTTGCAAGTGAAAGTATGTCGATTTTTCCTGTGGGATAGTTACTAAATGTATAGAAAAGAGCAAACATAACAGGCCTTGCTGCCTTCCTTTGAAAGGCTTGCTTATAAAGTTGGTCCTTGCCTGGCTTCTGGGAATTTAGATTTCAAAAGAGTTCCTTCCACTATCACTGATAAGAGTTGATCACTATGACTGAAGTGTTTGTACGTGTGGTTTGTGCTAAACATCTTTCCTTCTGGGAGTCTAGAATTTTGGTACATGGTAGACAGAAGATACCTATGTGTCTAGCCCATGATAATAACCCTGGCACTACATTTCTAATGAGCTTTCATGAAAGACATTTCACACATGTTACACTTTAGTTGCTGTGGGAATTAAGCATATCCTGTGTGATTCCACTAGCAGAGGCCTCTGGAAGCTTGTGCTTGGATTCCTCTGGGCTTTGTCCCTTGCATCTTTTCCCTTTGCTGTTTTACTTTGTATGCTTTTGTTGTAATACATCATAGTCATGGATACAATGATATGCTGAATCCTGTGAATTCCCAAAACATCAGACCTCGGGGTGGGAGTTTGGGAGGGTAGTTTTCAAAACCCTGAGACGTGCAGAAATTCCTGAGGGTGTTCACTGGCAGCCTTACAGATAGGCAAAGAAGAAAGGTAGAATAAAGAACAGAAAAAGGCACGCTGTAGACTTTTAGATGTTTACCTTACAAAATGCTCAGCTATTTAACCGGAGATTATTGTATATATAAAAGAGAGCAGTACATTGGGGGGCCTGAGTGGCTCAGTAGGTTAAGTTTATGATCTTAGGGTTCTGGGATTGAGCCCTGCATTGGGGTCTGTGCTCAGTGAGGAGTCTGCTTGAGATTCTCTCTCCCTCTCCTTCTGCCCCTCCCTTCTGTGCTCTCTTGCACTCTCCCTCTCAAATAAATAAATCTTTTTTTTAGAAAAAGTGGTATATTAATAGTTCCTAAAACTAAGTCTCAGGATGTATTCATCTGTATCAGTACTATAACTGCCTCTGGTTATTTTCAGACTTGGTGTTTTCTTTTGCTTTAAAAAAATGGAAGCATCAGTATTATTATGCTGTTGCATTCTCAGTCACCAGGGTTCACTGATCCTTTTCTTCATCACACTCCTCAACACAGTGAGTAAAGTAGTTGTTCATGTAGAAGCGAGATCATTTCCAAAAAAACCGCCAGAACAACCAGGGATCATGTTTTGAAGCCTCCTTTGCTGACTTTTGTAAATTGGATATAGAAGAGTGGTCAAAATATCTTGAACCTAATATTGTCTAGTCATTTAAACAGTTTTAGTTGTATTTCTTTTTTGTTTTGTTTTGTTTTAGTTGTATTTCATCAGAAATTTGTTCAAACCCAGCCTTGGTTTCAAAGATAGTACTATGTTTTTTCTTCATGTGATTTCCTTTATTACTGTGTGTGTATGTGTGTATGTATATATATGTCATGTCACAAAAGTGGGTATCCCTGGTTGTTTTTTGTCTAGTTATGTCTTTTACAAAATAAAATAAATAAACCTGTAATTTCTAAATAAAATTCTGTGGCCCTGGTCTGAATCTTATGAGATAGATTCTCTATGTAGTGTCTGCTGTTCAAGGATAGGTGCATAGGCCTATAGGCTGTCTGACGCAAAAGCTTCAGGTCAGTTAAGACGGGTGTGCTTCAGGGCACTGGACTGGCTCAGTCGGTTGAGCATCTGATTCGTGATTTCATCTCAGGTCATGATCTCAGTGTCATGGGGTTGAGCCCTGCATCGGGCTTCACACTCAGAGGAGAGTCGGCTTCTTTCCCTCCCTCTGCCCTTCTCCCAACCCCCTCTCTCAAATAAATAGATCTTTAAAATTAAAAAAAAAAATGTCTACTTCAAAGAGAAAAGCTAAGTTAGTACTACATTAGTGTGACCGAGTACTGATCAATTTTTTTTTTTATTACCCAGCTTTTAGATGTGGATACTGAAAGCTCTGAAATGTCCAGATGCGGTCATCGAGACGATGTGACTATCAGTTGATCTGTGAGCTTGGCCCCAGCAGTTAGAAGTTCCTCACCCCCTCCCCTATCCTTGAAATGTGGGTTCTACTTGCTTTCCTCCAAAGGAGGAAGGCACTCCCCAAAACTGCCCAAGGACATATGCTTGAGATAGTGATATGCTGAGACCACCTGGATGGTATACATGACAACCCAGTTAAGGCCTCCACATTATAAACTTCTAAGATTTGCTAGATGGATTTGGAGATCTACTCATCTTATAGCTTCCAAAGACAACCCTCATAATGTAAGTTCCCTTGCTTATTAAATTTGCCACCTACTAACCTGGAGGAGCCAGCCTCTTTCTTCAATCTCATCCTGCCCAAAAAACAGGGGACCAATTTTAGGTTGCACCTGGAAAACTGATGAGATATGAGACTAAGAGATATACGAGATGTGTAAATTGATTTCCAACATAATAATGATGCCATACTGAGGCGCCTGAGTGGCTTAGTCGATTAAGCATCCAACTTGATTTCAGCTTAGGTCATGATCTCAGGGTTGTGAGATGGAGCCCAGCATCAGGCTCTGCACTGGACATGGAAACTGCTTAAGAGTCTCTCTCTCCCACTCTCTCTGCCCCTATCCTCAACCTCCTCTCAACAACAACAACAACAACAAAAAGTCACTATGAAGAGTATTCTGGAGGGATCGAGATGCCGCCTGGTTTTTCAAGCTTTTTTCTTATTTTACTCCTTCCTCCAATCTATGACTATATGTTCTTTCTAACTTTCCCAATCTGAGCCTCAATTTCCTTTTCTCTAAATGGAGGTAACAGTGCCTACTTCATGGATTTTTGGGAAGATTAAGATAATACACAAAAAACAGTTCCTAGTACATAATAATAAGTGAAAGTCCTTGCAGTTACTGTTTTTAACTAGAGTAGATGACTTTGGTAACTCCCATTTCCCTTTCCAGGCTATTTGTATTTTCAGACACTGAATTAAACAAGCAAGAATTGTGTATGGAACTTAAGAGGCCTTTCTGGATTCCCTGAAATTTCATTCTTCTTATTCAATCTCATTCTTTTGGATATGGCTGTCCAGTTTTCCCAACACCATTTATTGAAGATACTGTACTTTCCTCGTTGTACATTCTTGGGTCCATGTAGTAATAGACTATATATGCATGGGTTTATTTCTGGGGTCTTTATACTTATGTGTCTTTTTATGCCGATACCATACTGTTTTGATTAACTTTGTAATACAGCTTGAAATTAGGGAGTGTGATGCCTCTCCAGCTTTGTTTTTCTTTCTCAAGATTGCTTTGGCTATTCAGTGCCTTTTGTGGTCCCATATAGATTTTAGAATGTTTCTTCTTTATCTGTGAAAAATACCATTGTAATTTTGATAGGGATGGCATTGAATCTGTAGGTTGCTTTGGTCAGTATGGACATTTTGACAATATTAATTCTTCCAGTCCATGAACACAATATCTTTCCATTTATTTGTATTTTCTTCAGTCTCATTTATTAATGTCTTGTAGTTTTCAGTGTAGTTTCCAATTTCAGGTCTTTCACCTCCTTGCTTAAATTTATTCCTAGGCATTTTATTCTTTTTTCTTTTTTAAGATTTTATTTATTTATTTGACAGAGAGAGAGAGAGATCACAAATAGGCAGAGAGGCAGGCGGGGGGAGGGGGGAGCAGGCTCCCGGCTGAGCAGAGAGCCCGATGCAGGGCTTGTTTCCAGGACCCTGAGATCATGACCTGAGCCGAAGGCAGACACTTAATTGATTGAGCCACCCAGGCTCCCCCTTTAGAGTTTTCTATATATATAATATGTCATCTGCAAGTAGTGACAGTTTTACTTCTTCCTTTCTAATTTGAATACCTTTTATTTCTTTTTCTTGCCTAAGTGCTATGGCTAGGACTTCCAAAACTATGTTGAGTGAAAGTGGCAAGAATAGGCATCCTTTCCTTGTTTCCTATGTTAGAGGAAAAGTTTTTAGCTTTTTATTATTGAATATGATGTTACCTGTGTGCTTGTCATGTATGCCCTTTATTATGTTGAGAGGTACATTCCTTCTATAACCACTTTGTTGAGAGTTTTTATCAGAAGTGGGTGTTGAATTTCGTCAAATGCTTTTCCTACATCAATTGAGATGATCATATGATTTTAATCATTGATTTTCAAATGTTGAACCATCCTTGCATCCCTGGAATAAATCCCATTTGATCATAGGGTTTTATATATATATTTATTTTATATTTTTAAAATCAAAATATATTTTAATATGTTGTTAAATTTGGTTTGCTAATATTTTGTTGAGGGTTTCTGAATGTATATTCATCAGGGATATTGGCTTGTAATTTGGCATCCTTGGCGGGTTTTGGTATTAAGATAATGCTGGCTTAGTAAAATGAGTTTGGGATTGTTCCCTCTTCTATTTTTTGGAAGTGTTTGAGAAGGATTGGTATTAATTCTTGAATGTTTGGTAGAATTCGCCAGTGAAGCTGTTGGGTCTTGAATGTTTGTTGGAAGGTTTTGTTTGTTTGTTTTTAAGTTTTATTTATTTAGGTAATCTCTATACCCTATGTGGGGCTCAAACTCACCACCCCGAGATCAAGAGTCACATAATCCTCCAACTGAGTCAGCCAGGCATCCCTGAAAGGTTTTTTTTATTTACACATCCAATCTCCTTACTAGTGATTATTCTGCTCAGATTTTCTATTTCTTCATCATTCAGTCTTAGTAGTTCATATGTTTCTAGGAATTTATCTTATATTCAAGGTTATCAAATTTGTTGGCATATAATTGTTCACAATAGTCTCTTTTTAAAAGATTTTATTTATTTATTTATTTATTTGAGAGAGAGGGACAGAGAGTGCAAGAGAAAGCATGAGAGGTGGCGAAGGGCAGAGGGAGAAGCAGGTTCTCCACTGAGCAGGGAACCCAATCTGGAACCCAGATCCCAAAGTGGGTTTTGCCAACTCTGGGAAGGAAGGAAGGCTGGTTTAATCAATTGCTAATAGTCAGTTATTTAATCAGTCATGCCCTTGGAATGAAGCCTTCATAAAACCCCAAAAGGATGGTGTTCCAAGAGCTTCCAGAATGGGGAACCAGAACACTTGCATGTGCCACATGCTGGGTCCTGAACTTCATGAGGACGGAAGCTCCTTTGGGATCTCACCCTCTGTATGTCTTCATCTGGCTGTTGATTTAATAGTCTCTATAATAAAGTAATAATCTAGTGAGTAAATAGGTTTTCTGAATTTTGTGAGCTTCTCTAGGAAATCAGTTGACCCTAACAAGGGGCTCATGGGAACTTCTGGTGTATGCTCAATTATGTCAGAAGTACAGGTAATAACCTAGACATTTTGGCATCTGAAAGCCACTCTAGGAAATTAATTGAATACAGGACAGGTTTGTGGGAACCTCCAATCTGTGGCCAGTGTGTCTGAAGCACAAGTAACAACCTGGGTTTGTGACTGGCATCGGAATTGGAGGGCAGTCCAATAGGACTGAGCTCTTACCCTTTGGAATCTGATGCTATCTCTGGGTAGATAGTATCAGAATTGAATTGAATTGTAAGACACCCAGCTAGGGTTGGAGAATTGCTTGGTGGTGTGGGGAGCCACTCCCACCCCTTCACACACCTTCCAACACCTATTTAATTGATGAGCTCAGAGGATAATTATTAGTGGTTGCAAATAGCACAAAAAGAAAGACAGGTGCTGATTGATTTGATCAAGGTTCTGGGTTGAAATACCAATTACAGAAATACAGAGGATAGAAAAAGACTTGAATATCACCACAGGGATCAATTTGTAAAATCTAATCTGTGGGGAATCTACTAGAAAATGGCCTGTTTTTTGTTTGTTTGTTTGTTTTTAAATAAATCAATGCCAGGGAGAGATAGAGAGGAATAAGGGAGCTACTGAATAAAAGATTAAAAGACATATCAACCCAATTTATTTGGATCCTGATTTAAACAGATTGTAAAACAAAAACAAAAACAACAACTTTATGAGAAATAAGGGAAATTTGAACTCTGAATATTTATGGTATTAAGGAACTAATATTCTTGGTTGTGATAATGGTATTATGGTTATGTTAAAAAGGAGTCTTAATCTTTTAAAAACCCATATTGAGGGGCACCTGGGTGGCTCAGTGCGTTAAAGCCTCTGCCTTCAGCTCAGGTCATGATCTCAGGGTCCTGGGATCAAGCCCCGCATCGGGCTCTCTGCTCAGTGGGGAGCCTGCTTCCCCCTCTCTCTCTGCCTGCCTCTCTGCCTACTTGCGATCTCTCTCTCTCACTGTCAAATAAGTTAAAAAAAACCCAAACATATTGAGGGATGCCTAGGTGGCTCAATCAGTTAAGCATCTGCCTTCTGCTTGGGTCATGATCCCAGGTCCCTGACAAGCAGGGGGGCTGCTTCTCCCTCTGCTTGTCACTGCCATTCCCTCTGCTTGTATGCTTTCTCTCTCTCTAACAACAATAACAACAACAAAAAAAAACCCTACAAAAACCCATATTGAAATATTTATGAGTACATACAGTTTTGAAAATACTGTGAAATTGTTTTGAAAATATTGTGAAATTCTCAAATTGAAAATTTGAGAATATTGTGCCAACTTCTCCAACCTGAAAATAGAAATATATTAATACAGCAATGCTTTCTCTGTCTGAACTTCTTTCACTTAGTATAATGCCATCCATGTTGTTACAAATGGCAGGATTTCCTTTCTTTTAATGTCTGACTAATATTCTGTTACACACACAGCCCCCCCCCCCACATTTTCTTTATCCATATTTTGATGGACAGATTGTTTCCATGTCTTGGTTAATTGTGAATAATTCTGCAATGAATGTGAGAATGAAGACATATTTTCTTTCTTTCTTTCTTTCTTTCTTTCTTTCTTTCTTTCTTTCTTTCTTTCTTTCTTTCTTTCAGATTTTCTTTATTTGACAGAGAGAGAGACAGCGAGAGAGGGAACACAAGCAGGGGGAGTGGGAGAGGCAGAAGCAGGCCTCCCGCTGTGCAAGAAGCCAGATGTGGGGCTTGATCCTAGAGTCCTGGGATCATGACCTGAGCCGAAGGCAGATGCCTGACTGAGCCACCCAGGCACCCCAATTTTTGAGATAGTGATTTCATTTCCTTTGGATACATACCTAGAAGTGGGATTGCTGGATCATGAAGTAATTCTATATTTAATTTTTTGAAGAACCTTCATACTGTTTTCCCTAGTAGTGATTCTTTTCACAGTAAGACACAGTGAGTAGAGAAGCCATTCATAAGACTAGGGTTCCAGGTGAATTTGAATAGTAAACCAGCTGTCCCAATACTCCAGGGAGGAATACCTTCAAATGGGAGGGGAGAGACTGGAAAGGTAAACTGCTATGGGAGCATGCCTGACACACGTTAAAGGCACCACTATAAATCTAGCACTATCACTGGAGTACTAAAATAACATCCTGACTGGTTTCTCTTGGGCTTTCATCTTTCCCCATTCCTCAACTTAGTTTTAAAATAGCAGCCAAAGAGGTCCCTTAAAGATATAAATCATGTAATTTGCTTTCTCCTTAAAACTTTCTAATAGTAATAGTTTGGGGCACCTGGGTGGCTCAGTTGTGGGGCATCTGCCTTCTGCTCGGGTCATGATCCCAGCATCCTGGGATTGAGCCCCATGTCGGGCTTCCTGCTCAGCAGGGAGCCTGCTTCTCCCTCCCCAGATCCCCCTGTGCTTGTGTTTCCTCTCTTGCTATCCCTCTCTGCCATAAATACATAAAATCTTTAAAATATATATATATATATTCTTAAAACAACAAGAACCTTCCAATAGTTTTCCAATTCACCTAAAATAAAATCCAAAGACTTTATGTTGGCTTCATGTTACCTGCATGACTCCCGCCTCCTCTGTCACTTCATTCTATCACTCCTGAATTTCTTGTTCTTCTAATATTCCAGACTGTCTCCCAGTTCAGTGCCCTTACATTGACCTGTTCCCTGTGTCTGGAATTGTCCTTCCAGATTACCTCAGGAATCTTTCTTTCACATCCTTCAGATTTTTCTTTTATCACTTTCTCAGCAAAGACTAACCTGGCCATATTTAACCTGGCTTTATGTTTTTCTCCTTAGCTTATCTGATATACATATTACTCAAATTGTTTTGCTTATTCTTAATTTCTCTCACCAAGCTCTGTGAGGTCAGAGGTTTGCCTGTTTTCTTCAGGGCTTACGTCCCTCCTGCTTAGAACAAAGCCTGTCATGATAGGTGCTTACTTAGAAAATATTTGTTAAATAAGTGAATACCTGCACAGCTCCCTCCCTCACTTTCTTCAAATCTAGTCAAGCGTCACCTTATAAATGAGAACTTTCCTGAAGATCCTATATAAAGTAAGCACCTTTCCCTCTACATACCCCAAACCATTACTGTATCTTACCCTGCTTAAAAAAAAAAATTGTTAGGGGTGCCTGGGTGGCTGAGTTCTTAAGCGGGCTCACTGCTCAGCGGGTAGCCTGCCTCTCCTTCTTCCACTCCCTCTTCTGTTCCCTCTCTCACTGTGTCTCTCTGTGAAATAAATAAATAAAATCTTAAAAAAAATTGCAGTTAGCACCACTTGACAAATTATATATATATAATATATATTTATATTATATACTTAATTTATATTATATAAATTAATATAAATATATATTTATATTCTAATATAAAGTATATTTACATTATAAATATTATATATTTAATATATAAATATATATTTATATTATATATAAAAAGATTTTATTTATTTGTTTGTTTGTTCATTTATTTACTTATTTGCCAGAGAGAGAAAGAAAGCACGAGCCAGGGGAGCGGCAGGCAGAGGGAGAAGCAGGCTCTCCCAAGCAAGCAAGAAGCCCAATGGAGGACTGGATCACAGGACCCCGGGATCATGACCTGAGCTGAAGGCAGCCACCCGACCGAGCCACCCAGGCATCCCGACAAATTATATATTTGTTGTCTCTTTTCCCTTCCCTGTAGATTTTAATTTCCATGAAGACTTGGGCTGTGTCCTCAAGAACCTTAAAACAACACTCCACTCTTGGTAGGTACTCAAGTTATTTCTTGGATGAACTAATGAATTATTTCTGACAGCATTCTCTTCACGATCACAAACACTGCTAGCTAGAGTGCCCCTGAAGTTCCATCACAATCCAGAGAAGCTTGGATCACTCTAAACTTAACACTCCAAATACCTTTTCAAAGAGACACTGCTCTTTTCTGGTAACTGCAAAAACACCGGTGTTCCCCGTTTCATTTCTACCCCTAAAATTTAAGCATAGAATTGACAACTCAGGCCAACGCAGCGAATACACGTATTTAGCAAATTCTGTTGTAAACTTCGCCTGAACCGAAACTTAAACGTGTTTACTTGACTCTGTATTGCGCTGTCCGAGAACAAAAGCTAGTGTCTGGTAGGTGGGACCCGGCAGTACCCCGCGGGGGCCGGCGTCCTCTAGGCCACAGGGCTCAGGATTGGCTGAGGCACCTCAGGCACCGCCCCCATGGAACAGAAGCGCTCATGGGCGGGGAGGTGCTGGGAGGTGCGTGGGAGGGGCGACGCGGGGCGGAGCGAGGCGGGTCCGGCAGGCGGGGCCGGGCGGTGCGACCTCCCGCCCATCGGGCTCAGGATTGGCTGAGGCTCGACAGGCGCCACCCACTGCGTCCCACGGCGCGCGCTTGGGCGGGGTCGTCCCGTGAGGCGCGTGGGGCGGGCGGGGCAGGGTTGGGTTTAGGGTTGGGCTTGGGATTGCGGCCGGGGGTTCTGCCTCTGGGCGGATCCGTACCTTGGGTGGTGGCCGAGGGATGGCGAATGTGCGGGTGGCCGTGAGAGTCCGGCCCCTCAGCAAGAGGTGAGTCTGGGAGGAAGGGGGTGTCTGAGGCGTCAAATGAGCTGAGAGGAGTGCGAGGTCTCCGCCTCTCTCTCAAGTGATTCTGGCGCGGAGAAGTCAGACACAAAGTGGCCCACGGGGCCAGGGTCCGGAAACCTTAGAGGCCTGCCAGGACAAAGCCTCTGGTAGAGCTTTCGGGTCGTGTCCTGGGGTATAGCGGTTTCTGGATTGCGTCAGGGGTGGGGTGTGCCGTGTCCCTGTCCCTGGAGTCCTATGAGCAGGAATCTTGAGGATACAGCGGCTCAAGTCTGGATGCACGAGTTGGGCCTTTCTCAGTTCCCTGAGCAGGGCTGGGAAAGTACGCGGGGAGAGGGATGGTCAGTCTCCTCTACTTGGTGGCTCTAGAGTACCTGTGGGGACTGAGGCAGAATTGCGTGTGTTCCTGGGCGCACATGGGTTTCTCTGCAGAGATGTGGAGAGAGCCAAGTTGTAAGGTGTGAGAGGGAAATTGAGGCCCGGGGAGATCGTGGTTTCATGCTATGCTCGACAGCAGAACTGTGAAGTAGAAGGAAGTTATTTTAATCCTTTTCCTCAGCGTGATCAGTGCACATTTCCTCGTGGCTGAATCTGATGCAGCACCTCTCAGCTCTTGAGGCATCCAGTGTCCAGCTACATAATTTCTTCCCCTTTTCACTGATTTTCCACTCACTTTTGGAGAGTCAGGGAAGGGCTGGTACTTGAATTGTTTTTTTGTTTTTTTTTTAAGTAATCTCTATGTCCAATGTGGGGCTTGAACTCACTACCCCAAGGTCGGGAGTTGAATGCTCTACAGCTGAGCTAGCCAGGTGCTCCTGAACTGCTTTTTAAAGAGCTATTAGAGTTTGCTGACAGGTGAAGAAGATATAGAGAGCACTCTAGAAAGGACACTGAGAATAAAGGACTTCAGCTGTTAGAAGAGTTTTGGTTGTTTGGTGAGAGGGTGTGTAGAGGGAGGTGAGTGAGAGGAGACAAAGCTGGCAGAGTGTAGCTTGGGACCAGAAGACATATAGTGGAATTATTTGGGAGGTTTAGAAATTTCCAGGACATGAGATGGCTGGAAAATTGGACAGAAGGGTCAAAAAATGCATTGTCTCCCATAACAAAATTTGTTACTAGCAGGGATTATATTTGTCCCTGATATGGTGGTGATTCATTTTGAAAAGTCATGCAACTGACAAAATAATGAGGAGAGCAATGGGATGAGGGAAAGAAACAGAAGAACAGAAAAGAAAGTAGGAAAAAGACAAAATAGATACATGGAGAAAGAAGGAAAGCAGCACATGCCTGAACTACTGTTTAGATTGGTAAGTGGCTTATGACATCTGGCTTTTATATTACTAGATGTGGTTACTTAGCATTGAAGAGTTTTCATAGGAGTATGCCACCTTGGAGGTAGCCTATAAGCAGGTCTTCTTTTGGCAAGACTGTTCTTTTAGGGTTCTCAAGATAATTACCTTGGTCTTCCCTAACAGTAACTTCTCAACTCCTTGAAAGCCAGGAATTGATAATAGTGTGGATTAGATTAAGAAAATGCTGTTGAAACTGAGTTACTTGCAGCAACAGTAGAGAGTAATTTATCTCATCAAACAAAAGTGAAGAGAAAATTAGGGCACAAAAGCTTATTTACTTTCAGGTTAAGAGACTTCAGCATCAAGAGGTAGAATGCCAATACTGCAGATACCCAGGTGTGAGTAGGTTATTACCAGGCTGAAGATCTAGGAGCACATATGGATAAACACAGTGTGACCTCCCCCCCCCCCCCCAAGAAGTGGAGACCACTCCTGTCTCCTCAGAGAATCCTGCAGAGATGCAGCTGTATTCCAGGGTTTGTTAACTTCCACCATCTTTGCTGAAGCTTATCCAAATGTAGGGACTTTGCTAATTACATGGTTTGTTCAACCTTCAAATAAGTCATTGGCACAGGTTCAGTTAATAATCGTTGGATCTGATGTTGTACTTGGGAAGAAATCTTAGAGATCATCTGGTTTAAGCTTACATTTTTTGTTTTTCCAGAAGAGAAAATGGTCTTGTTAAGGTTTAAAAGTAGGTAAAGCCAAGTTTTCATTCAGTAGACCAAGCTGCTCCTTCCTGAGATTACAGAAAAGTTGTACTTCTTGATCAAATGCCTATTTGCTTAATAGGACTAGAACTGACCATCAGCAAAATGATAATGTGGGACACGGTTTTCATTCCCTCCCTACTCCTCATAGTTTCCCATAATTAGAAAGTCGGTAGCTCTTAACCAGTTGCATTATGCAGGGGTAGGGGGTGGGAAGGGGGTAAAAACAAAACAAAACCAAGTTGCATTATAACAAATTCCCTAGGTGGTTTGTATGCATACTATAATTTGAGAATCAATGTCCTAGAAGGAAAAATAAGCAAGACATGACCACTTATTATCTATTCATTTATAAAACTTAAAAAATATAAACAGACAGCTAGGTATAAGCAGTAGTAAAAATAGTCAAAAATTATATAGCTAACATTTTATTGGACACTTAAAATGAGCCGAGCCTTAAGTATTTTTAACGTATTCTTTCATTTAATCTTCATAAAAAAACATTGTAGCTATCCTATTTTACAGATTCAAAACATATATAGTATACATATATGTATATGAAAACATATAGTATATGAACAGTAAATTTTGACAGGGCAGTGGGGAGTGTTGCAGAGTCTACAATATTGGCAGAAGAGAACAGGTTCTTTTAATGATTAATGATTTTGGATAGACAAGGGACAGCATCGCATAATGAGCTACCTGTACCTGTCCTCCCCTCCCTAGATTGTCAAGGTTACATCCTGGGAACCATGAGGAAGGATAAAAATGAGACAGAACATATTTTCTTAACTTTAAGGTCCCAGGCTGGGAGTAATTTAGTTGATTACTTTCCTTGTAGTGGAGGAAATGCTAATGAATTTCTTATCTCTTAACATTCTGGCCTTGAGCACTTTAGCTAAATGTTTTTATGTTATGAAAAAAGATTTTGTCTATAGAATGGAGTATATTCTGCTCATTTTGGGCTTTAGGTATATGGGTCACTTGGATTAAGCCCTTTAATTAAAGTAAATTTAAGGGTTGGTTAATTGTTAGCAGTGTTACTCCATAACTGGAACATAGGAAAATTCTTGAGGATCTTGGTTCTCATACCAGTTTAGGAAGATGAAAGGATTTGGGAACTATGTTCTCAATATCTCAACAGAGAGGACTCCAAAACCTTTTTCATGCTCAAAATCCGGGAGAAAGTGAGAGGGGATGCCTTGCGCACTGAGTGAAGGATACTCTCTGGAATTTCAAGCCTGATTTCTAAGGGTATGGTTAAGAGCCCAGGCTTTGTGGTCAGACAGATCTGGGTTTAAATCCCAGCTCTGCCACTGCTTGATGTGTGACCTTGGACAAGTTACATAATTTCTCTCAGCTTCAGTCTTCCATCTGAAAAAATAAAGATATGGTAGGAAGCCATATCAGAAGAGTGTGTTAGTGGGAAGATTGCATAAGATGAAGTATGATATGTACTGTACCTAATACAGTGCCTAGCACATGGAGGGTGCTCAATAGTAGTCATTCTTAGCTGTTCCAGAGCCAAATTCTAATGATCCAGAGAAACATGTCAGCCAGGGAAAGCTACTTACAGAGATAGCAGTAGGGAAACATTTTGTCCCAGTAGTACTGATCTCAACTTCTCTTTTCTTTGACAGAGAAAGAGATCATAAGTAGGCAGAGAGGCAGGCAGAGAGAGGGGGAAGCAGGCTCCTTGCCGAGAGCAGAGAGCCCAATTCGGGGCTTGATCCCAGGGTCCCAGACCCTGAGATCATGACCTGAGCTGAAGGGAGAGGCTTTTTTTTTTTTTT
>CM052797.1:51036196-51059886 GCA_028533885.1 Nasua narica | reverse complement strand
TTTTTTCATGTGTCTGTTGGCCATTTGGATATCCTCTTTACTGAAATGTCTGTTCATATCTTCTGCCCATTTCTTGATTGGATTATTTGTTCTTTGAGTGTTGAGTTTGAGAAGTTCTTTATAGATTTTGGATACTAACCCTTTATCTGAATGTCATTTGCGAATATCTTCTCCCATTCTGTCAGTTGTCTTTTGGTTCTGTTGACAGTTTCCTTTGTTGTGCAAAAGCTTTTGATCTTTATGAAGTCCCAGTGGTTCATTTTTGCCCTTACTTCCCTTGCCTTTGGAGTTAGTTTCCCATTCTTAAGGCAGCTTGTTCTTCATCTGAATTGTGTATTTAGTCTTTGTTGATGTTGAGACTTGCATCCAAGCCTTTTCTTCAAAATTGGCCTATATTTTATCTGGTTATAATTTGTATTAATGTTAATCTACTTCTCCTCTTCAATTCAGGCGTAGCCACTTATTAGCTGGCTTACTTTGACAAGTTACTTAAATTCTCTGAGTCCTCATTTCTTGAGCTTGAGTTCCTCTGAGGAGGAAATTAAATAATTAAATTCCCAGCCTAGGATTTTGCAACCGTTGGTAAGGGAAGTCAGAACACTGTGGTGTGGTTCTGTGTTGTGATTTTCCTATCACAGTACGAGAGAAACGAGGCCCGTGCTCCTAAGAGCTGAACTAGATTTGAAAATCTCTTTGAATCTGGTTGTGATCCCTTCTGGATCATCATATTCCACTGGAAAATTAACTTCCCTCCTTTCCTCCTGATCAGAATATTTTTTGGAGCTGGAGTTCTCTGCTTAACTCTATTGTGTTCGGGTAGTTTTGTGTTTGTAAAACTTTCCATGAAGAGCATTAACTCAGCTTTACCTAAGAAGGGCTGTAATTGGCTGTCAAAACAAGTGCAGACTGAGTCAACAGAAAGCACGTCCAGGAACAAAAAGCTACCCAGCCCTTTGTGGAAAGCAATTGCTTCTATTCTCCTGGGAATCTTTATTTTAAAATGGTCAGTTATTTGGCTGAAACACAATACCTAAAACATGTGTATCTTTTCCAGATAAAAAGTCGTGTGAGTGTGCAAGAGACTTCCTTCCCATAACCACTGAATCTAAAACTGAAATTATAGCAATATGGTTGTACTTTTGTTTTTATAATATTTATTTAGTCTCCACCATGCACTGAACATCGAACTCATGGTATATCCATTGCCTACCCTCAAAAAGTCCTGAAGAGGGGTGAGGAGTGTGTGTGTGTGTGTGTGTGTGTGTGTGTGTGTGTGTGTGTGTGTTAACACATTCTTTGGTAAATATTCTCTTAATTTCTAGACTTTAGTTTGAGGATGTTAGGAACTCCAAAAATCTTCAGAAAATAACCCCACATACCCCAAAAATGATTGAAAGGCTGACTGTAGAAACCAAGAAGAAAGCCACTATCAGTATAGTGTGCATTGTGTGCATCTGCATGTGATTATTTAATGAAGAAATGTTGATTCAGGGGCACCTGGGTGGCTCAGTCGGTTAAGCATCTCTCTGCCTTCGGCTCAGGTCATGATCCCCGGATTCTGGGATTGAGCCCTGCTTTGGGCTCTCTGCTCAACGGGGAGTCTGCTTCTCCCTCTGCCTCTGCCCCTCCCTCCTGCTCGTGCTCTCTCTCTAAAATAAATAAATAAAATCTTAAAAAAGAAATGTTGGTTCAGAGATAAGAAGACAGATGATAATAATGCTCAAGTACAGAACATGATGATTTTAACAGTTTTTGGAGCATTAGAACCAGTTGGTCTTTAGTTCCATTAGGATAAAATAGAGGAAATTGCAGACGATTGTATGCAATTAGGACATGAAGAGTAAGTTGTGCAGAATTTTTGAATCCTAATATGTGACCAGGCTGTGATTAGATACTGCTGCCAAAGAAGGAGTGTTTCTCTCTGGGGATCCCAACCCATTATAAAATGAAGACAAATAATCTATTACTTCCTCAGAAAGTAAGTAGAGTAAAATGGAGAGACGGATTGAGACCCTCCTTTCTTTGGTGTGTTCTCAGCTGGGAGTGTGAATGAAGGCTTTGGGGAAAGAGAGAAGGTGGAAGAGTAACCGAAACTGAGGGAGGGACCTTAGAGAGGCAAGAGGAGGGGGAGCATGAAGAGGAAACTAAGACGAGAAGAAATCTGGGAGTTCACAGAGGGGGAAATGCTGTTAGGGTTATGGCACTTTATACAGTCCTCATTATCTCCATCTTCAGGATAGGAGCAGGCTCAGGCAGTTTGAGTAGCTTGCTTTAAGGTCATACGGCCAAGTCACAGACCCAGTATTGAAACCCTTGACCGTGTGACTGCAGAGTCTCAGCTTTCAAATGCCGCACCACACACAGCTCTGTTCATTTCTGTATTTCCAGGGTTGCACATTTTATTTTTTTAAAGATTTTATTGTTAAGTAATCTCCACACCCAGCACAGGGTTCAAACTTACAACCTGGAGATCAAGAATCCTATGCTCCACTTACTGAGCTGGCTAGGCACCCCTGGTGCTATACATTTTAAATGACCAGTTAATGGTTATTGGATCAATTATTCAATTTATGGTTCAGTAGCTGAAAGACAAGTTAGGACTCTGCCCTCTTGAATCTTGCTGCCTGTTTTCAGAAAGCCTCTCAGTTTACTTAAGTTAGAGAACCACAGACCCCTATCAGTTTCTCTGTGCATCCCTTTTCCCTAATGTATGTATGTGTTAGGGGAGCTAGGGAGTGTGTAGGCGTCAAAGCATTTTCTCATGAATATTTGCAGAGTTGTGTACATTCCATCACTAGTGCTCTTTCTTCCCAACCAAGATGGAGACAGAGGTAGAAGGGAGAGAAGTTTATAAGAAAAAGCCTTTTTGTGCAATAACTGGATGGGGCTCTGCAGGCACAAGTGGGGGAAGGGAGATTATCATGAGTGTTTCATTTCAGTATGTTCCTTCCCCCTGCCAGCAGCACAGCTGCTCAACTACATAAGCATGGCCATGGGCTGGATTTTAAGGGAATAAGGTCATTCTTTTGGCTTCATCTAACACATTTTCCCCTCTTTTGAAACTTGATTATGAATCTTTAAAGAGTAGCTTTCAGACTCATAAAAGTCTGAGGAATTGAGGTCCTTGAAACTTAGTTTGCTGCTGATGCTGGATGCCTTTATAAAAATGAGTAGCAGAAACTAGAGTACACTTTTAAAATGCAAAAGCTTGCTTGAAGGGGCCTTTTGGATTTTTTCTCCTCCCCTGTGAGCCAAGGGATAACAGAAATTTCTGGTACTAGCTGGATCCTTGAGATCTAGGCACAGTGAGGGAGGTTTTCTGTAGAGGAGGCATGCCCAAAGCTCCATAGTCAGTTGCAGACCTGGGGCAGCCTAAGTATAGATATAAATAGGGTTCCCGAGACAGTTGTCCTTGACATTGCCCAGAAACTCTCTTGCTTGCATGTGCAATGATGACAAGTTGTTCTATACATGCACTCCCTTTACATTTGAATCTGTCCTGGGTTTAAAAGGATTGCCAATTAATTGCTTGGAAAAGAGAAGTATGATGTTGGTGATGCTTACTTCGAGAGTCTGGAAAAAGTGATTTACAAAATCATCTAACCAAAGGGATATAAACTGAAGAGCAGCCCTTTGAACAAAAGGTCTATGTGTCTACCACAGTAGACGTGTGCACTGGCAGACCAGTAACGGTAGGCCTCTCCAGAGGAGGCCACCTGGTCTGCCTCGCCAGGTGCTAAATTCTTTCCTGCATACTTGCACAGCAAATCTGTGTCCAAGCGCACTCTCAGCACCATGTCAATGGTCCTCTGTTTGGTGGAGCCAGCCAGCTGACCAACAAAAAGCCCCTTCTAAGTACTGCATTCTAAAAAAGGTTCAGAAAGTGTGGAGAAAGAAATGGGACTGATTGCTCTCTAGTTCTGTGCTCAGTGGAAAGCAGATGATTGCATAAAAAGTGTCAGCAAATTAATTCATTTATCAAAATATTTTGCTATAAAGGCAATAAAAGCTAATTATAACATATGCAAACAGTACAGAAGAATGTAATGTAAAAAGTGGGAAAAAACCTTCTCCTTCCACACCTCCCCCAAGTCTCATTCTCTACAGGTAACCCTGTCTACAGTTTCTTTGGTGTCCTTTCAGGTATTCTTTAAACATAAAAAGCATACATTATATATCCTTTAAAAAATGTGGAGGGGTTTACACTGTACATACTGTTTTTCAATGTGCTTTTTGCTCAGGTTATCCTGGCTCTTAAGTTATTTGCTATACATGTGGTTCAACCTCATTGTTTTTTTTTTCAACCTCATTGTTTTAATGCTACATAGAATCCTAGTGTATAAAGGTATTGGAGTTTAACTAGTTCTCTAGTAATGGATAGTTGGAATATTTCCATGTTTCTGCTGTAGTAGAGAATACTGGAATAAACATCTTTGCATTTTTGCAATAATTGTAAGACAAATTTCTGAAAGTGCTGTTGCATGTTCAGAGAGTTTGTGCACTTTATTTTTAAATTTTTCTTTTAAAATTTTTATTCATTTATTCATGAGAGGGAGAGAGAGGCAGAGGGAGAGAGAGGCAGAGGGAGAGAGAGACAGAGGGAGAGAGAGGCAGAGGGAGAGAGAGGCAGAGGGAGAGAGAGGCAGAGGGAGAGGCAGAGGGAGAGAGAGGCAGAGGGAGAAGCAGGCTCCCTGCAGAGCCTGATGTGGAACTTGATTCCAGGACCCTGGGAGCTAAAAGCAGATGCTTAACTGACTGAGCCATCCATGTGCCCGAGTTTGTGCATTTTAAATTTCAATAGATTTTTGTTTAAATGCCTTCCAAAAACGTTGTACCACTTTATACCCTTAACAGTAATTTATCAGAATAACCTTCTGTATCCCTTGTCAATATTAAGTATTACCAAACTTTTTAATCTTTGCCCATCTGACAGGTAAAAATAGCATCTTACTGTCTTTGATTTTCTTTCATTTATAATTGAAACTGAGCATCTTTTCATGTATTCTTGGACATTTGTATCTTTTCTGTGAATTATGTGTTCATATATTTTCCCCATTCTACTGTATTGTACATCTTTTTCTTATTTTTAAGAGCACTTAGTGTATTAAGGAAACTGATCCCCCTGTTTCAGATGTTGGAAATATTTTACAGTTTAAAGATTTTATTTATTTATCTGACAGACAGAGAGAGATCGCAAGTAGGCAGAGAGGCAGGCAGAGAGAGAGGGGAAAGCAGGCTCCCCGCTGAGCAAAGAGCCTGATGCGGGGCTCGATTCCAGGACCCTGAGCTCATGACCCGAGCCTAAGGCAGAGACTTGACCCACTGAGCCACACAGGCGCACCAATATTTTACATTTTTACTTTTGTTTTGGCTCTGTTTACGGTAATTTTTTTTTCTCTGTGTGAATATGTCTTTAAACATAGGCAAGTTTGGGGTGCCTGGATGGCTCAATCAGTTGAGTGTCTGATTCTTGATTTTGGCTCAGGTCACGATCTCAGAGTTGTGAAATTGAGCCCTAAGTCAGCCTCTGCTCTTGGCGTGAAGCCTACTTAAGATTCTCTCTCTCCCTCTGCTCCTCCCCCCTCTGAAAATCATTTTTTTCATGGTATAGTAATAGATTTATCTTTTCAATATTAAATATTCTATCACTTAAGATTTTTTAGTATAAGAAATGAGGTAGAGCTTCAGCTTTATTTTTTTTTTCCTCAGCTAGCCATCTGTCTCATTACCATTTATTGAACACCTGGCCTTTCTCCATTTTTATCATTTATTAAATTCTTGTCTGTACTTGGGTCTCTTTTAAAACTATTTTGTTTAATTGATCTATTTGTATTTTTGTGATAAAGCCATATTGTTTGAGAAATTTTCAAATGTACAGAAAATATATACCACAGTTTTTTCCTACCTTTTTTTTTTTTTTTAAGGATTTTACTCTTTTTTTTAAGTAATCTCTACACCCAATGTGGGACTGAACTAACAACCCTGAGCTCAAGAGTCATGTGCTCTACCAACTGAACCAGCCAGCCACCTCTCACTATTTTTTAATATTGGACAGGGCTAGTCCTTTCCCCTTTCCTTCTCAGACTTTCCTGGTTATTTTGGTTATTGCTTTTCCCCAAAATGTCATGTATTTCCTTGCTTTTGCTCATGTTGGCTCTTCTTTCTAAAATATAATAAAATATCTCACCTCTCCAGTTCCTGCCATTCAAAATGCTGCTTGTTTTTTTTTTTTTTTTTTTTTTAATGCTGCTTGTTTTTTAAGACTCAGTTAAAATGGTACTCGGTCCTTGAAGTTGCATCTCTTAGGTTTTCATAGTATTTGTTACTCTGTTCTGACACATCCTGTGTGTTACAGTTAATGCTCTTTGGTACATGACTTACATATTTTAGTATGTAAGTGGTCCTTGAAGGCAGACTGGGCCTCATTTTTAATACTCCACATTCCCTAGCACACTGACATTTCTTTCATTCATTCAGTAAGAATTTAGGAAACAACTACCATCTGTAGCACAATGGGGTTGAGTGCTGTGCAGAATATGGAATATGGAGTGATATAAGATGTGATCCCTGCTCTCATAAAGTTTACAGTCCTATTGGGAATACCAGGCTTTAAATATATAAAAATAATCAACAATACTGAGCGTACAAGTGTTAAATGGGTGGTACTTAATGATAACTACTTCAGGAATCCAGAGGAATAACACTAATAATAGATTGCTCTGAATAAGTTCAAGGGAGGTCATTTCAGTAAGAGGGAAAGGCAAAGACTGTAAGGCAAGAATGAGAATATTCAAGATGTGTTTGAGTGGATTACGTGGTGGCAGTCCAGGGTGAAGCTAAAAGGATGTCAGGGTGCCCATCTTTCCAAGTGTTCTGGGAGGCCAGACTCCCAGATTCCACCTCTTTAGCTACTCCAGACTCCAAGGGGTATGGAGGCTAATTACAGTTTCTTTGGTATAGTCGCAAAGTGGTCTCTAGGTTGTCCTGGCTACTCAGCTGAGTCCAGCAGATAGAGGCCATGTCATCATTCCCATTCCAGAAGCAAAAAAGGGGAGGATACTTTCACTTCAGATAATTTGGGGACCATGAAGATTTTCAACCTGAGGGGAGGAGGCCAAGTATCCTGGGTTACAAGATTGCAGAAACAGCATTCACTCACTCAACAAACATTTATCTACTGTATGTCAGGCATATCCTAGGTCCTGGGTAAACAAATTGTGAGTGTGTATTTATGATAGAGTTTTGCTCAGGTTTTTTTTTCTTGTTTTTATTTTTACTTTTTTTTAATTTTTAATTTTCATTTATTTTTTTACCTTGCTTTGATACAGCTCCTTTTCTGCAGATCAGATTTTGTGCAAATTTAATGTCTCATTCAGAACTCCTTTTCTAGAGGTTCTAATAGGCTATAGTGCCTGTATCATATTTCTTTCCACCCCACTGTTACTTGGGCATCACTGCCTTTTTTTATTTCCAGATCCTGAGCTTGGGGCCATCGTATCTCCCTCTCTACTGATTTTTCAGCAGCCTGCCCATGGGGCATCATACAGATCTGTTTTTGTTCTAAAACAGTAGAAGTGTTCAGGATGGCTTTTGGTCTACTGGAACAAGTTTTATATTATGTGATTTAAATAACCTCAATTTTTTTTTTAACTTTTAAGAGGCAGTGATAATTCTTCACCTAACAACATTATGAGAATATTGTTGCAATAAAAGGAAGGATTAGGCTTGTGAGGACTTTGGAAAAGAGTAGAAACATTAAGTAAATATCACTTGTTTTCTTTTTTTTTTTTTAAGATTTATTTATTATTTTAGAGAGAGAGAGAGAGCATGAGCAGGGGAAAGAGCAGAGGGAGAGAGAGAATCTCCAGCAGACTCTCTGCTGAGTGTAGAGTGTGACCCTAAGATCATGACCTAAACCAAAATCAAGAGTCCATGCTTAACCGACTGAGCCGCCCAGGCACCGCTAAATATCGCTTGTTATTATTACTCCTGCATTTTATTCTCTGTTGTTTCTGTACCAAACAAGATAGTCTCTCTGCTGAGTTCCTGTATGTTGCCAATGAAAGTATCTTCTGCTTGTAATTCTTTTTTTTTTTTTTAAGATTTTATTTATTTATTTGACAGACAGAAACACAGCAAGAGAGGGAATACAAGCAGGGGGAGTGTGAAAGGGAGAAGCAGGCATCACCACCCACCAAGCAGGGAGCCTGATGTGGGGCTCAATCCCAGGATCCTGGGATCATGACCTGAGCCAAAGGCAGATGCTTAATGGCTGAGCCACCCAGGCGCCCCTGCTTTTAATTCTTTAATAAAAATATTTTTCTTCTAAAAATACTGTCTTAATTTTTAAAAATAGATAATTATGTGTATGGCAGGAAAAAAGGTACAACAGGATATATAGTGAAAATTAAGTGTCTCGTCTATCTCCAACCACCTCCTTCTCCTATGCTGAGGCAACCATTGTTATCAATTCCTCGTATATATATTCTTAGAGAATTCTATGCAAATATAAGCATATAACTGTATATTTTTCTCTTTAAAAAATGAGAACACACATATTATTGTGTATCTTGTTCAGCTAACAGGTCTTGGAGACATTTTCATATCCATTTATATCATTACCTCACTTTTTTTTTTTTTAAAGATTTTATTTATTTATTTGACAGAGTGAGAACACAAGTAGGCAGAGAGGCAGGCAGAGAGAGAGGGGGAAGCAGGCTCCCTGTTGAGCAGAGAGCCCGATGCGGGGCTCGATCCCAGGACCCCGGGATCATGACCCGAGCCAAAGGCAGAGGCTTAACCACGGAGCCACCCAGGCACCCCTCATTACCTCACTTTTTGATGGCCATATAGTAACCTTCTGTGTGGGTTAACCATAATATATTTGCTACTATGAACTTTTAAACTATTTAGGTCTTTATAGTTACAGTGAATTTCTTGTAGGCAGCATATAAGTTTTCCTAATTAGATCATCGTGCATTCTAATTGGGGCTATTTCAACCATTTACATTTAGTGTAATTACCAATACAGTTATGACAATCGTTTTGCTTATTTGTTTCGTATTTGTCGCATCTGTTCTTTGTTTTTTGTTTTGTATCTTTTACCTTTTATTTTTGGATTGGATATATTTTTTTAAAGATTTTATTTATTTATTTGAGAGAGAGAGAGAGAGAGAGAGAGAGAGATCACAAGTAGTCAGAGAGGCAGGCAGAGAGAGAGGGGAAAGTAGGCTCTCCACTGAGCAGAGAGCCCAATGCAGGGCTCGATCCCAGGACCCTGAGATCATGACCCGAGCCGAAGGCAGAGGCTTCAACCCGCTGAGCCACCCAGGCACCCCTTGGATTGGATATTTTTTATGATTCCATTTTATCCTTGTGAGTTTTTTAGCTATAACTCTTTGTTTTGTTAGTGGTTGCTTTAGGGTTTATAGTATACATTTCTAACTTACTGTAGTCTACCTTCAAGTGATAAGATACTACTTCCCCTCACCTTAGAATACTTCTGTTTTTCCTCTCTCAGTCTTTATCCTACCAAGTCATATACTTCATGTCTACATGTGTTATCAACTCTATTATATATTGATATTTTTGCTTAGACAGTAAATTATCCTTTAAAGCTTTTAAAATCTTTAAATATAAAAAATCTTTTTAAAAAATATTTTATTTATTTATTTGACAGAGAGAGACACAGTGAGAGAGGGTACACAAGCAGGAGGAGGGAGAGAGGGAGAAGCAGGCTCCCCGCAGAGCAGGGAGCCCGATGCAGGGCTTGATCCCAGCACCCTGGGATCATGACCCAAGCCAAAGGCAGACGCCCAACGACTGAGCCACCCAGGCGCCCCTAAATATAAAAAATCTTATATATTTACCCATGTAGTTACTAGTTCAGGTCCTCTTCATTTCTTTTTCAGATCCATATTTCCATCTAGTGTCATTTTCCTTCTGTTTATTAGTATATTCTTCAGTTTTATTTCAGCTATCATATTTTGGATACTGCAAAGATGGAGACTATGTTTGATTTATATCCCACAAACTATATAGCATTATGACTGGTATGAGCACATGATCCACATTGGTTTTTGATTTGCTCTATGGATTCTAGTAGAGCAAATTTTAACTTTGCATTTGTCTCCTAAATCAAAGGAAGCCAAGGCCTTTGTCAGGCACTGTGATACTATGCTGTGGCTTCTAGGGCATGGACAGGAGACTTTTCATGTATTCTAAGGCCAAAAATTTTTGATAATTTACTCTAACATTTTGGCACATTTCCGATTGTAGATCTTGGCTGCTCAACATCCTTGTTGCTACTTGCTTTTCTTTCTGAACTGCATTTTTTGGGACAGGAGTTGGTCTCATATTTTCTTTTTCAGGATCCAAAGTTAGGGGTGGTCACTACAGTATACTGGCTCTAATCTGTGATTTATATGCATTTACCTAAGCTTAGCTTCCAGCAAAAATGGCCTTTTTGGAGTTCTGAGCTTGTGTGAGGATAAAGAGGAAACAATCTATTTATATCTTTGTTCTATCATTTCTACTTGGTTGGCCCCCTTTTCTGTTACCTGTCCCTTAAACCAACATTCAATTTGATGTTTCTTTTATTTGTGAAAGCTCATTAAGTTCATATAATATGTGATTATTTTAACTTGTTCCATTATTTATTCAATGTATATCTACTAAAAAATATTTCAAGAACTGTGCAAAGCACTGGAAATAACAAAAAAAGAATTGGACACTGAAGGGATACCTGTCAGTTGAGTGTCTGCCTTCGGCTTGGGTCATGATCCCGGGGTCCAGGGGTTGAATCCCATGTCGGGCTCCTTGCTCTGGGTGGAGCCTGCTTCTCCCTCTTCCTGCCACTCTCCCTGCTTGTGCTCTCTTGCTCTAAATAAAATCTTAAAAAAAAAAAAATGGACACTATAGTTACCCATTAAACATTTATAGTTCTTGGGGCATCTGGGTGGCATAGTTGGTTAAGCATCTGGCTCTTAGTTTCGTCTCAGGTCGTGATCTCAGGGCTGTGATACCCAGCCCTGCTTCAGGCTCCATGCTCAGCATGGAGTCTGCTTCAGATTCTTTCTCCCTTTGCTCCTTCCCCTTGTTCATGCTCTCTCTCTCAAATATGTAAATAAATCTTTTTTTTAAATAAGTCTTTTTCTTTTAAGATTTTATTTATTTATTTGACAGAGAGAGAGAGAATACGAGCAGGGGGAGTGGGAGAGGGAGAAACAGGCTTCCCACCGAGCATAGAACCTGATGCAGAATTTGATCCCAAGACCCAGGGATCATGACCTGAGCCACCCAGATGCCCCTAAATCTTTTTTTTTTTTTTTTTAAAGACTTTCTATTTATTTGGTAGAGAGAGCGAGCACGTAGCTTGGTGAGATTCCAAAAAGATCAGATACTTCTCAAAGCATCATATAAATTACTCACTAATTTTGGAGTGCATGGGTGGCTCAGTCAGTTGAGCATCCAACTCTTCATTTCAGCTTGGGTCATAATTTCAGGGTTGTGAGATGGAGCCCTGTATGGGTCTCCACACTGGGTGTGGAGCCTGTTTAAGATTCTCTCTCTTTCTCCCTCTGCCCCTCCTCTTCTCTAAAAAAAAATTTTTTTTTCACTAATTTTATTGGTGCTCCCCACTGCGTTTCTTTCTAGATACCATTTACTCTTATAATAAAATAAGTGTATGAATTAGTTGATTGAAGCTGACTACTTAGTATACTAACTTGATATATGATCATTATGGAGGGAACTGGATTCGGTGAAGAACTCTTTTTTTTCTCTGCAGGAAAGGCAGTTGATGGTTTCTCATTTTTAAGTGTAAAGCATAGCAGCATGAGCTATTTATAGACTTACTTCCCCCCATAGACTGAACACAATAGAAGCCTGAAATCAAATGATGACCAGATGTGCCCAGGCATCCCTCAGTTTGTATTTAGAAGTTGGAAAAGGCAGAGCCCCTGGGGAGCTCAGAAGATGGGCAGAAGCAGATGGACTCACTCAGAAGATCATTTTCTATATACAGACAGCCCCTTAAATGTGGTCCCCAGGAGTGGAAGAGGCAAACAGAAGAGTGTGTTAAGCTCTTTTTTTTCTTGCTTTTCTTCCTAGAAATGGGGAATATTCTTTTGCCAGTCATTTCATTGCTTGACTCTTATCTCAGTAGTTACACAGGTAAAATATAGATGTTTTATGGGGATATATGCTGAATTGATGTAAGAGGAAGAATTAATACAGCTTCCATATAGCTGGTAGAGATAGTGTTTCTACTCAGATGGAGAAGAGATCTGACAGGAATGGGAACCCCTAGTTACTTTTTTTCCCTTTACTATTCCTCCTCTATTAAACTAATCCCATCTTGTTTGTGGTGGTGGTATGGTTTAAAGCACAAACATGTGGTTTGTGGTTGGTATTGCTTTTCCTTTTCTCCCACATCAGAGATTTTAAGAAAATAGAAGCAACTGCCTCTTTCAGTAAGCATCTGGAAATATTCTTATGTAGTTTAGAGATTTGATTTCAGGGTTTGGAAAAGTTGCATTTAATTTTGGAAAATGTTCTCATGACCAACTTGCTTAAGTGGGAAGTGAGAAAAGAAAATACCATTCTTTTTTGGTAAGATTTTATTTATTTATTTCAGACAGAGAGATTGAGGGGGTGAGCATGAGTGGGAGGACGGTCATAGGGAGAGGGAGAAGCAGACTCCCCACTGAACAGGGAGCCATACATGGGGCTTGATCCCAGGATCCCAGGATCATGACCTGAGCCAAAGGCAGACTTTTAACTGACTGGGTCACCCAGGCACCCCAAGAAAGTACCATTTCTTGAGAACCTACTGTTTTCTAGGTACTTAATTTTATTCACATATTTATTGCGCACATTTTGGATTCAGTCCATAGATAGTGTATTCATTTATTCAGGGTGCCTGACTTGCTTTCTCATTTACTATTCGCAAAAATCCTGTAAAGTGGGTTATTATTATCTCTACTGCAGAGACATGAAAACTGAGGTTCTGAAAGGTTAGGTAACTTGACCATGGCCACACTACTAAGAGGTGGAGCCCAGATTGAAACCCAGATCGCCTCCAAACCCCTTGTTCTTTCCACTACATCCTGCTGCCCACTATGTGAGATAACTCCTCCTTTGTGCCTGCTTCTCATATTTGAAATATGCTATGAATTAGCTGACAAATAGGAAAATTTGGGCTGTTAAACTTTGCATTTATTGTAGGAAAGGATCCCAAAGTTATGAATAAGCAACATGTGTCTTCAAGCCTTCCCAATGGTGCCTCTCTCTCAGATATGGAGAACGCCACATTTTTAATTTTGTTTCTGAGGCAAGTGCTTGCCTATAGGTGCAGTCAGGGTATTGTATTCTAAATCCTCTGAGTAGCCATAAATGACTCAACCATGAGACAAAAGAAATAGCTCACACTTCATAGCAAAGAGATGCTTCAGTTCACCTCTTCTAATTAGGAGCCAGGTTTTTAAGTGAACTTTAAATTGATGAAGTGTAACCAAAAGTGCCCATGAAGGGGACTGGGATCTGTGCACTAATCCTTTCAGCCATTGTGCTCCTTTTCCTTTCTGGTACAACTCAGCATTTCCTGGTACTTGTTTTTTTTTAAAGTAGGTTTCTTATCTGTAAAGATACCTTATGGTGTCCACTTTCATATTGGGGAGGGTGGAAAAGAATGAATGCAGGACCTCCAGATTTAATCCAGAAGAAAAAAACTTTATATATGTTTGAATTAAATGAAATCCCACATTATTATCTAGATTTATCCTAAATTCCACCAGCTTTAATTTCCAAGTATTTATTTTTCAGCAGAGATGAACCTCATCTCAGTATTTTTCACATAGAGTTATTTATGCACCAGAGAGAATGAATCTCTTAGGTATTTTTCAGCTCTGTTAGGATTTTTAAAATCTTATTAACCCTGCTTTGTTGAAAATCAGTCCCAAGTTCCTGTCTGGCCAGGTTTATGTCAGTTCCTCTCTTTGTTGTCACCAGCAGGTAATTATTGAACTGAGTACTCAAGTTGTCTTCCATTATCTTTTTTGTCTTTTGCCTACACTTTGATAAGTGGCAGTGGTAACCCTGAGATAGTCCCAGGCTGTTGGCTGAGGTTGGAGTCATGATTTGTTTATTTGGTTGAGGTGAGTTAATATGAAGGGTTGAAGTGCAGCAAATGCCCCATACCAATGTGGTTGGAGATCTTTTGTTTTTGTGTGTGTGTGTTTTTTTTAAGATTTTATTTATTCATTTGACAGAGAAAGGGCGAACACAAGCAGGGGAAGTGACAGGCAGAGTTAGAAGCAGGCTCCCAGCTGAGCAGGTAGCCTGATGTGGGACTCGATCCCAGGACCCTGAGATCATGACCTGAGCCGAAAGCAGATGCTTAACCAACTGAGCCACCCAAGTGCCCCTGAGATCTTGTGATTCTAACATGCAGCTCTTCTCTTTGCAAACTAGTGTTGGAGGAGGGAAGTGTGGCTTGAGGGAGAAGGGCCCGTGCCAGTGGGATGTATGAGACAGATGCTGTGCAGATCAACAGAAATCTAATCTCTTTAACTAGGCCTTGGATTCCTGGGAATGAAATGGGCTTCAGCAGGGCTGGCTGCACCCCACTATGAAACCGGAAATGTCTTGGGGGCCCAATTCATTTGCTTCCTCAGTCTTAAGATTGGTCTCTAGAGACCTATTCAGACTAAACAATACTAAAAACAGGAAATTTGTTCCTAGCAGCATGGTTGCAGGAAAACTTTTTCCACTTAGGCAGGAATGAGAGTTAAAAACAGAAACTCCATCCTCCAGTCTTGCTTACTTCTTAGATAAAAGTATTAACAACTCAAACAAGCTGCTTGAGGCAGCTTCATCCTACTTGACTGCCTTCCAAGTGCTGCCTGATGGGACCTGTTACAAAAGGTGGTAAAGAGCCTTTGTGAACACGTTCAAAAATATGAAAACAGTGCTGTGTGGAAGATACTAACCTGGTGATGTTCATCTTGGTTAAAGATCAAATATACAGAATTAATGCAGGCAAGATTTAGAGGAGACCTAGAGACCAGCTGTCATTTAATTTTATTCACATATTTATTGCGCACATTTTGGATTCAGTCCATAGATAGTGTATTCATTTATTCAGTCAGTGTTAACTGAATGTATACTGTGTGTTGTGCATGGGTGCCATGTTCCAGCTGCAGCCTTAGAAGTGTGATGTTCTTTACCCTCTTTAGGATCACAGGGCCCACTCAGGTTTCTTTGTCACAGTCAGCTCAGGGCATCCCTAGATCTAGGGACTCAACTTCTGTGACTGCTCCTCTTTTGCATAATCTGCAGCAGGGTGGACAAGGGACAAGGGACAAGGGTGGACAAGGGACATTTAAGAAGAGTGGAGACAAAGAGGAAGCTAAAATGTAGGGAGGAAGTGTTCTTTTCTTCCTCTTCTGCTGTGATGCCGCAATGCCTAAATAATCCACTGTTGAGGAAGAGCTTCTGAAGCCCTCTGTGAACACAACCTGAGCTCATTCTGTCACCCCAGCCTCTGTTTGCAGTCCTTACTCTGGCTCAGTAGATGTGTCATGAACAAGCTTCTGCAGTAGAAGAGATTATATGGTCAAAAGATTCTTTAGCAGATGTGAGTCATCATTTTCTGATGGTGAGAAAACAGAACTACTCTTTTTAAAACTTAATTGAAATATACACAGAGAAAGAGGCATGTATTATAAGTGTACAGCTCAAATTTTCTATCCACTTGAATTTTCACAAGCTGAGCATACTGTATAATCAGCATCCATATCAAGAAATAGAACCTAACTAGCCCCTTAGAAGTCCCACTTGTGCTCTGTTAAAATACATTTTAAAGCTCTTTCCTGGGGCTTTTTTCCAGTAACTGCTCTGAAATGTTGAGAGGTGAGCTGTTTGAAGATAGGTCTTTCATTTTTGTTCAAGTGTGACATTCATCATGCTGCTTCCTAGTAGACCTGGCAGAGGGTCTTGTAAATATTAGACTTTTCAGCTGACTTTTTTCAGTCCCTAGAAATGCTCCAGTGTCACAATGATAGAGTTTGGTTGCAGGGGTTACTGGTTACTCTTACATACAGTCTTAGAATTTGCCCGTCAAAAAGAGGATGAAATACCAGCAAGTGGAGACACTGTGCAATATAGACCCAGGAGAAATCAGGATGGTCTCATAAAGGTGCCCAAGAACATAAGTGGATAGAAAGTTTGGACATAGGTGTAAGTCCTCCTTCTACCATCAACTTGTTACATGACCCTGAGCCAATTATTTCTCTCTGGGTATCAGTAATGTCACTACCTACCCTGCCAATCTGTGAATCTAGAAGATGGCAGACCAAATACAGCCCTGCCTTCTCCTCAGCCTTCCCTTTTTTTTCCCTGACGTTCTGGACTGTATGTGGGCTCCTTGAACAAACTTCTGCTGAGACCTAAGGTCCAAGGCAATATGGTTCTTCCCCTCATCCCCACCTTTCTGTTCTATTTCTCTTTATATTGTATTTTTTTAAAGATTTTTATTTATTTATTTGACACAGAGAGAGAGATCGCAAGTAGGCAGAGAGGCAGGCAAAGAGAAGAGGGGAAGCAGGCTCCCCGCTGAGCAGGGAGCCCAATGCGGGGCTCGATCCCAGGACCCTGAGATCATGACCTGAGCCGAAGGTAGAGGCTTTAACCCACTGAGCCACCCAGGCACCCCTATATTTTATTTTCTTTCTTTCTTCTTCTTTTTTTTTTTATAAGGAATCTACCTTTCAAGATTATTTATTTATTTATTTGACAGAGAGAGAAATCACAAGTAGGCAGAGAGGCAGGTGGGGTGTGGGGGCAGGGAGCAGGCTTCCTGCTGAGCAGAGAACCCGATGCAGGGCTCCATCCCAGGACCCGGAGATCACGACCCGAGCCGAAGGCAGAGGCCTTAACCAACTGAGCCACCCAGGTGTCCCCTTGTATTTTCTTTATGTAGGGTTTTTATGGAATTAGTCTGAGAGCTGTCAGTATCCTACCAACCTCCTTACATCTAGCCCTGGGCTGGTTTCTAGCTATAGAGATGGATTTTACTTTTTTCTTATTTTGTGTTACATTTATAAAATATACTGAAAACCAAAAAGTTCATTTATTTACCAAATGTGTATGTCATCTAGAATGTCTTTAAATAGAGTAGATTCAGGGTGCCTGTGGGGGCTCAGTCAAGTGTCTGACTCTCTATCCCAGCTCAGGTCTTGATCTCAGGGTCATGACTTCAAGCCCCACATTTGGCTCACCATTGGGTGTAGAACCTACTTTAAAAAGTAAAATGAAATCGAGTAGATCAGTGGGGTTTTAGCATATTTGGTGATCATCATCCTGATTTTGGTACTGGTCAAGTTGAGTACATGTCCTATTTAGTAGTTGTATTATAGTCCAGCATTGTGAGTTATCACGCACATGCGGGCAGTGCAACTGGCAAGCTTCGTGGGAGCCAGGCCTGTGCTTTGAGGTGGCTCCATGCTTGGTCACATGGCCACACAGGAATGGAAGATATATATGTGTGTGTGTGTGTGTGTATGCATATACACATATATATGTATATATATATATATATGAAGGGGAGCCAGTAGGAAGAAAGACCATAGAGTTGGAATTCTGTAAACAGCGCAGACTTTTAGAAGAGCATCCATCATGCAATATTGTTTATAGTTAAGACTGCGGACGCTAGAGCCAAACTGCCTGGGTTTGATTTTCTCCTCTGACATTTACTACCTGTATGAATTTTGGCAACTTTCTTGACTTTCAGTTGCCTCATCTGTAATATGAAGATGATAATAGTATTTATTTCATGGGTTATTGTGAGGAGTAAATTACTAATGCATGTAAAGTACTTTGAATTTTCCTGGTACATTTCGATAGTGAATTAACTGTTATTCTTCTTGTTACCTTAACATTGATCATGACACTAGATTGTCAACTATCTGAACCTTTTTTTCCTTAAACGCAAATTCTTATGGGATTGAGATAGAATATAGAGTTTCCTCTTCAGAAATATTCTTTATAGGCAACTTTGCTTCCATACGTTTATTTCATAAGATGAGGACATCCATAGCATTGGAAAGAATTTAACAGCCCTCCTGGTGATTATGACGCATGCTAAAATCTGAAAACCACTGCGCTACAAATTTTCTATTTGTAGACAAGTGGGACTATAGTCAAAATTACAGGTTGCGGGGGAGGGACTGGAAGTTGGGAAGCAGCTAGCTTAAATGAGTTAACTTCATAGTGTAGTTTCTGGCTTACAAAGGACTTTCACATTTTGTCATAGACACATGTATTTGATTATCTCAAAATTGTTGTGGTAGGTAACCATTATTTCTACATTTTGGAAGGGCTGGTAGAGACTTCCATTATCTAATAAGTGGTAGAGTTGAAACTTTGTCATTTGGAGTCTTGTGAGTCCAAATTCTGGCCTCTGTCTATAGCACCAATTAGCCTTTTTATCCTTAAGCTGTGGGTGGGCTGTTTCCAGGCTGGCTTACTCAGTAACTGACTCTAGGATAGGGAGTTGTGCGAAGGTAATTTATTAGGAAGTATTGTCAGGAAAGAAATCGTAGGTGGGATGGGAAAGTGAGACCAGCAAGGGAAAGAGGCTGAGCAAATTCATGGGGGTGCTTTAAAGACAGTGTAGAGTCTTCCTGATCAAGAATTTCCAGGTCAGTTTTCTTGCACCCATCAGCTATTGGTTAAGGCTGACTCCTAGGACATCTGGCTTTTCAAAGGAGTTCCAGTAACCTGAGGGCAGTATTCCAAAAAGAGACGGAGACATTGGTATTGGATTTGGGGAGTTAAAGCATACCAGCTGCCCAGTGTGCATGAAAATGGTAAAGGAATCCAAGTGTCTGTAGATGGAACATTAACGGCAGCTGCTCTACCATCAAAATTGATATAGAAGACTACAGCAGGGAACCTAAGGAATTGTGAAATATAAGCTGGTCCCACAGTGGAATATGGCCACACCCCTTTGTGAATCCTGTCCCCAGTACCTCCCGGAGAACTCTGCTCCCCATGCAGTTTCTGGTTATATCCCATGATCAGTGATAACTGCAGGGTTCTGTGATTTCAAAATCCTTAAACAATAAGGAAAAAGATACCAAATAATTTAAAATTTTAATTTAAGTGAAACTGCGGTTTCTGGCTAACCAATTAATCAGAAATGTTTTCCCTTACGAATCTCATTTTGTGATCAATTAGGTAAAAGTGGCTTAACTATTGCTATGTGATAGTCATTCATGCTGCTTATTGAGTATTCATGGTTCTTCATCTCCTTTGTGATAGAATTTTACCTCCTGGTCCTATTGTGTGAGGTGGGGTCATGTGATTAGTTTTGTACAGTGTGTTGTGAACAGAAATTATGTCTGAGCATTCAGTTGCTAGTGTATGACCTTTCAAGCCCTCTTTTCTTCTGGTACCATGAAGCAACATTGAAAATAGGTTGTTCTGTGAGTTGGGTCTTAGAGAAGCTACAACCTTAAGAGTCCTCTATTGACCCACATGTAGCATGAGCCAGAAATAAGAAAACAAAAATAGTTGTTTTAAGCTCCCATGCTTTGATAGTTTGCTGCAGTAATGTTACTTAGCCTGTCGTGACTGATAAACTATTCAGTGTGGAGCTTATTGAAGGACTTTAACTTAGCTACAGTATCAGTCATTATAAGAAAATGGACAAGGTGATCTGTACATGTACTTTCATTTTATGTTTAAAAATAAATGATTTTAATGTTTTTCTAAGGGTTAGAAGAACTTTCACATATGCAGGATTTGCTTTAGTCTTGCTTTGTTCC
The DNA here is from genome assembly GCA_028533885.1 of Nasua narica. Classification (NCBI taxonomy): domain Eukaryota; kingdom Metazoa; phylum Chordata; class Mammalia; order Carnivora; family Procyonidae; genus Nasua; species Nasua narica. The sequence goes on along the minus strand of CM052797.1, from coordinate 51,040,057 downwards.
CCTTTTCTCTTGAAACCCACAAGCCAACTTGTATTTTTTAAGAAGTTGGCTCTAAAAAGGACTTTTGCCCTGTGGTGGGATTGGCACATTATGGCCTGTGGACCAAATCTGGCTATCACCTGTTTCAGTAAAGATTTACTGGAACATGGCCATGCCTATTTGTTTATGTAATGTCAGTGGATGCTTTTGTACTATGAAGGCAGTTAAGTAGTTATGACAAGATACCATATGACCAATTAAGCCTAATTAATATATTTGCTCTCTGGTCCTTAATAGAAAGAATTTTCTGACCCCTGCCTTGTAAGATTTTTAGTTAATTTCCAGATGATTTGCCTCAGTTGTTGCAGACATCCTAATTTTTAGAACTTTTTTTAAACAAAGATTTTATTTATTCATTTTTTTGATAGAGAGAGAGAGAGGGGGCGGGGAAGGAACACAGCAGGGGGAGAGGGAGAAGCAGGCTCCAGGGAGCCTGATACGGGGCTCGATCCCAGGACCCTGAGATCACAGCCCCAGCTGAAGGCAGACGCCCAAAGACTGAGCCACCCAGGCGCCCCTGGAACTTTTACCTAATAGAAAAAAGGCCTTCTCTTGGGTCTCTTTCTTTTGTATGCAATCCTTAAGTCAGTGATACAGCTTACTATTCTTGGATTCTGCCTGTAACTTAGCAAGGACTCCCTCAGCTTTGATAATCAAACTACTTTCTGTATTGCTGTTGGCATTGTTTTTGTCCAGGCCAACTGGGCAAAAACACTTATGGGACTGCTGCTCAGTGTTTCTTCTTTGAGCTTACTACAGTTGATGTTGAACTTGCCATTGTGATAGGGCTTTCTTGGGCTGCGTGGAAGGAGGTGATCAGATTATCTCACAGAATGGGTCGTGAAGGTAAAATTATGTGGGGAAATAGGAAACTGGAAGCCGACTGCAGCCACACAACCAGTCACATGACCCTGGAACATTATTTGTTACAGCTTAGAATTCAGCAGTAACTCTAAGAGGCTGATGGCAGCTCTGTCTCCCGAATGCCAGTTAATCTTTATCCAATTTTGCACACCATATTAGCATTCTTATTTTGGGTCACCTAATGCTTATATTCTCTCTTAGGCCCATGCTGAATGTGCTTACTTTTGCTTGTGGTCCAGTTAGCTGGGGCCTGGAAATGACAGAAAACATGGCAAATTGTGATCAAGGAGCCACTTGTGATTGTCTTTTTAGAAGAGACTATGGGAATGGAAAGAACTTTGGACTCTTTTCCAGTAAAACCATCTTTCTTTCTTTTTAAAATTTTTTATTTTTTAAAGATCCCATTTATTTATCTGACACAGAGAGAGAGACCACAAGTAAGCAGAGAGGCAGGCAGAGAGAGAGGGGGAAGCAGGCTACCTGCTGAGCAGAGAGCCCAATGCAGGGCTTGATCCCGGGACCCCGAGATCATGACCTGAGCCAAAGGCAGAGGCTTTAACCCACTGAGCCACCCAGGCACCCTTGGTAAAACCATCTTTCATCTTTTCTCACAAGATCCTGTCTAATGAATATCTTTTTGCAAGGAAAAAGGAAGCAGTAGAGCTAGATATCCATCTTTCTATTCTAGGAATTTCTTTCTTATGTCCAGAGGGTAGGACAAGTGCATATGGGACCTACCAGATCTCACATGCCATTCAGACAGTTGTCCCTGTGAACATTCTTTTTAGCAAAGCAACATTGTTAGGAATAGCAAAATCTTGTATAAACAAAGACATGTGTTTTGGTGATCTCAAAGCTTAGTTTTCCTGGTTCCTTCAGAAACCAGGGGCTTAGACTGGGAATATGAATTTATGTTTCTCCATGCATGTATGCCTGTATAAATGAATATTGTGTTTATTACCTCTATAGGAGTACTGCTGCTATGTGCAATTTTCTTTTTCTTTATCTTTTTTTTTTAAAATTTTCAGAAAAAAGGCCCTAGATAAGTAGACCGAAGGACTGCCTCGAGACAGACAGGAATTTCTATTTTTATCTTTTGATAAAGATGAAAAAAGAATTGCATTTGTTAGAGATGTATTTGTCTCATAACCATGTCCACCAGTGAGAATGCCAATTCATCAGCTGCCTTTCTTAACATCAAGAGCAAGATGGGGGAAAGATAGTACAGAAATGTGGGGCGCCTGGGTGGCTCAGTGGGATAAAGCCTCTGCCTTCGGCTCAGGTCATGATCTCAGGGTCCTGGGATTGAGCCCCGCATCGGGCTCTCTGCTCAGCAGGTAGCCTGCGTCCCCTTTTCTCTCTGCCTGCCTCTCTGCCTACTTGTGATCTCTCTCTCTCTCTCTCTGTCAAATAAATAAATAAAATCTTTAAAAAAAAAAAAAAAGAACAGAAATGAGGTGGTGCCAAATAGAAGTTAATGTGGAGCTGAGGAAAGCCAAGAAGGATAACCACAAGCTGACAGGAGCAATGTAAGCTCTTTTCTTGATGTTGCTACTTCTCCACTGCAAGAAAATTGAAGCAGCCAGGGCACTATAAATTGGTCTGTTGATGACATTGTCAAAGGCATAAATAGCAACAGATTTGGAAAGCCAGCTCCAAGCTACTCAGGCTTCTAGGAAATGGCTTTCTAGGGAAAAACAGCCCCCCATAGACAACATAATCTGGGCTGGTTTGATTCCACACTTTGTGTCCTTGGGCAGAACCAATGGCAGTCTCCTTCAGTTTGGATATGGTTCAGTGCTCACAAACATTGCTTCTAGGACATCAGACCAGAGAAGGCTGTGGTAGATAGAGTGCTATTCCAGCATTTAATTCCCTGTTGGCATCCTCTCATCACATCAGGCATAAGCTGTATGGGCTCTAGGAAACATCACAGATAATGGTTCAGTTTTCCAAAACGTGGTTATCATACATGGTGCAGTTGATCCACGGCTGACACTTCTTAAAGTTCCTAATATGTCATATTTAACGTGTGGTTACTTGCAACATCTTACGTGGACTCATTCAGAACTTTGTTGCAACAAGAAGCATGCACTTCCAGGGTGCCTGGGTGGCTCAGTCGGTTGAGCGTCTGCCTTCAGCTCACACCATGATCCTAGGGTTCTGGGATTGAGTCCCACATTGGGCTCCTTCCTCGGTGGGGAACCTGCTTTTCCCTCTGCTTACTGCTCCCCCTGCTTCCACTCTTTCTCTTTCTGACAAATAAATAAAATCTTTAAAAAAAAATCATACACTTCTATTAGATGCTATTCAGCAAATTTTTCCTACTTGAGTTCATCTCCTGCCTCATGATGATCTGAAAGTATTAGAAGATACCTTCTGGGCCATTTTCTCCCTCACCAGATGGTCCAAATGAACAGATTGAAGTGGTTGTGAAATGGGGGTTGTGCCCCAACTTGGGAAGCTTCTAAGAGCTACTGAATTGCCAGTTATGACTGGTGACAGTGGTCATTCTGGATGCCATTTTTATGTATCTTTTAGGCTATTGAGAAACTAGGTGAAATTAAGAAACTAGTATAATGATGGAATAATGTGGGGTTTTAGACAAAATTGAAGGTCTACAAAACTATGAAAATGAATCTGTGACTAAAGCTTCATTGTGCTTGATTGAGAAGTATTTCCCTGGAGAGAAAGAATATCAAAATGTTGTGCCAGAAACTACCCTACCAAGTTAAGGATGGCACTCCTGGGACCTTTAACTTTTAGATTGTACATCTGAGGCATAAAGTCTATGTTAGGTATAATTTTGTCTTCCTGGTTTTTTTTTCCTTAAGATTTTAATTTTTTGAGAGATCACAAGTGGGTGATACAATAAGTGAGCATTCTTTGTAATTTGAAAAACTGCAAAGAAAATATATAATTATGTCTATCTCTAATAAGGTTTCAAATTCTGGTCGT
>CM052797.1:50964594-51035696 GCA_028533885.1 Nasua narica | reverse complement strand
GAATAGGTATTATTTCTTCCTTGAATGTTTGGTAGAATTCCCCAGGGAATCTGTCAAGTCCTGGACTCTTGTTTTTTAGGAGGTTTTTGATCACTGCTTCAATCTCATTACTAGATATTGGTCTATTCAGGTTGTCAATTTCTTCCTGTTTTAGTCTTGGAAGATTATGGGTTTCTAGGAATGCATCCATTTCTTCTAGGTTGTTTAACTTATTGGCATATAGCTGTTGATAATAATTCTTGATGATTGTTTCTATTTCCTTTGAATTAGTCATGATCTCTCCCCTTTCATTCATAATTTTGTTAATCAGGGTCCTCTCTCTTTTCTTTTGGATTAGTTTGGCCAGTGGCTTATTGATCTTTTTGATTTTTTTCAAAAAACCAACTTCTGGATTCATTGATGCATTCTGCTGTTTCTCTAGTTTCTAATTCATTGATCTCTGCTCTAATCTTGATTATTTCCCTTCTTGTGTGTGGTGTTGGCTTAATTTGTTGTTGATTTTCCAGTTCTTTAAGGTGTAAAGAGAGCTGGTGTATTCGGGATTTTTCAATTTTTTTTAGTGAGGCTTGGATGGCTATGTATTTCCCTCTTAGGACCACCTTTGCCGTGTCCCATAGGTTTTGGATCAATCTGTCTTCGTTATCATTGGTCTCCATGAATTGTTTAAGTTCATCTTTGATTTTCTGGTTGATACCAGCATTCTTGAGCAGGTTAGTTTTTAGCTTCCAAGTGTTTGAATTCCTTCCAAACTTCTTCTTGTGGTTGAGTTCCAGTTTCAAAGCATTGTGGTTTCAGAATATGCAGGGAATCATCTCAATCTTTTGGTATCAGTTGAGACCTGATTTGTGACCCAATATGTGGTCTATTCTGGAGAAAGTTCCATGTGCACTCGAGAAGAATGAGTATTCTGTTGTTTAGGGTGGAATGTTCTGTATATATCTATGAGGTTCATCTGGTCCAATGTGTCATTCAAAGCTCTTGTTTCTTTAGTGATTTTCTGTTTAGATGATCTGTCTGTTACTGAGAGTGGCGTGTTAAGATCTCCTACTGTTAATGTATTCATATCAATATGACTCTTTATTTTGATTAATAGTTGGCTTATGTAGTTGGCTGCTTCTATATTGGGGGCATAAATGTTTACAATTGTTAGATATTCTTGGAGGATAGACCCTTTAAGAATGATGTAGTGTCCTTCTGTATCTCTGACTACAGTCTTTAGCTTAAAATCTAATTTATCTGATAGGAGAATCGCTACCCCAGCTTTCTTTTGAAGCCCGTTGGCATGCAAGATGGTTCTCCATCCTTTCACTTTCAGTGTGGATATATCTTTTGGTTCCAGATGTGTCTCTTGTAGACAGCATATGGACGGGACCTGTCGTTTTATCCATTCTGCAACCCTATGCTGTTTTGTGGGAGCATTTAGGCCATTCACATTGAGAGTGATTATTGAAAGGTAAGTTTTTACTGACATCATGTTGCCTGTGAAGTCCTTATTTCTATAGATTGTAAATTTCTGTTCTAAGTCTCTCATGTGTTCTTTCTACTTTTATAGAAACCCTTTTAATATTTCTTGTAGTGCTGGCTTGGTGGTCACATACTCTTTTAATCCTTGCCAGTCTTGGAAGCTCTTTATCTCTCCATCCATTTTGAATGTCAGCGTTGCTGGAAAAGTATTCTTGGCTGCATGTTCTTCTCGTTTAGTGTCCTGAATATATCATGCCAGCCCTTTCTGGCTTGCCAGGTTTCTGTGGACAGGTCTGGCGTTATTCTGATGGGTCTTCCTCTATATGTAAGGAATCTCTTCCCCCTAGCTGCCCTCGGGACTTCTTGTCTAAAATTATAATTTGCAAATTTTACAATTATGTGTCTGGGTGTCTTTCTAGACTCATTGATCTTGGCGGGTGTCCATTCTACCTCTAGGACATGAACACTTGTTCCATTCCCCAGATTGGGGAAATTTTCATTCAGAATTCGATCAGCTATATCTTCTAGTCTTCTGTCTTTCTCTATCCCCTCTGGGATTCCAATAAGTCTGACGTTGGAACATTTCATGGCATCATTTATTTCCTTAAGTCTCTTCTCATGATTCCTGAGCTGTTTGCTCCAGCTCTCCTCCTGACCTTTCTTCTCAACCATTTTATCCTTTAGATCACTAATTCTATCCTCTGTCTCCGTAACTCTAGCTGTTAGACTATTTAGATTGATTGGATCTCACTGGTAGCGTTTTTAACATCTGCTATACTGGTTCTCAGTTCTGCCCTTAGAAATTCTATGTTGTCATTAATGTTTTTCTCCATCCTAGCCATTGCCTGGATAATTGTTACCCTGAATTCCCTTTGCATCATACTGTTTATGTCCATGTCCAATAGTTCTGAGGGAGAGGGTGCAATCTCTGGGTTTTTCCTCTGTTGGGTGTTCCTCCTCCTAGTCATTTTGATGAGAAGTGGATGAGAGGATGTATAGCTGGATATATCGCCCACAATCCAGGCAGGGTGCACCCTGGAAGGTTTTGGAGCAATTGGGATTCACCACCAAAAAGAAATAATAAGGACAAAAAAAAAGAGAAAAAGAGGAAATCCTAGCCAGAATGGGCCCCAAAAATAAGATTTATAAGGTATGTAAACAAACACGAACAATCATAAAGACTGACAAAAGAAAATGATGAGAAATAAAAGAACCTAGTCAGAATGAACCCCAAAAATAAGATTTATATAATACCAGAACAAGGGGCATCTGGGTGGCTCAGTGGGTTAAAGTCTCTGCCTTGGGCTCAGGTCATGATCTCGATTTGGGATCGAGCCCCGCATCAGGCTCTCTGCTCAGTGGGTAGCCTGCCTCCCTCCCTCTCTCTGCCTACTTGTGATCTCTCTGTCTGTCAAATAAATAAATAAAATGTTAAAAAAAAATACCAGAACAAAAGCAAATACATAGAAACACTGACAGAAGGATAAGATGAGAGGGTGGTTATAACTCCTTACGGGTGAGGAAGGTTATTTCAGGTCTTCCTGGGTTTATCGTTGTATTAAGCCTCTAGTTGTAATGTTAAGTAGTTTAAAAAAATTAAAAAAAAAACAAATGTGAAAACGAGTGAATAAAAAAATAGAAAATAAGAAAGAAAAAACCTCGTATCTATGAAATATACAGGTTTTAGGGTATTATCAGGAGCTTAATATATTGATTTCCCCTGATGTTGGGGGTTTAAAATTTTATGGGGACCCTGTGGTTATTGTCCTTTGTTTTTGACTTGTCTTCTGGGGGAGGGGCCTGCCGCGTTGTTTTCCAGTTGGTCTTGCTTGGGTTGAGTCACCCTGCCCTGCAATCAAGGGGCTGCGTTCTGTGGAAACCGGTTTCTCAGTCTTTCTCTCTCTGAAGGTTTTTGGCCTTTTGTAGCTTCTTCATATTTTCGGAGAGTCCAAGCAAGGAATGTTTGTACCCAGACCTGTGCGTCACAGAAAAGCCTCAGTCTGCTCCCCTCTGGGTGGTCCAGAACACATACTCCCCTCCGCAAAATTCTCACACTGCAGCCTGTCACAGGTGGTGCGCACCCGCAGCCACCATTCAGTGGCTCTGCGAGTGCTCTCTGGGCTCCAGACCCACGCAGGGTTTGTTCAGATTCTTGCCAGATAGTAGGTTGCCCACCCGTGCTCTCTCTGGAACTGACTGGGAGCGCCCAGACCCTGCTGCAGGCCGTGAATGTCTTGTGGTCGGGGGTGCACTAAGTCCAGAGAGTGGGGCACACAAAGAAAAGCTGCAGGCTCCTGGACCACACCAGAATCTCTAAGGTGCTTGCAGGGTCTTTTAACTTTAGAAAACAATTTTAACTTCTTTTAAAAGAAGAAGTTCTTTTAACTTTAGAAAACAATTTTATTTAACAATGTACTAATATAACACGTTATCAGATAGTTCTCCATTTTTTTGTCTGTAATGGACATTTTAAATCAGTATCCTGAATCTACAAACAGAAAAAAAAAATCTCTTTGGATTTCTACATGTTAATTCAGTCCAAAAAATATTTAAGAAATGGTTAATGTAGTTAATATAACAAACTGTATAAATATATATCTTCTCTGAAAGATTTTAGATAATATAAAAATATAGCAGTGTGTTGTGGGTTTTTTTTATTAATATATAATGTATTATTTGTTTCAGGGGTACAGGTCTGTGAATCATCAGTCTTACACGATTCACAGCACTCAACATAGCACATACCCTCCCCAATGTCCATCTCTCAGCCACCTCATCGCTCCCAACACCCTCCCCTCAAGCAAGCCTCAGTTCAATTCCTGAGATTAAGAGTTTCTTAGAGTTTGTCTCCCTCTCCGGTTTTCTATACGATTACCACAAGTTTGGAGAGAGGATGGATCAATAGATCCATAAATGGTATTAACCGTATGTCAACCTTTGGAGACAAACCATAAGAAACTTTTTTTTTTTTTTTAAGATTTTATTTATTTATTTGACACAGAGAGAGAGCACATGCAGGGGGAGTGGCAGACAGAGGGAAAGGTAGAAGCAGGCTTCCCACGGAGCAGAGAACGTGACACTGGGCTCGATTGCAGGACCCTGGGATCATGACCTGAGCTGAAGGCAGATGCTTAACTGACTGAGCCACCTAGGTACCCCCATAAGAGACTCTTAACTATAGGACACAAACTGAGGGTTACCAGGAGGAAGGAGGGTGGGGAATGGGGTAACGGGTGATGGGCCTTAAGGAGGGCACATGATGTAGTGAGCACTGGGTGTTATATGCAAATGATGAATCACTGAACTCTGCCTCTAAAACTAGTAATACACTATGTGTTAATTAATTGAATTTCAATTAAAAAAAGGTGTAAGTACAACTCCGGATTTTTTTTTTTAAGTTTTTAATTCCAGTTAGTTGACATAGTGTTATATTAGTTTCAGGTGTACAGCATAGTGATTCATCAATTCCATACATCACTACTTGGGGTTATTTGTTCATTTCTTAAGTTTTTAAAAATTTTCTTTATTTAAGTAATCTCTACACCCAATGTGGGGCTTGAACTCATGACCCCCAGATCTAGAGTTGCATGCTCTTCTGACTAATCCTTGGGTTATTTTTAATCTAAAAATATTATGAAGTGTTTCAAACACACGTGACTATAAATTCCCTATAATATCTCAAGAATCAATTCAGTTTCAGAAAAAAGATTGCTGAGGAAAATTGATTCATTCAAATATATTTTAAAGTGCTTACTGTATGCTGGGCACAATGCTAGACATTATAAATTTTAAAATGATATGGTTCCTCAATCTGGTATGGGAAGGACTACATTGATGTGCTTTCTACTTTCATTGTGACAGGTTTTTCAGGATTTGGGGACTGAAGTATTGTCTGGAGCTGCTAAAGGCTATAATATCTGCCTTTTTGCCTATGGGCAGACAGGCTCTGGGAAGACATACACCATGCTGGGAACCCCAGTGAGTATTGGTATTGGAATATGATCTCTTTCTATTGCCGCAGAAGCCAGAATCTCACACTGTCTTTATTCCTGAGAGAAAGAATGTGAATTTAGTAGTTAGTCAATTTTAATAAGATTTAATGGGCTCTCTTTTGTATTAAGAATGGGTTTCTCAGTCCTTTAATTGAAAGATGAACTTTGAATAATTAGCCCCTCTTTATTAAATCCTGAAGAACCTTAGAATTACATAACTCCTTTTGATGAAGCTGATCTTGTCAGTCTTTTTGCATTTCTCATTATCATTTCCAAGTTCATCGCTTGAAGCTTTTTAACACCTTTGGTATGGACAAGCCCCAGACTGAATCTGAAGTGTTGCTTAGGGCTGTGCAGAAATGAGGCTATGTGTGTTAGACCTGAGCATTGGAAAGAAGCGGGAGAACCACTTACTGGGATGGAAGTTTAAAAAGTGTGAAGGACTTATGAGAGCCTTACTTGTCATGGAGAATTGAGAGGGTAGAGGTCCTTATGCATACCTCTTTGTTTTAGGTTTAGAAGTATCTTGGTGAGTTAAACTAGTGTGACATGTGACAAATAACACATACCCAGGGACACTGTCTGGGACAGTCTTCCTCCTGAAAGATTATCCCTGCAATTTTGTGTTCAGCTCATTGCTTACGATGTCCATGTTTAGTGTGCTTTTATATATTTGAAATTAAAAGAAAAAACTGCCCATTAAACCAGGGGTGTAAACTTTTAACCTATGTACAAGTTAGCAGTGGACCCAAGATGAAAAAAGAAGCTACTTTCCCTATATGTATATTTTAAACACCCATGTACTCTGGTTCTTCTGTGTATATAAGGGTAGAAAGGTTCAGGAAGGGATCACAGTGGTAAATTGGTTTATCCAAGGAGGATGTAACCTTTATTGTGTGAAAGCAGGTACCTGGGTTTGTTAGCTTCTCTCTTCCTTCTTATGGTGATGATCTGCCTCTCAGCTGGTACTTGACTCCCATGAGTGTCTCCTGAGACCCAGGCAAATAGTCTTCTTTATACCACCAGTGAAACTGCCTGAAGTGAAGAGGCTAGCACAGGATGCCCATGTGCCCATCCCCTGCCAACCTTGGTCTCTGGGTGTTGGGGGAGAGTTTCACTGTGAGTGAACAGTAATGCTTTCCTTTCTTCTGTTCTCCAGGCTTCTGTTGGGCTGACGCCACGGATATGTGAGGTATAGACTTTATTTTGACTAGATCCTCTCAAAGTAGACCTTCTTTGTACACTCCCTTCACTGAAACTCCAACCCTCTGGTTTGCACAGGGTCTCTTCATCAGGGAGGAGGGCTATGCACCACTGCCTTCCTCTTGTAGGATAAAAGTAAGGTAAGAATCTTTGAGGCTCTGGGGCCTAAAATATTTCCATTTCTACTCCAAATTCTAGTATGTTCAGCTGTCCTCTCTTTGCTTCAAGAGTCATCCAGAGGAATGGAGAAAAGCCACAAAAGAAATACTTTGCCGTATAGGGAGATGAGAAGCATACTTAGATCTTTGGGTTGTAGGAAACTTAATTCCTATCCCTAAGCTTAGCAAACAGTTGTTTCCTATGGATCAGCTTGCCCTGGCTGTCTGTTTTCCTTTTCTTCACTTTCCGTACAGTTTGTTTGTTTGTTTCTTATTTATTTTTAAAGATTTTATTTATTTGACAGAGAGAGAAATCACAAGTAGGCAGAGAGGCAGGCAGAGAGAGGGGGAAGCAGGCTCCCCATGGAGTAGAGAGCCCGACACAGAGCTCGATCCCAGGACCCTGAGATTATGACCTGAACTGAAGGCAGAGGCTTTAACCCATTGAGCCACCCAGGTGCCCCTTTCCTTACAGTTTAATACTAGCTTTTGGAATTGGAAGAGCGCTAGCTAGTAGCGCTCTTCCAGCTCCTGCTGCACTGTTCTTTGGGTCAGTAGTTCCTAAGCTCTAGTTCTGAGACAGTGCTGGCTACTCCGATGTGAAGTTTTAACCAGTCTGTGTTGAAAATGTTGGTGCAAGGTTACCAGCTGCCCAATTACCCTTAATTTTTTCTATTTTATTTTTGTGGGGGTTCAGGGGCCTTTTTAAAAACCATGAAATGTAATTCATATGCCATAAACTTCACGCTTTTGAAGTACATATTTCAGTGATCTTTTTTATATTTACAAGGTTGTCCATTCACCTTACTATCTAATTCCAGAACATTTTCATCACCCCAAAATGAATAAATGCCCTTTAAAAAAATTAAATAATAGTAAACAGTATTTATACACTTTTTTAAGTTTGTGAAGTAAAAATTTATAGGCCCGTGTGTGTGTGTGTGTAAACATGTACATATATTAAATGTTTTATTGTCCCTGAAATCTGGGAATCACTATTCTGAGAGAAATCTGGGCTTCCTGTGGCCAATTCTGAGAAAGGAGAAACAATTTAAAAGAAGAGTGCATAGAGTTCATCTGAGGTATAGCCTTTTTTTTTATGGCCGTTGGCTTCACAGGCAAACATCTGTGTTCTGATGAGGAACACATTTCTGTGAGAAGTTTGTTTTCTTACTTAACAAAATCTTTGCTGATTTGTAGCTATGTTATTATTTTAAAAAGGAATAAAATACCAGCAGGTACCTATAAGATAAAGCATATCTTAAACAGAGTCCCATTGTATAAAACAGGTAAAATGAGAACTCTTCTACTTAAATTAGGGGTAGGGACCAGAATCTTTCTCATTTAGCTTTCTTCATTGCTTAGCAGTGGCTCTTGAGATACCTTCGTAGAGCAGTGAGAGCTCAAAGATGTTTGAAAATCACTTAAGAAACAAACCTGAAACTCTGTGTTCTGGTGGCCTAATCAAGGTATAGGCTGGTGGCAACATACCCTAAAACCATGTTGAAATAGCCTCTTGAAAGCTTAATCTGAATCAAGACTGACATTGTAAACCGACAGCTGTGAACTGATGACAGCTAATGTGGCAACACAATTGTGCATACGTAGAAAGAGACTCAAGGGCGAACCCTGACATGGTCAGGGTCTTAGAGTGTCAGAGGTAGAACTAGGTCAAGAATTAGGGCCTTCTGATTCTTGGCTTAGTGTTTTCCCCACTTTCTTTCGAATCTAACTATGTTGTCTTCTTTTAGAATGTAATTTTGAAAAGATGTCACCATTTTCCAAAATCTGATTACATGCCTTGTTTTATGTGTCTCTAGTTTCCTGGAAATCTATAACGAACGAGTACGGGATCTGCTGAAGCAATCTGATCAAAAGAAGTCCTACACTCTGCGGGTCAGAGAGCATCCAGAGATGGGGCCCTATGTACAAGGTGAGCCACTGTGGTCCTGGAGGTCTGAGACCAAACCGAATTCTGGGAGGCTTTCCTAATGGTCACGGATTCACTCAATAAATGTATAATGAAATTTGCTGTGTGCCACATACTGTACTAGATGTTGGGTAAGTAACAATAAATAGAAAAGACGGTCCTGCCCTCACAGGCAGTCTTATGGTCTTGTAGGCGTGAGGCAGAAAATAAACACTTAATTACCAGTTGTGATAGACTAATAAAAAAATAGACGTCGTGATGGAAAGGAACAGTGGGCAGTGTAGATAGTCTATCTGCATGGCAGGGTCACGAAATGCTTCTCTGAGGAGATACAAGAGCCAATCATGTGAAGAATGATGTGGTGAGGGGAAGAGTGATTCCGATAGAAGGAGGAGTCTGAGCAAGAGCCCTAAGAGAAGGGCTGGGTGGTTTCAAGGAGGCCAGTGTGTCTAAAGAATGGTGAATGGGGGGGAAGGCGCATGGAATAAGGTGGGGTCTGTCATGGCAGGTCCAGAGGGCCTGGACTGATTTTCAGATCAGCCAATTTCCTTTTCAGGGTAGTTTTCTCACTGGGGGCGATAGGGAGATGAGGAGATGTCACACATGGCACTGGTCTCAACTGCTTCCTTATTAAGTGCTGATATTTGGTTTTTGGTACCATCTGTCTTATTCTACTAGACTAGGTCTTACTATTAGGTAGGAAGAGTTGTGTTCTTTTGTGTAGGAAGTTTTTACCCTTTCGGCCCACAAAAAGCAACACACGAATATGATGCTCCTGTTCCTTCAGAAATATGCTAATTTAAATCCTGACGAAGAGATGGACATGAAAGCTCAAGAGCTGGTCTCTTCTTTATCAGGGCATGGCTAATGGAGAGTGCCAGTCGTTGATTCTGCTACCAGTGTCTTTTCCCAAATGTTCCATCTGAACAGCAACCAAACAAAAAATACCATTTACTTTGCTGGGAGCCAGTGGAGTTTACTTCATAAAACTCTGTGCATATACATTTCTGTTAAAAGTAGCACTTTGAGGGTAGACCAGGAGTTGATGCAGTGGTGTCAACATTTCTTACCTTTGTATTTTATTTTAGTGTATGTGTGTGTGGTAAGGGGAGTAACTATAGGAAACCTGAGATGTAGTCCAAGTGTTCCCATTGCACAGAAGCTAAAATGAAGCTGCAAGAAGCTACAAGGTGTTCCCAAAGTCACACAGCTAGTTGGAGCAGGATTGGACCTGGGAACCTTGCCTAGGATAGGAAGAGATGAGTGGGACTGAATCCTGTACATCAATGAGACCTGTGACTGTAGATTCTTTGATAGGCATAGTACTTGAAACCCAGAGAAGGTAGGAACGTATGCAAGGCCATTCAGCTTGGGTGACATACCCAAGGCCAGTGATAGGAACTGGACTGAAATCTCAGGGCTCTTTGGATCTTCATGGAGCAAACAAAACTTTGTAATGGGGGAGATGGTTGGTAAGAAATAATTCTACCCAGCAAAAGGTCTCTTGGGTCCTTTGGGTTACATATTTTTGAAAGTTGGTCTGGACTTTCTCAAATCATGACAAATATAGGTCCTTGCCATTGCTCTTCTCTCTCTCATGTGGGTACCCGCCTTGCCTGGCTGTGCTTAGACACCCTCTGCTGGGCCCTGTCACCAAAGTTCCAGCACTCTGTGTAAGGCTTCCTGTCCCTTAGCTCCCCACTGTGCAGGTGCATTCTGTACCCCTCTTGGTCTTTGTATCCCTTTGCTGGGCCACCTCCCTACTCTGACATGGAAGCCCTGTTCACCATGCCTGGCCTGCCTCCGTGAGGATGCTCCCTTCAGGCCCCTCAGGATCTGACTTTCTGGGCCAGCCCATCATACGTGTGGTCACCCTCCTCACTCTCCTCTCATGCCTGTCCTTCCCTTTGTGTGGATACCCTTTTCACCCTGCTCAGGCTTATCTTGGCCGTACCAGGCAACCTCTATGTGGATGCGCTCCCCCTCCTTTCAAGTTCTTCACCCTGCTCTGCATCACTGCAGCCCCTCACCCTCATGGTAGCCTACCTTGTTCTGTTTGGCTTGATAACTTTAGTACTAAATTGTGCAGGGAAGGGAAATAGAAGGAGTGCTAAAAATATTTTAATAAGATTACAGTGTTTTGGGGTGCATGGATGGCTCAGCTGGTTAAGCATCTGCCTTTGGCTCAGGTCATGAACTGAGGGTCCGAGGATCAAGCCCTGCATTAGGCTCTGCTCAGTGGAAGTCTGCTTCTCCTTCTGTGTTCTCTCTCTCTTTCTCAAATAAATAAATAAACTCTTTAAAAAAATTATTGTGTTATTACAAACATTTTTCTATAGTATATGACTTTTGTCCTTTTATCCTGCCAATGTGGTTAATTATACTGATTGATTTTTGTTGTTGTTTTTTTAAAGATCAGGAAAAAATTTTAAAAAATTTTTAAAATCTAAATTCAATTTAATTAACATATTGTGTATTATTAGTTTCAGGGCTAGAATTTGGTAATCCATCAGTTGCATATAATACCCAGTGTTCATTACATCAAGTGCCCTCTTTAATGGCCATCACCCAATTACCCCATTACCCCACCCACCTCTGCTCCAGCAATGCTCAATTTATTTCCTATAGTTAAAAGTCATTTATGATTTGTCTCCCTCTGTTTTCATTTAATTTTTCCTCCCCTTCGCCTATGTTCATCTGTTCTGTTTCTTAAATTCCACATATGAGTGAAATCATACAGTATTTGTCTTTCTCTGACTTATTTCACTTAGCATAATATCCTCTAGTTCCATCCACGTCACTGCAAATGGCAAGATTTCGTTCTTTTTGATGGCTGAGTAATATTTATCTGTTCATCTATTGATGGGTACTGGGCTGCTTCCATATTTTGGCTATTGTGAATAATGCTGCTATAAACATAGGGGTGCATATATCTTTTCAAATTAGAGTTTTCCTATTCTTTGGGCAAATAGTGGAATTACTGGAGCATATGGTTCTGTTTTTTAATTTTTTAAGAAATCTCCATACTGTTTTTCACAGTGTCTATACCAGTTTCCATTCCCACCAATAGTGCACAAGAGCTCCCTTTTCACTACATTCTCACCAACATTGTCGTTTCTTACGTTTTTGATTTTAGCCATTCTGACAAATGTGAGGTGATATCTCATTGTGGTTTTAACAATAATTTCTTAATATAAAGAAATCCAGTCAGTGTTGAAATTGCTTTGTTAATTTCTAGTGTAATTATATTTACCAGTCGAGCTGCTAAAGTTAGTTTGTCCCTATATCTCTGACTCAGTTGTGAAGGCACTTTGTGACTTGGTCAGTAACCACCCGCGAAGATTTACTTTCATGTCCTTAAGCTCCTCTTCACCTATCTGAAGCCTGCCCATTTTTCAGTGACTGAATTCAAGTCTCACTTCCTCCATGGAACCTGCCCTGGCCACTCCTCTGATCTCCTTAGTATTTATTATCTCTTTTACTCCTGTGGCATTTGGCCATATTATGTTGTATAGTATAACTTCTTATGGTTGTAAACTGTGTTTAGGTAGGGACATGTATACTGTATGTTTTGCATGCCAGATTGAGTCTGCCATCTTGTGGGGGCACATAGCATCTGTTTACCTCAGTAATTTTGTGAGGGCCAAATGAGGTAATATAAGAACTTTTCTTATACCCTATATATCTCAAATGTAAGGAATTACCATTGTTTTTGTTGTTAGCATAACCACTATATGAATTCTGGACTACATTCTGTGCTCTGTGAGGGCAGAGACTTGTGTTTCCAGAGCCTGTCATAATGCCTGACAGTAGACTTCCCATAAAAAAAAATAAAAAGATAATGTACCATCTTAAGGAATTTAGTCAAGTTCTCTCTCCTTGTCTATCAAATGATATAAAATAGGATAAAGTTAATGACCTACAGGAAGGAGTTAAACTTTATCAAAAATTTTATTTTCTTTTTTCCTCCCTCACAAATCTGATAGGTTTATCTCAACATGTAGTTACCAACTATAAGCAAGCTATTCAACTCTTGGAGGAGGGAATAGCAAACAGGTAACAGGTTTATTTGTTGCTGTCATTCTTTCAGTCTTATTCTTCTTTCTTGTGTGTTCATCCCCCTCTGGAGTATATGATTATACTTCTCCCTGCAGCTTTCCCACATTCACAATCAGGAGGCCTTTCTCAGAACAGTAGTGTATCCAGGGTAAGGGGCAGTGCCTGAGATTTTATGCATTTCTTACTAGTAGTGAAGGTGGAGTTTGTTCTGGATATAATAATATTGGGCAGTAAGCCCAGAGTTACTCCGTGCTTTGTCTTATAACACATAACTTTTTGACCGAAGAAAAGATTGTTGCCTGCATTGTCCTCCCTGTAGGCTTGATAGAAATAAGATCCAAGATGGTTTAAAGTGTTTCAGAAAACCGTCTTCCTTCTAGTTTTGCATACTTGTGAATGCTGCCCCAAAAAGACTGTTTGGAATCTGCTATGAATAAGCACTGTAGACTTTCCTATAAATTATTGTAAATTGTGATAATATTGCATATTCTTAGTTACTAGGAAATACCCAGACTGTTATTAGTATATGCCTGAAAGAATAGCCTTTTTTATCTGGAAAAAAATGTTGGGATTTAGTCTTCTTTTACCCTACTAGTAGCGAGTACAAGTTAATTGACTGTAAAGGAAGAACTTTAAATTTAAATTTCTGCTCCTTGAGTTTCATGGAACTATCCTGGAGGCACTTGCCTTTGGTCTTCAGGATACCCCGGGTTCCTTGATATTGAAGTGTCAGGCTTCACCTTTTCTATCCTTGAGTATGAGACCTGACTTTAGAGTTTGACTCTTCTTAAATTCTCCAGCTCCTCTGAGAACAGAAGTCAATGACATGATCTTAAACTGAAATATGATTGACTTAGATTTAGATGAAGGGAAGACTCTTCTGACTTTAAGGATTAATATTGCAATGAATTTCTAAAGAAGATTATGAATTTAACCTAGCTTAAGTATGACATTGACATAATTCAAGATCTCATTTCAAATCCCTCTCTGACACTGTAAGATTAATATTTAGTGTTTACTCATATTTTACTTTCTCTGTCCTTGACACTTCTCCAGCAAGCTTTCTACCTCCTTTTGTCCTACTTAAATGGGTCTGTTTTAGGGGTATCGTTCCAGGTTAATGACACTCTAGTATTCCCCTTTTGAACTCTGATTTTTGCTTCTATTGCTTAAAAAATGTTCTAACGTGGTTTAATATGAAGCTACACTGCACTTTATTCTCAGATACCAGTACCTTCTGCCATCTTTGGATCACTCTCCTAACTAAACTGGACTAAATAGGGGTATTTTATGATTCTTACCTGTGAACCTTGGCATTAACATTTCTTGTGTTCTCCATGTATTCTTAAGGATCCTCCATGCATAAACTATACTTATCCTAATTGTTTTCCTTTATGTACACAGAATCACAGCAGCTACTCATGTTCACGAGGCCAGCAGCAGATCCCATGCCATCTTCACTATCTACTATACACAGGTTGGTTACCCCTTTATTTGCTTAGATTTCTTTCTTTCCTTGTCCTTTTAAAAAAAAAAAAAAGATTTTATTTATTTGAGATAGAGACAGTGAGAGAGAGCATGAGAGGGGAGAAGGTCAGAGGGAGAAGCAGACTCCCCGCAGAACCGGGAGCCCGATGTGGGACTCGATCCTTGACTCTGGGATCACGACTCAAGCCAAAGGCAGTCGCTTAACCAACTGAGCCACTCAGGTGCCCCTTTCCTTGTCCTTTTTGACTACTTTCTTGTGTTTTTATTTCTTTTTAAATTTTTTTTATTAACATATAATGTATTATTTGCCCCAGGGTACATGTCAGTGAATCATCAGGCTTACACATTTCACAGCACTTACCATAGCACATAACCTCCCCATTGTGTTCTTATTTCTTTTCCTTTCTTCCTACCTTTCCATTCACAGGTCCTCTACTATGACCTAATGTTATAAGGAGGACCTACATACAATCTACTAAGCTCTACACCAGAAGAGGTAGAGGCAGTTTCATAAAGACTAATCAAAATATCTTCAACTTACATTTTACTTATAACATTTCAAAGTACTTTTATATCTATGTGATCAGTATGAGCATTAAAACAAGAAGATTGAAATGAAAATAAGCATTAGAATGAAAATGTAGATTTACTTCTATTACAAAGATTTACTTCTATTAAAAAGTAGAAGATTTACTTCTATTAGAAGTGAGTAGATTAAAAAATCCTATCCCCCAAAAGCAACTATAAACCTGGACAAAACCGTCAAAACAGCCATTTCTCTGATCTAAAAATAGACCAGAGTCATATAATAAACCAAAACATTTATTCAAGAAAACTACTGAATTACAGGTAAGAATATTGCAAATCTGTGGTTTATTGTTTTTGGCTATTCCCATCCCTACCTGTCTCTGTAAGTGAGGTAGTTTAATAAGGGAATGGAAGGTAGTGAAAACCAGCAGCTTTGTTGCTACCACTGCTAGAGAAGTTCACTTGATTTGGACCATTGTCAGAATGGTGCTCTTGGTGGCAAGCTGACAAGATCAGTGGCTCCATTAGCCTGAGATTGTGGGTTTGTTTCAGGCAAGAAAGGAACTGGCAGATTATCTGGGGATTTAATAAGGAGTTCTGGAAAATGATGCAGCCATAGCGGGCTTAATAAGATCTTTACATATCCTATATTGAGCAGAACTTAAACCTAAAACTGAGCTTTTAATGCATTCGCCAGCCCACACATAGATCCATCAACGAAGAGTAGAGATCTTACTGGCTCAAGGTGTTTGATTATAACTTCTGACCAGTCTTTTGCTGAACACACACCTATGCAGACAGAGAGTGGCCCCCAAAAGGCCAAGCTTAGAATTAAAAACAACTAAAGAAAAAACTGAACAGAGACCTATTTGGCTACATATTGCTGGGGAGGCAGAGTTTAGAGATTTTTAGCCCAGGCAAGTTACCAGAGAAACCAAACAACAACCACTACCACCCTCAAGATGGAAAAATTCAGAACTCAGAGTTGTTACAATATGTTATCTAAAATGTATAGTATTCAACCAAAAATTATTAGACATGCAAAGGAAATAAGAAGGTACAACCCACGGTCATGGAGGGGAAAACAGTAGAAACTGATTCTAAGTCCTCCAGATGTTTGATTTAGCATACAAAGACTTCAAAGCAACTAATACAAATATGTTCAGGGAGCTGAAGGAAACCATATTTAGTGAATTAAAGGAAAACGTGATGCCAGTGACTCTAGGGAATTTCAATAAAATCATAGAAATTGTTACCGAGCAGTTATGAGAATGGCAGAAGAACTAGCTAACTTGAATATAAAGAAATAGAAATCTTCCAGTTTGGGAACACCTTGTTGGCTCAGTTGGTTAAGCGGCTGCCTGGGAAGAAGTTCTGCACTGGGCTCCTTGCTCAGCGGGGAGCCTGCTTCCCACTCAGCCTGCCCTGCCTGCCACTCCCCCTGCTTGTGCGCTCTCTCTCTCTCTGAAATAGATAGATAGATGATAGATAGATAGATAGATAGATAATCCAATTTGAAGAAGAGAGAGTAAAAAGACTAAAGAAAAATGGAGAGTCAGGCCACTGGGTGCCTCAGTTGTTAAGCGTCTGCCTTCAGCTTAGGTCATGATCCCCAGAGTCCTGGGATCAAGCCCCACATCAGGCTTACTGCTCAGCGGGGAGTCTGCTTGTCCCTCTCCCTCTCCCACTTTCCCTGCTTGTGTTGACTTTCTGTCTCTCTGTCAAGTGAATAAATAAAATATTTTTTAAAAAGAAAAAGAAAAATTTACAGAGCCTCACAGACCTGTTGGACCACAGCAAATGTGTTAATGTAAGTGTAATAAGGATCCCAGAAAGAGAAGAGAAAATAGGCATAAGGAAAATTCAAAAAATAGTGGCCAAAAAATTCTAAAAGTTGTTGAAAATCATTGGTGTACAGATAAAAGTATTTTAAGAACTCCAAGTAAAATAAACATAAAAATATCCATACCTAGACACATCGTAGTCAAATTTTTGAAAGACAAAAAGAAAACCTTGAATACAGCTAGAGAAAACTGACTCATGATATATAAGAAAACAATTATATGATTATGGTTGACTTCTTATCAGAAACATTAGTCCCCAGAAGACAGAGTGCCAAAAGGAAATAAAACTTAACCAAGAATTCTACGTGCAGCAAAACTAACTTTGCCAAATGAAGATGAAATAAGAACATTCCTAGATTAAAAAAAAGAAAAAAAACCCAACTAATTGCTAGCAAGCCTACCCTACAAGAAAACTAAATGAAATCTTTCAGTCTGAGAGAAAGCAGTATCACTAAATTAAGTCTACAGGAAGGAATGAAAAGTGCTGAGAATAGGAAATATGTGGGTTAATATAAAAAGCTACATAAATATATTGTTCCTTATTTTTTCTTCCAATGTTATTAAATAAGATTGTATAAAAGAATAATTAAAATGCTGTGTTACAAATATCACATATATATATATACATTGTCATACATAGGACACTAATAACACAAAGGAGTGAAGAGAAGAAGATATATTGGAGTAAACTTCCTATATTTATAGGAATTAAGTTAATATTATTTTGAAGCTTATCATGATAAGTTGTGATGCATATTGTAATTTGTAGAGCAACCACTGAGAAATCAGTTCAAAATTATAATTCAAAAATTAGAAATTAAAATGGTACACTAAAGGGGAGCCTGGGTGGCTCAGTGGGTTAAAGCCTCTGCCTTCAGCTCAGGTCATGATCTCAGGGTCCTGGGATCAAGCCCCGAATTGGGCTCTCTGCTCATCAGGGAGCCTGCTTCCCCCTCTTTCTCTTTCTGCCTGCCTCTCTGCCTACTTGTGATCTCTCTCTCTCTCTCTGTCAAATAAATAAATAAAATCTTTAAAAATAAATAAATAAAATGGTACACTAAAAATAGTTGTGTAACACAGAAAAGGCAGTGAAGGAAGAACAGAGGTGCAAAAAATACCTGAGACATATGGAAAATAAATAAAGAATAGCTACAATTCTGAATACATCAATAATTGCATTAAGTTGAATGGATAAATAAATGCAAAAATCAACTATGTGCTGTCTCCAAGAAATAGCCATTAGATTCAAAGATATAGGTATGTTGAAAGTAAAGGAATAGAAAAATATACAACATGTAGGGGCACCTGGGTGGCTCAATCAGTCAAGTGTCTGCCTTTGACTCAAGTCATTATCCTAGGGGCCTGGGATCGAGCCCCTCATCCCACTGTCTGCTCAGTGGGGAGCCTACTGCTCTTTTGCCCTCTGTCTACCACTCTGTCTACTTGTGCTCTCTCTCTCTCTCTGTCAAATAAATAAATAAAATCTTAAAAAAAAAAGAAAATGTAAAAAAAAGAAAAAAGAAAAATATATACGATGTAAATAGTAACCATAAGAGTTATAGTATTATGTTAGTGTCAGGCAAAAAAATAAATTTTAAGACAAATATGTACTATAGACAAAGAGGAACATTTCATAATGATAAAGTGTCTGCACATCAAAAAGATGTAATAATTATAAATGTATGTGCTCCCAACAGTAGAGGTTCAAAATGTAAGAAGGAAAATCAACAGAATTGAAAGGAGAAATAAACAATTTAGTTACAATAACTACAGACTTCATTACTTTGCTTTCAGTAATTGGTAGAACAACTAGGCAGCAATCAGCAAGAATACAGAAGATTTATAGAAGAATATAGAACATTATCAACCAATGTGACCTGACATTTAAAAAACACTTAACATCTACAGAATACATTTTCAAGTGCACATAGACCATTGGATAAACCATATATACTGCATAAAGGTGAAGTATGAAATTATGCGGTAAATAAGTTATGGAGATGTGAAGTACAACTTGATGACTAGAATTAACGCTATATTATATATTTGAAAGTTGCTAAGAAAGCAGATCTTAAAAATTCTTACCACAAGGACAAAAAATTTTAATTGTGTGAAGTGATGAATGTTAACTTATTATGGTAGTCCTTTTGCAATATATACATATATCATTATACAGCTTAAACTTAAAATGTTATATGTCAATTACATTTCAATAAAACTGGAAAAAATAAATGATGGTAGATTTAAAGTTATCTATCTTAAGAAAAAGATATATCAGTTAATCACATTATGTAGGATTTTAGTTGGATTTCGATTCAAAGAAGCTTAAATTGAGTAGGAAATTTGAACAGTGACTTAGATATTTGACATGCTAAGAAATTGTTGATAATATTCTAGATGTACTGATGGTATTATGATTGTGTTTTTGAGGATCTTTATCCTTTGGAGATACATATTGTAATATTTATAGATGAAATTTTAGTGATGAGTTGGCTACCCAAAATGTGGGTAGGTGAAATAAGTGGGGGAATAGGCAAAGTGAGACTGGCCATGAGTTGATCATTGTTGAAGCTAGGTGACAGGTATCTGGGGATTCATTATACTATTTTTTCTACTGTCCTATATGTTTGAAATTTCCCCAATACAATGATTTTTAAGGCAAAAATAAAAGGCTAGGGGCGCCTGGGTGGCTCAGTGGGTTAAAGCCTCTGCCTCCGGCTAGGTCATGATCTCAGGGTCCTGGGATTGAGCCCCGCACTGGGCTCTCTGCTCAGCGGGGAGCCTGCTTCCCCCTCTCTCTCTGCCTGCTTATGATCTCTCTCTCTGTCAAATAAATAAAATCTTTAAAACAAAACAAAACAAAAACCAAAATAAAAAAAGGCTAATCAAAATAGTGTGACATTAACGTTAAGATAGACAAATAAGCCCATGGAACTGAAGGGAGTCCAAAATAAACCCATATATATACAAGCAACTATTTTTCACAAACTTGCAAAGGCAATTCAGTGCACAATGTGATCTTTTCAACAAATGCTGGTAGGACAAGTGGATATCCGTATATTAAAACAAAAAACAACCCCCTTCCCCAGATAAAATAACTTTAATCCATACCTTGCACTTTATCTAAAAAGTGACTCCAACTAGATCATAGACATAAATGTAAAGTCTGAAACTATTAAACCTAAAGATAACTTGGGAGAACCTTTGTGTTACTGGATTAGGCAAAGGTTTTTGTTTGTTTGTTTTTAAAGATTTTATTTATTTATTTGACAGAGAGAGACAGTGAGAGAGGAAACATAAGCAGAGGGTGTGGGAGATAGAGAAGCAGGCCTCCCGCTGAGCAGGGAGCCCTGTGTAGGGCTCCATCCCAGGACCCTGGGACTAAGACCTGAGCTGAAGGCAGACGCCCAACCGACTGAGCCACCCAGGTGCCCTGGCAAAGGTTTTTTTGATGTGGTACTAGAAACACAAATTGAACAAAAGAACAAATTGAAATTTACCATTGGTCAAAATTTAAAACTTTTCTTTGAAAGACATTATTAAGAGACTAAAAGAAAAGCCACAGATAGGGAAAATTTTTATGTAAAACATACCTGATAAAGGACTTGTATGCATGATCTATGTAGAATTATCTCAGTAGTAAGAAAGTGACTCAAAAGAGTGGACAAAAATTTTAAAGCAACACTTAACTAAAGAAAATATACAGATGGCAATTAAGCACTTGAAAAGATGCAAAAATCATTAATCATTAAGGGACTGCAATTTAAAATCAAATGAGATACCACTATCTGCTTTTTAAAATAGCTAGAATTCAAAAGAGTGATTATACTTATTCGTGGCCTGATATGTAGGAGCTGGAGTTCTCATCCACTATATTACCAGTTGGAATGTAAAGTGATGCAACTTTGGGAAAGAATTTAAAAATTTAAGCATATATCTACTGTACAATCCAAAACGACACCTAGCTATTTTTCCCAAGAGAAAAGAAATGGTATGTCCATACAAAGACTTGTACTCAAATATTCACAGCAGCTTTATTTGTAATTGCCCAAAGCTGGAAACAACCCAAATGTCCATGAAGAGGTGAATGGATAAGTAAACCTGGTATACAACGGAATACGATTCAGCAATAAAAAAAAGGAGTGAACTCTTAATACATGCCTCAACGTGAATGAAACTCAAAATAATTAAGCACAGTGAAAGAAGTCAGACCTTGTGTGATTCCATTTTATGAGATAGCCTGAGAAGACAAATTTTATATAGAAAGTTGATGAGTGGTTGTCTAGGCACAGGGATGGGAATGGAGATTGATTGCAAACCAGCTTGAGGGTATTTAGGGTCGGGGGTTGTTGGAAATGTTTTAAAACTGGTTTTTGGTGATGGATGCACAGCATTAAAATAAAACAACAAAACCCCGCACTTAATTTTTTTTTAAAGGAAAAATAGCTTTGCTCTTGAGGGCTGGATGCCCCTGAATAGAAAACATGAGTAGAGTGCTTGCCCTGGTAAGTTAACATGCTGTGACTCCAGTTGAGAGAGAAACCGTGTCAGCAGCCCCACACCTGCTGTGGATCTCTACTGATGAGAGTCAGCCCTCAAGAGGGGAGTGGAGTATTTGCCTGCTAAATCATACTAAAATTTCTGGTACCTCTGAAAATTGTGCTCAGAGGACTTTGTGGGGATTTACTGTGTGGAAATCCTCATATTTTTAATGAAATAAAGACCCAGAGCTTACTGATTGACTTATCAGACTTTGAGAGCTCGTCTGGTTCAGAGCACATTCAAATACAGATTTCTCGAGTGATTTGGCTAAAAATTCAGAATATCACCCTGTTTAGGAGGGTGTTTAAGGGGGAAATAAAATACTCTATTCCAAATGACAAGCTTTAAATGTGTTTTCCCCCTTAGGCAATCCTGGAGAACAACCTCCCCTCTGAAATTGCTAGCAAGATCAACCTTGTGGACCTAGCAGGCAGGTAATTAGGATTTTGAAGCCAAGGGGAATTAATCCCTTGACAATGATCTTGTTCTTGACTATAGAGCAAATTTTCTTATTTTAAAACTACTAAATTATTAATATGGTACATCATTCCCTTAAAAATGAAGCGTTGTCTCTGCCAGCTGCAACTCTGGCATTTTGGGGGGAAATGAAGGGCTGTCTGGAAGAAACTATATCAGGCACCTGGAACTATGACTTTTTAGTATTTCCCATTGATTTAAAAAAGGAATTTAAACAGTTGACAGATAATGACATAGATACCATAAAGCCATTAAGAGATGAAATTAAAACAAAGATTGGGCATATTGATGCTAATATCATTACTGTAAATGAGCATTACAGTTAGCTAAAAGTGCTCTGGCAGCCAAAATAAAAAAATATATAATGAATTATTTGATTTCTATTGCCTGAGAAGTGGAGGAATGACAGTTCATTACAAGATGTTAATACTTTTTCTGGTAGTGAATTCTAAAAAAGAATTTATCATGTGGGCTTTTAATATAATGTGCAACATAATGGATAGTGTCTTTCAACAACATTTTAAGAACAGTGTCTTCTTTGCTTTTATTTTTGTTTTCATTGACTGTTTCAGTGAAAGAGCAGATCCCAGTTACTGTAAGGACCGCATTACTGAAGGAGCCAATATCAACAAGTCCCTTGTGACTCTGGGAATTGTCATCTCCACCTTAGGTATTTTGCTGACAGACTGCATCATCAGAATGGGAGGGAGACTTTGGAAAATAACTCATATATTTTCATTTAATGAAAATGTAGACATTTACAAGGTTTTTTTTTTTAATAAAGTTACCTTCAGACTGAGGACATAAAAATGGATATTCTTTGTCTGCACTTGAGAACACTGTGTGGTCATCCTCCCAACCTTCTCATTTCAAGAAGAACGGAGGCTGAAAAATCATGTGGCTCAGATAGTCTGTGTCCTGAGTCCAAAGTCTAATTCAGGATTCAAACTTGTAGCATTCTGTCATGCAGAGAAGGATTACAAAGTGTGATACTTAAATTTGTGTTCTCCAACCATTGTTTTAATGCAAGTGTTTCACAATTCCTTTCTTCTTCCACTTTTATTATTTTGTTGTCTTTAAAGCCCAGAATTCTCAAGCATTCAACAGCTGCCAGAGCCTCAACAGTGCAGCCAGTGATGGTGGTGACAGTGGGATCCCTGGCTCTCCTTCTGGGACCAGCAGTGGAGCGGGGCCCTCCCGGAGGCAGTCTTACATCCCGTACCGGGACTCTGTGTTGACCTGGCTGCTGAAGGACAGTCTTGGAGGCAACTCCAAAACTATCATGGTTGCTAGTGAGTGGGATGCTGGAGCTGGTTCTATGTTGGGACTAGTACTCTGCCTCAGAGAAAGGGCCAATACAGCATGGACGATAGCAGTAAGGCAAATGGTTACAGGCTGGGTTGGAAGGGTTTGGCATGGTTTCTAACTTTCTCCTTCTACCTCAGCTGTGTCTCCTGCACACACTTGCTACAGTGAGACCATGAGCACCCTGAGATATGCATCCAATGCTAAACACATCATCAACACGCCCCGGGTAAATGAGGTGAGACCTTCATTTGAAGTCTTGGTCTGGTATCGTTTACATTAAGTTCTTTTATTATTTCATTTTTTAAATTCATTTGTTTCTTCCTCCCTCCCTCCCTCCCTACCTTCCTCCCTCCCGCTTTCGTTCCTTTCTTTCTCTCTTTCTTTTCTTTCTTTCTTTCTCTCCCTTCACCCTCACCCCAACTTGCCTGACTTTGCCAAATGAAGATGGAGTAGAATTCTTTCTTTCAGTGTCATACCCTCTCTCATACCTCTGCTGACTTCATTTAGTTGCCTTTTTGAATAATTTATTTCAGATACTTCTCAGAGACCATTCCTTTTAAGATCTCTGGTGTACCACTGCCAGCCTAAGGGAGATCATTTAAAATTTTTCTGTGTTCTCTGCTTTTATTTTGAGTTCATGTTGATGTATGCTTGTATTTTATTTCTTTTCTGTGCAAACTGCCGTGACTTCTCTGTTTCAGGCTAAAAGGGGCATATAAAGAATTTATTCACTTTGAAAAGTTGAGTAATAATGACAAACTTCAAAAATTCCTTATATGCTTTGCAATCTCAGTGAAAAGTTTCAGGGCAGGGATCACAAACTGGTGGCCAGGCCTACATAGCCCATCTGCGGACCGTTTTAAAAGGCCATGTGATTAGGTAGGTACTAAGTGTAGTCGCACAGCAGAAAGATGAGCATCTACTACCCACATGTGTGCTGCCACTTGTGTTACCTGTCACCCTCCTGCTGAAGGGCAGCGGTTCTCATAGTTGAGTGTGTATCAGAATCACCTCCTGGATGGTTGGTTATACCACAGCTGGCCCCAGCCCTCAAGAGTTTCTGGTTAGGTAGTTTGGGGTAGGGGGAGCAGAATTTGCATTTGGAACAAGTTCTTAGGTGGAGTTGATGTGATTCTGGGACCATACTTTGAGAAGACTGCCTCGGAAGTTACTCCAAAGTAATAAACCACTTTTTCCAAACTAGTTCTGTGTAGCATCTTAGAGCTGTTTGGGGTCTGGTATCAGTCTTGGTGAAACCAAGTTCTTTGTGTTTCAGGATGCAAATATAAAACTGATCAGAGAACTCAGGGAGGAGATTGGAAGACTCAAAGCCATGCTGCTGAGCTTCGAACTGGTATTTTGTCAGAACTTTTCTGTTCCCCCAAACCTGCTTTTCTTCTTCATAGAATCCGAGCCCTGCTGCATTCTGTGTTTTCAATTAAGGGACACTTGTGGAACAGAGGCAGGAACAAAGACAGGACATGGATGACTCTGATTACCTGAGTAGTTTCAGATGGGGTGGGCATCCCCACTATATCATCTTTTTGTCCAGAGGGCATTTGCCTAAATGGCCCTTCTTCTGTGTGTAGGTGGATTCAGGGAAGGGGGCCCTCCAGAAAAATTTTTTTGAATTTTCCTTCTTTGTACAATGTGAACCCTAATATTTAAGCTTCCGATTTGTTTCTGATAAGGTCTTTATCTGCCCCTCTCTTCCTTCATAAGAGCAAGGATGAGACCCACAACACACATCTCTCTCTTTGTGCAGAGAAACTACAGTCTATTGAATGAGGAAAAGGATGAGAATCTGAAGGAGCTGGTTCTCCAGAATGAATTGAAGGTGGGTGTATTGGGTGGGCTCAGTCATGCTTTACATCACCGTGGTAGTGGATCTCATCTCCCTCCATTATTCCTGGGCCATGGCTGCTTCCTTGTGAGGACAGAGAGGTTCTATCTAGTTTAGAGACAGTTTTGGTCTTCACTGAGCTTTGAGTGGAGAATGAGTTTGCCTTAGGGGCTGGTAACTGGCTTTCTTTGTTTTGTTCTCTTAGGGGTTCATGATAACTTCCTCTGGATAGGGACTAGAAAAAAAAATTATTTTCCAGTCAGTAAATCAACTGACTGACAGGTATTCATTGAGCACCAAATAGTTGTTCAGCATGTTGCTTCAAGAGATACAAAGAAGTTCCTTCCCACAGGTGGCTTGCAGTCTAATTGGAAACACATTTAGAGAATGGTTAAATGTAATGAACTACATGAGTTGTATAAAAAGAGCTTAGGGAAGGGAGACATCATTATGGCTTGGAATTTTCAGTGCTGGCATCACAGTGATGGGACTGAAGGCTAGAGAACTTGAACTAGACCTTGAAAGATCAGTAGAGTGTGTTAGATAGGAAGAAAGGGGTAAGACATTTGGGGTAAGGGTGGGATAATCTCAGCAAGGCCGTGGAACCAAAAGAATGAACTGGTGTGGAAGGCCATGTAGAAGCACACTGTATAAGGAAGACCGAGCCTACTAGAATACGTACTCATGGCAGAGAGTAGTAGAGGTAAGGTTAGGGCCAGTTTAGGAGGTTTGAACTTGACATTCACAGTATTAATCATGACTTCTTGAACCAGGTTGGTGACATAATAAAGGTGTATATTAGGAAATTAATATGACAGTGTGTGTAGGATGAATTGAAGGTAGGGAAGTTTGAGCAAAGAGATCAACCAGGAAAGAGACTAATTTTGTGACTCCATGAAGGTGAGGACAAGACATCTTGTGGAGGTTAGATTAAATGGTGATTTCTGGAGACACTAACAAGGAAGAAATGGCAGGCATTATTTGTGACAGGTTAGATTTAGATGCCACAATCCAAATGTCCCAATTCCCAGTATTCTGTTGCATCATCATTATACATTATAAAGTATCCTGGCTATGTCAATATTTTGTTACCCGAACTAAACTTTAGGACTACATCACACATCCAGACATTTCTCAAAAATTCTATGCTTAAATATACGTTCTGATTTTTGGTTCAGAAAATACCACTCCTATATACATAAAAGATGAAGTACAGAGTCAAAATCATTCCAGCTTATTAGCAGTTTTACATTATACATTCTGGTAGATCTGGATTTGACCTTAGGCAGTAAGGGGGTAGGTGATGAAAGCCAGCCAGAAGAGGAGGTATGTTCAGTGGTACCTCCAGGTAGCTGAGCCAGGCAGGGTAAACTGTAAGCCAGAGTGCCCTGCTGCTCTCCTTTGCCAGGTCCTCATTCAACCCAGCCCTTCATGTGTACCCAGTAGTCTCATTCTTTGCAAACTTCAACTCAGTAAGTATAACATTAAAAAAAACATTTCTAAGGTAGGTAAAACCCTTATACCTAAACTTGGCATACTTTGTTTTTTCTCAAGTATCCCTTTTATGAGAGAAGTACTTAGCTGAATCCAGGTCCTTTCCCTGCTTCCTCAGTTCTTCCATTCCCAGGATAACTTTCCTGTCTAGGCATCCGTTTCCACCAAAAGAAGAGAAAAACACCTTACATTCAACATTGCTCATTCACGTTCCCCAGGTGGCCTTATCTTAAGGCCTGTAACTTGCTGTATTATATCTGATCGATCTGTCTATCTATCTTTTTTTTAAAGGGGGGGGGTAGAGGCAGAGGGAGAGAGAGAGACTCTTAAGCAGGCTCCACGCCAAGTGTGGAGCCCAATGTGGAACTCAGTTTCACAGTATGGATCACATATGAGAGGGATAAGGAAAGGGGAATTATAAACATATAACTAACATCTCAATTAATTAAAAAATAACATTTATGGCATTTTTTGAGTTATAGAAACAATACACGCTTGTTGCAGAAAACTTTAAAAATAACATTTACTGAGGAGGTTTCTATTTATAAAAGTAACACTTGCTTATTGAAGAGATGTTAGAAAACAGCTCACAGAGGAGGTGCAGTGGCCTCTGTGGAGCTTTGAATCGTAATAGTGAGGAGAGTGGGAAGGAATGCCATGAGGAATCAGGCCAGGATCACTTCTGATCTTAAGTCTGCTCCACGGGCAGGGTGCCTAAAACCGCCTCCTCCATCTCTGCAGATAGACCAGCTGACTAAAGACTGGACCCAGAAGTGGAATGAGTGGAAGGCCCTCATGGAACATTACAGAGTGGACATCAACAGGAAAAGGGCTGGCGTGGTCATTGACTCCAGCCTGCCCCATCTAATGGCCTTGGAAGACGATGTACTCAGCACAGGTGTTGTGCTCTATCACCTCAAGGTGAGCAGGCTGGTGCATTCGCTCTTTTCCTGAGCCACTGGCCCCGGAGGTTGAAAAGGGAGAAGTCAAGGGCAGCAGCCACGTGTCTATGAATTGAGCCAGTTGCCACAAAGCTGCCTTCAGGTTTGCCCTCAGGAAACTGGGCTAGCCAGCCACTTATGATTCATTTGCTTTTGTTTAATTAGAGCAGAAGATTGGAAATCAGAACAATTATTTGTTTTTCTGTGACTGCCACTGCTGCTCCTATATAACTTACTTTCATTCTCTGTGGTTTGATTTCCTCATTTTAAAGCAAGAAAGATGCTTCTTATATTCCTTTTCTGGCTTCCTGAAGCGAAAGAGTGCAGGCAGGGAAGTGAAATCCTAACCTCCAAAACCCATGGGCACTCCTGAGCTCTGCACATCCAGGCTGCTCACAGATGGCTTTCAGAGGCTAAAGGGGAATCAAGATCTGAAACAGTTTCCTTCTAACACCTCCCCACTCCTCAACTCTCAAGTCAACAAAAAGTGTACCTCCTGCTTCTCCATTACTAGGTTTACCAGGGAAAGAAGAGAGGAGAATGAAAGCAGATGCAGAAAGCTTAAAGAAAGCATGAGGGAGAGCCCACAGGGCTGGTGGGCCAGCAGGGTGGGGCAGGGCACAACACTCAGCCATCTGGAACAAGGGAAGGAAGCTCCTGCCTTCCAAGGCATGGATCACGTGGTTCTTTGTCACATAGAGGCAGTTCCTCATTTCTAAATGAAGCATTTTGAGAGTTAGTCCCCAGTGGTAGGTAAGTCATATCCTGTCCTCATCAAAAATGTTTGTCTTCCTGTAGAAGAACAGTCCCTGTGGTTGGTAGAACATACTTTATGTGGCCAAAATCCCTATGCTCACTGAAAATCCAATCTTCATTCTCTGAATTGTCCCCAGCTACCAATTGAAAGGAACAGTTTATGGGGGATACATAATGCTGCTCTTACCCCTGGAGAAGTCAGCTCCTAACGCTGTGGTGTATCTTGTAGTGAGATGTTAATAGAGCTCATCTTAGAATAAGCCCTCAGGGAAGTTGTCAGAGCCTCTAAAAAAGTTAAAGTAGCTTATTTTTAACACAGAAAGTATAAATTAGCTCAGTGAAAATGCCTCAGGCAGAAGTGACTGTTACCTAAGTAACAGATCTAAATACCAAAGTCTATCAATCCTTCTATTAGTGAGAACCAAGGGGAGAGGTTAGAGGTCAGGAAGAGACCAGGTGGATTAAAACGGTTAATATTTGAGAGACTGTGGACTCTGAGAAACAAACTGAGGGTTTTGGAGGGGGATGGGGGGTTGGGCGAGCCTGGTGGTGGGTATTGAGGAGGGCATGTATTTCATGGAGCACTGGGCATGGTGCACGAACAATGAATCTTGGAACACTGAAAAAATAAAAAAAGAAAAAAAAAGGTTAATATTTGAGTAGAACTGATCTGCTGTATTGGTTGGATGTGGAGTGAGCAGATGAAGCTAGAATTCAAGCAGTAAAGCTCAGAGTGACATCAGAGGGTTATAGGACAGGACTGACTGAATCAGAGACGAGAGATGGGTGTAGGCCTCATCTGAATGTAGGAGCGCTGGATTTCATTGAGGAGTCTGTGTGCACTGAGGGTGGTACCCCCTCCTTGATGCGTTTCCTGTGGACCTGAGGGGGTGAGGGTTCAGTCTAGTTCTAATCCTGGCATTTCTGCATTTTATCTACCCAGTTTCTCCCTTTTTGTTTGTTTAGATCCTGGCTTGGGTAATAGTGTAGCAGTAATGGCTCAAGAGTCTCTGTGTGTTTGTTTGCATTGCTATCTTGGTTACAGACATGGAACTAATCCCTAGCAATGCCCAGGAAGCTCTTTTCCCTTTGGTCACCTTGCGAAGTACCTTGGGTGGGAAGAGGACAGAGGGAAGCGTGGGTAGAGCACAGGTTACTGGTATCCTGGACTTCATTCTCCTAATTGCCTTGTGCCGTTAATTCTCCCTGCATAAATAAGCAGAGGGGGCAGCAAGCACAGGCATCAACTAAGTCCTTGTGAAATGAGATGCTGTTGGGTTTTGTGGTGGTTTCTGCCCTGTAGATGTAGGAGTTGTGATAGACTGTGACCTTATCTTTTTGTAAGGAATGCATTTCATTGTCAGGGCTGACCATGAACTGGCAGGAGGGATCTTGACCCCTTTTCCTCAGTTTTGTTTGGTGGTGTTTGTGGGGGCCAGCATCCATTTGTTTGTGTGGTCCCCAGTGGCTAAGCAGAAAAGGCAGGGCCCTGGCTGGCTGTGTGTGCAAGCCCAGTAAGGTCAGAGTCTCATTCATTACTTCGAAGAAACTGCCTTTACACCAGCTATTTTGGGGGAGCTGCAGGGACCACTCACTTCTGACTGTTAACAGTGAAGCCTAGTGGGGAACTCTCTGGTCACTTCAAAAGCTACCAGGGAGGTGGTATGGTGAGGACAGACAAGCACAGGCTCAGGCCCAGAGAGACCTCAACTCTAGCCATGGCTCTCCTATTTAGTATATGGGTTCCCTGGGCAACTTTCCCCATCAGCTTCAGATTCTTCATATTTAAAAGGGGGATAATAACTATTTTAGGTTGTTTAAGCATTAAATAAGAGATGTCTATAAAGCACTCAGCGCAATGCCTGGGACATAGTGGTTATTCAGTACATGATAAACATGTATCTAAACTCAGCATCTCTGTTGTGATGTTGCTGCCTTCCCCAAACAGAGGTATGTGTTCTTAAAAGAATTGCCATAATCCAAGGGCCAAAAGGCCCTGTCTTCTCTAACGCAGTGATTCGTTTATGCTAACTCCAATTTCCTTTCCTCTCTCATACTCTCTTCCAGTCCTTTTTGATTCTAGATATGCTTTTCTCCTATTTGTGCTTTACCCTTCTTAGAATCTGGTGTTGAACTTCATCTGTCCACCAAGAAGGTAAAAATCCTGTGCTTCCGTATGTCTTCATAGAACATGTGTCTCTTTGAGACTAAATGGACCAAACTTAAACACACCAACCTTAGTCCCTGGAGGAGAGTTCTGCCTGTGTGCCCAGGTCCTCAGACTAGAGAACCTCTGACCAATGGTCATGGCTATTCCCTAACATCAGGCTAGGGGACGGAAGGGAGTTTGCCAATACTTGTTGACTTTGCATAGAGCTGGTGCTGCTTTTTGATATTCCCCCTGCCTTCTCAGTGGCTTCCTGGGCTGCAGTGAGTGGGCAGAGCAGTCAGAACAGCCTGGACCAAAGTTGAGGAGTGGTGTGGAAAACGCCAGAGTGGCGTGGGAAGACGGTGATAACACTCCAACAGGTGGACTCTGCTTTGGGGGCAGGCTGTGTCCCTTTTGATTGTTGTTAAAAAGGCTTTGTTTTTTCCTTTAGGAGGGGACAACAAAAATAGGAAGGATTGACTCAGACCAGGAACAGGACATTGGTAAGTGGTGGAACATTTGGGTCTGACACTGTGGCAGGTACTCATGACTCATGCCTGACCCGTCTCTTTAGAGGAACCTGACAGGAAGGAATCTTTGCAGATTAAGGGGCTGTTCCGGTTTCTTTCTACACTGTGGTTGTGGATCAGGGACATGATAGGAGGAGACCCACATGGTGGGAGGATCCAGGTCTGGGTGGTTCCAGCTGGTGGCTCTTTCTCTCTTGTCATAATGTAAGATCTTCCAGGTGTGGATTCTGATCTCATAGAAGGGGCGTTTCACTGGGTTGTTCCCATACCGTATTGACCCCCATCTCTTGCATAGTTCTACAGGGGCAATGGATTGAGAGAGACCACTGTACTATCACCAGTGCCTGTGGGGTAGTCATTCTGCGACCTGCCCGGGGGGCCCGCTGTACAGTCAATGGCCGGGAGGTCACTGCCTCCTGTCGTCTGACCCAAGGTAAAACTGCTTATAACTCTATTTATGCCAGGGTGAGGGATGGACTCCCTCCTTTCTCATGGGCCAAACCCAGAGAGCCCAGTGAGGCAGGCTTTACAGGTGGGACACCCAGCCTCTCCACTCAGAGAGGTGAAGATTTCCTAGTACCATCCTCTTCCCATAAACAAAGAAGTCTCAATTCCAGGGCTCCAGGGTGGAGAATGACTCTCAGAAATTTGTACCTGTGTCCTTGGGAAAGTCTCTGAACCTCAGTTTGCTTATCTGTAAAACAGCCATAAGAGGATTGTTGTGAGGATTGAATGAGCTAATTCATGTGATATTCTTCACAGTGTTCTTGGCACCCAGTGAATACTCAGTATCACTATTACTATTTCTACTATTGTTACTTTATTACTATTACTACTATTGTTAGTCTACTGTTAAACATTCCCTCACTATTCCACTGGGAACTCATTTTGCTTTCCCTTGGAGTAGCAGAAGTCCTCCTATTCATTTTGTTAATTTAGTACATACGCTGTGCGATATTCAGTGACTCTTACTGACTCACCAAAGTTATCAACTTGTTGAGGGAAGGATTTTGTCTTCCAGAAGGGTGCCCTACACATAAACATACTCAGAATGTGGGCCATTGATTAATTCTCACCTGTCTCTGTCACAGGAGCAGTCATAACCTTGGGGAAAGCACAGAAGTTCCGATTCAACCACCCCGCAGAGGCCGCTGTCCTGCGACAGAGAAGGCAGGTGAGTGTGCTGTGGTTTCGAGGTGGTTGCCAGCCTCCCTGCTTCTCCTTTTTGAGGGACACGTTTGAGCTTTGTCTCGTTCTCTTGGATTGGGGGTGGTGACAGCTGCCTCACCACTTTTCTTCCTCGTTCCCAGGTTGGAGAGGCTGTCGGTGGCAGTGGCTCTTTGGAATGGTTGGACTTGGATGGAGATGTCACCACCTCCCGGTTGGGTCTCTGCCCTTTGCTTGGGAAGAAAAGGTGAGAAACATGCTTCTTCTGCTGTGGAACCTATTGTTCTTACTTCTTAGTCTCTTACAACATGGAGCCGGATGGGGGAGGTGAGTGTAGTAGCCAAGCTCTGAGTGAGGCCTGTGCAAGTGACTGAGGGGAACTGAGCCAGCTACTTAGCTTGTTGTCAGCAAGGAAGCAGTCTTGGCCCTCAGTCATTTCTGTTCAGTATTGTAACTTTCTTTATCACTGGAAGGAGTATATCATTTGATGTTTCCTATGGCCACTTTCTTCTGTCAAGATTTGAATGCGACGTGTTCATACGTATCTTTGAGACTGCTTCTAAACTTAGCTCCCTGTGTTCCCCTTTAAATTCTGCACTGCCTGTGTGTGAGCTCATAGCGTGTGTCAACTGCCAGGACTATGGCTTCCTCCAGGTTTTTAAAGAGAGTGTGGGACTGAGAATCCTTTTTTTTTCCCCTCAATACCAATGGTCCAGAACTACACATAAGAGGTTCAGAAACTCCTGGAACAATATGCAAATATCTCAGGGTTCTACCCTCTCACAGCTACTTCACCTGCGTCGTGACCATGGCAGCATGGAGTCAGAGTTTTCTTCGTGATTGGTGGCAACTGTTTTTCTTCTTCATAGTCATTCTTGATCCATTTCTACATAGAATGCCCTTCCCGGATCTACATGTCTCATAAGTCAGATACTGGGAACAGCGGTATCCTTCCTGTAAGTCAGAGTAGCCTCTGACCTGGGGACGTTCTGTAGAAAACTCCAGCAGGAGACTCAGTGTTTGTGAGACCACTGGTGTCGGGAGGCTGCCCAGCACCGTGAGCACAGGGCTCTGGGAGGGTTCCGATGGCCCTTTGCCCTGGTTCCTTCAAGGGGGGTCTAGCTGCTCTTTTCTCAGGCCAGGAGCGTTTGCTGGCAGCTGACGGCAGTCTTGGGTCTGACCTTGGTGGTGAGGGGCAGTGGATGTGGAAGCAGAAGTGCTGGGATGCAGGGAGCATGAGCAGCAGGCAAGTCCTCACGCATGGGCTGCTTAGGACCGAAGGATGAGGCCGAGTCAAAGGCAGGATGGCCCCAGTGTTGCACGATGGAGGACTCGGGGGTGACAGGGAAGGTGGAAGAGGTGACACGACTGGAGTGTGTCCAGGCCAAGGCGGATTAAGGAGCAGCCGGAGCTTTTGTTTTGTCAGAGTGCAGTCATGAAAGGAGGCCTTGTCTTAGGGCAGGTTTCTGCTGGGAAGATACACTGAAGCTCTCTTTCCCAGAGTTCACAGGTGTACAGAGAGCAGTTCTGCAACTTAATGAGCTGTGATACTGAGAAGTCATGTTGGATTTGGATAAAGCTGCATCATGTCCTGAATTTCTGAACTAAAAGCTGTGTGGCTCTAGGCAAGTTACTGAGTCTCCGAGTCTGTGGGCTCACCCTAAGTAAGGATCTGCCATCTGTCTCCAAGACCGTGGGATAGGGGTTGAAAGCGAGTACACTTGGAGTGCTTTGCCCGCTACCTGACGCTGCCAGCCCCGCTGCTGGAGGCTCTTGTGTGGAGCTGCCCAGAGACAGGGCCTCCCTTTCATTTTCATTCCTCCCACCTGCCCCGGCTGACCCATCCACCCCAGACAACACTGGTCTTCTGCCTTTTTTTTTTTTAAGATTTTATTTATTTATCTGACGGAGAGAGAGATCACAAGTAGTCAGAGAGGCAGGCAGAGAGAAAGGGGGAAGCAGGCTCCCCGCTGAGCAGAGAACCCGACATGGGGCTCGATCCCAGGACCCCGAGATCATGACCTGAGCCGAAGGCAGCCGCTTGACGACTGAGCCACCCAGGCGCCTCGGTCTTCTGCCTTTTTAAAGTCTTCTCAGCTCTATAGCCCATGGGCACCAACGTGACCTTTCAGCAACACCAAGAATGCACCCTTTCGTTCGGAGAGGACAGAGAGGGATTGGAGAATCAAGGCCTCTCCCACTCGCTGCCTCCACTCTTTAGCACCAGCTCCAAGAGCCTGTGGGCTGGGCTGGTCCTAGGCAGCTCCCGTAGCTAGCTTCTTTGTGCCGGGCCCTGGTGGAAGTGAGGTGGAGTGGGGCTCAAGTCTGTGATTGGGCAGAGGGACCGGGGAGAGAACCTGTGAGAGAGGAGAAAACTGCATGTTGTCAGCTGGGCTCCCAGGCTGGGTTTGTGACTGTGTCTCCATGAGATTCTCATCTGTTGTGGTGGGGTGGGCTTTAAAGCCTCTCTTGTCCTAGAATTTTCTTCCCTTAGTTTTCTCTCTGGAAGAGTACTCATGGGGAGCCTGCAAAGCTGGAGCTAACTCCAGAGCCAGAGGAGATTGGCTAGCCTGCCTCTTCTTTCCCTTTTGCAGTAGTGATCTAGACCAGAGAGGAGTTTGTCCTTGAAAACTGTTGCATTTTCCCGTTTGGAATTTGGGGGGCTTAGCGATAAGTGCTTAGAGCCTGGGAGACCCTGTTGCTGCTGTCACAGCCGCCTGAGTCCACACTGCTGCGTTCTAATGCAGCGGCTGGGAGGGCCGGGAGAGAGGGTGGGGGAGGATGTGATGGAGTCCTGGCAAGCAGCAGGGAGATGCTGGAGCCACCCAAGAGGAAGGGCAGTCATCTGACAGAGGTCCTTGGCTGGCAGGTAACTGAAGACTCACCAGTAGTAATCTACCCAGATATGTAACATAAGGTTGTTATTTTTTTCCCCACCGCTTTCTGAGTGGAAAAGCACATCTGACGGATGTGCTTAGCAGAGGAGCCATTTTTCAGTTTACTGGTGTGTGGTATCTCAGGTGAATGTGCCGTGTCTCTGGTGATCATCCCAGACAGCTTCCCCTTGCAGGTCTGGTGGGGCTGTGAAGCAGGCTGCATTGGGTCTGCAGAAGCTGACTGGCTAGCTGCTGGGGGAGGGGTAGAGGGAGTTGTCTACTCTGGAGAAGCAAATTGTGAATCTGAGGATTGGGAGACAGGGAGAGAAGGAAGTTGTGAATACCCTGTGGGAATTAAAAATAAAGATGCCCTTCCTGCTCTTTGCATCTGATGGTCTGGAATTTAGCTGGGTTTTTCTAAGACCCTTTGATGATCATGTTTGTAATTCAGCCATGTCTGTGGTCAGACAAAATTTGGAGCAGTAATGCAGGCATGATGCATATAAATACATATATGAAATGTTTCCCATCAATGGCCTTTTCTAATTGTTTGGTATTAATTGGTATTCTATTCTAACTGCTGTCCCTAGTCTTTTGCCTCGCATGTGACAAAGGGTGCTTTTTCTCTTTTCTGTACGTTCCAGTGTGTGTATTTGGCCTTTTGCCCATAGCAGTCAGCGCCAGTTTTCCCCAGAGCATACTCAAGTATCTGGGTCTGTCCAAGTCCTTGGACCCATTGTAAATTGAGTCATCTCATGGCCTTCTTCCCAGGGA
Source organism: Nasua narica (assembly GCA_028533885.1). Classification (NCBI taxonomy): domain Eukaryota; kingdom Metazoa; phylum Chordata; class Mammalia; order Carnivora; family Procyonidae; genus Nasua; species Nasua narica. The sequence goes on along the minus strand of CM052797.1, from coordinate 51,000,173 downwards.
AGAGATTGCTATCATGTCACCTCCTACCCATACTCTGCCCCTCCCCCATTCGTCCTTTACTCTCCTCTGAAGGCTGCATTAAGAAACCACAATTTCTTCTACAGCAGAGGCAGCAAACTTTCCGTAAAAGACCAGATAGTATTTTAGGATTTGTGGGCCATAAATTTGTGTGCAACTACTCAAGCAGCCTAGATAATACAAGTGAATGAGTATTCCAATAACAATTTATTCCCAAAAACAGGCAGTGGACCACATTTGGTCCATAGGCTATCATTTATGGACTTCTGCTTTGATATACCCTCTGTGATTTCATTCTGCTCTACAGAATAGTAAATGTAAGCCAGGTGAACCCCCTAGAGTACTACTGCTCAGACTATCTAGTGTCAAGTCATTAAGTGGGCCTCGAAGAGGCATGGCATCTGGGACTGGGATAAAGGCTAAGGGCTGGCTAAGGAAGGGCATATTGGGGCTTTTTTATTAGCCCATGGCAGATCCCAATCCCTCCCAGTCACTCCCTACTCTACCATCCCAAATGCCCATGCACTTGGCTCCTTTAGAAACCCGAATGACAGGGATGGAGGGACCCTGCTGTGAGGTCCTTGCATAGGAGGCCATGTGTGACCAAGGGAAAAGCCACACAGGTAGAAGCTGTCAGTCTTCAAAGGAAGACTGGCCATAGGAACATCCTGTGACCACACAGGAACCTGATGGCAGAATAAAGCATGATTGCGATCTAGAATTCTTTTTAAACTTGGGGGGTATTCCAAATATACAACCAGTCATCAAATCATGGCTAATCTTGTTTCATTTCTATCACCACTCCCTTTCCACTCTCTCCTACTCTCCCCCTACTGTATCTAAATAAATCCCAGACTGTTTCACCAGTAAGTATTTCAGTGTATGTCTCTGAAAGTTATGATAGAGTTTAAAACTCTTGAACACTATTCTTGGGCTCATTTACTGAGAACCACTCTCGAGTGGAGACCAGTCTCTCCTCTGGGTCTCCAGCCACACACATTGGTGTGGTACGCGTATAAATTCTCTCTCCTCTAGATTGGCTGCCTCCTCCTCCAAGGTCACAGAGGGTTTCTGTTTCACAAAATGGAGATGGAGTCATAATCTCTGATCATGTAGGAGAGTTTCCATTCCCACAATGTTTGTTGGAGCTTCTGTTCTACTCTGTTTCCAGCAGGTTTTAAGCAGACCTTTTTATTCTTTTTTAAAGGACAAAGCTTCTTGATTTAACTAAAATGTTTGTGTTTTTTTAAAGCTGCTTTACTTTCCTGGTCATTTTCCTTAACCAGAATAAACCTGTGTTTCTGGTCAACTCACAGTCTAAGAATATGCTAGTCTAAGGACCATTCTTCCCTCCTGCACTGTGACATCATGAACTGCCTGTGACAGCGTGCCTCTGTGTCCCAAGTTGCCAGAAGTGCAAAGCCCTCTCTGCCCTGTTGAATTCAGCGCTCTCAGAAAGGCTTAGACTGCCGCTGGTTTGTCCTGAACTGGGTTTGCATTTCACTTGGGTAACCCCGGCCCCTCTGTGATAGGAGAGTGCTGGAAGAGCAGAGTGACGAGGACCACCAGCCGCTGAGGGCTGGAGAGGCGCCCCACAGGGCCCAGATTCAGCAGCAACACTACGTGGGGGATTTGAGGCAGCAAATCCTAGCAGGACAGATTAGAGCCAAACAGGATCTGGAGTTGGACCAGGCGCACATCAGCCGGCAAATTAAAGACAGTAGGTGCCCACTGCTCACTGTGTCTACTTCACCTTCTCATCTCTTCATTTTCATACTTCCACATTCTTCTGTATTCTCTCCTTTGTTTTCTTTGTGATATGATGGAATCTTTGGTATTAGGTGTTCTCTCCCCTCTTTTAGAAACCAGAGGGTCTTATAAGGGGCTGGAAGCAAGAATAAGGAAGGTACCTTCCTTACTGCCCCTCAGAGTGATAGACCCCCTGCTCTCTCCTCACACGCACATTTATCCATGCTTTGCTGCCTGCCCCAGCATGTGCTAAGGCCTGGGGGTTTCCTTCCCAAGCCCTGTGGTAAGGGGGCCCGGTAGCTCTCATCCCGCCACATCACCCCTGGCCAGCACTTTGCCTCCATTCATGTCCAACCACAGCCAGAGGTGTCCGAGTTAGACTGCGCGGGCAGGGAGGGAGGTGCTGACTTTCTCTCAGGTGTCTTTGGTTCCCAGACCAGCAGTGGCTGTTCAGAGAAGAGCCCTGGCTAGCTGGCTTGCAGCAGCAACAGCAGCAGCAGCAGCAGCAAGACCACGTGACAGAGAGAGAACTCAAGGCCTGTGTGCCACCTGGTTCTTGGCTTCAGGCAGATCCTGAGACTCCACTATCCCCACTGGTCCGAAGCCAGAAGAGGGAGGTGCGATTGCAGCTTGGGCGCCGGAACGTACTTCGGGCAGTGCAGGGGGACATCCGGCGAAGAAAGGCCTCCTTCCAGCTAGAGAGAATCATCAGGAAGCAGAGGCTGCTGGAGGCCCAGAAGGGACTGGAGCAGCCCACGGCATTGTGCTGGATCCAGAATGACCGTACCCAGAAGCCCCCGTACCCGGTACCCAGCTCTGACACCATGGTTCCAGGGCCTCAACGTGGAAGCAGACGGACAAGTTGCAGTTCTTCGAGCCTCCGGAGGCTCTGCAGTCTATACTTGCCCCACCTACACAGGTACAGCCAGCAGTGGTCACCTGAGATCTTTGACCGAGGTTTACAGCCTTGTTGCTCAGACGGTGTTCTTTACTTCCCAGGGCCTCAGTTTCCCAGTCTGAAATGGAAAGATTTGCATACTCCTCCCTTCCCCACAACTTTTTCCTTCTTTTTTTTTTTTCTTTCACTTTTTCCCTCTTTTGACTACTCTTCTTTCTCTATAGGTGAGATCTTCTAAGACTCAGGCTTTTACCTTCTTCCAATCTGAGTGGCAACTCTTGCTGCTTTGGTGATATCTTCCAAGTGAGACTCTCAGCTTCATTTTTCACCTCCTCTTTAGACCCTGGCCATCCACGTACATCTCCTTGTGTGTGTTCTGCTACCACCTCCATCTCCTCTCGCCTTTACCAGACTCGGTTCCCACATGCTTTCTCCTCCTCCCTCCTGCCTGTCCTGCCACCTCAAGTGAGCTTCCTGACCCTACCTTCCAATGGGTAAGCAAGTGGAACACTGGCTTTCTGACTCCCAGGTCCAATTTGGGATCTTCCTTTTTTCCTCCTTTACTCCTTGCATTCAGTCAAGGTGAGGATAGAGCGGGGGACTGTGTCTGCTTCTTTGTATCTTCCGGGCCTACCAGGGGCCTGGCCCATAGTGTGTTTACAGTTTGTGTCTGTTGGTTCTGGTTGCTCACCTCTCTGGTATTCAGAGTACTAGGCAGGCTTTTTTTTTTTAAGACTTTTTATTAAAATTTTTCAAACATAAATTGAGAGGATAGTATGCCCATTTCCCACATTCAGCAGTTAGCAAGATTTACCATGCTCACATTAATCTCCTTTCCTTTTTCTGATGAAGTGTTTTTAAAGAAAGTCCTAGACATTGTGTGATTTCTAAAAAAAATAAGGACTTTTCTTATACTCACATTGTCATTGTTCACCTAACAAAAATAAGATATTCAATATAATCTAAAATCTAGGCTGTATCCAATTTCTCTAATTGCCTCAAAAATATTTACAGTTAGTTGTTCAAATTAAGATCCAAGTAGGGTTCACACACTACATGTGGTCGTTTAAGTTCCTTTTAATAATACTTTTGGTTTCATTTTTGTTTCTTCATATCGATTTGTTAAAATGGATCAGTTCTGTAGAATATGCCACTTTATAGATATGCCCATTTAGTTCCTTGCCGTGTCATCTAGATTGTTCCTCTGTTCCTCATATTACCTATTAATGGAAGTTTTCCCTAAAGGTGTGATTAGATTCAGATTCAGTTCAGTCTTTTTATAAGATAAAGAAATTGAGTGATAGAGTATAGCTGGGTCTTTTTGAGGCCAAGACTGTAGTCCACAGTTGCTTTTTGTACCTGTAGAGCTTTTCTCTGACCTCAAAGGCTAGAGGGGAAAGTGACATTGGCCTAGTTGTAAACCTCTTTTAGAGCAAACTAAATGGGACTTTATATTCCCTCTGTGAGTGGGAAATGGGGACCTTTTACTTTTCTAAACTGGCTTTCCTTTTCTCCACAGTATTTTCCTGAATCAGGATCCCTCCACCGTGTTACCTCCTACGCCTGATCCTACTGACCAAATATCAGAAAAAACTCCATCAGAAGAGTATTTGCCTGAGGCTGCTTCTTACCCTCCAAGGACAGGATACTTCAATAAGAATGCCCTCTATTTCTCAGGCAAGGGGCGTCTCTGCACTGCTAAGGGGGCCTTGGCAAGGAAAGGAGCTTCAGCGTCAGGCACCCGCCTCACTGTGAGTTCTGAGTCTACCAGCATCCAGGAAATGGAAAGAGTGGGTAAGCAGCCCTGTCAGATGGTGTCCCAGAGCTTAACATCTCTGGATCATTCAGTCTACGAGCTAAAGCCAAGGGATGAGCCAGGTGCACTCACCCTTTACACCTGTACCAGGAGGGGTAGGGAACCAGCAGACCCTTACCACACACGAGCAGGGTGGCGAAAAGAAGGGAACCTTGGGACCCATAAGACTTCTAAGGGAGCCTGTTGCACTTCCTCACATCCCCGTGGACCCAAACAGGCATCTGGGCATGGAAAGGCAGCCAAGACTTTCTGGGTAGAATCCAAACCACCTCCACCAACCAGGGCATCAAAAAGGCAGCAGAGGGTTATGGTCAAAGACATTGCCATAAAGTCCTCTTTTTTACCTCATGGTAGCCCTTTGAGGGGGCAACACATTGTGGGCGACCCAAACTCCACATCCTCACTCACAGATTTCACCCCAAGTGTGGACCATGTAAGAGAGAAAGATGGTGACTTATCTGATGCAGATAGCAGTTACTCAGTGGATTCTCTCTCCTGTGTCTACGCCAAAGCCCTAATGGTACCACTGAAGCCAGAGGACTCCCAGGGGAAGGAACAGGATCTCCCAGAGCCAGAGAACTCTGAAAGTGAGGATGGCCAGATATCTGAGGACTCGCTGGCTGAGAAGGGGTATGAAAGCCCACCAGACAGCCCAAGGAGTAGTTATCTTCACAGTGGCCATGGCCACTGCAGGGTCAGAGTTAGAGCCTCTGTGAGGGACTTTACCACATCCTCAAACAGTGGACTATTCACCCAAACTCAAAGGAGCTTTTCCCTGGATAGCCTGCTTGATGCCCAGGAGGAACTGAGGAAAGATCAGCAAGAAGAGCCTTTCTTCAATTCAGCTGATGAGATGCCCACAGAGACTTTCTGGCACCTACAGACCTCCAGTCTGCCCACAGTGGACCAGGAGGCAATGTACAGCCTTGGTCCCATCAACCATGGAGCAGGAGCCAGGCTGGATGCCATCCTGCCAGTGAGCAGCTCATTTTACCTTGGTCCCCCGCCCCAGCCCCCCTTTGAGCAACCTGAGTCAGAGGTAGAGGCAAGCTCCTCTGAACAAGCAAACACACTCCAAGGCCTGCAGCTTTCAAGAGAGAGCCCTCTGTTGTCCATGGATTCCTGGTTTTCCTGTGACTCTAAGATCAATTCCAGCAGCCCCTCAGGAATAGTGGGTTCTTTATGTCCAAGTCCCGATGTCCAGGAATCTCAGCCCTGTGGATGGGAGAGGCCTGGACACAGGCAAAATATGGAAGAACTAAAGCCATCAGGGGCAGAAACACTCCTGCCCTATTGCTCCAAACTACCCCGGAGTGGTGCTGAGCTTCCCAGCCGTGTTAGCGGTGTGTACACAATCCCTGCTTCTGATACATCCAGGCTGTCACTGTGGGGGTCTTACAGGCTTCTTCAGCCACGAGTTGCTGGCATCTTTCGGACCAGAGGTATTCCTGACACAGCCCAGGAGGCCAACTCTGAAACATCCAACAACTCCAGTGTGTCAAGTGTTTTGGCTGCCTCTGCTGCCTCATTCACTCATGTAGGCAGTGCCCCGGAGAGGGACTGGGCTGCCCTTCAGCAAAAGTACCTCCTTGAGCTGTCCCATCCCGTGTTGGAGGCTGTTAGAGAACCCAGGCCAGCTTTCTCCTCCCTCGAAGAAGACTCTGCCTCCTTGACCCAAGCTTCTGGCAAAGAAACAGATACTCTATTGCCGTTTGATTCTGGGGTATCTAGCAGTCTGGATTTCAACAACCTTCCTATCCATTTATCCAAAATTAGGCATTTGAGAGCAGAGAAAGAACAGGACAGTTTGAGTGCTGAGTTAAAAGGGACTTCAGATTTCTTTACAACTAGGGAGAAAGAGGTGAGTTATAGTGGAACTTACTCAGCGGATGTAGAATCATTGACTTCTGGAACTACAAATGCACCAGTCTTTGCAGCAGAGAACAAGATAGCAAATTCCTTGACTGAAGTATGTGAAGTCAAGCAGAACAGCTTGGAAGAGTCTTCTCACAGTAGTGGGAAACCTCAACTGATGACTTCCTCTGATGAATATTTTTTCCAGAGAAGCCCTTATCACGGTCATGTCACCATAGCCACTAAAAACCACTGGCCGCAGGGCTGGGCTCCTCTCAGGCAGAATAGTTCAGGGCAGGAGGGGCAGTTCAGTCCCAGTGGTTACCCACCCCCGCAGGAAGAGAAGGTAGACTATCATCAGGAGAGCTCCAGGGAAGTGGTTGGAAGGCACCCGAGTGTTTCATTTGCATTTCCATCAGGTCCAAAGCGGTACCCTCACTCTGCCGCCTGGAATCCATTCCCGGCTTCCTTTCAGCCCCCTCCCTTGGAAACATTCTATGTGACCAAAAGCCGGGATGCCCTGACAGAAACTGCCTTAGAGATCCCGGCTTGCAGAGAATCAAGAGTGCCTTCCCCACCCCACAGAGAAGCATGGGGCTTTGGTCATGACCATCAGGTTCTCCAAAATATTTATTTGAAGAATAATTGGCCAATGCTATTACAAAACCAGAATTCCAAGATTGCCCCATCTCAGCAGGTTACAGCAGGGAGGCCATTTGATCTGAACACCCAGGAAGTTAGCAGAGAAAGAGGGAATCGCCCTGGAAATATTGAAGAAGAAAGCCATAATTCAATTTATTTTTTTGTTGCTCAGAACAGACATTTTCTTTCATCTGCTAGCACAGAAGTATGTGAATTTGAAAATCAAGTTGGAATTTTAAATAAACACAGTCTTTCAGCGTGTAAGGAGGGAGAAAAGGCCACTGTACAGTCCTATTGCAATGTTTGCTCAAGCCGTTCTAGGTCTAGAAAGCCTCTTCTTATTTGTGAGTCTGAGGCAGATGAGGAAGAAGAGCAGGATCACAATGTAGTCCTAAGACAGACTCAGGCCTTCGATATGAACAGACAGTTTCCTTCTGGGGCCAGGTCTGATTTCATCTATGAGACCATCAATTTAGCCCTTGACAAGGACATGCTGGGGGAAACCGCTATTTCTTTGCAGTCCAGATCAATACATCGTAGAGTAAGGGGCCCAAACATGATGGCCCCGGATGAAAGTCCAGCCCACAAGGGTGAGAGGAAGAATGAATGTGGGCTTCTTGGGAAAACTCTCCATCCCAAAGGCAGCTCAAAAGAGTTTGAGCTTCCACATACAGAGTCTACATATGAAAAATTCCAGTCAGTTACATGCTCTCGGGAAAAAAACCTGAGTGAATGTAAGGGCCCTGGAAGGTCACAAGAAACGTTAAGCCCCAAAGAAGAACCTCCTGGAAAGAAACAGAATAAAAGAGTCAACAATGCTGATGAAATGGCCAGGCTAATTAGGAGTATAATACAGCTGGAAAATGGCATCTTGGAAATTGAATCCAAGCAGAATAAGCAGCTAAATGATTCCCACACACTGGGAGTCAATAAGGAGTTTGTGTTCCGGGACCGGAGGGACCAGGAGATGGCTGACTATGTCCTGAGGCCAGGCAGCTTTGGAAACCACCTGTCTTTGAAGTATCAGCCATCTCTTCCAAAACAGACATATGATATTACCTTTAGGGATAGTGAAGCTGGAGAAATAGAGATTAACAGTAGCATTGGGGAAGGTCCCCAGGTCGAGAAAATTACCTTGTACCCCTTCAAGTCAAGGGAGTGTGTAGAAGACATTAAGTTTGCAAAAGAGTGCACTCACCTAGCAGTATTAGACAGACACTCCCGGGACATGTGTGATGACGTAGAGACATGTATAGCTTGTAGACAGTTCACAGACATTTGTGCTGATCCAAGAACCAAGGCATTGGCTGGTGCTCTGCCATTGCATCCGAGCCCCAAGATGTCTTTTAAGGAGGGCAAGGCAGGGCATGCATCTGCAAGCCCCAGAGGGCAGACCTGTGGCTTGGGAAGTCTTGAGGAATTGGAAACTGTAAAAAGTTTTTGGGAAAGCCAAGTTGCCAAATGTATAAGTAGTTGTAAGCAAGAGGAACCCAGAGTTCAAGACAGAGTTGAGGAAATGGCTGTACAAAGAGGAGGGAGCCTACAGGAGGAAAACACAGTGGTCTCATCAACTCAGAAACTTCCTAGCCTAAGCCAGCATTGTATTGGCACATCTTCCAGCCAGGAGATTGGCCCATTGCTGAGCCAGCCAGACTTCTCTATGGTTCCTCACAGAGACCTGAGTAGTACCTCATCCTTGAATTATCCAAGGCTGCCAAGAGACTGTCTTCATGCACGTGATACTGTAGGCATCTCTTCAGTTGACTATGTGCTGGATCCCACAATGTTGAAAATGCCTGACAGTCCCTTGGTTACTAGAGCAGGGAATTGGAATCAGAGCGGAGACCCCCGAAGCCACAGTCCTCAGGGAGATGTTAGAGGAGGTTCCTCCTTGGCACACTCTGCTTGGTGTGGGTCTGCAACATCCACGGCCATGGGATCTCACGGTCAATCCCATGAATCCGAGAGCTTTCCCCTGGGGGCAGAGGGCCGCAGATCAGCAAGTACCCAAGACCAAGGAGGGGACCTCAGAAGCATAATGGGCTTGAGTCCCGGAGAGGGATTTGCTTCTGAAGCTGAGGCAGCTGTACACAGAGGAACAGAGAGAACTAGTTCCCTGAATAGGGTCTCTAGCCCACTTGAACAGAAGGCCCGCTGCCTCTTAGAAGAGGGTAACAATCAAGGCCGGCAGGTGAGGCAGAAGGCAGAGAAGGAGGCCGAAGACCTCAGTTCTCCTAGTGCCCCCTTCTCAGCACCTGTGTCCCTGCCAAGGGTGCCTTACCCAGAGCGCTGTGCTCGTACGTCCACAGGCCTGGCTGTGTTGGAGGAGATCAGACAATCAAAGGCCCAGGGAAAGCAGCTTCATGACTTTGGAGGCAAAATTCTTTCTTACTATGAGACTTTATTAGGACCTGAATGTTCTTCAGGGCCCCTGGGTAGGTCTCAGTGTCCACAAAGGGACCAGTTGGTGTCAGACAGGACCAGGAATGAGGCTGAAGCACAAGGATTTCATGTGGCACCTCTCTCTGCTGTATCAGGACATCTGTTGACTAATGAGAGGAAAGTTCCTCAGGCCACACACCACCCTGCAGACAGCTTTCAACGTCCGCCCAACACGGAGACTAAAACAGGGCCACAGCATCCCTCGGAGACTTCCTCCCATGCAGCCCCAACTTTAGGCAAAAGCCATTGTGCTGGAGAACTGAGACATTTTCTGGGAGCCGGTGAACAGTTTCTATGTGACTCTTATTCTTCTGAAATCACAGAGAAAAAGAAGAAAGCAACCCGAACACCTTCCTCTTCTGATCCTGCAGACTCAGGCAGTTTTCCTTCAACAGCTGTAGAGGACAGGAGGGAAGCATCAGAGGAAGTAGTGGCTCCCTTATCTTCTTGGGCCCCTAATGATGACCCTGGCGTGATTCCACGTGGGGGAAGCCAGTTAGCTCTGTGGGAGACTGCAGGGGCTGTGTGCCCTGGTGGTGAGGAGTGTAGCCCAGTGCATCAAGAACCTGGAATTCTAGATACCACTTGTGGAGGAGATTCAGGTAATTTCTTAGTGGCTGCACAGGGAGGAAAAACAACCTATTCTGAAAGTCAGCTTGTGACCTGTGACGTTCAGAATTCTGTCAGCCTCTCAGCGTGTACCCAAGACCACTCCCAACGCCTTGAGGCTTCCACCGGCTTAGAAGAAGAGAGGTCAAGTTCCAGACAGGATACCGTCCATCCTAGAGCCCTGAGGAGCCTTGAACTGGAAGCTCCCTCGCAGCCGTGTGTCACGTGGAAGGAGAATGTTGACTGTGCGCTGGCAGAAGCCCACAGTGCTGAGAGCAAGCATCACAGGCTGACTCCATTGCCAGATCAAAGACCTAGCCGGGGTCCTGGGGGAGTTCAGGAGGAGGCCCAGGGAAGGTACCCACAGCAAACTTCCTTTTGTGTTGTCTTCTTAGGGAACACTGAAAGCAGCCCGACTCTTAGTGCATCTGGAGGGCAGGGAGACAGCAGAACGACTCCTTGTGATCCTCAACCCGTTACTTCTCTTGCCTGTTTCTCCCCACCCTCCACTTTACCGTGTCGTAGGGATGGTGACCTGGGAAAGGGGAGTTCCAAGCCTGCCCCCCAGACACTCCAGCCACCCTGCATAGTGCCTTCCAGAGCCTGTGGAATGGACGAGAGAGGAGAGAGCTGTTCCGGGGAACTTGAAGTCCTCTTGGCACCTGTCCTTGAGCCCAAGGGCATTCATAGAGAATTTGGGCCAACAGATAGCAGTGCTCAGGAGCCTTCTGCTTCTGTTGCTGTCCTATCTCTGGCTCAAGGGGGCAGCTTCCCTTCTGCCTCTCATGTGGGGGCCAATTCACTGAGCCACTCAGTGGCTGATGGAAGCTCAAGGTCAGTAGAGGATCCTGAGAAAAAGGTTGCCGAGAAGCAAGCCAGCAAAGAGCTTGAGGCTGCCTTTTCCTCTCCAGACGTGTGCTCTGAACCACTGAGGGTGTTTCAGGACAGCTCTGGAGGTGGCCAGAGTGCACAAGAGTCTCAAACTGAACCGGAACCACCTTTAACAACTGAGAGACCGCACACCCTGGATTTAAGTGAAGGGTCTGTTGAGAGTGAGCTTCTGGGGGAATCACAGCATGGATATTTAGGAAATGCAATCCAATGCCTTCCAGAAAAGCCACAACTTTCCATTAAGTCCGGAGATCACAGTGGCTTGGATCCCCAAGCCATGTTTGTAGCAAAACTAAAGCACATCTCCGGGCATCAAGCTGATGGTACCTGGGAGGAGGAAGAACAGCAGAAAGATCAGGCTTCGGGTGGTGGTAAAGAACCTGCCCAGCACAGGAATTCTCAGCCTTCTCATGAAGGTGGCTTGGACAGCTGTCAGATTAGAGATGCAGGTAGAGAGGAGGCATGTGCAGCCAAGCCCTCTGTATCTAAGATGTTCTCATCAGGCTTCAAAGACTCAGCTAACATGCCTTTGGGGCAAAGTGAAGCCCCACGGCCCACACCCCCAAGCCCTAGCCTGCCTGCCCCTTGCAGGGGGCAGCCGGCTCCCCCCAACAGGGCCTCACTTCCTGTGATTGCAGTCGTCCCCAAACACTCTAGGTCCTCCCTCAGACCACAGTTCTCTGTGGTCAGCTCTTCCCGGTCTCTTCAGGAGCTGAACATGAGTGTGGAGCCTCCTTCCCCCACAGATGAAGATATACAGGAGCTTCACAGATTGTGCTTGCCACATCCCAGGGACTATCTCTCAGGTAATTCAGCAGTGAGAACATCTCTGAAAGCTGAGGGCTGCGGTCAGAGAGCCTCATCTAACTTGGACAATAGCACTGCTGATCACGGGCCCCCGAAACCTGCCACCCCTCCTTACCCAAGGTCATCGGCTCTCTCTTGCATGCCAACCCCCAATTTCATGACCAATTGGACATCTAGTACCCTGGAAGAGGCCTGGCCGGAAAGTCCAGAGGGACTGGGTGGCCAGGCCAGGCCGGAACAGTGGCACCCCAAGGCAGACAAAGGAGTGTTACACTTTGACTCCAGGTACGTCAATCCCTACATCCTGTGCTCCGGTCCAGAGGGGCCTGTGCAGATCGGCTGGAAGCGGTATGTGTTTGGCAGTGCGGTGGATGTCTCCCGTGACCAGACACCCCAGGGCCTGCCGCCGTCAAACATGGCCCGTTGTTCAAGCATGGACGATGGCCTAGAATGCCAGAACTCTCCACTCTACTCCCACCTCAGCTCCTCTGCCAATGCCCGGGACCTGTCGAGCCCACACAGTGTGGGAAATGCCCAGGGTTCACGTGAGGCCTGGGAAGTATGGGGCTCCTCATTTGCCTTGGGGAACCTCCACATCCTGAAGAGCCCTGAAGCAGCAATCGCCAGTAAGGGTCCTGACATGAGAGCCCACTTCCCGGACACCCCTGATGAAGCAGGCTGGCTGAGGGGGGAGTCCCTCTTGGCTGAAGGGAGTGCTGCAGATCCAGTAGATGAGATTATGCTGCTGTATCCATCAGAGGAGGGTGGTCCTGTGGGACAGTCCAGGATGGACACCTTGGAGCAGGGCACACAGACTCTGGGGTGCAGTCGCTGCTGGAGCTCCACCAACATCTCTGCTCAGCCAGAAACCAGTGCGGTGCCAGTCTCTGGTCTGGTCTCCTGGACCAGCATGCATAATCTATCTCTCCACCTCTCAAAACTGCTACACAGCACCTCAGAGCTGTTGGGAAGTCTCTCCCAGCCAGGTGTGGCCGAAAAGGAACAGAACATCAAGAGGGAGACTCCAGATGAGGTGACCCAGGCTCTTATGATAGACGGCTGTACTCAGACCACCATGGACAAGGGCATCCAAACGGACCTGGCCTTACCACCTCTGCACCTTCAGGCCCCAGAGGCCAACCCTCAGGAGGTCAACGTGGTCCTTGAAGTGCTGGGCTCAGATATTCCCACCGTATCTCAAGAGCAGGGCTATGTCACAGGGACACTTCAGAAGACAGAGGCAGAGGAAACAGCGTGGAAAATGGCAGGACCTTCAGAACTTCAGGAAGAAAGCACCCACTGCAGGTCCCAGAGCCTTCCAACACCCCCATCATCCCACTTGAGTTTTCAGAAAGCTCATTTTGGGCAGAACCTTCCTTCTGTGAGCCCTCAGACTTCTCCTGATGCCTCCCTACCTCCTAGCTCCCACTCAGAGGAACCTTCCCGCCTGGCTGCAGGTAGCCAGAGCCTCAGTGGCCCCCAGTCCCCAGAGCCCTGCACCAGTGCTGCAGAGTCTATCACGGATCCCAAGGTTGAGAAGGAGCTGGGCACCATGGGCATGTTGTTGGTGGACAGGGCCTCCTCCCCAATCCTCACGCTTAGTGCCAGCACCCAGGGGTTAGGGCTCCCCGCAGACTCTTTGTCGCTCACAGCCGCCTCAGCTTGTCCTCTTGAAGGCCACCAGGAGCTTGTCTCCAGCCCAGATCTTCTGCTTGACACCTCCAGACCTCCAGTGGATAATCATTCTCAAACCACTGAGGAGTCAGGTGGCTCCCAGAGAGTGGGGGCTCCACGTGGGGAAGGCAAGAGTCTCTTAGAAAGGAGCGATGGCAGGTCATTCCTTGAGGTAATCTCCCCAGGCAGCCCACCACAAAGCCCAAAACTCCCAGTCTGTTTCTTTGAGCAGCAGCCTCAGCAGCTTCAGCCCAGGACCACCGCCTTGGTCCAAAGCGAACCACCACCACCCTCACTGAGGAGCACGAGCCAGAGGCTGGCTGATGGCCTTGTGCCAGAGGACCTGGCTTCCTTGGAGTATGGCCCAGTGAGCAAGAGGGGGCCAAGTCAATGGCAGAGCAAGACAGAAAACGGGGGTGAGAGCTCAGCATCTCCAGTGGAGCCACGGCGTACCCTGGGCTTCCTGTCTTCAAGGGGAGGCCTCCAGCCCCTCAGCCCCCGTCCCCTCAGCCCCCGTCCTGTCTCCTCACTGACTGATACAGCAGGGATCCAGGGTACCGCTTTGGGCCAGACCAAGGCCTGCCAGTCTGAGGTGCTGCTGTGCTCCACTTCCCAAGTGTGCATGGCCCCTGAGCCCCAGCATCGTGGCCCGAGGGACTTGCCAGTGCATAACAAATTTACTCATTGGTGTGGGGTCCAGGATGGCTCTCCTGGGGGCTTGGGGGTAATGGAGTCACTGGGGACCAGATGTGATCTGAGCTCTGGAGAGCAGGAACAGAAGCCCCTACAACCTCCTGCTGACCAGAGCCAGGATCCTCAGTGGTCTCAGAGGGAGCTGATCCCCTTGCAAGCTGGGGCCCAGAACCTCTCACTCAGCGTGGAACTCACAGAAGCAAAACTGCACCGTGGCTTCGGGGAGGCAGATGCCCTCCTGCAGGTGCTGCAGAGTGGGACAGGGGAGGCGCTTGCTGCTGAGGAGCCCGTGCGGTCCGCCTGGGAGGAGCTCTATGCCCGGTAAGGGCCCCCAGCCTCGAGGGGAAGGGTGAGAGGTGGGCTGACGGAGAATCAGAGAAGGCTAATAGCTGGCGCTTCCTTTTCCCCCTGCTAAGCTCTGGGATCTTCTGGGGATCAGACGTAGATCTTAAGATGGAGAAGGGAATTCAGGGCCAGCTTCAATGAATCAGTCACATTTTGTCTCAGGCAAAAACAAACCATTGAGACCCTCCGGAGAGAACGGGCCGAACGACTTCAGAACTTCCACTGGACACGGAGCCTCCAGCCCAACAGGAATGTCTCCACCCGGGACCCCGACCTACCCAGCAGGCGCCGAGAATACTTGCAGCAACTGAGGAAGGACGTTGTGGAGACGACCAGGTAAGGGTAGACCCTGAACCCCTCAAAGAGCAGGTTGTGTGTAGGGTGAGAGGGCTGTGGGGAGCAGGGCTTGGAGACTGGAGGCTGCAGCTTTCTTTGACAGGAGTGATTCCAGGAGTGGGTCCCCTGCTCCTGTGGGCAGGTGGTGACCACGGGAGAATGGGGCAAGGGAAAGAGGAGGGTGGGGGGCACAGAGGTCATGGGAGAGGGTGGGCAGAGTGGCTCTGACCTACCATGTAAGACAGTAGGCCTAAGCCTCAAAATGGGTTGTAAAACCAGACTAGGCAAGGAGAGGATGGTGTTGAATAGGTATGGGAAGAGCAGGCCAAGGCTGTCACCCACCTCCCACAATGTCAGAGGGCATCTCTCTCCACTCTCTGGTTTTCCTCAGGAGCCCAGGGTCGGCATTGCGATCCGCTCACCCCGCCTCTGACATAGCACTGATGCTGCAAGAATACCGGCGTGCTCGAGAGGAGGCCAAGGTGGAGATTGCCCGGGCCCGGGCCCGGCTACGGGAGCGGACTGAGCAGGAGAAGCTGAGAATCCGCCAGCAGATCGTCTCCCAGCTGCTGAGGGTGGGGAGTGGGGCAGGCCCGTGATGTCCGGGTAGGCCCGGGGCCTGGGGCAGAAGTCAGACTGGGTCAGCCTTCACTGGGACTGCCTCTGAGTCAGGGTGTGGCATTTAGAGGAAAGTGCCGGACTCCTAGTACCAGCTCAAAGCTGCGCTCACTCTTTTTCCATGTCATCCTGCTCCGACCAGCTCCTGTCCCCAGGCCGGAGTCTGGGAGGAGGCAGCTTTGGTTTTTAGTTGGGGTAGGCATGTGGGGAGGCGTGAGGGTTTCAGGTTGAGGTGGGAGGTGCTGGGGAGGTAAGAAAGGGTAGTGTCCGGGGCAGAGTGGGTAGCGGGTAGGGTAAACCAGAAGCTGGTTGGCAGCCCCCTGTCCTCCTCAGGAAGAAGAAAAGCTGCGTACCCTGGCCACGTCCAACTCCTTGTGTACCAGCTCCGATGGCAGCCTCTCCTCTGGGGTCACCTCTGGCTACAACAGCAGCACAGCCTTGCTAGACCAGCTCCAGTCCCCAGACAGTGTGGTGAGTAGGCAGATGCTAACAGTGAGCCAGGGGCCAGACCAGAGGCAAGGGTTGGGGCAGGAAGTTCTCCCTCCTGGAGGCCGCTGCTGACGTGAGCCCTTCTCCTGGATGATAGGTGGCCTTTGGTTTTCGCTTTACTTTTGTCTCCCACTCCCTGTTTATTCATCCAACAAGTGTTTATTTTGTATGTAGTATTTTAGGCACTGGGAATATAGCAGTGAGCAAACTACTCTTGTCCTTAAACCTGTTAGAGGGCGAAGTACAGATTATTTGGTGATTATTTAATCACCATTGCAGTAAGTTACTGGAAGAAGGGGTTCTTTTTTTTTTAAAGATTTTATTTATTTATTTATGGAGAGAGAGAGATCACAAGTAGGCAGAGCAGCAGGCAGAGGGGGTGGGGGAAGCAGGCTCCCCGCTAAGCAGAGATCCCGACGTGGGGCTTGATCCCAGGACCCTGAGATCATGACCTGAGCCGAAGGCAGGGGCTTAACCCATTGAGCCACCCAGGCGCCCCTGAAGAAGGGGTTCTAAGCCAACATAAAATGGGATCTGATCTAGTGTGGTAGGTCAGCAAAGATGGTCTGAAGAGGGTGCCTTTAAACTGAGATCAGGAGGGGTGAAAGGCAGTCAACAGAGGAAGAGCTTAGTGCTGGGGGGTCAGATGTCAGGAGAGATGGAGTCGGGAGCACAGTCTTCCAGGCAGAGGGCTTGGCAAGTGAGGCCCTGAGGGAGGGAGAGTTGGAGGAACTAGAAGGAGGCTGGTGAGGCTGGAGAACAGTGAGAGGAATGACTTGAGGAAGGCCCAGGAAAGGGAAGATCAGGTAGCTGCACTGTGGATTCTGGCCCTTTTTGGATCCATGTGATCATGTTACTTCCCAGAAGCTGCTGTAAAGCTTTGAAGCCGGGGAGCAGGATGATGAGATTCCAGGACAAGGGGGCAGAGCAGCTGCGGGTGGAGCCGTCGATGACTGTGGCAAAGCCCAGTGAGAGTTGCCCATCGCCTCGCCAGGAGCCCTGCCAGTGAAGCTGAGCACAGAGGGTGCCGTGGGCAGAGAGCATCCCCAGGATGCAGGAGCCCGTTGCCTGTGGGGGGGGGGACAGGGTGGAGCTGGGAACAGCACCCACTTCTGGCTCAAGCAGCTGAAGGGGCCGTGATGGTGACAGTGCCGTGGAGCGTTGGAGGAGGACAGGTTTGGTGGGGAAGATCGTCAGTCTGGTTTTGCACTGACGGGGTCTGTAGTGCTTGTGAGAAATGCAAGGGGAGCAGTTGGAAATAGAGATCTGGAGCTTAGGGGTGAGATCTGGCTGGGAATATAAAATTTGGAATTTGTTTTATATTTAACTTCACATAGTAAAAAAATAGTATTCAGACAGTAGCAAAGGACATACGATGTCAAGTTCATCTTTCAGTCTCCTGTTTGCCCTCCCCCAAAGCAATCACACACCAGTATGGGGTATATTTCCAGAGGCATTCTGTACTACATTCTATGTTTTAATAGCTATAAGAATGTGCATGTCTTTTTCTTTAAATTTTCTTTTTATATATATTTTTATTTCTATTTAAAATGTTATTTCTTGTTATTTTTTGTTATACATTTATTTATTTTTGAGACTGTGTGTATATTTCTAAAGCACATGAAAGACAGCATACTGTATATACCTGCTTTGTCCCTTTTCATCCTGAAGAATGGCTTTTGGACAGCACTGCACACCAGCAAATCTGCTGCTGACTCATCCTTTTTAACAGCTGATACAGTGTTTCCTTTTTCTCTTTGCATGTTTACAAGTGTCATGTTTTGCATAGATAATCTGTTCATATGGTATTTCTACCATTTGTGTGGTAGAAAAGACAAAAAAATATGGCCATTTGTAAAGATATATAGGGAAGTACCTGTTCCTGTTGCCTGAGAACCTGGGTCTCCTTCTTCATCACCCGCCCCCAGGCAACAGTACCGTCGTGCAGGAGGGTTTGACTTCAGTCTTCTGCTATTAGGAACAGTGCTGCAGTCAGTAACTTTGTGCATGTATCATTCTGTACATGTGCAAATATATCTAGAAGTGGACTCATACAAAGAGTGTATGTATTTAAGATCTTAATATTGGCATGTTTTACCTCACACAGATGTACCAATTTATACTCCCACCAGCAATAGGAGAGAGACACATTACCCCACACTCTTACCAAGTTGGTATCAAATGTTTGATTTTTGCTGAACTATCCGTTCATATCATTGGCTCATTTCTCTATTTTTTTCTTATCAATTTCTGGAGTTCTTTTGGCAAGCTAGCCCTTTGTCTGATAGGAATTATATTTGTCCCAGTTCTAGGTTCTCTTTTGACTTTGCTTATTGTGTTTGGAGCCATTCAGAAGTTTTTATTAGTTTTTCTCTAAAGTGTCTATGTTCTGATCATAATTAGAAACGCATTCTTCATTCCAAAGTTACAAAGAATTTCTCCTGTGAGTTCTTCTGGAAATTACATGGTTTTATTTTTCATGTTTAAATCTTTGATTCAAAAAAATAAATCTTTGTTCCTTTTGAATATATATTAGTATAAGGTGGGATCCAACTTTATTCTTTCTAGATAGCTATCAAGTTGTCCCTTTAACATTTGATTAATGTTTTAATTAATTTAAATTTAAAATAAAATCAAATTTAAATTAAATTAAAATAAAATCAAATTTAACATTTGATTAATTTGTTCCTCTGGACAGCTCATCTCTACTTCACCAGCTTAAGATGCCAACTTTTCTTATATAAGGCTTATAATGTGCTTTATTCCCCGTTCTTCTTTTTCTGAGCTTTTTTTCCCTTAAATTTATTTGAAAGAGAGGAGAGCGAGTGAGAGAGAACATGAGCGAGGGGAGCAGGCAGAGGGAGAGGGAAAAGTGACTCCCTGCTGAGCAGCAAGTCCGATGCAGGGCTCAGTCCCAGGTCTCTGGGACCATGACCTGAGCTGAAGGCAGATGCTTAATTGACTGAGCCACCTAGACACCCTTTTCTAGAGTATTTTTTCTTGTTTACTTTTTACATGAGATTTAGAATTACCTTAAATAGTTCATTTATAAAAACTTGTTCATGTTTTTAATGGGGCCTGTTAAATTTATAAACTGACTTACTTAGGGAGAACTCTCATCTTATGCTGTGGAATTTCCTAACTAAGGACATAGTAAGTTCCAGCCACCTTTTTGTGTTTAAAATTTCCTTGACCTGTCTCTCAATTTCTTTTCAGAGTTATTCCTAAGTGTTTTATTTTTTGTTGTTGTTACTGTTATAACTGTAAGTGTTTTCTTTTATGTTATTTTTGTTACTGTTGTTCTGCCCTTATATCTTCTGTCTGGTTGTTATTTTGTATGTATGAAAGGCATTGATGTATATTAATTTTGTGTCCATATTGTTTTTTTGTCTGTTCGCTAGATCTGTACTAATACAGTAGCCACTATCATAGGTAGCTATCTTATTTTAAATTTAAATTAATTAGAATTGAATCATAGGGGCGCCTGGGTGGCTCAGTCGTTAAGCGTCTGCCTTTGGCTCGGGTTGTGATCCCAGGGTACTGGGATCGAGCCCCGCATCGGGCTCCCCGTTCCTCAGGAGGCCTGCTTCTCCCTCTCTCCCTCCTCCTTTGTGTACCCTCTCTGACTGTCTCTCTGTCAAATAAATAAATAAATAAAATCTTAAAAAAAAAAAGAATTGAATCATAGCTTTTGCTCTTAAGTCACACTAGCCACAGTTCACATGCTCAATAACCACACGTGGCTAGTGGCTACCATACTGTGTAGCCCTGTCTTTGATTTTTTTCAGACATAAAACCACATTATCTGCAAGTAGAGATGGTTTCACCATTTCCTTTCTAATTTTGTACCAGTATTTTTTTCTTCTTTCCCAGTTGCATTACCTAGTATTTCCAACATAAATAAAGTCATAGTGATGACAGTGGCCATCCTTGTCTTCTTCCGGCTTTAGTGGGAATGCTTCTAATGTTTCCCCATGTAAGCTGGGTGCTAGTTTTTGAGCTGAGCTAGATATATTTTGCAGTACTAAATAAGTATCCCTCTATTCCTGTTTTACAGAGCATTCTTACATGGAATGGTTATTTCAGTCTTTGGAAATGATCATCTGATTGATGGGATAATATTGAACCATTCTTGCATTCTGGAATCAATCCTATAATACATTGTATACTTGTGCATATGCCCTATTATTTTAATGTGCTGTCAGAGTCTGCCATTTCTTCAGGATTTTGCATCAGTATTGATGAGTTTTTTCCCTGTAGTTTATGTTTTTGCAATATGTTTCAGGTTTTGTTATCAGTGTTATGTTTCTTTTTAGGAATAAAATGCTCAGGAATAGTTAAAAAGTAATGAAACTTTATACCTATTAAATTGTCAAAAATTAGAAAGTCAGGGTGCCTGGGTGGCTCAGTGGGTTAAGCCTCTGCCTTTCGGCTCAGGTCATGATCTCAGGGTCCAGGTATCGAGCCCCGTGTTGGGCTCTCTGCTCGGTGGGGAGCCTCTCTCCCCTCTCTCCCTGCCTGCCTGTCTGCCTACTTGTGATCTCGCTCTCTGTCAAATAAATAAATAAAATCTTTTTAAAAAAATTAGAAAGTCAGATGTTGGCAGGACTTTTAGGAAATAGGAGTCTTTATAGGTTCTTATGATCTAGCAATGCTTGCATAGTTTATGAGGGGACGTGTATGAAATTATTTATTAAAGCATTGTTTGAAGTCATAAAGAAACCATATGAGAATCCATCACTGGGAGAATGGATAGATAAAATGTGGTTAATATAGGGCGCCTGGGTGGCTGAGTTGGTTAAGCGTCCAACTCTTGATTTTAGCTCAATTCATGATCCTTAGGGTTGTGAGATCAACTCCACACTGGGCTTAGAGCTTGCTTGAGATTCTCTCTCTCCCTTTGTTCTCCCCCGCCCCCAATACATGCATGCTCTCTTTCTGAAAAAAAGTGGTCTGAAGAGATCAGGAGTTGATAAACAAGACTCTTCGGCCAGATCTGGCCCTCTGCCTATTTTGGTAAATGAAATTTTATGGGACTACAGCCTTGCCCATTTATTTATGTGTTGTCTGTGATTATGTTAAAATGGCAGAGCTCTGAGTAGATGAAACTACTCAAATGGTCTACAAAGCCTTAGATATTATCTAGACCTTTACAGAAAAAGTGTGCCAATTCCTGGTTGAGATTTTTTAAAATCTCTTCTGGAGTTTTTATCTTAATTTGTTAACTTCTGCTTTAAAAAAATTAATTCCTTTTTCTTGTGATAATTTCTAAGTCTTGTCTTGTGGTCAGTTGTTTTGTAGAATGTGTTTGCTATTTTCTCGTGATGAGATTGAACTTATGCATTTTTGGCAAGAATACCACAGAAACGATGTGCCCTTCTCATTTGGGGTTGCCAGATAAAGCAAAGAAAAACACAGGATGTCAGTTAGAGTTTTAGACCAGTGACAAATGATAACTGTTATGTAAGTCTGTCTCCTACAAATGGCTTATCCTTAGTACATTATATCAGATGACATATTGACATCGCATAATTAATGGTGTTAACCTTGAAGTTACAGTGATGTCTAGGAGCTGTCCCCTGAAAATTAATTATTTTTCTCTTTATAATTAATAAACATTTGGCAGAGATACTTTTAAAATATGCAAACAAATATCCTGCTTTTCCTCAAACTTTTGCCCGCTAATTTGAGCATCCATCAGTGTATTTTGTTTGAAAAAAATTATTATTGTGGTGTTTTAATGGCAATTTTGTATTTCCCTCATTTCTTCTACATTTATTAATTAGAATTTTTCTGTAAGGAAGTATTCTTCTTCTCTCCCTATTTATTCAGTTATTTAATTTGTTCAGTTTGGAGTCATAAATATGTTATTCTGTGGGTTATAATCTAATAATAACGTTTTTTAAAAAGATTTTATTTATCTGACAGAGTGAGCAAGCACAAGCAGGTGGAGGGTCACAGGGAGAAGGAGGCTCTCTGCTGAGCAGGGAGCCTGATGTGGGGCTTGATCCTAGGACCCTGGGATCATGACCCGAGCTGAAGGTAGATGCTTAACCAACTGAGCCACCCAGGCACTCCTCCAAAACTATCATTATTTATTTCATTGATCAGATTGTTTCAGCTTTCCTTATTTGAAGTTCTTTCACATTGAATCTTGTACCCTTATAATATATCCCTCCTTTTTTTAAGCACTTCCTTTTAATTTATGTATTCCTTTGTTGTTGTTATAATTCATTGACTCTTAGTACGGTCACAAAGTTATGTATCCATCACCCCAATCAGTTTTAGAATATTCTCATTACCCCAGAAAGAATCCCTGTGGCCATTAGTCATCACTCCCCAAACTCATCATCCCTAGCCCTGGGTAAGCACTGCTTTCCATCTCTCTGGTTTGCCTGTTCTGGACGTTTCAGTCCCTTGTGACCGGCTTTTTTCACGTGGCATAATGTTTTTAGGGTTGTGTTAATTTCCTAAGGTTGCTGTAACAAATTACCATAAACAGGGTGGCTTAAAACAACAGAAATTTATTCTCTCATAGTTCTTAAGGCTAGGCGTCTGAAATGATGGCATTGACATGGCCATGCTTCCTTTGAAAGCTGTGGGGAAGAATCTGTTTCATGCTTCTCTCTGGGGTTCTGGCTGTTGCAGGCAACCCTTGCCTTGGAACGGTACACTCCGGCTTCTGCCCCTGCCCTCACATGGCATTCTCTCTGCATCTCTCGGTTGTCTTCACTGCTCTTCTTAAAGGACACTAGTCATTGGATTTGGGGCCCACTCTAATCTAGTATGACCTCATTATAACTTGATTACATCTAGTATAATCCAAATAGGGTCACACTCATAGAGACCAGGGGTTAGGACGTTTGGAAGGACATTTGGAAGACAGTAACTCAACCCGCCAGGGTTATTCCACACTGTGGCATGTATCAGACTGTCATTCCTCTTTATGAGCAATAATAACACATTGTGTGAATAGGTCACATTTTAATCACTTATTCTTCAATTGATGGGCATTTAGATTGTTTCCACTTTTTGTCCATTGTGAATAATGCTGCTATGAACATTCACATTTAAGTTTTTGTAGGGGAACTGTGTGTGAGGTCTGTGGAAAGAACTGCAAGACATCTGTCTGCGGTGAAACTATGTGAAAGACCTAATAGATTTTTAAAATCTTAGGTATGGCTATATCCCAACAATATGTGCAATTCTAGGGTGTGATAGTCTAGGGGTGAATAGGATTTGAACTCATTCATGTGTAGAGGGTGTCTGAAATTGAGAATCCGACAGATCCATCTACTCTGACCCTAAACGTGTCTATAAAGAAATTGGATCCCAAAGATGACAGGTGGGGAATTTTTGAGGTATCTTCATATTCAAGTGGAGATCAAAGAAGCCCAACTGAAGGAACTCTGCACTCACAGTGACAACTGTGGATTGAACAAAAGTTCTTTTTGAAAGGGCTGTTTTGAAGATTAGGATTCTGACTTTGGAGGAACTATGGTGATTGGCACTAGAAGGAATCACATGTAAAATTCATTAAATAAAAACTTATTTAACAGGGGTACCTGGGTGGCTCAGTGGGTTAAAGCCTCTGCCTTCAGCTCAGGTCATGATCTCAGGGTCCTGGGATCGAGCCCCACATCGGGCTCTCTGCTCAGCGGGGAGCCTGCTTCCCCCTCTCTCTCTGCCTGCCTCTCTGCCTACTTGTGATCTCTCTCTCTCTGTCAAATAGATAAATAAAATCTTTTAAAAAACAAACAAACAAACTTATTTAACAAAAAAAGTTTTCAGGGGCACCTGGGAGGCTCAGTTGGTTAAGCATCTGCCTTCTGCTCAGGTCATGATCCCAGGGTCCTGGGATACTGCTTCTCCTTCTGCCGGCCTCTCCCCTCTGCTCACGCACCCGCTAGCCCCTGCATGCTCTCTCTCTGACAAAGAAATATCTTGAAAAGGAAAAAGGTTTTGTATGGACATAGTTTTTCGTGATTTGGGGGTATATGCCTAGGAGTTGAGTTGATGAGTCATAGGGTAGCTGTGTTTTTCAACATTTTTAACAACTACCAAACTATTTTTCACAGAAACTACACTATTCTAAAGTCCCATGAGCAGTACAATATAGGAGCACTGCATTTCTCCACATCCCAGCCAACACCTTTCTCTTTATTTATAGTCAGCCTAGTGGATGTGGCGGGTCACCTCATTGTGGTTTTGATTTGCATTATCCCGATGTTTAAAAGCTCTGAGCATCTTTTCATGTGCTTACTAGCCATTTATATGTTTTCTTTGGATAAATGTCCATTTTATAATTTTGTCCATTTTATATTTGGGTTGTCTTTTTGTTAAGTTTAAGAATTCTTTATATATTCTAGTACAAGTCCCTTATCAATTACATGATTTGTAAAAATTATATCCCATCCTGTGTATTGTCTTTGCACTTTCTGGTGCTGTCCTTTGAAGAATAAATATTTTGATGATGCTCACTTTATTTATTCTTTTATTTCCTTTGCTTTTTGTTTCGTATCTAAGAAAATGGTGCCCAATCCAAGGTTACAAAGATTATGCTGATAGAGGCATACATGCCTCATTTTTTTTTTTAATTTTATTTATTTATTTAACAGAGAGAGAACACAAGCAGGCAGAGAGGCAGGCAGAGGCAGAGAGAGGAGCAGGCTCCCTGCGGAGCAAGGAGCCCGATGTGGGACTCGATCCCAAGACGCTGGGATCATGACCTGAGCCAAAGGCAGCTGCTCAACCAACCGAGCCATCCAGGCGTCCCTACATGCCTCATTTTATTGTGTTTCACAGATAATGTGTTTTTTACAAATTAAAAGTTTGTAGCAGTCCTGCATTAAGCAAGTATCTCAGTGCTATTTTTCCAAGAGCATTTGTTCACTTTATGTCTCTGTGTGACATTTTGGTGATTCTTGAAAGATTGCCAACTTTTGCATTATTTTTTATGATGATCTGTGGGTAGTGATTATCACTCACTGAAAGCTCCATTGATGGTTAGTATTTTTAAACAATAAAGTATTTTTTAATTAAGGAATATATATTTTTAGACATAATGATAGTGCACACTTAGTAGACCACAGTATAGTGTAAGATCACTTTTTTATGCACTGGGAAACAAAACAAAATCATTTGACTCACTTTATTGTGATACACACTTTATTCTGGTGGTGTGGAACCAAACCTACAATATCTCCACGGTATCCCTATTTTCTTGTAATAGTTGTATAGTTTTAGTTTCTATATTTAGGTCTTGGATCCATTTTGAATTAATGTTTGTATGTAGTGAGCTAAAATTAGGGGTCAAATTTCATTCTTTTGCATGTGAATATCTAATGGTCCCAGAACCATTTGTTTCAAACAACTATTGTTTCCCCTCATTGAATTGTCTTGGCGCACTTGTCGACGATGAATCGACCATCAATGTATGGATTTATTTCTGGACTCTGAATTTTATCCTATTGAATTATATGTCTGCTCTTATGCCAGTACCACTGTCTTGATTACTGTAGCTTTGTAGTAAACTTTAAAGTCAGGAAGTGTGCAACTTTGTTCTTTTGCAAGATTGTTTGGCTGTTCTGTGTTCCTTGAACTTCCATGTGAATTTTAGGAATCAGCTTATCAATTTCTGCAAAGAAGTCAGGTGGTATTTGGGTTTGGATTGCATTGATTCTATACATCATTTTGGGATATATTAAACATCTTAACAGTAATGTCTTTTTTTTTTTAAAAGATTTTATTTATTTATTTGAGAGAGAGAGAAAGCATGAGAGGGGAGAAGGTCAGAGGGAGAAGCGGACTCCCCCACGGAGCTGGGAGCCCCATATGGGACTCGATCCCGGGACTCCCGGACCATGACCCGAGCTGAAGGCAGTCGCCCAACCAACTGAGCCACTCAGGCGCCCAACAGTAATGTCTTTTGATCCATGAGCATGGGGTATCTTTCCTTTTATTCAGTCTGCTTTGCTTTCAGCAGTGTTTTATGGTTTTCAGAGTATGAGTTTTGAAATTTTTTTGTTAAATTTACCCTTAAGTATTTTATTCCTTTGATACTATTATAAATGGAATTTTTAAAAAAGATTTACTTATTTATTTGAGAGAGAGGGAAAGAGAAGGAGAAAGGGAGGGGGGGAGGGAGGGACGGACAGGAGGAGCAGAGGGAGATGGAGAGAGAATCCCCAGCAGACTCTCCATTGAGCCTGATGTAAGGCTCCATCTCAGGACTCTGAGATCATGACTGGAGTCAAAATCAGCAGTTGGACACTTAAGCAACTGAGTCACCCAGGCGCCCCAAATGGGATTTTTTTCCTTAATTTTATTTTCAGTTTGTTCATTGCTACTCTACAGAAATAGTTCTTTTTTTAAATTTAATTTTATTTTTTCAGTGTTCCAAGACTCATTGTTGATGCACCACACCCAGTGCTCCATGCAATACATGCCCTCTTCAGTACCCATCACCAGGCTCGCCTAACCTCCCACACATCCTCCCCTCGAAAACCCTCAGTTTGTTGCTCAGAGTCCACAGTCTCTCACGGTTCATCTCCCCTTCCGATTTTCCCCAATACAGTTGATTTTTGTATATTCATCTTGTCTCCTGTACCCTTGCTGAACTAGTTCTAATAGTTATTCTGTACACCAGCTCATAGCATCTGCCTTTGTTTTTTTTTTGTTTTTTTTTTTCCAAATTGCTCAGGTAGAATCTCCAGTTCAGCATTGAATAGAAGTGCTCTGAGAGCATACATCCTCGTTTCTGATGTTAGGAGAAAACCACCCAGGCTTTCACCATTAAGTATGATGTTAGCTGTGTGTTTTTTGTGGATAATCTTTAGCAGGTTGGAGGTAATTCCCATCCAGTCCTAGCTTGTTGAATGTTTTTATCACGAAAAGGTGTTGAATTTAGTCAAATGCTTTTTTCTGCATCTATTGAGATGATAGTGTGGATTTTTTCCCTTGTTAGCATGTTGTATTACATGATTGATTTTTCTATGTTGAGCTAAGTATATCCCAGGAATGGTGTATACTTGGTCATGTGTATATTTCTCTTTCTATGGTGCTAGATTCAGTTTCCTAATATTTTGTTGACGATTTGTGTGTCTATATGCATAAGGGATATTTATCTGTAGTTTACCTGTGATGTCTTTGGTTTTGTGTCAGAGACTTACAGAATGACTTATGAAGTATTCCCTCCTCTTCTGTTTTTGGGAAGAATTTGGAAGTATTGGTGTTAATTCTTTAAATGTTTGGTAGATTTGAAGCTAATGAAGCCGATCTCGTCTTGAAATTTTCTTTGTGGGAATTTTTTTGATTACTAATTTAGTATCTCGTTAAATGTTCAGATATTCTATTTCTTCTTGAGTCAGGTTTGGTAGTTCCTGTCTTTCTAGTGATTTGTCCATTTTATCTAAGTTATCGAATTTATTGGCGTATAGTTATTATAGCATTCATTTATTATTTTTTTCATTGGTGTGAGTATTTAAAGCTAAAAATTTCTACTTGAGTCCTGCTTTAGTTCTATTCCATAAATTTTTCTATTTTTTAAAAATTTTGCAATTTCAGTTTGTAATTCTTCCTTGATCCAATTGTTGTTAAGAGTTTTTAAAAACTTTTTTGGTGGAAAGGCTCTTGTGTTTTCTGATTTTGCTATTAATTTTTGTCTGTTGTGTGTTTGAGTATGTATAATTTCAGACAAATGTGATTTCTATTTTTTGAATTTGTTGAGGTTTTCTTGGTTATGATTATTCCCATGGACATCTAAAATTTTTTTTTTATTATCATGTCTGTATATTCTCCGCATTGAGGGTGAATATGTGTGTCTTTTCTCTGATAATCTGGAAGTCTTTGAAAAATTCTTTTCACGATCACTTTTATATCTTCAAATAGTCTTTATTACTGGATTTAGCAGTTTTCTTTTCACCCTGGTGATAAAACATGAGGAAACTAGTGTATTTCCACCTTGTCTTTTTTTTACAGTATTTCTATATTGTTTATAATGTTTGCATGCATACAGATGTTCTTATGCTCGAATAAATGGACTCTGCTCACTTCCAGTGATTGGCCCAGCATTCTGGAGTCCACCCTAGCAATCCCTCCCCCGTAATTTCTTCAGAAGGGCTCATGGGCACCTCCTCTAGGGTCTCTGAGTTCATATTTGAAAATGTTTGTTTATTGCTTTTATACTTAAAAACATCTGTTCTTTGATAGGTCAAAGGATATGTACATTTTAAATTTAAAATATGTGGTAAATGTCTCCATGGTATGCCAGTTTACACTCTTAAATAATACCTGACCACTCTGCTAAAGATTATTTCCTTCAATCTTTGCCAGGGTGAGAGGCATAAAATACATACTTCATTTTAGTTTTAGTTTGCAGTTCGGTTCTGCCCGTGTGTCTGAGATCGAGTGCCTTGTCAGGTACTTCAGAGCCCTTTGTCCTTGTGCTCTGGGCCACTGTATTATGTCTACTTCTTGACAGGTTGTTAGTCTTTTTGGTTTGGGAGGCCCTTGTTATATAAAGGAAATTAACTGTTTGTGTCATTTGAGATACCAGTGGTTTTTTTCCCTAGGTGGGGTGTATGTTTGTTTTTATTTTGTTTATGACATTTACTACTACCTGGAAAATGTTAATTTTATGTTCCTAGTGTTCATCAGTCTTTAGTTTCATGGCTTCTGGACTTTGTGCCTTTATTAGGAAGGCATAGCCCCACTATGAGATAATTTTTTAAACTTATATTTTCTTGTAGTAATAAGTTTTCCTCACTCCATATATTTTTGAGCCACAAATCATGAAGAGTTTATATTGGCATGATGTATGAAATGGGTCTCTGATGTAACCTTTTTTTCACAGTGCAGCCAGTTGTCTCAGTAGTAGTTATCGATCAGTCCATGGATATTTAGTTTTGGTATTCATCACTGCAGCAAGTGGGAGCAGATGGAGTCCCCCAGGAGTGTATTATTGAGGGAGAAAAGAAGGCCTAGGCCTGAGTCTTGAAAGAATCCCAGAATATCAATTTTTGTTTGCAGAGGATGAGCCAACACAGGAAATTGGGAAGGAGCACGTCAGAGATAGGAAGCCAGGAAGGAGCCTGGGCACTCAGGAATTGAGTATCTCAAGTGGAAGGGAGAGGCTGGCTGAGTGGAAGTTCTCTGAGAGATTGAGTAAGATGGGGCCTGGGAGCTGTTGATCAGATCCAGCCACATGGACATCACCGGGACCTGGGTGATTACTGTTTGGCGGAGTGGTGAGGCAGCTGCTAGGTTCAAGTGGGTTCAGAAGGAAGTGAAAGGTGGGAGATGGCAGATGGTGACAGTTGTTTCAAGAAGCATATCTATGGGTGGGAGAGCAGAGACCCCTGCGAGGAAGGTTTTTAAAGGTTTTGCATGCTTCAATGCTCATAGGAAGCATTTCGCAAAGAGGGTGAAGCAGAGGCAACAGGTGAAGAAGGAGACGATCAGTAGTGGAAAGTTCCCAAGAAGAGGGCACAAGACTGCAGCCGGAGACAGAGGGACCTGCCTGAAGTAGGAGAGACCACTTGTAATGTTGCAGCAGGAAGAATGGAGGCAAGGATGGAGGTAGAACTGTCTGTGTTCACCTCTTGTCTGTAGAGTAGCAATAGGTTAAGAACTGATGATAGAGGTAGGATGGATGGTGCCTGTTAGGTCCAGCAGGAGTCACGGTCATGTCCTTGAGTTGCTGGCTGAGATAAAGGTAGGAGGAATATATTGCAGATCCAGAGGATCATCCCCATCTGGTTCCACATTAGGACCTTTGGCTTAGCTGCTGTTTGGGGCGGGGCGGGGTGGGGCGGGTGCGGAGGTTTGGGGAGGTCAGGCCCCAGGGTCAGGCTTCTTACAGACCATTGCTTTTCCTGCCCCCTCCTGCTTTCTGCTTGGGCTTTGTTTGCTATCCCCCTAATCCCAGCTCTAGCCATGGCCTCATTCCTGTTGCCACAGTGGTGGAGGACCCTCCCCCCCCCCCCCGCCCACACATACACCCACTGATGCTCTGTGCTGGGTCTTCTGAGGCTGCATTTGTTCTGATCCCTTTTGGGAACTCTCCTACAAGTCATCTTTGAGCCTGTGGCTTGAAGCGTAAGGAGAGCTCGTCCAGGGACAGGTTTCTGTTGCTCTCAACTTCTTGGGGCAGGGCATCCAGCCTTCTGTAATCCCAGTGGGGAAGATCTTTTTGATTGAGCCTTTATGTTGGAAACTGTTGGCACAGTTCAGAGGCAGAGGAGATAATTCTGCATGGGCTTTCTGGTGTTCTGCTTTTCTTTTTGTTTTGTTTCGTTTTTAAAGATTTTATTACTTGTCAGAGAGAGAGAGCACAAGCAGGCAGAGTGGCAAGCAGAGGCAGAGGGAGAAGCAGGCTCCCTGCTGAGCAAGGAGCCTGATGTGGGACTCGATCCCAGGACCCTGGGGTCATGACCTGAGCCAAAGGCAGCAGCTTAACCAACTGAGCCACCCAGGCGTCCCTCTGCTTTTCTCTCTATCTGCCTTTGCTCTGATCCTGAGCATCTTCTTTTCTGCAGGGGGACATAAACTTGCCTGATTCCAGTGACTCCTGGATAGGGGATGTTCGGGGCAGCTCCACAGTGAGGAACAGTCACCTGAGTGTGGCCGGGTCTGCCTGGAAGAGCCTAGCTTACAGTGAGTGGAGGGGGGCTGAGGGCACCTAGCTACCTGCCTGGTTTGGGGACTTTGGGGGCTGGGGTCTGCTAGATCCTAGGGAGTCACTGGCCTGAAGTTATCAGCCCCCAGTCACTGTCCCTCTGGAGGCTGTTGCTGCTCTGATGCCCGGATGCTCATGCTGTCTCACGGCCTCTGCCCATTCATCGTAGGCCACAGGACCTCCCCGGGCAGCTGCTGCTGTTCTCTGTCCAGCCTCTCCAGCCGGGGGACCTGCTTCTCCTCCTCCTATCAGGACTTGGCCAAGCACATCATAGACCTCTCTGTTGCTGATGTGAGGAACGGTTCCACTTGTTCCCATGGTTTCTTTACCAGACCTGTGGGTGTGGCGGAAGGGAAAAGAGGGAAAGAGCAGGGCCCATAAGGGCCGCATGCTGCTAGTGGGTCTCCAGCTCGACAGAAGGGGAATTGGGTGCATGCTGGCCGGAGCGACTGGCTAAGCCAAGGGTCTGGTTTGTCCTGTGCCCGCTAACGTGGGTGTGATCACTGCGTCTCCAGGTGATGGCTGCTTGCTCAGATAATTTGCACAACCTCTTCAGCCACCAGGCAGCAGCTGGCTGGAAGTAAGTGCCCAGCGTCTTGTCCTAGCCTGCTGGCTGTCCTCTTTGTCTTCTTTCCTTCCCCTTCTCTGCCCTGGCTTCCTTGAGTCCCTCGCCCAAGCTGTGACTCTCTGACCCCGGAGCCCAGTTTTTACCTCTTCTTCCTCTTCCCCACCCTTGGTGTTCCCCAGCTATCAGGGTGAGGAGCGGGAGGTTCAGCTTTACTACAAGATGTTTTCTTCTACTCGGCATGGCTTCCTGGGGGCAAGTGTGGTGTCCCAGCCACTGGCTCACGTGTGGGCAGCTGTGAGTGACCCGACCCTGTGGCCTCTGTACCACAAGCCCATCCAGACAGCAAGGCTGCATCAGCGCGTGACCAACAGCATCAACCTGGGTGAGCCCGGGGAAGGCTTCCTGTGGGCCGTGGCCGGGGACAGAGGGCGCAGGGCTAGAGGCAGCCCTCTTGGGAGGCCAGATGCTCAGACGACCTCTGGATCACTCGGGCTAGGTCTGCCTGTCAGGTTGCAGAATGATGGGATTTTGGGGGTGTTTCTGGGCTGGGAAGTCCGTCCACACCCCTCCTGACTCTCCCCGCATTCCTGACCCTCCAGTATACTTGGTGTGCAATACCACCCTGTGTGGCCTGAAGCAGCCGCGAGATTTCTGCTGCGTCTGCGTGGAATCCAAAGAGGTGCCTGTCTTGCTGGTGGTAAAGATAGTGTGGGCAGAACTTGGGCTGGAGTGCTGCGAGAGGCCGTCATCGTGGGCATCAGGTCCTCTGGGCAAAGGAGGTTTGGGCGGGCATGACGATGGCTTAGAGGCTGGCTGCACTGGAGCCTGTCTGACCCCTGTCACTCTCTGTCCCCAGGGGCACCTGTCTGTCATGGCAGCTCAGTCTGTTTATGACACATCCATGCCGAGACCCAGCAGGGAGATGGTCCGAGGGGAGATCCTGCCCAGTGCCTGGGTCCTGCAGCCTGTCCCTGTGGAAGGAAAGGAGCTCACCAGAGTCATCTACTTGGCCCAGGTGATCCTCCCTGTGCGGCTGGCTGTGCGGAATGCCTTGGTCTGAGCCCAGCACCCCGTGGGCATTTTCTCTTGAGCTGCTCGACACCCTTCAGCGCCCAGGCCCTGTGTCCCAAGAGCTGGAGACTCAGGCCTTAAGGGGCGGTCCATGGGGAATTGAGGCAGGAAGGGGAGAGAGTTGTTCAGTCACCGAAGAGCTTAGTGGCCTTCAGCCTCTCTGTTGCCAGCATCCTCAGGAGATAGGAGTCAGGGCAAGGGGGGAGCAGCAGCCTCCGCAGAGCAGAGCGAGCATGACCTGGACTGTTTCCTCTCCACTCCCACCATGACCTTCACCAGTGGGAGGGGAAGCCCGTGCCAAGATCTGAACCGTACAGCCCAGAGGCCTGTAAAATCTGGAACTGCAGTCGAAGGAGCTTTTCCCATCACAACAGCCTGGGTGGTTCCTTGTGCCCGTCGGGTGCCCTGGCGGACTCTCCCACGTCCATTCACACCTTTAACTTCCCTCTCTGCTTAATTTCAGGTAGAACTTGGAGCGCCAGGCTTCCCCCCTCAGCTCCTAAGCTCCTTCATCAAACAGCAGCCGCTGGTGATAGCCAGACTGGCTTCCTTCCTTGGTAGTTAGCATCTTCCTGTCAAGATGATGCTGCAGACGCAGACCCAGGATGCGCCAGTGACGCTAGGGTGGCTCTCGTCACTCTGTCCCGGGATGCCAGGAGAGGCGAGGCTACCAGCTGTGGCTGACCGAGCAGACAGCACTCAGACCGAGTCGCCAGCAAAGCCCCATCAGTACTTAGGTCACAGCCGGTGCCGCTGCAGAGCAAGGGGACCTGAGCTTTTGGCCCTGGCTGGCCAGAGTGAATGAAGCTCAACTCACCGTTTTGGACTTCTTACCTTTCTTTCCTGTCCCCGGGCCCCGGTGGCAGACAGGCTGCTCGAAGACCAGGATTGGGCGCAGCCAGCAGAACTGGGAGAGGTGACTCTGGCACCATGCTTCCTGGCTCCGGCCCAGCCCTCGGGCAAGCAAGCCATTGGCCAGGACTGTTCGGAATCTGCCTCCCGCGTTCAACTCCACTGTGGAATGGAGTGTTGGAAAATAGCAAACCAGAAAAAGGGTCTAAAAAAACAGCTGCACAAACCACAACAATGATTCAGAATCGTTTCTCCTTGGGTTTTTTACAAAATGCTTTATTATTAACTTCCGCTTTTTCTCCCCTTTCCTTTCCCTCACAGGAGAGGACATTTGGGTCTTTGCCTCATTCAAAGTTATTGAGCAATGCTCAGTCTTGGAGCCATCATTCCCGAGCTCAGAATGGGAAGACCACTGTAGAAGCAGGTTGGACAGATTTGGGGTCAAAGAGGGGAATCTAGCTCTTTGAGGAGGGGTAGGGGTGAGCAGCCAGATGTTGGCCGCTGTCCAGGCAAGAAGAATTTCAAAAAGCTGAAAAGTTGCTTTTTGAAGACTGGCGAGAAGATACCAGAATCCTAGAGGAAGTATATGACTTGTTAGGAGGAAACTCAGTTCCGTTCCTCGCCTCCCTCAGAGCCTTGGCGCCAACCTTCAGTGGTCTCTTGAGCATCCTGCTGCTGGGGTAGGAGGGGCTGGGGAATGGGCTCAGTTTTCTTGTACCTCAGCCTGGCCGAACTAGAGCTTTGAGTGTGCCGTACGGTGATGTGGAAGTGGTTGGGGTGGGAGAGAGTCCCAGCTTGCATTCTGGTGCTCAGTCTTTGGTGCAAGAGGGTGACCATATTGGGTTTGAAAAGATGTGGTGAAAAGGTCAGTTTCTGTATGTACAGTGCAGCGATTTCTTTAGAAGTGTTTGCAGAATTTTTTTCTTTTACCTCAGATTATTATGTAAGATTGAAGGCTTTTTAAATTGCCTTTAAATGTATTTTTGTAGGCTTTTTTTTTGGTATATTTAACACTGTATTTATGTACTCCCATCTTTGTTCATATAAATCTTTAAACACTATCCATTGAAAGAGAACACTTGCAAATTAGAAGTCCATGGTGTCCTTTCATTTAGTAAAGACTACTGTATCATTTGAGCTCAGAATTTAGCCTGAAGATGATGACGGCAGCAACTGCTCACGGCCCACTTTGAAGCTATATGGTTCACACGAATATACTCTTCCCGTGAGCTCGGCACAACTTTGCTTGAACAGCAAAGTTGCCCAACTGTAGCCAGCTGCAGCCAGGATATACAAATGACAGAGGAGAGCAGATCAGTCACTGCCACATGACAGCGACCACAGCCCCCTGGAAGGAAGCTCTTTAACAGGTGAGCACCCCTGGGCTTCTGGGCAGAGCCGGCAATGGGAATCCGAACATACGGGTCACCAAGAGGCAACCCTATCCCCTTACTGTGAGAGCCACAGACCTGGCCCAAGTCGGCAATCTCGGGAATATCAACGGAGGCTGATGTTGTATTCAAGATAGTCCAGGGACCCAGATCTAAATGATCATGAGGAAGTCATGTTTTGGTTTTGATAGGTGGCTCTCAGACTTCATCAGAATCACCAGGAGAACTTGTCACACCCCCGAGTTTCTGACTGAGTGGGCCTGGAAAGGGGCCAGCACATCTGTATTTCTAGGAAGTCCAAGGTGATCCTGAGCCTGCTGGTCTGGGAACCACACTTTGAAAACCACTGTTTTAGACAATTCGTAGTGAGCAGACACATAGAAAGGGACCTAATTCATTCACTAGTTCGTGAGATGTCTGTGATTCCTAAGTTTATCTTACTGCCTAAAGAGTGGGCCTTTAAGGTTCACATAGGCCCATGGTAAGTAAGTTTCCTGAATTGGGCCCACACTGCACTGAACTGAGTGGGCTTGAACTCAGCATCCGTGGCTCTGGGCTCGCCTCCCACCTGTCCCATCTACAGGGAGCTGCCCCAGCTCAAGTGGCAGCTTCTCACCTCGGTGCTCAGCTTCCGAGGGCAGTGCTTGCGTTCAGCCACACGTAGCGGGCACACAAAGATAAAATCCTTCTTAAAACTCTTTTGGTTCCCAGGCATTCGGCACTTCCTGAATTTGCTATAGTATAAAATGGATTTAAAGGACAAAGATAAAGATCTTTGAAAATGAAGAGATTATGGAAGGAAGGTTCAGCTGTCAAAACCTGTGAAAGGAGCAACTGGGAGGAGAGGAGGGAGGGAAGGCACCTGGACAAGGTGGGGACGGAGGGATCTTTCTGTGCTGCCACTAAGGACTTCCCACCGGCTTTCCTAAGGTGCCATCGCAGGCCCCCTCCGCCCAGAGAACCTGACACTTCCTTGGGTCACCCTCTTTGACAGCTGTGTGCTTTTCCCCCAGGAAACACACATGGATGTGCAGGCAGGAGTTTTGCAAGACACTTCCAGTGGGTTCCTGGAGTCTCCTTCCTCCAACACAGCCTGAACCTCTCCGAATGCGCTGCTGATGCTGAAAGACCATGAATTT
>CM052797.1:50883125-50964494 GCA_028533885.1 Nasua narica | reverse complement strand
CCCCCCCCCCCCCCGCAACCCTAACAAAACAAGCGTAACAGAAGCTGCCCTGCCATCTAGTTCAGTAGGTGAGTGGAAACTTGACATATTAACTTAACCTTAAAAGGAGCGGTACAGAAGTCACTACTATTGGCAAGGAGGTAACAGGGTGTCAGGCTCTGATAGGATCGAACACTTAGGCACTGGTAAGGGGCCACGCCGTTAGTACAGCTCTACCCTGTCGGGGCCCACCTTCAAGGCCACCTGGGACTCTGCAGCCTGCTAAAGGGAAGAGTCAGGTGAAAGTAACTAGACAGGAAGCCCTTGATAAGGAAAACAGTTTATTTTAAAAAGCTCTAATGTTCTGCCCTGTGCTTGGCCCCTGGATAGAGCTACGGTTGAGTTAGTACCTGAACAGGGCTGAAGGCAGAGAAGGTGCAGGGTAAAAGCTGAGTTTCTGGCGGGTCAGCCCCACCTCCTGTATTTGTGCATTTTTAAGGAGATGGCAGGCGGTCCAGCCCCTGGTGGTAAGAAAATGTCGACTCCCAAGATTCATGTTTTAACTTTACCCACAAGTTAAGCAGAAGTCATTTGCTTCTGTCATGATTTCCAAACCACAAAGTTTTAAGGGATGCTGGGGTAGCAGCAAATGGGGCTCAAGTCCTGGGTCATCAAGCCCACACATGTCATTTAATAATCCAAGTAATAAATGCCAACTCTTCGGCTCCGGGACTGGAGTCTCTAGGCTTTGCCACCATTATTCTCAATCAATCAGGCAAACCCTCCTCCTTCCGCTAGGACTCGGGTGGTGGGCCTGCAGTCGGTGGGACGCCAGGCAGCCCCATACTTCCTTCACACGTGAGCAGGAGGCCTGACTACGGACTCAGCTCCTCCTTCCTCAGCAAGGGTGAGCAGTGAGCACGCGGAGGAGAGGCGCAGGGCCTCCTCCTGAGGCACAGTCAGCCGGCTTCCGGGGTTCTGGTCAGACACCCAAGACACGGCCGTTCCCCAGCCCTAGCTTTGGGCCAGTACAGTTCCCCGATTTGTTTGCACCAACTCACAAACTGTCAGCTGGGGTTCTGGCATGTGAGGCTCAGCTAGAAACAGGTGGAACAGTGTTGCTAATTCCTCAGAGAAGTCCTGGAATAAGCAGAAAGACAACACTGACTGACACATAATTCACACATAGTACAGTCTTTGTACTACAAGGCAATCCCCAATATCAAGCCCTAGCTAACCAGTGAGGAGACAACCTTATTTTTTCCCACCTGCCTTCTACACTGAAATGATGTGACCCCTTTTCCCAGGAGTATTCTGGGATGCTCGAGCTCCAGCAGCGAGCGTGAAATCTGACAGCAGACTCCACCAGAGTGAGTACTTCACCACCACCGTGTTTCATCTTGACAAACCGTAGGAGGTAAAAATCATTCTGCCCTAGATCTCAAAAACATTAAGTACCAGCTGAGATTAAAATCTAGGTTATTCTGATTTTAAAAACTCCTACTCACAGTGCCATGCTGCTTTCCAACTACCTACCTGCCTTCCCTCCCTCCACGGACACAGTCTTTCATACAACAGCCACTCAAAAGGGAAAAAAGGCCCTCCAGAGAGCCACGTCATCTCAGGGCGATCCTGAAGATCTGAAGAATGCCTGAGCCCCATTACTTGCCTCATTTCAGGATAAAAGGGCATGTGACACCTGTTCTCCATCCAGGTTAAGAGATGAGGACTCCTTACCTTTGGCCACTGGGCGTCACGGAGGCTGCCCAGGCAGGCCTCTATCTCCGTCCGTCCCATGAGCCCTTTCTCTACCAGCTCCCGGAGCAAGAAGAGCAGCAGGTCCCACTGCAACACACATGGAGGTGGTCAGGGTGGCTAGGACCCCACAGTGACCATGAATGATCCAGAGGACAGAAAACTGCTGTGGCGGCTACGTGGAGCCCATGCCAGTGTATCAAAGAAACTGAGCACCACTGCCAGAAAGGGGGAGTAAAGGAACCCCGCCCCCGGTGGGGGGGTTAGAAGAGGACCGCAGAGGGCTAAGGAGCCTGACTGCCTCCGGTCTACCGGCTCACCTCCCTTGGCCGAGTGTCCGCCAGAAGCCCCACATTTCTTGGGCTCAGCAGCAGCTGTAGCGGCACCGGCACCTGAAAGTCGTCCTTCCACAAGGAGAGCAGCACGTGCAGGAGCCTTCGAGCCTGCCCTCGCTCTAGGCCGCGTGGGGCCGGGGGCCCAAGGACAGGGATGTGGTCTGCCACTATGGGAAGAGAAGAAAGCCCAGCTTTAAGAGACGGAGGTAGGGTCCCCTAGCTGGCCCAAAGCAGGAGGAAGAAAACAAAGCTCCGTGTGTGTCTAAGCTTGCTTGTACCCAGCCCTGAGATGTGGGGGATCTGGGAAGAGTGTGAGGTCTTGGGAAGGAATCATACCAAGGAGGGATGCTAAGTCCACAGAGCACTTTGCCAGATGCTGCTCGGCGGGCGGGCACAGGAACTGTGGGGAAGAGGCGGGGAGAACCCCGGGCATTAGCATCGTCCTTGCGGCAGCGGCCCCAAGCCAATGCAGCTCGGGTTTGTGGGCGCCGGACAAGGACACCCAGCCGAGCGTCCCGCGGCGGCTCACCTGGCGGCACTGCAGTGTCTGGCCCAGCTGGCCCAGGAGCTGCTCCAGGTGGTCCGGAGAGACTCCCTCCTCGGGGTCCCGGGGGCCCACAGCCAAAGACAGCACATCCTGGAGACGGCAGGGGTGGAAGCAGAGTGAGACTGCATACCTGGCTGGCACGTAGGAGGCCACAGAATGTGGCCCGGGGCAGGGATCAGCCAGTGGAAAGAGGCAGAAGGAAAAGGAAGACGGCCCCTGGATGAAGTGGCGCGGTCAAGGTGCTTTAGCCCCGGGGCTCGGGCGGCACCACGCAGCTGGAGAAGCGACGCCGTGGACGCCAACAGAGGGAGCAGGTCAGTCGAGGAACAACATGCTGCCTGAGAGCTCCAGGTGTCCCTCGTCTTGAGACAGAGGCAAACCTAGCCAATTCCCAGAGCGCGCCTGACTCGGAAAGCGCTTAGGGGAGCCGTCCGGCTCCACACACAGTGGGTTTTCTCTCTCCGGCTTCTCTGTTCATCTTCTCGGGAGAGTCTGGTTTCAGTAGAGAAAAGCAGTAGCTAATGGCCACTTAGCCTTTTCTTCTCCCTCTTGGATACTCTCCATCTTTAGTCATTCCTCCTTAGCCCTAGTCCTAATATTTGGCCCCACCAAGCAGTAGAGAATTGAGGCTCTGCCCCCACTACTCACCTCTGCTGCTGTAGCACAAGGACAGCCTAGACTATTCATAACTGCACACGTGTGGCTGTGTGCTGACCCCTACTCTAGACAGGCTCGAATTTTTCAAGTTGAGAGCAGTGGTAGTTTATTCTTACCGTCTGTAACTCAATAAGCATCACCTCCCACAGAGGAGAACATTACCGAAATCCGATCCCAAAAGCAGGTGACCGTCCCCTAGAGACTTTCCTACCTGTTACTACCAGACAGCCACCCGTGTAATATGCAGCCCCCTTCCCCTTTTGGGTGACTCAGGTACCAGAAGTCGGAGAAGAGCAATGAGGAAAACCATTCCGTTCAGCTCTGCCCCACCGAACCCCATTCAGTCATGACGGACACCGGACTAGCTGCACAACACAGAAAGCGGCTACACGAAACACTGCAGCGGACGCGAGGAAGGAGGGAGACCAGGAAAAGAGAGGGCAGAGGGGAGGGGCAGAGGGAGGAGGGGAGCTGTGTACTTTGATCTCGGAGATGAGGTGGGAGGGGAGGGGAGCGTGGTGCTCACAGGCTCGGGAGCAGCCCCTCCGCTCCCCCCGGGCAGCTGCTTCGGGACCCTGGGCTCGAAGTGTGCGACTCACTGCCGCCTTCACCTCTCTCCTGATCAGTGCTGCAGGTCAAAGGGAGAACGGAAAAGGGGTCACACACCACGCCAACCCATGCCCGGCCCCGTTTCCAGCGGCCAGCTGTTCCATGTCTCCCAAGGGCCTCGCACTTTCTGCCAGTCCGCTTTGGAAGAACCTGGCCAGCCCTCACCTGTGATGTTCGCTGACAACCAAGCACAGGCTTTCTCCGTTGCAAGCCCCACAGCAATGTTCTCTGCGCTGCTTAGAACCTGTGACCCAGAAAAACTGCAGCGTCAGGGGCCGGGGGAGGCTTGCGGACGACGTGAACGTGCAAGGCGCCCCCACGGCCAGGACCAACCCACAGGCCCACCGGCCACCAGCAGCCTCTCGCACGCATGGCCGGCGGCGTACCCCTCCCACCTGCAGACGCGAGCGCAGGCTCCCGGCCTCCTCCCTACTTACAGCTGCCGGGGTCTCCTCGGGAAGCAGCGCCCGTACAGCCCCAGGGCTTTTCTTCTGACAGAACCTGAAAAGAGACAGAGGCTGTCAGTGATGGCTGGAGATTTCAGTGGCTCACAGAAGGAAAGGCCAAGAGCACCCACCACCTGAGCCAGGATGGCTCTGCCCTGGGGAGCGGCAGACTGGGGTGTTGGGGGAAAGAAAAGCACTGTCCCTGGGCCCACCCCTGATCCCCGATGCTGGGAGGGATGGGACACCCAACCCCCTACTCTTCCAAATTCAACTTCGGACTTTGGGTCCTAAAGCCCAAGATATGAGCCTATAGAGGAAGCAAAAGAACAAGGCCGGTAAGGGGAGGCGGGGGCGGGGGGTTGGAGAGCACATGGAATAAAGGAGTGTGTGAAAAAAAAAGCTGAGAGTGGGGGACGAGGGTCCAAGTAGACTGGTATCTCTTACTCCCGCCCCTGGGTCAATGCCTGGGCCCCATGGGGGCACAGCTGGGAACACAAGATCTCCAACAGCTGGGCTGGATCTCCCCCGTCCTGTCCCCGTGTCACCAGCTGCTCTTGAAGAAGCGACTCGGCCTGGTGCACCAAATCTGCCACCAGCGTGGCCCTGTAGCAGGGACAGAAAGGCTTAGAGGTAGCGGAGGGGGCTGAATCAGAAAGGGGCTAGAAATTCAAGGAAATCTGGTCAGAACTAACTTCAAAGAACGTCAGCGGTTTGAGCCTCCCCGCCACATCCTTCCCCCCAAGCTAACTTGCGTCAGGTTAGCAACGTGTTAGGGAACGAGCCCAGCCCCCTCCCTGGATCTGCTGTCCCGACCCTCTCAACCCTCACTCACTTGATGTGTTTGACACAGTTTGAGCCGATTCTCTCTGCCACAAACTCCACAGTCCTGCGCAGGGAAGGCGGCTGGTTGTGGAAAAAGGCTTGGGCCAGCTGTGCCTGTGGGGAAGAGGGAATGGTGGG
This sequence comes from Nasua narica, assembly GCA_028533885.1. Taxonomy (NCBI): domain Eukaryota; kingdom Metazoa; phylum Chordata; class Mammalia; order Carnivora; family Procyonidae; genus Nasua; species Nasua narica. The sequence goes on along the minus strand of CM052797.1, from coordinate 50,959,206 downwards.
CAAGAGCTTCCTTTCCCTGCCCTGCCGGGCGCCCCCTGCCTCCACTCCGCCCCTCACCTGCAGCCCCTGGCTGGGCCGGGGCAGCTGGGCTCCGAGGCCGGTGGTGGTGGTGGGAGTGATCTTCCTCACAAAGCCCCCACTCCGCCCGCTGCTGCCCGACACCCAGGACGCGAGCAGTTTTCGGAGCTCTCCTGCGTCAGGGAAGCCCGAGTGCTTAGTTCCAGAGCCACCCCTACCCGCCCAGGCACCTTGGGCTTAAAGTATTTGTGGAGTCAGGAGGCTGAGGCACCCGGGGAATGCCTGAGAAAATGCATTCGGGTGTGAGGCCTAGGGGATGCCTGCTGGGTACTCATAAAGGGACAGGCCAAGGAGCGAGGACCCTGGGCGGGGAGCATCCGTGTCCTCACCAATATAGGGGCAGCAGGTGTAGAGCAGGTGCTGGTCCACCACAGGCATGCCATCCTTGGGGGGAGAGCAGAGCCGGGGAGACAGTTACTCTAGGAACTCCCAGCCTGCCTGCCGCCTCTGTTCCTGCGACTGCCACAGCTCTGGCCAGACCCCAACACTTACCAACCCAAGCTCTGAAGCTACTGTATCCACCTCCAAGGCATCCAACTGACCCTCTTCCAGAAAGAACAGGTCCTCAGGGACTGTAGGAATCTGACAAAAGATCAGGGCGGTGCAAGCTGCAGTCCGCACTACAGACCTCGCGGCTCCAGGAGCAAAGCAATCTTCCTCCGAAACCATGGGAATCCCATCCCCCCTCAGCCCCCCATCTTCTGACCCTGACCCGGGTCAGACTCAGACCTCCTCCCACTCCCCAGCTCCCGCCACACTGGCTGCCTCCCTTCCCCAATCTAGATCGTCCGTCCCTCCACCAACCTGGAAAAGCCAGCCTAGGACAGCCAGCAGCAGCAATTTGTTCAGGAAACACATCTCCCCTTCACTTTCCTTTGACAAGACCAAGCTCCTAACAGGAACATTGGGGCAAAGAAAGAAATGAAAGGGAGTAAAAGAAAGCTATCACTGGGAAAGTAATTCTCGAAAGCAGACCAAAAGGGGGCAGCTGCTGTGCAGGCAAGCAGGATCTCCTCACCGCCCTTTCCAGATCCGTATTCCCTCTCAGCTGGGCCACAGGAGGAGTAAAAAGGGGCCAAAGTGCAAGGAACCTCCCGCTGTTGACCCCAGCCTGCGTCTCCGCTGGGGGTTGCCCTGGCCTGGGCTCTGTGCCCTCCTCCCTGCCAGCGCCCTGGGCTCCAGCCCCGCCCGCGCTGCGCTCACCGGTGTAGGTGCAGCAGGACAGTGAAGATGCTGCGGTAATAGTCTAGCAGGGGCACGATGTGGTCGGCGAGGGAAAGGAATTCCACCAGCCAGGGCACGGTGAGCACGGCTCGGCGGGCCCGCAGCCCCTGCTGCAGCAGAGCCCGCACATCCAGGGCCGGGGGCACCTGGCGGGGCAGGGCTCCGTCAGGGAATGAGGCCAGGGGCCGGACATGCCCTCCAGCTCCAGGGCTCTGGGGCCCCTCCCAGCCCTCCTTACCAGAGCCCCCATTCACCTGGCTCCTCAGGGCCAGAATGGAGTCCTGGAGCTCACGGGTGGGGGGCGGCTCGGGCCCCCGATAGGGCAGGAAAGCCACAAAGCCCAGGAATTTAGCCAGAAGCCTCAGGCTGAGCAGCACCACAGCAAACTGTCTCCGTTCACCCTGCAAGGGATCAGGGAAGTAAAAGGTCCTAAGCATAGGGCTTCTAGAATAATTCTGAATCTGTTGCAAATTCTTGAAAACAGCCCCTCCCTCCTAGGTCAGAACCCTGTACTCTGCCTCATTCCACTTTCTAACCTGCCAGTCGACGTCTGACTCCCCATCTTCATCGCTAGGCTCAGGCTGGGGCAGGGCAAGGCTGTTGAGCTCCCGGATCTTCAAACTCAGACTGTCCATGAGATGCTGATTAAACTGGAAGCTAGGAAGGAGGGGGGGGGAAAAAAAGACACTGGCAGAGGTGTAGAAAGACCCAGAGTAGAGAAGAGGTGCTGCAGACAGAAAGGCACAATGGGGCACAGAGGGGAGGCAAAGGAGCAGCAAGGTTACCTATGCGGGTAAAAGAATGAGAGGGGAAACAGAGGCAGAAGTGTGAGCTGCAAGGAGCCCGACCATTGCCAGTCCCACCGTTAGGTTCCAGGCAGGGAGAGACAACTGTGGCCCTTCTGGAAAGACGAACCTCTCCTGGCCCCAGCCCCACTCCCTGTAAGACACAGGGGACCTTTACCTGCTGGCACTCAGGATGAAGTCCTTGAAGAAGCCCTGACAGCCTGGGAAGGTGGGGGGCGGGCAGGGCCCCCCACTGCTCTGAGGAGCCACCAGCCTTTCCTGTAAGCGCCGCAACCGCCCCAGCTTGTCCGCTCCAAGCATACTTAATACATCCGGAGCCTCCCCCAAGACAGTGCCCCCAGCGCCACCAGGACTCTGACACATCTGGGGCAGCAGAAAGAGGAGACAAATAAAAGACCCCTAAGTTTTTCCAGAGAGGAGGGGGGAACAAAATAGGGTGGAAGTAATGAACATTCAGGGAATGCCAACTCCATATCAGGTGCCACAGATCTGTTTTTCAAGGTAGGGGTGACACCGTTTTATAGGTGCAGCAGCTCAAAGTGCAAGGTGAAACATTAGCCTAGGGTCCCCAGAGCTAGAATCTGAAATCAGGCCCGAGGCGTGCGCCACTGCTCTCTCTACCACAGCACACATGGAGGGCAGGGAAGTAGAGGCTGAAGGAAGGCAGGGCGCGCAGGGCACGTGTCGGAGGGCTCTGGCTCCTCTTTGGCAGCCTGATTTTGGCCACCCCCTCGCCCCAAGGAGCAGAACTGTCCAAATTCCAGCCCAGGACCTGCCTGGCTGCCCACCCCATCCCAAAGTGCCAGCCGTTACTTGGCTGCCTTTAATACCTACTGTCCACTATAATCTCCTGCTGGGGCCATTACCTGGAGAAGTTGTTTCTGGAAAAGCCGAACAAAATGGCTGTGGCTGCAGGCTGCAGAGAGTTGACCCATCATGGCTCTAAGGCGTAAGAGGCAGGAACAAAATGTGAGGGAAGGAGGAAGGAGGCAGCAATCTGAGAGAACAAGCCATTCCTTGGGCTAGTCAGTCCTTTACCAGGGGCCCGAGCAGACTTCGGCCAGGGCTGGCCAGCACAAGGATACAGGAACAAGTAAGGGACACCTTCCTTCCTCAGCGCCAGGATCCCTCAAGGCTACAGCTACACTTAACCGACAAGAAATAATACCAGCCCTCTCATCTTCAGTCTATACTGGGCTCCAGTAAGTTTCATGACCCAAGTGGAAGGTAGATCCCTGGACGGAGGCTATTCTCTCTGCACCCCATCTAGCTATGCCAAGTTCTCAGCACTGCTGAGCTACATGATGGAGAAAACGGGAGGTTGGAAAGGGTCTAGCCAGTGACTTGGGCCAAGCACTCTGCCACTCAAGCAATCTGGAGAAAGCACTTTGCACTTGTCTAGACATTCGCCATCACAGAACAAGTCTGGGTCACGTCTGAGTGCAAGGAGCTGGCCAAACAAATCCCTTCTCAGTAGGGGCAAAGCTGCCAATCACTAGAGATGAAGGAGCACAGAAGGTAACTGGGCTGGGAGTGGGCGAAGAGCCCTCGTCCAGTCAGCTACCCGAGCACCACTAAGCTGCCCACTGCCAGAAGCACGAGAGACAAGGTGACCAGTGTGGGAGCACCTACCTGATCCTGCTGCCCAAGCCCTTCTCAAAATCCCAGCCAGGCTCCTCGTGCCGATCTTCCCACTCTCGAAGCACCTCAAAAAACACGTCCCTGACGGACACAAGAATGCCTGATCAACCGAGGCTCAGGTGACCTCGCCGACTCCCAGGAGCGCCTTCTCTAGCTCAGAGGAACAGAGGACAGGACTTTCCACAGCCCCATTCCTTCTCCTCTCCAAAGTTCTCTAGGTGATGAGAACGCTGCAGACCCGCTAACGGCACGCCACATGCCTCACAGACCCCGGAGCACAGCAAAATCCGGTTCTCTCTCGTTGGGAGAACCCTGTGACTACAGTCATACACCTGTGAGAAGGCTGCTAAGGTCAGAGGTTCAAGTCCACGGAAGCAAAAAGAATGAAGGTACGTGGCCATTCTGACGGTTGGAAAGAAGGGCCCAGTGGTGCTAACCTACCACCTACTAGTGCCAAACTCCCTGTTTCTGTGAAAACAACATAGGCTGCTACCCAGAGAAAATGCCGCCTCGTTCCCTCCCAAAAGTTCCCTTATCACCTCTGTTTTTTAAAAGTATGAAAGGCTCGGTCACTGGAGAAGTTGGCACGATTGTCTGTTTCTGGCTGAAAGGAGACAGCTTGAGCAGAGGGTGGCATCGCCAGAGAGACCTAAAATACAGCAGTGACGTTAGGGACAGAAACTCTCACAGGTCATGCTTAGAAAACTTCACCCCCGCATTCCTGCCCGGAGTTAGCCCGTGTGACACTAGGGTGGGGGGCGCTGGGCTGCCTGAAGGACGAGGCTGGGGAAGGTGAGGTCCGGGCTAGGCAGGGTCCCTACCTTGGCAACGCTGCCCTCATAGGCAGCTCGGAGGCGGCCTTGCAGAGCTGGTGAGAAGCACAGCAGCCGCTCGTTCTCGGCCAAGAGCTTCAAGGTCCCTTTGTCCAGGTAGGAAAGAACCCTACAGGGACAAGAGCGTGTCTGACTGAGAAGGGGATGCACTGCAAATAGGAAGCGGGCACCTGCGCACCACAGAGAACATTATCGGGAATGCGGAGCAGGTGTGTAAGGCTAAGTCGTGGGCCGAGGGTTTAAGATGCTGGAGGTAAAGGGGGGCAGGAAAGAAACCAACGGAGCAGGGAAACATTAGACACAAACCCCAAGGGCAGATGCCAAGACCATAGGGGACAATTTGATTCTTTCAGGGGTTAAATTCATAGCCTTGACACAAAATGACAGGCTACATGTAGGAAGAGGCCCAGGGTCACTGCACCTTTGTGAAGCACAGCACTTACCCCAAGTGACCAGAGAAGCAAGTGGACAATGGGAATAAGGCTTAAAGGCCTCAGCTGGGGAAACTCACTGAAACTGATGCTCCAAAACCTGCACTGCAAAGAAGACACAATCATGGACACTCTGGAACAGTGGGCTTTCCAGGGAATCTAGAAGGATAGTACCAACCTGTCAGTTAAAAACTATTTCATCTCCAGACCTCATTTCCCAAAGAGAGGCTTGCCCACTGACCTGGTGCTCCTGGGGTTGGTTCAAGGTCACCGTCCTTGGTGGCCACCATCCTCCGAGCAGTAAGGAGCTGAAGGACGAAGAAAAGCTCCAAGAAGAGGTTTGGTACCAGGTTCTCTGGATAGAAAAAGAAACCCCAGGGTGTGGGGCACCATTTGGAACCAAGGCCCAGTTTCACATACCTTACCATTTCTCCTACCTCAGAGTTCCGAAAGCATCTCTACTCCAGCACCCTCTGCTCCCACCTACCGGTAATGCATGAAGAGTAAATGAGGGCTATTAGCTCCAGGCGCTGGCGGGAAGACACTCTGGCAGGGTCAGCAGGTTCAGCTGTGAGATTTCCTGTCCGGCTGGGGAGGGGAGACCCGGATTCTGAGGTGGGACAGGCGGCAGAAGGTGACTGCTGCAGCTGCTTAGAGCTATGGGGACAGAGAGCTATCCTGAGAAGTTCCCCTAGCTTTTCCCCTACAGCCACACTCTCGTTCTTCCAGAGCAGAGGTCCACAGCCCAGGAAATAGACCCAGGGCTCCCAGGGCGCGGGGGGCAAACTAATCTCAGGGAAAAGCCCTTCAGATCCCCCAATGGGAAGAAGCTGACAACCCAGAGAGTGGCAAGGTCATACCGCTCCTTCCTGAGCATCTCCCGCTCCTCTTGCAGACTTCGGCATCCTGGGGGAAGGCCATGGCCCCAAGGGCTAGTATCCAGGACTGAGGGTTGGGAACTGGGGACACAGTTGATTGGGGGTGAGGTGAAGCAGGTCTTGGGCTTGGAGAGTGACCGCTCTTCGCTCACCGGAGTTGGATTGATCCTGCGTGAAGGCTTCGTCCTGCTAAGTAGCCACAGGTTTTTCTCAAATTTCTATCTTCAAACATATCCCCTTCCACCGCCTCAAGGGCGGGGGCCGCTTGCAAAATGCCCCTCTCACTACTGTGGTTATCTCACCCCCAACCTTCTGGCCATTCCCACGCTTAACTGCGGAGCGCCCGGCCCTAATTTCCTGACTCCCCTAGAACAGCCTTCGTGCCACCCCGCTTGTGGGGGAGAGCTGATTCTCACCCTGCAGGGCCGGGGGGAACCGAGCCTACGGGAGGGAACTCCTCCAGGTTGCTGAGGTTTGGCGGATCAGAGCGCGCGAGGCTGGGGCTACCGGGGCTGCCAGAGCCCCTGGGCCTCCGGCTCCCGGCCCAAGGCTGACTCTCTCCGCCAACCCCCTCCTCCAGGCCCCCGGGGCCGCGGCCTCCCCGCTCGCGGCCCGGCCCCGGGCCCCGCCTCCTGCCCCCGCGGCGGGCCGAAGGAGCCTCGGCGGCGGCGGCGTTGCTCGAAGGCTCGGTCGGAGGGAAAAGCTGGCTGCGCGCCCCGCGGCCGCCCCGCGGCGGGCCCCCCGGCCTCCCTGGCAGAGCTGCCGAGGAGCCCGGGGCCTTGGCGGGGGTTGGAGGGCCCTGCGGGAGGACGCGGCTGCTCTGCTCCCTCAGGAAGTTCAGCAGGAACGGCACGAATTCCTTCCGCAGTGGCCGGAGGGAGTTCAGCGCGGCCGCCTCCCCGGGTTCATCCTGAGGAAGAAGCGGCGAGGGACGAGAGGGTCAGCAACCAGCCCGGCGCCACGAGCAGCCGGGACCGCAGGGCGCGCTGAGGCGGGCGGCCCGGGCAGCGGCCCCTAGTTGGAGCGCTCTCGGCCCGGGCTGACAGCCAGGCACCCTAGAGAAAAAGGACCGGAGGGGTGGTATCTCCCGCGGAAAGCAGATTCCGGTCAGGCCTGGGAGTGTGCAGGGGCTGTTACCTCGGAACTCTGGGCGCTGCGCGCGATCCACCGCACAGCCGCTGCGACCGACACCTCCTCTCGCAGCAGCGACTCCAAAACGGCCGCCATCCCGGTCGGGGCACTTGAATGCGATTGCGCAGGCGCCGGCGCGCCACGGGCGGTCTGGGAGGGGCGGGGCCGGCCCGCGGAGCGACCGTTGGGCCGCGGGGCGGAGGGGCGGGGCGGAGGGGCGGAGCCGGGGCTTCCCCGGGCTGAGGTTCGGCTCAGGCCTTGGGGCAAGGCCGCAGCCGGCTCCACGCCTCCCGACCATAGGCCGGTGGCCCGCCAAGTACGGCCGGTCCGCGAGGCCCGGCTCCGGCTTCCCGGGCCCGCGGGGCGGCCTGCGGGAGGGCCCGGGAGAGCGGCTGGACGGTAAAGGTGAACAACTCTCCGAAAAGAGCCACCTGCCTTATCTTCTGAGATAAGCACACTCTTTTCTTTCAACAGTTTAAGCTTTTTTTTTTTTTTTTAATTTATTAGAGCTCAGAGGGAGAGGGAGACGCAGACTCCCCGCTGAGCAGGGAGCCCAACTCTGGGCTGGATCCCAGGACCCCAGGACGCTGACATCACGAGCTGAGCCAAAGTAAACCACCGAGCCACCCAAGCGCCCCTCCAGAGTTTACGTTTTCTAGATTCAACCGTCACCACCCTAAAGAAGTTAGGATAAAATTAGCCTAACCTCATTTGACCTTGTCTTTCTCAAAGGCTGAGTTTTGTATGTCCTGGCTCATGGGCACCCACTGGTTTTCCAGCAGCCACTATCAACTGATGGACCACTTAAGACTTTTAAGAATTTTTGCAAGGACGATTTTTAGAATCTTCAGCCCGCAACCCTTAAAATGCCTCAGGTGCGCACAGAATCACCTGTCTGTCTGTATTTTTACCTTACACCAACCAGGTTCTTATTTCAACTACTCTGCAGTTGAAATGTTAAGAGGCACATGCTTTGAGTTGTTTCAATTTCTAATTGGAAACACGTGATAGGCAGCTCTTCGGATGTTACTACTAGCCGAGATATCAAGAAGGGGAAACCAGGCAAGGAAAGACAAGTGGCACTAACATTCCAGGTCAGACCGCACAAGGTGAGGGGGAAGCAGCACCCATGTTGAGTCTATCCTGAGAGTTCCTCTGGTTCAAAGGAAGGTCACAGGTGGAAAGGAGAGGGTGGTGGGGAGCAGGAATGACTCTAGCACTTCCTACAGAGGAAAAAGTACCTTCAGCCAGAGAATTAAGGACTTAAAGGGAACTCTTAGCACTTGCCAGTTTTAAAATATATATATTTGTCGGGGTGGGGGGTAGTCACAAACGGGAGTAGGCAGGCAGAGCAGGCAGAGGGAGAATTGGAACTTGAACCCAGGACCCTGGGATCATGACCCCAGCCAGAGGCAGACGCTTAACCAACTGAGCCACCCAGGCGCCCCCAGTTTTTTGTTTGTTTTTGTTTTTAGATTTTATTTGAGAAAGAATCTCAAGCAGACTCCACACTCAGCGGGGAGTGGGACACGGGGCTCATCCGAGGACACTGAGATCATGAGCTGAGGGGAAAAGAAGAGTCTGATGCATAACCTGCTTAACCAACCGAGCCACCTAGGCACCCCTCAGCATGTGCAGTTTTATTACTTCACCTGCAGTTTGATTACATGGGGAACCATCTCCTCGTATCCCAGAACTCTGGCTTTTACCTGGAGGGGTACTGAACACCTCGCTTCTATTCAGTCCAGTGCTGCTTTTTCTAGGTCACTTCTGGATATGGTACTTCATTTATAGCAACACCTCCTGTTCCCTGTTGAGCTTGTAACCTCTGGTGCATTCAATAACTTTATTAAATTAGAAAAATATTATTTCCCCTTTTTGAAAGCAAACCATCACACAAACAGAACTGGAGTGTGCATGCGGAATGAATATTTTATTACTAGATTATAAAAATAAAATACAAAATAATTTTAAAACAGAACTTAAAACACTGTACAAAGCTTTAATAATGTACAAATGGGAAAATTAAATAAATAATTACACTTTTATGTACAGATGGCCTATACAAAAGCACTCCGTGTTTCTGCCAATACTCTTATGTCCTTGGTTGCCTGAGCAAAAATGCATAAAGAGGGCTGCTTGGAGGGAAAAGGACAATACAATACCTTTGGAGGTATTTCAAAGAGCAACTTGTCATCACTCTGGTTTCATGAAGAGGAGGAGAAAGGGTGAAAACGGTGGGACTACGAAAGTCCTCTATCCTAACTTCCTGTTTTGGTCCACAAGAGAATTCTTCTGGTTTGTGGTGCAATCTGATTTAACAGCTGCCAGGAGTTCCTAACTTTCAGGAATTATATCTAAGCCAAAACTAGATGTCTCCCCCTCTTTTTGTCCTAAAAGCTGCAAACCAGTACATAAATGACCCAATGAAATCAGCGCTGGTGGTTTTAGGAATGGAGCCGGGAGGGGGACGGGAACTGTGCGGGGGGCGGGGGGGGGGGTGTGGGCGCAAGCGTGGGTCACCATCACAGCTCTCTTCTTTGTTCAGCTCACTCAATCCAATTTCAGAGCCCCTCGTGGCAGACTGCTGTTTCTTTCATCTTCCTAGCTGTATTCTTGAATGCTTTCTACCTTAGTGAACTAATTTATCTATCTTGTGAATCATTTAAAAAGAAAATAGTTTTGAAAAGTCCTAAGGGCTTTCCCCTCCTCCCTGGGTTACTCCCTAAGATAAATCACATTCAAGCTCTAGTCACCTAGTTTATCGTGGATGAATGAAGAACAAAAAGTCCAGATTCTGAATATGAGGAAATGCTGTGAATGAATTTTTAGGGATTTTAACCTGGGTACTGTCAGGTGGGGAGAAAGGGTCTATGTGGCAAGGATAGTGTTATATTAAAAACTTGGGTTTACACAATGTTTTTAGCTGGGTGAGTGAACACTTCTGTACACAATATGACACGGTATTAAACTACTGAAAAGAGAGGTAAAATTCCTATCACGAGTGTGTAAAGTTATGTCATGGGCAAATTCTCTGGTCAGATGGGCCCAAAGATCTGCCTCATGGAATCCTATTCTGTAGGTCGAGGAACCCGGAACCACTGGCCCAGGGGTATGGAACAGACATGGCCGCATCACCAGTGACACGCACGCATAGTATGCCGACACTGTCACTTCCAATTTAACAGGCAGGCTCTGTTAAAGTTCCAAAGGATAATGAAGGAAAAGACTTCACTTCCTTTACGTGTCTCCTCAGACTAAAGATCCAGCGAAGTGTAAGGAAATATTCAAGTCATTACTAAATGTTACTTGTTGGCTATTCAGTATTTTTGAGATTGTGTGTAATAACCACAAAGTGATCTGATCTTCTCACATACTTTCATTTTCTGATCCAGATTTGCTCAAGGGAAATAATTAAACATCCACCTTACAATCTGAAAGAGCAGATAATCACAACTCATTTAGACAAGGTACTGACGCACCAAGACTTTGTCATCATTTCATGTCTAGCCAAGGATTTTTTAGGGTCCGAGGTGTGCAGCATTCACATTCCCCTTTAAATCCGTAGGGATCCTATCCTAGTTCCATGTCCTGGCTAGCTAAGAACTAGAGAATTCCCCAGACCCTCCTGCAGACCCCCCTTGCACTGTCGGCAACAGATTCTGGGTTGCTGTTCTAATTCCAAAGGGGCAGCCAAACTACTGAGAAAATCCAATGATAGATGTTTCCACACTCCTCCCCCATCCTCGCAGTGTACCCCAGAGTTCTACTGGATGAGGGCACGGGAGTGGGACGTCCCAACCACCACAGGGGGGTTTCCGTGCACCACGCACGTCCTCCTGTGGTCTGAGGACCTGCAGCTGCCGCGCATTCCCTTCTCTAAGTTAAGGTCTAAATCGACACCTCTGGATTTGGGACTCGGGTGAATCTTGACCTGTGGGGACGACCACAGTGGTTACACAGCTTAATCCTGTAATACTTTTTGTGTTAAAACCTAGATAACTCTTCTGCAAATAAACCGTACAGACCCAAACTCAAGAAAGTTGGACAATGCCTCTGTCATCAACCCTTCTATTTCTCCTCAGTGATACAGGTGCCAAAATACGTCTCCCTTTAGGCAAAGTCCCAACACATCTGTGGTAAATGCACATAAACGGAAGTGGGCAGAATATAAAAGAGTGAATGCAAACAACTTAATTCCAAAATACATGAACATGACAGAAGAAATGATTCTCTAACATATGCCATTTTAATAGATATAAAGCAATGAACAAAGTCTTGAAATGTGAAAACTCTGATCTCCAAGACTACATCTAGACTTATCTACAAATTAGTATATTTTCAAATAGCCAGAATAAAGATGCATTTTCCCCCTAAGCCACTATGAATTCCAGATCCTGTTTCTCCTATCAACCAATTTCTAATGTTAGATTAAGAATGTAATTCCTAGAACAAAGAATCCTCTAGGGAAAAAGCATCTGTTTTTAATTCAAAGCTATTGGGTATAGAAAAACTTATTATAGTTTTAACTATCTGTGTGTGGATTTATAAAACATGCACCAATGTACACTTTTTCCTTGTAGATTGAATGCAACTATAGAAACATTTGCATAAAAGTCTGTGGCCTGGAAGGAATCTCGGCCGATTACCAAAGCGCCTCAAGTCCCCCTAGTGGTTGAGAGTTGAACAGAGATACCGCACAACTGGTCCACTGAGTCAGCAAGCAGCGGGGATTTGCTTAGTATTTTAAAGCAAATAATACAAAAGTGGATGACGACGACAGTGGGTATCAATTATCATGTTGCTACTTATCTAGCACTGGACTGACTCGGCAACTTTTACCAAAAAAACATTCACTTCACAACATGCAACTTAAGAACCGCAAGTGTGCTGGTGCCCTTCTCAGCAAGGCCAGCTTGCACGCCGAGGTGGCAATGACGGCGCCCGCCTGAGGCTTAACACTCAAAGATGTTTACAGTCTGTGCTTTAAGGTTACATTTGATAGGATTCTATTTTCCTTTGTTCGCTATACATTAAAGTTAAATGCCTGTATGCCGTGCGAAAGATGACCAGGTGAAATTTTAATATTTCAACCCATCTGTACACCCTGGGGATCTGGCGGCATAATGTAAGAAGAATGCTGCCGACAGGGACCGAGCTGGTGTGAATCTATTTGCTGCTCCACCCAAGTAATTCCGGAGACTAGACATGGGGGGTTAAGGGCAAGTATGACCAGAGAGGCCATCGTGCTGTGAGAGGAGAAACCAGGAGGCACTTGATTTTCGAAAGACAGTTTTGACTTTTGCCCCATACTACTTTTGGTGTAGTTTGGCTTGACTTTAATTAAATGGCCATGTCCCTCATCTTAGGCAAAATAACTGAAGTGGTTTGACATTACTTGGATGATCTGTGCTTGTCACTGAAATCTGAAATATGCCATCACTAAAAAAAAACCCAAAATAAATAAGAAATAAGGAACTAAAACAACAACAAACAAATAACCAACTCATTCTCTGTATCATACCTTAAAATAAAGCAAAAACAAAAATCCTTGTGCCAAAAATGTTCTGTTCAGGGCTGTCAATTTCTCTTTTTAGCCTGAGACACTGGATATCTAAAAGCACAAACTATGCTTTTAAAAGCCATAAAGTATCTCTCTATATGATAGTACTTTTACGTGGACCTATTGATACATGTAACTAGTCTGTTTTCTTTTGAAAGTATCAGAGCTGAAACATCTTTGGTTAACTCTTTCCTCTACATGCAAAATGAAGTACTCTTATACACTGAGGCTATTTCTCTCTGGATATGGAGTCTGTCGGTGCCATCTAGAAGAGGGGGAAACACAGTGGAACAGTTGGGAGAAAAACAGAAGAAACCAAGAGAGAGAAAACACCCAATTGCCATGTTGCCATCACTGTTTTGACAGCTCGAAGAGAAATACCAATAAGAAATAACACACACACACCACGACTGTAGCCTCATTTGCTTTTCCAATGGTTATGACGGGCACATTTCGGATGACAGGGGTCAGGATTTAAAGCTGGCTACTTTTAGCACAATTTAGCTAATACAAGAGAAAAAAGAAGATAATTCCTTAACTATAGATTGCTCCACTCATCCAAAAAGGAGTGAGGTGAAAAGAAGAATGTAGAATGGCAATTTTTAAGAGATTTTTTTCTTTAAATCAATTTATGCCAGACCCATGATTATTGTCCCAGTTTATCCCCTGTAACCATAAGGACAGAATTATGTGATTAATGTGACAAATTTTTGAGTCAGTATTACAAGCTTGTCCCGGTAATTTTTTCCCCTATCAAAATCTTTTAAAAGTGAAAATTAAATAGCCTATCTTGGCTTGAAGGCTGCCAACCCTTGCATTATACACAAAGAAGGCAAGAAGCATCCGAAGGGTCCCATGCCAAGAACATATTTTCAGAAAATGAAGACAGGCGAGGCCCGAGTGTACGCGAGGCACACAATAAAAAGGAATTTCATCATCTGTGATCTTGAAATTACAAATGGAGAATGAGAAAGAATGAGTTTATATAAGCATATGTTTCTCTAGATATTTATAAATATTTATATCATTTACCATGAAGACATGCAAGTACTGTTACAGCAACTATTATACAATATCATACAGAAGGACTGGTCTTCCAATATTACAGTTGCTTTAGTTAAACAGCAAATATGTCTTATCTATTGCATTCCTCTGTAGTGCTTGAAACCGGAGAGAAATTAAGATTCCACACTATGCTACATTTCTTATGGGAGATCGTATAGGACTCCATAGTGTTTGGAGTTTCGGTGTTTTGCTTTTGCTTTTGTTTTTTTTTTAAAAAAGCTCAACACAGAGAGAACGAGAGAAGTTCAGTGCAGCTTCAGGGCAGCTTTGATGCAGCATTAGAATGTATTCACTTGGTGAGGAAATATACTTCTTTTTTTTTTTCTATTTTCCAATTCAACCATATTAGATTTGGCAGCAAACACAAGGTCAAAGAGAAAGCACAGATGTTTGCTAGAAGGCAAATTTCAACAGCAAGCAGACCAATTTACCTGACCTCAATAAGGTTTTTACAACACAAAACACCTACAGAGTAGAAAAGAGCCAATTGGAAAAATCTAGCATAATTTACTTTTGCCTGATTCCTGTTAGCAGAAGACGGAAATAAGAACAAATACGCTCCTCCTCGCAGCTTTATAAATTGAGGTTACAAGGAAATCAGGTCCAAAAGCCCAAATATTCAAACTAAAGCATAGGAGAAGCAGTAATAAAACAGTAAAAGATAAATATTGAGCCTAAATTTATTTCCCCAGATACTCATTCCTTATTGGCTAAACGTATATAAAATACAAACTGTGAGGATTATAAGCCTCAACAACGTACCTAATTTCTGTTTTTCTTTCTAAATCTCTAAGAGCATAAAGTCACATTCCACAGCATCGGACTTCCCTGGTATCATCTTGGAGGTTGATATTGGAAACAGTCGGTATCCAGAAAGCCTAAGAAAGCAAGGTCTACTCTGGTCGGTCTTCCTTCCCCAAGGAGGAAACAGAGGGGAAGAGGGTTCTTTTGTCTTGAAGGGTGTTCACCCCACTCTGTCCCTCCATCCCTAACGCACTAACGCCTGTGCAGCGTGCTGTTTCGGCTTCTCCTTCCTTTACCTAAGTTTCAGTAGTTCTTTTTCACAATAAAAATATACTGAGTTAAAAGTGTTAACTGTTACCTTTTTCTGTTCCACAGAAAAATATTAGGGGACTAAAAAAAACCAAAAAAACAAAAAAACACAGCTGGATTGCAAATTCTCAGCATGTGCTGCTAAAAGTGTATTAGAATGTATCGTTAAAATAAGAGAAGGGAGATTGCATCTGGGGAGATACTCTAACTTTAAAAACTGTGAAATGCAGGGAGAGTAGTAGGGGTGAGGCAAAGTCAAGGTGTGAGCTCCCAGTACACGAGTAAACACACGAGCCGCGCGTATACGGGCGCTGGCTCCCCGGCAGCAGACTCGGTACACATCCTCCTATCGGAGCAATTCTGACTCTCCAAGGTTGGGAAGTTTTGAACGAAAATATTAAAACAACAAATTTCACTTTTGCTATATAATCTTTGAGCAATTCCTTAAAAAAACAGGCCAAACCCCTTAAAATTCCGTTCCATCTCCTACCTTCAAATCTTTTGTTTCAAAGGCAGCTGAAAAATGAGAGTTCCTTTAATGTCCCCCTTGGCTTTTGCTGGATTGCCCCTTCTTATGCAAAGGCATCGATTCCTGATCTGCTTGCTGCCTGCCTTAGGTAATTCCTTATCATAAATTTATGTCTTCTTATAAATAATTTATCATGTTACTTTCTTTTGCAAGAGAAGATCAACACTGATTTTTTTAACTAGACAGTACAGGGACACACATGCATCAGGCGAGGAGGAAGATCTCATCACACCTTTCACAGAGATGCAGCCCGGCTTCTACCTGCTGAGTTTAGCGGCTGACTTACTCTTCCCAGGGGGGGCTTTAGTGCTGGCCGAGTGGTGGTGGAGGCTGCTGGATCCTTTCAGGCCATTCTTGCTGGGTTTGCAATGCTCCTGTTGGCAGGACCTCCTGGAGGAGGAAGATCCTGAGTGGCTGGGAGGGGACTTGCTTCTCCCCAGATGCGGGGACGAACTCCTCTGGTCATGGTGGGGCCGGGCAGCCCTGGATGGCGAGGAGCTGGACGTGCGAGGCAAGGAAGAGCTTCGAGGAGAGGCACTGGGACTCCTGCGGGGGACAACTGGACTCTTGGGCGGTGTTTTTGGATTGTGGGGTGATCCTGGACTCTTGCACTGAGTAGTGCCCCGGGGCTTCTGAGTTCCATTTTGAAGAATTTGGGCCAGGCGGGAGAAAAGGTCTGAGTCGGAATTACTACTCCCTAAGACTTTATATCTGCGGAGCCTTAAAAGAACAGAGAAGAATTCTTTTCATTTTAATTCAATTGTGTCCAGAAAGTCACAGTGTCCTAATGATAATGTGTATCATGTGAGTCAAGTCAGCAAACACTGGAAACAGGGTTCCTCTTTCACACATCAGTTGTATGAGCCTGGACAGATTACCTGACCTCTCCTTTTTTTTTTTTTTTCTGAAGTGAAGTATAGTTGACAATGTTATATTAATTTCAGGTATACAGCACAGTGATTCCACAATTCTATACATTACACAATGTTCACCATGATAAACTGTTACTATCTGTCACCTTACAAATTTATTACAGTATCATTGACTATATTCTCTTTGCTGTACTTTCTATCCCTATGACTTACTTATTCTATAACTTAAAGTTCGTACTCTTACTCCCCACCCTTCACCCATTTCGCCCATCCCTCCCACCCTACTCCCCTCTGGCAACCACCGGGTTGTTCTCTGTATTTATGAGTCTGTTTCTGTTTGCTTGCTTGTTCATTTTGTGTTTTTAGATTTCGCATGTAAGTGTGAAAATACCATACGATTTCATTTACATGTATTTAGTATTTCTTTCTCTAATTTCACTTAGTATAATACCTTCTAAGTCTGACCATTTGTAAATGGCAAGATTTCATTCTTTTTTATGGCTGAGCGATATTCTATTACATGTACGCACACACACACACACCCCCTTACATCTTTACCCATTCATCCATCAATGGACACTTACGTTGCTTCCATATCCTGGCTGTTGTAAATAATGCTGCTATAAACCTATGGGCGCATATATCTTTTCAAATTAGTGTTTTGTTTTCTTTGGGTAAATACCCAGCAGTGAAATTACTGGATTGTAATTTCACTGGATTTCAATGGATGGTAGTTCCATTTTTCATTTTTTGAGGGAATTTCATGCTGTTTTCCATAGTTGCTGCATAAATCACATCCCCACCAGCAGTGCATGTCACCTCTTCTAGCTTTTCATGGGAATGTTATCTACCTCCCAACATTACTGAGCAGCCTGGAACAATGGCCCGAGTAAAGTACTTAGCTGTCCGGCTGCCATTCAGAAGGACTTAAATGTTGCTGGTCCCTTTCCCACTACGGCACCTTTGCTCTTCTTCTTCTTCTTTCTTAAGTTTTTATTCATTTATTTAAGTAATCTGCATAACCAACACGGGGCTTGAACTCATGATCCCAAGATGAAGAGTCACACACTCTTCTGACAGAGCTAGCCAGGCATGTTTGTTCTTCTAATTTTAGGATCAACTTAATGAAACGTCTCTAGCATGTTAGTAAGTGAGAGAAAGAGAGTAAATAAACCATTTGGTATATGGCTCCCACGACAGAAATTTGGCGTGTGTATATGCAAACATTAAACCTCACAACGGGACGTATACTCACCAACGGCAGGAACTACAGATCAAAGTATGATTTCAACCTCATTTAACACTTTGCAAAAGGAAAGCATAGTCACTGGTTTCTCCGGGCCTCAGTTTCTGTCCCCGACAATAGTCGAGATTCGAGAGAGCTGGGCTTGGAGACGGCTCCGTCCTACTGGCAACGGAGCCTGGTCCCTAGAATTCTACATCTAGAGAGTATTTGTATGAATACCGTGTCTTCTCTGGCCTAACTGTCTTTCTGCCTCAGCCTAAAATCCACTCAAGCAAAGAATTTAAACCTCAAACTGCTAGGACGCCTGGGTGGCTCAGTTGGTTAAGCGTCTGCCTTCAGCTCAGGTTATGATCCTGGAGTCCTGGGATTGAGCCCCGCATTGAGCCTCGTGTTGGGCTCAGGGGAAGTCGGCTTCTCCCTCTTCCTCTGCCCCCACTCATGCTCACCTACTCTCTCTCTCAAATAATTTTTAAAAAAGCAAAACTTCCAACTGCTGACAAGCCACTCCTCATGGAAGGAAGTGGGAGAACTTCCCAGGCTGTTTAGCAGCTGCAGGATGCAGGGGCATAAACAGCCATCATCACCGTCACAGGTCAGCAGCAAGCGACTGATTTTTTCTCTGAATTTCCTCTCCTCCTCCTTTACCACCATCTACTTACTCTGACACGATGAAACTCATTCTGGTTAAGCCTACCCTCATGGATGTTATAGTAAAGTCAGAAGAATGGAATAAAATAATTCTTTTGTGCCCGGACCTATGTGGGAAAGTTGACTGACCTCTGAATTCCCAGATGAGGTCCAGGCTGGTCAGTTCTGTAATATTTGACACAATGCCACACGCTTGGCTTGGGTACCAAGTGCTACTTTTAAGGCACACATAAAATGCCAAGTAATAAATGATAATCAGGATTTGTTTGCTGTAGTCCAAAGCAGCTCAAGCCACAGATTACACTATCTCCATTAAGAATAGAGGACAAGGAGGAAGAGGGGAATGTGTGACTACTGCTCATGTTATCACCTTTCTACACTGTCTCAAACGACTGCTGTTTACTCATCACCATTCTTCCTGTGGAAGTCTAGTCCCATTGGCACTTCAAATCCAATGTTTAGTTACCCTTGAACCTGAAACCCTATGGCAACTCAGAACTAACCTTACCTAAGGGGAGCAAGTTCTGCTGGGTAATGATACAGACAGACTCTCACTTTAATACACTTCAGAACCCCTAACAATAATCCATATTGTTGTACTATCTGGAATAGCCTACAGTTTTCATGTATTTTGATTCTCACCTGGCTTTTGTTCAAAGGCCATTCTTTTTCTCATTATTCTCCAAGGGTTGAGGCCATTTTAGTCTGTGGAATGAGTAATCGCTCTCCAACGAAAGCACTCTTAACTGGTTTATCACCTCCCAATAGTTTCCCCTCTTCTTTAAAATATAATCACCCTATGGTCAACTTTACACGAGAATACTTCAATTAACAAGTATACCATATAGCAAAAGTTAAAGTAATACTTTTATTACGTATGGCTGTATGTATCATCAGACCCAGGGAAAATGCCTATAGGTTTTTTGTGTTTGTTTACTTCATTATAATCAGATAAACAGCATTGTGAACAGGACCCATTCTCCAAATTATGGACACAGTCTTTTTCACTAGAATTTGACTTCATAATGACATCTCTTATAGTGGGATTTGGACTAGAAAAACCTGGAAAATTACTGATTATCTAGTTAAAATGAACTAGAAGAGAAGTGACCTTGGTTGCACACCAACTGAGCCCTGCACAAAGCTCTACATGTATGCAGCTGTATTGGATCCTCCCCAAACCACAAGGCAAATATAAGGCCTATTTTATGGATGCGGAAATGAAGGATCACAAGGCTAGAAAGTGGGAGTGCTAAGAGTTAACTTGGGTCAGTATGAGCCCTTCTTCTACACTGGCCTATAAGGCTTGGGGAAGGCAGTGAAGGCAACAGCTAATCAGAAGCAGGCAACAGAGAAATGAAACCACTGACACAACATAATCAAGCCGACACACAGAGAGAACGCTACACGCTTAACACGGGGAGAACACAGAGCCTTACCTGGCTTCCACTCCAGGCCTCGTGGGAGGCTTTCCCGGTGGTGGCCGAGGCAAGAACTGAGCTGAAGTCGCGCTACTGACTTGATCTGTGCTGACCCATGAAACTGGCCTTGGGATTTTGCTCTTTCTGGACTGGGAGATGATGGGTGACAGAAAGCTGTCTTCGGCTGATCTGCCCAGGTGCGAGTCTACGGCCAGTCTTGAAAAGGGAGCAAAGACCTCCTCCTCAGAAAAGGGAGCGGGAACTGTGGCTAGTCTCTCCTCCAGCAGTTTATCAGAGGCACTTGAGAGATCCCCAAGGAAAGACTTGAGTTGCCTTTTCTCCACCAGAAGCCTGACGAGGTCTGGTTGATAAGCTTTCTTTTGGAGGAGCTTTTCTTTTGCGGAGACTGGAGAGGATGATTCAAAAGTTGAGTCTATCTCTTGTGCTAACACAGGGATTCGGCTGTGTCTAGTTACAAAGGATGACCTAATCACGTCCTTCCGGGAGGGGGGACAATGTTCGCTCTCTGAAACACAATGAAATAATTCCCCATTTCTAGGGGCCATTTTCTCTCTCTTACCTTCTTGTTGCAAAAAAGTAGACAGGTCTCCCTGCTGACCTGGCAAGTCTTCACTCCTGAAGTCATCATCCTTAGATATCTTACCTTTTTGCATTGCTGCCACCTGTCCTAACTGTCCTTCAACATGCGGGTCAATGACTTGTGAAGAAACTTCTGAAGTTCCAACTTCTAGAAGCTTCATTATCTCATGATTTTTGTCTTGATTTGGCACTGCACTAAAAGTGTGTGTCTTTGCCACATCAAGAGGTTCAGGAGTAGCTGAGGGATCCCTTTCCACAGTTACCAAGTCTCCTGGAAGGGAGGCGATCTCAATGTAATGCTGCCCTTTACTTAACTTCTCATCTTCATTATCTGATGCTAGAAGATTGCTTTTCTCTTCAGTTTCCCTAGGGAGACTCTCAAATTCTCTCAAAGCCAGTCCGTTAGGGTCAGGAAGGTCTTTTGGCCCCAGGTCTCGAGATTTGTTACACTCTCTAATATTGGGAGACAAGTCAGAACCAATATGATCTATCTGCAGCCCCAAGTCTGTTCTGTTTCCTCCACTAGGAAGTTCACCCTCTGCCACAACCAGGCCAGAGAAGTTCTCCTTTGGAGAGTAAAGTTCCACCGTGGGTTCCACAGGCTGAAGGTCTTTCTTCTCTGGCTGTTGACCATAGTGAAAGCTTCCTGAAGTTGACTGTGTGGATGCCACAGAGGGTCTAGGAATTGTAATCTGGAGAGACAGGAGAAAAAACATTATGCAATAATGTGGAATATAATGAAGATGTATGATCTGAAATTTCACACATCAAATTCTAATTTATAAGAGGAACACAGATGTTGACCAGGTCTGCCCAACTCATATTTAAAACGAATAGCTCTGAATCAAAGTATATGATGCTCAAGCTCTCCCCGCAGAAGCTGCACAAATCAGTCTCCCTCCAGGCTCATCCCTGCCTCTTCTTTAGCCTGCTCTGTGCTCTACAACTCCGACCTCTACAGACTGCACGACCCGGGCTCCCTTGCCTTCGGAAGGCTGGGTTTGCTCAATGGGCAGCACCAACAGAGCGTGGGAGTTGGAGGAGAGAAAGGTCTGGGTATTATTAGTATTTTTACAGAGATTGATTGATTGAGGAGAGAGAGAGAGAGAGAGAAGAGAGGAGGAGGAGTGGGAGAAGGATACGCAGACTCTGTGATGAGTGGGGAGCCCAACACAGGGCTCAATCCCAGGACTCTTGAGATCATGACCTGAGCCAAAATCAAGAGCCGGACACTCAAACAACTGTGCCACCCAGACGCCCCCAGGTCTGGGTATTAATTCTCTCTGCTTCCTGTCCAAGGGACAGCAGCTTTGGTGGTGGCTACATTCTACCACTTCTGGCCACAGCTGCTATGGCATGGCCCTTCTCCCAGCTTTTGCTCCCTCTTCCTCCTCTTACAGGACTCAAGATAGAAATGGTTCCCTCCACTGATGCGCCTGTTAGTTCTCTTAACTCTTCCCACCCATCTGTAAAAAGCTCTTCTTGGTAAATTCTCTCCAAGTCCCCTTGAGTGTGCCAGCTATTTTCTGCCAGAATTCAGATACAGGATTACAGGGGAAAAAATTACTGGCAAATCATTGTACGTTTAGAAACTCCAGATTTACATGCATTTTGTTTCCGATAACTCCTATCAATCGATGTCAGGAATATACAAGCAAAGTCATACAAAGTTGTTTTCTAATGTTTCATTATCTTCTTAAGTTTTTTAAGGTCAAGCCTATGATAGGTTAAATTCTACCATCCTTCCACTGAGTCATTTCACTCTATGTGAAGTAAGTCAAGCAGAGAAAGACCATTATCACATGGTTTTACTCATATGTGGAACATAAGCAATAGCATGGAGGACCATAGGGGAAGGGAGGGAAATCCAAAGAGGGAGAAATCAGAGAGAGAGACAAACCATGAGAGACTATGGACCCCTAGAAACAATCTGGGGGTTTCAGAGGGAAAGGGGTGGGAGGATGGGGTAACAGGGTGATGGGTATTAAGAAGGGCACGAGTGGTGATAAGAACTGGGTATTATATGCAATTAATGAATCACTGAACACTACATCAAAAAATATGTACTATAGAGTGGTTAACTGAATATAATAAAAAAAAAAAGAGATTCAACGTCTGATAAGAATGTCCTATCTTAAGACTCCTAAAGTTTCTACATTTTCACATTTTTTTAAAGATTTTATTTATTTATTTATTTATTTGACAGAGAAAGAGATCACAAGCAAGCAAAGAGGCAGGCAGAGAGAGAGGGGGAAGCAGGCTCCCTGCTGAGCAGAGAGCCCGATGGGGGCTCGATCCCAGGACCCTGAGATCATGACCTGAGCCAAAGGCAAGGGCTTTAACCCACTAAGCCACCCAGGCGCCCCTACATTTTCACATTTGTTAAAAGTAACATGTAAGAGGGCGCCTGGGTGGCTCAGTGGGTTAAGTGACTGCCTTTAGCTCAGGTCATGATCCTGGAGTCCCAGGGCCAAGTCCCTGCTCAGCAGGGAGTCTGCTTCTCCCTCTGACCCTCTCTCATCTCATGCTCTCTCTCTCTCAATCTTCCTCTCAAATGAATAAATAAAATCTCTGAAAGGAAAAAAAAGTAACGTGTAAGAAAACAAAAGTGACACATAAGGAGGCAGCAAATGTCAACCACGTAAACTGGTATGGAAAAAAAAAGACTTTCTGAGAAAAGAAATAAGTCAAATTGCTTCATGAAGCCAATTTAGTTCTAGGAAAACTATGGAAATTGGTCTGACTTCAAAGCAAAATGAATTTGGAACAGTTGTGGGAGATTACGCTTAGACCCCACCTTCTTCTACAGACATCAAGAAATTGGTGTTGTTCCAGAGTCAGAGAAATTGTCCGGATCTGTTTCTCTGTGTGTCAGGAATACAATTAGGTTTAAGAACATGTAAAGCTTGGGCGCGTGGGTGGCTCAGTTAGTTGAGCGACTGCCTTCGGCTCAGGTCATGATCCCGGAGTCCCGAGATCGAGTCCCACATCGGGCTCCCAGCTCCGTGGGGAGTCCGCTTCTCACTCTGACCTTCTCCCTTCTCGTGCTCTCTCTCACTCTCTTTCCAAATAAATAAATAAATAAAAATCTTTAAAGAACATGTAAAGCTTGTCCCAAGTCCAGTCCAGGAGAAAACACCTAACTCATGTCCTGAAATAGCTCCTGAATAGAACCAGTATCCTGAGGATCTATCAGGTTAAATGAATGAAGACAGACTGTTTGGATTCAGACGAAAATTCTTACAATAAGCCCAGACCTGTAATGACCTTCGGGAAAAGGGAGTAAGTTCTAGCAGTGCTGTGCCCTTCAGGAAGTCACTGCACACCTGTATCTCTTTCATTGTTCTAAAATATACTCAGGCAGATGGCAATTTCCTAGTATATTTTAAAAATCCTATTGAAACCTAACATGAATAGTTAGTTACTATTCAAAACGTAATTTTTAAGACCTGAGAGTGATGGTGATAAGAAAATCAGGTAAGAAGTTATAAAATGTCAAACAACAAGGGAGATGACTCGATCTACATTGAAAATACACCAATAATCACTTCGTTATTATATGTAATTCCAAAAACATCAGCCAGAATAAACTCAGCAGTGTTTACACAAATAACAGTCTACCGCTCTTTCGAGATTGGAGCTAGGGAATCCATACACTTCTGAGCTTAACTTGTCTTAGATTCAGGATAAAAAAGGGTAAGTGTGTGTATGGTATGAAAAAGGGGTGACAATCTTGCACATAGAAAAGATATAGGAACCACCAGACACGAGAATCTATTTTCCTGAAAAAAGATTTTGAGCAATTATGATGAACCGGATAAAATACTCTCATATAATATTTCTATGGCACTTTAAGTTTCTAAAATATTCCCCAAACTATTTTTCCTAATTCCATTTCATATCTGCCCTATATTTTAATTGGGTGCTATTAGTTACATAAATTTCACAAATGAGAAAAAAAAAAAATGGTCCAAAAAAGTCAGGGATAGGACTTAAGGATTTTGAAAACCACGTATAGCATATACAGCCTCCACATGCACTACACTCAAATGAAGTCTGGAAAAGAGTCTGCAAAAATATTATCTGACAAGAAAAAAAGAAAAACCAAAGATCAATAGCTAAATATAGAAAAAGGAAGACTAATCTAAGTATAGCTGAAAATAACTTCCGTTTTTAATTTTAAAAATTTATTTATTAAAGATGTTTTTTATTGGACATAGAGACAGTGAGAGAGGGAACACAAGCGGGGTGAGTGGGAGAGGGAGAAGCAGGCTTCCCACTAAGCAGGGAGCCCGATGAGGGGCTCGGTCCCAAGACCCTGGGATTATGACCTGAGCCGAACGCAGACACTTAACGACTGAGCCACCGAGGCGCCCCTGAAAATAACTTCCTTAACCTTAGACTGTAAGATTCGAAAGCAATTCCCACACTGGGACACTTTACTAATGGACAAAATCAATGATCTGACAGTAAGCCATGTGCATTTTTTATATCTTTAATTTTTATAATTTACAAACATTAAGGCATGAGTTCACTCAAGTCCTTTCTTCTGTTCTCTAACTGTATAAGGTAACCCCTTTTTACAGAACTAGAAAATGACCTTGGTATTTTCCATTTCTTTAATATTAGTTTTACTAATGCCTACTACTCAGTTTGACTAACATTAGTCTCATTACTGTTTAGTTCAGATAAAGCAGCCTCATTACTTACAGTTATCCCATGTTTACAACTGGCCAGATGGCAAGAGACAATAAACTGCCAACTAGTTATTATGTACATTTAACTTATAAAATAATTACCCTTTAACTTTCACCTCATTCAAGGGCTGTAATGTTAATAAGATAATAAAAACTCTGGTAAATTCAACATTGATACCAAACAGCCTCTCTTTCAAATAAAAGGCATGTGATTTATGAAATATCTAGATCTCATTTTGGTTTTTTTTTTTTGACAAATATTTTATGAGATATAGGTAGTAGAATAATTTAGTTGTTCCTACTATTGCCAAGAATAACAGTTATATGAACACATTCCTGGTCTATTAAAAAACTTAAATTTTAAACATTCACATTTCTTTGGGCGATTCAAAATCCCCAAAGACTTCTTTTGTTTAAAACATCTTTACATGATACTTTATACAAGTGTGGAAAATTATGAATAAAACTAAAATACTATTATTGAACCATGTTTTTAATGTATCAAATTTTTATATCTAGAAAGGGAGTGCACCGCAATGATAACATTTGAGTGATAAGAGGCCCTACATGCTAAGAGAATGTCCCACTCTCTCACTCTTTACCCCTATGGCTTACTCTGACCACATTAATGCTGGGTACTACTACTGTTGAGGATGTTGCTGTAGTGTGACTGGCTAATGGATGGGGGCTGGTGGGAGGAGGAATGGAGCAGGCAGCAGTCAGCTACACAGGTGGGGAAAACTGAAAACCTGAAGCCTCAAGACCTATGTAAACAAAAAGTAGAAGCTGCTTTTTCCCTTCCCTGTTATCCCACTCCTCAGAGACAAGTCACTCATCATTCATAGTTACAGTGTATTTAGTGGGATTGGAAACTCTTAAGAATTTTGTGGGGATGCTAAAAATCATAAGCAAGCAATAACTCACACCCAAAGATTAGAAGTCACAGAAAAGACAGACTGAAATAAAAATATTTTTGGCTGGCCAGTGATTACACATCACGTATACAACTACAGGATTTCGCGGTCCATTTTCAAGTCCCTTCACGTGTAATACTGGAAGACACTTCAGGTTTGAGTCTAGTTCAACTGTTCCCCAACTTTCATAACCTACAGATTTCTATCCTAGCACCTCTAACACTTAGACTGTTTCCCTTTACTAGCCTGAAGACCCTCGAAAGCAGTGAGGAGACTCATAGGCTCTGAATTCTTTGATGCCTAGTGCAGTCCTTGACACATAGTACTTGATAACCGCTGAATAAGTGACTGAATCAATCACTGGATGCTTGGGTCCTTTCCATGGAGCCTCTCCCAAGGGATAGTCCACTCTGCTACTTAAAAACTTCACAAATGGGCTTTTTTTTTTTTTTTTTTTTTTACTTCCCAAATCAGGCCATCCAATTTCTGGTCTTTTTTGTTCACAGACTGAATTACACTGTCACAGACAATTTCAGAGGTGTAATCACATAAAAACAAAACTTTTCTATCATTACAGTGAGCAAATTTTCCAGATCAAAAATAGATATCTGTGGTTAGACAGAGGACATGTGGCCACTCCTTAGTCAAGGTACATGCAGTCAATGCAGATTTCTCCTGCACAATCCATTTCAAGTTATTCTAGAAAGTCTTGACCTTTTCACATGATTCAAGTATACTATTAATACATTACATGCATTATTCCTTTTTTTGATGGAGGCTCTGAGTAGTCCCTCTAGTTTATACAAGGGCTCCAAACAGTCAGTGGAACACGTTTCACTGGGAAAGCTACATGAAACTACTATTTCAAATAAGTCGTACCACTAAAATGTCTTTCAAGTTCAATTTTCACAGTTCAATCCCTCATCGTATTTGCTTGAATTAATGCCAAAGCCTCACTGGCTGCTGCCCCAGCCCATTTCCCCCACTCGGGTCCCAAACAGTATGTCACTCCCCTCCCTCAATCTTGGCAGTTTCTTGTCCCATAGCCCACACACCTCGGCAGAGCAGGTGAATCCCCATTATCACCTTACCTTCTGTAGCTCATCTTCAGCCTTTTTCTTTTGTCCTAATGAGAGGGCACTTAGATTCTAGATCACTTATTTAAATTCTGAACTCTGGTGCTTTAAGCCTCTATGTCTCTGCACGAACTATGTTCTTTGCCTGACGTCCCTGCAACTCTCTCCAGCAAACTAATTCATCCTTCAGAGTCCTCGTACTTTTGAAGTGCACCTTAATCTTCCCAGAAAAAGATGTTTAATTTTTATTTCCTCTCCAATTATGAAAGTAGTGTATTTTCAAAATTTCAGTTTTCATGGTAAAAAGAAGTTTCGACAATAAACCCCCGATATCGCACTCCTTAGTCCTAGCATGTCCACCTGTGTCCTCATTTGTGTACACAGCTCCACTAGACCCACTTCATGCTGTTTAAGGTAATCGTTGGACGTAGGCCTTCGGTGCGAACTGATTATCCCTGGGGTATAGGAAAGCCTGGAACTTAGGAGACAACAAATAGAACTGAAGGAATGAAAAGAACAGAATTAAGGCAATGCAATCACTGCTGATCTGATTTTTGTAGGACTGGTATTGGTACTCCTGTAAATAAGTCAGAGGGATCCTCTTAATAGATGCTGACTACCAGACAGATCACAAAAAAAATTATGTGACTCCCTTTCTTTCTGTCCTGCTCCCACTACTGCTCCCCTTATTGTACACCCCCTTTCTTCTTCTCAATGTCTAAGAAATAAGTCAATGAGAAAACTCCCTCAGGATGTTGATAATCCCCTGGTGTGGGAACAGAACAGTCTACTCCACTAGCCATCAGCCTCTTTATAGATCATCTCACTGTCCTACGGCTTGGTGTCATCAGTGCAAAAAAGGACAATATTCCCTCTGCTTGCTCCATAGAGTTGTTATTAGGATCAAATATGAAAGCATTCTATGAAATATAAACATAAGATTAATATGGCAGCCAGTCTCTATGATGGCCCCAATGACCTCGGCCTTCTGGTACTCACACCCTTGTATAGTCCCTCCCACACTGTAGCAGAGTTGGCGCACGTGACCAGCGGACCACCACGGAAGTGCTGGTGTGCCCCTTCTGAGATTAGGTTATAAAAGAAGCTATGGCTTCCATCGTGATGGAGGCCTATTCACTCTACCACCCCACCCTTCCCCCCAGCTCTCTTTCTCTCCTTACTCTGCAAAAGCCAGCTGCCATGACAAGCATGGAGAGGAACAGAAGCCTCTGGCCAACAACCACTGAGGATGCCTGGAAGTGGATCTTTCCAACCCGGACGAACCTTACAATGATTTCAACCCTAGCTGACAGCTTGACAGCAACCTCATGAGAGACCCCGAGCCAGAATCATCAGACTGAGCCATTCTTACACTCTTAACCCTGAGAAATAGGGTGAAATAACTGTTGTTTAAAGCTGCTAAAGTGGGGTGCCTGGGTTGCTCAGTCGTTAAGCATCTGCCTTTGGCTCGGGTCTGATCCCAGGGTCCTGGGATCAAGCCCCACATCGGGCTTCCTGCTCGGCGGGCAGCCTGCTTTTCCCTCACCCACTCCCCCTGCTTGTGCACTCTCTCTCTTTCGCTGTGTCTTTCTCTGTCAAATAAATAAATAAAATCTTTAAAAAAAAATAAAGCTGCTAAATTTAGAGTAATTTGTTACAGAAACAGGTAACATATTGGTGGTGTTATTATTCCCCATTCACATTTATACAGCTTCCAAAGGTAAAATTAAAATGAAGCACTGGCTTTCTAAATGACCATCTAGAATCAAGAAACTGTGTGGTACAATCTGCCTTGATACTTGGTAAGAAAGACGTCTTCCACTTCTACATTACTTTTCAAATCCAACCTTCTCCCTACCAACAGTGATTTCCCAAGGTCACATAAAACTGGTCACATTCTGCCCTACAGTTCCTGCCGTTCTGGACCAGTTTTTAGACCTCGTTTGAAAGCAGTTCATTTTTTCTTTTCTTTTTCTTCTCTATCCTTGTTCATTATGCTAGCTTAATTTTGTCTCTGAATTTTCTAATCAAAACATAATTTAATATTTCTCCTGTAAGCCAAAGGTTGGTCTCATTTACTCCCTGTAAATCTGTGTTGCTTAGCATCTTTTTAGAAATGACTGACAGTGGGTCAATTTCAACACTATTTACTCAAAGAAAAAAATTTAATTTCCAACATAGCCCCAAACCAATGTCTGTCAAATCTAGCAAATTTATTCAACTTTCAAAATATATTATCTAAAAAGTTTACGCTATTTGATAATCAGTGTTTTCATGCGTAGGGATAAGGGAAGACCTAATGAAGGCTCAAAAATCTGTACTAAGACATAAAGGGAACTAGAGGGCGCTAAAATTCTCATCGGTCGGGGCTCCTGGGTGGCTCAGTGGGTTAAAGTCTCTGCCTTCAGCTCAGGTCATGATCTCAGGGTCCTGGGATCGAGCCCCACATTGGGCTCTCTGCTCAGCAAGGAGCCTGCTTCCCCCTCTCCCTCTGCCTGCCTCTCTGTCTACTTGTGATCTCTCTCTCTGTCAAATAAATAAATAAAATCTTTAAAAAAAAATTCTCATCGGTTAGTTTATTATGCCAACTATACCTGTAATACAGACAAACTTTTGCTTTGCCCATTTTTATAGTTCTTACATATTTTAAGACATTAATATACTTCCCCTTCATAAAAGAGAAACAAGCGTGAGTGAAAAAGATTCAAACTAACAAAGTGTTTCCCATCAGAATATGTCTTAATTTAAAATATTCAGATAGCCCAGTAATATGGTTTAGCATATCATCCAAGCTAGAACATATAATCAGAGTTGTAAGGGATAGGGAGAGACTAATTGGCAGTACTCCCTATTTAATGTGTTTGTAGTAAATCAGGGAAATAATAATGTCTGTTTTGCAAAAGTAAACTCTCAAGATAAATATATTTTTAATCCCTGCCCAAGTGAAGGAAATAGGTTTATTACCTTAGATGTAAGTATACAAGTGATGTAGGTGTTATTTCTTTTTTTTTTTTTTTAAAGATTTTATTTATTCATTTTACCAGAGAGAGAACACAAGCAGGCAGAGAGGCAGGCAGAGGCAGAGAGAGGAGCAGGCTCCCCGTGGAGCAAGGAGCCCGATGTGGGACTCGATCCCAAGACGCTGGGATCATGACCCGAGCCAAAGGCAGCTGCTCAACCAACTGAGCCACCCAGGCATCCCGGTGTTATTTCTTTAGAGACATTCAGTTAAGAAAAATGCTTTTATTTAAAGGTACCTGAAAATAAGGTTGAACTTATAATATCAAATATATAAATACAAGTCTTTCAATAACTTGAGAGAAAATGCTAAAGACAGCGTAAGAGAACCAGAAGAACAACCTTTGTAGATAAAACACTACTGATGGGAGAAGGCAAAAATACTAGATGTGGAGCCAAGGCTGTAGACAGGGAAGCACACCAGAACGCGGTTGGAAAAATGCTGGAGCGGCAGTGAATGCATAGCAGGACAGAGTCAGAGAAAAGAAGAAACTGAATGTGGGAGGATGGAAAGAAAGAATGAAATAGGAGGGGCGCCTGAGTGGCTCAGTGGGTTAAAGCCTCTGCCTTTGGCTCAGGTCATGATCTCTGGGTCCTGAGATGGAACCCCGAATCAGGCTCTCTGCTCGGCGGGGAGCCTGCTTCCCCCTCTCTCTCTGCCTGCCTCTCTGCCTACTTGTGATCTCTCTGTCAAATAAATAAATAAAATCTAAAAAAAATAAATAAAAGGAGGAAAGAGGAAGGAGGGGGGAAAGAGGAAAGGAGAGGAAAAAGGGGTAAGGGGAAGGGAGGGAGGTGGCTGGATCTGCCTCTAGTCCATAGGTTACCACGTACAATTTGAAAAAGGTGCTCCTCAGAGAGGAAATAGACCCACACAAAGACACACAGTTTGGTTAGCAATGTTGGGGCTAGATTTCAGCCCCTCCTTGCTCCCTTGGCTAGGCCACTTTATTCAGTGAACAACCTGTATAACTGTACAAAGCAGTCCTGGAAAAGAAGGAAAGACTAACTCTGATGAAGAATGAGGCAGGCATTTATTTTCCTATGCTGAAGTGCAGATGAATTCCCATAGAGCTATACACAAAACCAAACTTTATCATCTTTTCTCACCATTTCACACCTGCATTTGGAATTGTGTTCTAATAGAAAACATTTCGGCTTGGGGAACAATGTTGTTTCTGGTGAGCTGGAAGGGATGGTTGCTAGATGATTAGGGAATTTACAGAAGTCTGGTACTTCCACCCATGTAAGGACAGAGGTACCTGCCCTCGAGCTGGTGCCAAAGACCTGTGTATACAGTTCCACAGTTCCAAACTGCCTACACGTTTGGCTTTTCCGGGGATCCTGCTGCTCAGTCGTAGGGCATCACTGCTCACCGATAATAATGGGGTAACAGGCGTCTCCAGCTAATGTCCAAACTGAGAGTAAAGAGGGTATTTCTTCAAAGTGCTCCTTTGGAGAAGACATTTATCAACAACTGCTCTCAGCTACTTGTTAAAATGCAGACCCCTGGGCTCACTCTATCCCAGACCTATTGAAGCAGAAGTTCTGGAAGAGAGGCCAGAACTCTGTATTTTAAACAATGGACATCAAAGCTGGAAAACTACTATTCAAGAGTAATGTAAAATATAACAAATTTCTGTGTGATTACCAAAAAAAAAAGCAACAAAGAGAATCAGGCCTAGCCTATGAAGTACAAACCACACATACCTTCCTCACCAGATTTATAACATAGAGATTCAAAATCTCTAGAATTACAAATTCCTAAAGTCATAGCTAAACGCATAGATAGATAGCTCTTGTGGTCTAATTATAGATGTTATTCTGAAATTAGGTTATAACGACACTTCATGTGTTGAGTTGCTATCCTGACAGAAAAGCTCACTTGTTTTGAGAAATTTCATACTGGATGACTGACTGTAGAACTTAGTCCAGACATCACTCCCTATCTCCATCTGCCAAACTTGGGCATCTGCTGAACAATCTTAGTTGATCATTTGTTCGTTCTTTTTTAACAGCACCTTGAGAGGGTAACAGAAAAATAACTGGAACAAATCTCTTACCGCTGTGAGGGGTCCTTCTGCTTGCGCCTCCATGGGACTCGTGGGCGTCACTGCGATAAACTGGCCGGCAGCCCCGGCCTGGAGTTCCAGCCTATCCGTGTACTGTTCCAAAGCAGCAGTGGCCGGGCACTCCCCAGACAGTGCTAACACCACACCTGAGGGTTCTTTCTTTAAATGATCGCTTTCTGCCCAAGGACCCAGTAGGAGCTTCTCATCTTGAGGCGATTCCTCGAGGACTTGAAGTACTTCAGGTTCCTCATCAGAAGGGCTTCCAGTTGTTTTATGGCCTACAGCCTCATTTGTCCTAAAATCCCGAAGGTCCTGCTCCTTGTCCACAATCACCCATTCTTTGGAATCAACCTCCTGCTTGCAGGAGCTCAAGTTAACTGCTATAAATCCATTACTGGCACCGCCATCTGCCTGCTCAGGGGTGTTGGCAGAGGCAGGCTTCGAAGCATCTGGAAGATATTCTTCATCGTAGTGCCAGATGTGGTCAGTACGGGATGCGGCAGGAACACAAGGCTTATGAAGCAGAGCAGGGAGAACAGATTCCTTTCCTGCACTGGAATCTTTCTGCATTTTCTCCAGGCTTAAAAAAACAGAGAGAAGTCACTCAATTGCTCTAGGGAAATATTTATTATATAACCTATAAGCTCTATACAGAACTAATATTCATACACAGAGGAGAGAATAATATATAAATCAAGCATAAGGAAAGTTTCACAGGCCGATAACGTTCTTTTCCACCTGTCATGACCCGGTTTTGGAAGATGGAACCCCGGGGGACAGACGGCACTCCTGCTGCAGGGCAGGGGACAAGCCTAATCAGGGTGACCTATGGCATCTCTTTCACCTTTTCTTGGCCAATTCAATCACAATGCCCTCTGCTCTCTCTGGGAGACTGAGGCAGAACTGAGCCAAGGGGATTTTGCCTCACCAGAAGCCCTACAAAAGGAAACGAAGAAGCTAGTATAGGAAAGGAAATGGAGAAGCTAGGCAGATACTTTGTGTTTTGTCTTCAGAGACGTATGTAAATGTAGGCTCATTCAAGTAAACTCCGAAGGCAGAACTTTTAAGAAAAGCCACTACACCTGCTCAAGGACGCCCAGCCCACTACGTACATGTGGGGCACCCAGTGGTGGGGGTGGGCATGTGGCGTGAGGGAAGCTTCAAGGTATCCTGTCCGTTTGGGGGGATTAGAAGGCAGCTGACACCGTATATGGCCCCCTCTGCTACCTGAGGGGCAGGCAACAGTGAGACCATTCAGCTGCACTTGCTTCTGCGAACTGTTCTCTTCTTCAGGGAAGCAGTTTAAGTGATGTGTTTTTTCCTTTCCAAGTTTGT
Source organism: Nasua narica (assembly GCA_028533885.1). Classification (NCBI taxonomy): domain Eukaryota; kingdom Metazoa; phylum Chordata; class Mammalia; order Carnivora; family Procyonidae; genus Nasua; species Nasua narica. Next base: position 50,926,075 of record CM052797.1, on the reverse strand, counting down.
AATTAGGTGCTTCAGTTCCTTCAATGGTTTCCTATCCATTACATGTTCTGGTCTGAGTTCATTTTCCTGGATTACTTCTGTTTTCTCAACTCTGTTTATTTCTCAGCTCTTCCCACAGCAGGGACTCTCTTTTTAGTTCCATTCTTTTATTAAACGAATTCTTTACCAAACTAAGCTTTGATCCTTATTGCATTTATGTAGTTATTTCTAATATTAGCCACAACTTGAAATGTTTAAGCACTGCCCCAACTCAAATCCATCCTTTTGATCACATCCATGTATAAACAGAAGCTTCTTTTTTTTTTTAAAGATTTTATTTTTATTTATTTATTCGAGAGAGAGAAAGCATGAGAGGGGAAAGGTCAAAGGGAGAAATAAGCTCCCCGCTGAGCAGGGAGCCCGATGCGGGACTTGATCCTGGGACTCCAGGATCATGACCTGAGCCGAAGGTGGGCGCTTAACCAACTGAGCCACCCAGGCACCCTGTAAACAGAAGCTTCTATTACATAGGTGTGAGGCTGAATGATTGCCATGAAAGGAAGAATACACATATATGAAGAACTGTCAAAAACGGAAGCTAGATTAGATGAGGCTGAATTATCTTTGGACACAGTACCATGTCAATCAAATACATGGTCTTTCTAACCTCACATTTCATTGCCAATAGCAGCCACCAGGGATGTACATTGAAGGGTGTGTGACTATCACTAGTCACTCAGCTCTTAATATTACTGCGGCCTTCTGTAATTCATAAATATATCCCAGATTCTTTCTAGAGCTTCATTTCTGTCTTCTGTTATCGAAATTTGGGGATAATGGAACTTATAAACATGAACTATAGTTATTACCTATGCATAGTTCTCCAAAGTTCCACCTTTCCTTCTTTCCAGGAAGAATGATAAACTTATTCATGTCTATTTTTCCTATAGTACTTACTCATAAAAGGCCTTCATTTAAGTGAATTTAACTGCCTGTCCCTTACAGATAATTATTTGTTCCCCTCCTTCACACACTCTCCTCCTTCCTGTATCATACCTTCCTTATCACGTGCTCTCCAACTCTACATTGCATCTTCTCATTCCAATAAAAGAGATCCCTTACAAACAAAGTAAGTTTAAAATGCTCATTTAACTTATACCTGGTGTCATGAAGTTACCAGCTTCTACTGCTCAGCTCCCAAAGCCAACGATTGTTATAGAACTTGTAACAACTTTATAAGACAATTCACATTAAGAATCACAATGATAATTAAAAACATGGATGGAGATAAGAACTTAATCAAATCTGTACTAAAAAAATGCGAAAACTTCTTATTCGAAAGGACTATGTAATAGAAATTCATAAAATGATAATGATGATGGTAATTCTGTATCTTAGTAGCTTTAAAGAAAAAGAAAAATTATTTTATACCAGGTCTCAAGAAATTTGTCCGTATCTGGCTTTGGCTCCAGTGTCAGACGTTTTTCCAGCTCAAAGCTGTGAATGGAACGTAACTTCCGCACCAATGGAACATCTCTGTCTGGCTGAGTAATCTCGGAGCGGACACGAATTGGGGAACCAAGGCTTGGAGCATTCAGAAGACCGTTTACTTGACCATGGCTATTCTCTTCCTCGGTAGCAGCCTAGACAAAATATAAAAGAAAACCATGAAAAACATTCAGGTGACTATATGTGTAGCAATCATTAAAGTCTTTCAAAATAATATATGCAAATGCTTGGGAGGTGTTTTCAGAAATCAAGATATTGTGGATAGTCAATATTGTTATATACTTGTCCACTAACCCTTCATAAAATGAGTTTTCTTAACTTATTCTCAATTCAGTATTATTTTAGTTTTTTATATTTGTGGTACAAAGATAAATAGTCTAAAAATGTTTACCCACCTTGACTTTTTGTATCATGTCTAACGAGATACTTGGAGGACTCCATTCCATTAAACTAAAAAATAAAACCTGGAAAGGACATTTCCTTGGAGACATAAGTGGTCTCACAAGAGGTAGGATGGGTCACCAAGCCTGAATATTCCCTTGCTCCCTCTCTAAAAAACAAGTGAAAAACCAAACAAAAACAAGAAAACCTGGAACCAGAACAATGGAGAGCTGGCCAGAGCAGAAGGAGGCTGAACATGACACAGCTCAGAGCAGTGGGGTTGCCTAAGGACAGACGCCCACAGTGGTACACTTACCAGAGAAATTAAACCTGACCCCAGCAGTGGGGTGAGAAAGGGAAGGCTGGTGTGTCCACTTTGATTAGAGACACACAGAAGATGCCCAGCTGGTCTCAAATTGGGGGTCTACTCTGGCTACTAGCAGAAGCAGAAGACAATCTCTGAAGGAAGGCTTCCCAATCCCCAGTTTAGGTCTACAGAACTGCCATTAATTATTAACTAATAAGTAAAACACTAAAGATAGTCAAACACATAAGAAGGCATGCTGCCATGACTAACAGCAGAAAAAATAACTTTTAGAAAAACATTTAAAACTCCCTAAGACATGAGGGGCACCTGGGTGAGACAGTCAGTTAAGCATCCAACCTGGTTTTGGCTCAGGTTGTGATCTCAGGGTCATGAGATCGAGCCCCACGTTGCCTCTGCAGCCAGTGTGGAGTCTGCCTAGGTTTCTCTCTGCCTCTGCCTCTTCCCTCCTCTTTCTCTCTCAAATAAATAAATCTTTAAAAATAAGAATCTCCCGAAGATATCAGATATTAAACTTGTTAAGATACAGAATACAGAACAGTTATGCATAAAATGTTTAAATAAACAAAGGTCATTATCACAAAGATCAACAAGGGATTATTTGGAATTAACTGATGGATTTAATATTAAATATTCAATTAACAAGTTAAACATCAAATTACCCAGAAAAAGCCGGTTATTAATCAGTGAACTAGAAGACAAAGCAAAAGAAATTACCTAGGATGAAGCACAGCAAGGAGAAGAAAAATATGAAAAAAAAATTAAGAAATTACGTAACAGAATGAAAAAGCATGTGTTTGTTTAAAGTCCCAGGATGAGAGAACAAAAAGAATGAATTACTGGAAATATTTTGGTAGAGAATAGCTGTACATCTCCCATAAATGATATGAAACTATGAATCAAAGATTCAGGAAACATAAGCTATCCTAAGCAGGATAAATAAAAAGAAATGTAAGCCTATGCACACTCTAGTTAAAATGCGGAACACCAGGGGCGCCTGGGTGGCTCAGTGGGTTAAAGCCTCTGCCTTCAGGTCAGGTCGTGATCCCAGAGATCTGGGATCGAGCCCCGCATTGGGCTCTCTGCTCAGTGGGGAGCCTGCTTCTCCCTCTCTCTCTGCCTGTCTCTCTGCCTACTTGTGACCTCTCTCTCTCTGTCAAATAAATAAAAATAAAATCTTAAAATGCAGAACACCAAAGACAAAGGAAAAAGTTAAAAAGCAGCTGGAGGAGCAAAGACAGAGGGCAAAGGATCATCTACAAAGAAAAAAAAAATTAAGTGCTCGCTTCGGCAGCACATATACTAAAATTGGAATGATACAGAGAAGATTAGCATGGCCCCTGCGCAAGGATGACACGCAAATTCGTGAAGAGTTCCATATTTAAAAAAAAAAAAAAGATAGAAAAAAAATTAAGAGTAACAGACTTTTGAACACCAATAATTGAACCCAGAGGAAAAATAACTGTCAGTCAAAAACTCTGAATCTAGTATAAACTCTTCTTAAAGAATGATGCTGGGCAACCCTCTCAGGTCCTCTCCCTCCTTAGAAGCTTTGTACTATCACTTTGCTATTATTCGATAAACCTTGCTTTGCTGCCCACAAAAAAAACAAAACAAAAAACAAAAAATAGAATGATGCTAAAATAAATACATTTATGACTAAGTAAAAATTGAAAGAGTCCTCCCAAAGACCTCAACTGAAGGAACTTCTAATGGAAATACTTCAGGAAGAAAGAAGACAAGTCCAGGACTTCCAAAAATGCAAGGATATGGTAAACGTCTTTGAAAAATCCAGACAAACATCATTGATATAAAAAAACAATACCCGGGCACCTGGTTGGCTTAGTTGGTTAAGTGTCCAACTCTTTGTTTCAGCTTGGGTCATGATCTCAGGGTTGAGAGATCAAGCCCTGCGTAGGGCTCTGCACAGAGCTTGGAGCCTGCTTAAGATTTTCTCTTTCCCTTCCCCTCAGCCTCTCTCCCACCTCCCTTCCCTCTCTCAAACAAACAAACAAACAAACAAACAAACAAACAAACACCCTAAAAAAACAAAACCAACACTAATAATCTAATTTGAGTAATGTTTTTAAAAAGGAAGGAATTGGGGCGCCTGGATGGCTCAGTCAGTTAAGCATCTGCCTTTAGCTCAGGTCATGATCTCAGGGTCCTGGGATCAAGTTCCGCATCGGGCTCCCTTGCTCAGTGGGGTGTCTGCTTCTCCCTATGCTTCTGTCTCTGCCTCTTCCTCTCTCTCAAAGAAATAAATAAAAAATCTTTAAAAAAATAAAAGGAAGGAATTAACAAATAGAAAACTAAATACAGATTAAATTGTGATGATGGGTGAAAGACAGAAACTAAGTCACCTCCATGTCAAGTGTCATTTCACACTCATACACACAGAGATACCCACGTGGGCTGGCAACTGAGAATGTCACAAAAGATTTTTTTACTGTAAGAACAGTTTTTGCTTCTGGTGCAATAAAAACAGCCACAGTTGACATTATAAAAATCTGACCCTGACTTCTTGACTACATTTCACTACTTATCCCTGATGACTATTAGTCTAGATAGGGTTTTTTCTTTTTTTTTAAAATAGTTTATTTTTCTTAAAAATTTTTTTTTATTTTAATTCAATTTTGTTTACATATAGGATATTATCAGTTTCAGGGGTAGGATTTAGTCATTCATCAGTTGCATACAACACTGAGTGCTCATCACAACAAATGCCCTCCTTAATGCCCATCACCCAATTACCCTGCACCCTCCTCCCTTCCGGCAACCCTCAATTTGTTTTTTATAGTTAAGAGTCTCCTATGGTTCGCCCCCTTCTCTGTTTTTATCTTATTTTATTTTTCCTTCTCTTCCTCTATATTCATCTCTTGGGTTTCTTAAATTCCACACAAGAGTGAAATCATCTGGTATTTGTCTTTCTCTGACTGACTTATTTTGCTTAGCATAATACCCTCTAGTTCTATCCACATCATTACAAATGGCAAGATAACATTCTTTTTGATGGCTGTGTAATATTCCATTGTAGATATACCACATCTTCTTCATCCATTCATCTCTTGATGGACATTTGGGCTCTTTCCATAGTTCGGCTATTGTGGACATCGCTGCTATAAACATCAGGATGTATGTGCCCCTCTGAATCGCTGTTTGTATTCATGCAACTGTTGGGTCATAGAGCAGTTCTATTTTTAACTTTTTGAGGAACCTCCATTCTGTTTTCCAGAGTGGCTGTGTCAGTTTGAATTCCCACTAACAGTGTAAGAGGGTTCCAGAGAGGGCTTTTTCAATAGCCAGACCACAGAACAGCATGTCACATCTATGCAGAGAATGTTTTTATAAAGTGACTCCCATGACTGAATGTATATACTGTTAATTTTTTTTAATTATTAAGTTTAACAATATAGTATGTATCTTGTCTGAAGACAGACCGAGCTCCTCAGAATTGATCATGGAAAATTCTTTTCAAGATACATCTCACAAAGCATGACTAGCCACCTTTCTATCTATGAGGTTAACAGGTATGAGCCCAAAGTCTCATTTTACACCTATAAATTTAACTTCCATCCCAACTAAACCTTTATAAAATCATAAGAAGCACCAAAAGCTAATTGGTTCATAATTCATTGCCCCTCCATTCCCATTTAGCTTCATCTTATCTTCTATGAAAATGGAAATGACAAGGATAATAAGATCAAAAAGAAATTTGGGGATCATTTGCCCAAGAGTACTAAAAATTAACCATTTAATTCAGAAATCTGTATCTCTCCCCATACTTAAAAGTGATAGTGCTTAGAATCCTAAGGAAGAAAAAATCGTGTCAATTATTCAACATCTACTTTGTCAGCTCGTGATCAGTTTGGCACTTTCCATTTCTAGCCCTCACTTCCCCACCTCCACTTGAGACAATTTCCACAACAGGTACTCCTAGCTCCATAGGTCCACACTAAAGAAGGAGCCCAGAGTCTTGTCACATTATTTAGAAAGAATATTAACTTCTGACCTACAGATGTCTCTTCTTTTAGTCTCAGTGTTATTTTTTTTTAATGCCTTCATCTTTCCCACCAAATACAAGATGAAAATTAATGTTTAGTGTCTATATTTGAGTGCCATGGGCAAAAGTAGCCAAGATGTTGCAACTACAAATATATAAATCACTAGTAATACAATTTTCTATCTATTTCTCATTCAGAATTAAGAATCATGATATTTTGCTACAGCAACAGAAAAATATTAAGCACTTAGGAAAGATACCCCATCCTGTGCAAGAAATACGCACCTTACAAATCCCAAGCTTTATCTTGTTCCTGTTGGCATCCATCTCTTCCCAGACATCCTTCTCCTGGGGACGTGGGTGTCCCAAAGATCCCGGCAATTTATCTGGAGACACACCAACAGGGATGCCATTCTCCCCATCACTAAGCTGTTCATCTGGAAACACCTCATCTGTATTTTCTCGAAGCAAGTCTCCTGGGATAGGAGTGGCATTGGCAATTCTAAAAATGTGGGGTGAAAGAAAAGGTAGAACTTTAAAATACCAGAATCAAAGATTACTATGAGACTATCTTATATTTTGTTTCTGGACTTAAATGATCAAGTTTATACATAATTAAAAGAGTAAAAATAAAAACAAAACCAGAGAAACGTAGGCCATGCCCATTCTATAAAATAAAACTATTTTTTGAGGGGGGAGGGGCAGAGGAGAGAGAGAAAGAATCTTAATCCCACACACGGGGTGTGGAGCCCAACGCAGGGCTCGCTCCCACAACTCTGTGATGATGACCTGAGCCGAAATCAAGAGTAGGATGCTTAACCGCCAGCCACCCAAGTGCCCCAAAACTTCTATTTTTGATTAGGAAAATTTTCAGGCTGATCTAAAAATACAAATTTTAATACAATAATTCACTGATTTAAGAATCACTTTAAAAGGAAGAAATATTTGGTCTATTTTCTAGTAAGTCTTATGTCAATTTTAGTATTTGCTACTCTTTACCCATTTTTTGCTGAGAGTAACAAAAACTATAAACAGAAAAATGTCGGAGCGCCTGGGTGGCTCAGTGGGTTAAAGCCTCTGACTTTGGCTCAGGTCATGATCTCAGGGTCCTGGGATCCAGCCCCGCATCGGAGTCTCTGCTCAGCAGGGAGCCTGCTTCCCCTTCTCTCTCTGCCTGCCTCTCTGCCTGCTTGTGATCTCTCTCTCTGTCAAATAAATAAATAAAATCTTTAAAAAAAAGTCAAGTGTCATAATGATATAAGCAGGTATGAGATCAGTTATATTTTTTTAATAGTGTAAAATGTACATTTGCTTCTTCATTTACAGACTTTTTACAAGTATCTACTCTATGCAAGTCTCTAGGTACATAAAGAGGAGAAAGGAAATTCTCGCCCTCTGGGTGAAATTAGAAATACAGAGCAATTATACAGAACTGCATGAACTGACCCTGAGCAAAATAAAAAAGTATTGATTAACATTTGTTGATATATTTCTTTCAAAGTAATTTCATGTCCTATTTCTGTGACTGGCCGTCTCTCCCTTAGACTTCTGGATTGTGAGGAGCTTTTTCCAGTTCTCAGTTATCGTGCATTAAGTGATCAGGTCCTTGTCAGCTCTAATGTTCTACAACTACTTTGTACACTAGTTTGTTTTGTTTTTAAATATTGCTGACTGAACACAGTATTTACCACACAGTGAAATCTTTGCTTAGAAGTGATCTGGAATGTCTAAAAGTAGAAAAAATTGGTTTTCACTAGACTATACTGACACACACAACTCTTCTGACCATAAAATAGGCATCTTCTCAAGCTCCAAGGGTAAGGGCTACACCCTGGTGTCATCAATATGTCATGTTGTGAGAACAAACATCAGTCATTTTTCAGGGACTTGTCCTGTGTGAGTTGATGACCTTTGCCACCATCTCTCCCTATTGGGTCAACAGTAGAAGATGAATCTCTTCTTGATATGTTGTAGGTATAATTTAGAAAAGCACTGATAAGGTCTCCTAGGAAAAAACCTTAGCCCTCTAAAGCAGTTCTTACAGTTCTGACACTAGGAACACACTGAAAAGGGAGTTGAAAGAAAGAAAGAAAAGAAAAAAAGAAAAAAAAAGAAAAAAGAAAAAAGAAAAGAAAAGATAGTTTGGCCTAAAATAATTCATATGAAAGGGTTTATTATAAAATTAAAGTTCAAAAGTAAATAAAGTTCATAAAGCTCATAAATAATACTCTCACATATACTTTTGCACTCATTCGACTCCTGCACGTAGGATAATTTTTCTGGGAAGGAATTTCTTTCTTTCCATATCTCAAACTCCAGATTTGGATCAGAGTTACAAGAGAAGGGAGAAAATAGTAATTATGTAAGGAGTAAAAATGGGGGAATAAACGCAGAGAGGAACCTGAGTCATGTGGAAGAGAGCCTGGGTGGGGAACATGTGGGAGCCAGTGAGGAGCTCTGAAGATTTTTCAGATAGAAATGCAATATTCTTTACTGATTGATGCATTACAGTGGACACTAACGTAGATGTGCTACACGGTAATCCAAATGTTTATTGAAAGAATTCCCTCTGTTCATGAGGAAAGGGAGTGGCAAAAGAATCAATACTTGATTTCAGGAAGGTCAGTCTACTGGCCCCATATTTTTTTCCCATTTTAATCAGTATTCTTCCAAGTCCTTTTTTTCCCTATGCCTAAGCTACTATTCTGCTTCTTTCCAACTACCCCAGTTCCTTGGCATCTCCTTCTCCACTCCTGAGGAAACAAAGCACACCTCAACCTATGAACCACTTCTATTTTTACTCTATCCTGGTTTCCCTCTTCTCTCTGACACCCCGCGTTTCAGGGGCTCCCACATCTTCCCCACACGGGCTTTCTTCCACATGACTCAGGTTCCTCTCTGCATATATTCGCCCCTTTTCACTCCTTACATAATTACTATTTTCTTCCTTCTCCTATAACACTGATCCAAATCTGGAGTTTGAGATATGGAAAGAAAGAAATTCCTTCCCCGAGAAATTATATTACATTCAGGAGTCAAATGAGTGCATATGTATATATGAGAGTATTATTAGCACATGGTCTGTGTTGGGTGTTTGCAGGTAAGGTATAAATTACAGAAGCAGATTAAGGGAAAAAAGTAAGGAGATGTATGGAAGAATCGGAGATACGTAAAGAAGAGGAGGAAGAATGGACATCCTTTTCACACTCCCCTCTCCATTATCTAAGGCAAGTTGGCCAACTAGGGCTGTGGGCCACATCTGACGGGCTCATCTATTCCTGTCAATCAAGTGGTATAGCACAGAGTCCCGCTCCTTCATTTACAGACTCTCTGTGGCTGCCTAGGCACTAGAAAGGCAGTGCTAGTGGGGGCAGAGACGGCACGGCCCACAGATATTTATCTGGCCTCTACAGATAAGGTCTGCTAAAGAATCAGTATTTTAATTCAGAGGTCAGCAAATTCACTCACTTCTTAAATGCTAGGCCTGTGGGCCTTACACTCTTCAGGTGGATTCACTGACAGATTCTAAAACTTGTGGGCAAAATTATGATGAAAAACAAGTTTATTTGAATCGTCTCAAAGTATCTTCCCACAAAATACTTATTACTTACAAAGGGAAAGAGAGTAACTTCACAGTGCAGAAACAGTGGAGAAACCTCCAAACATCACCCTAGCCAGATTAACAACCTTAATGCCATCAGTAATAGGACATACTGACATTATGTAGCTCTTTATTTAATACCATAAATTTCCCTCCGATCTTAGCTTTAAATGTAAAAAAAAAAAGGGTACTTTGAAAGTTTCTAAGTTTCCAGAAGGATGGGCTTTTGATATTTTTGTTCTTGTTGGAAATTTCTAGTTCTATCACAGTGTGATCAGATAGTATAATGCTTGTGCTTTATGGAACTACTTACACGCTTTCCTGGTGACCTAATAACTGATCAATTCTTATTAATGTTCCAGAGGCACTTGAACAGAAGGCACAAGCTCTATTATCAGGGTGTGGAGTTAAAGATCTATCTTATTGATTATATTTGTGTCTATTTCTTAATTCTTTGTTTACTTGATCTCTCTTGCACTGAGTTACATATTAGGATCTCCAATTACTCGTGTGTTTCTAGCTATGCCTCCCTGAATCTCCTGTAGTTGTTGCTTCCTAAAGGTGACCGATGGAATTTTCAGGACTAAATATTAATAAACATCGTACTAAAGGGGCACCTTAACTTAGTTAAATGTCTGCCTTCAGCTCGGGTCATGATCCCAGGTTTCTGGGATCGAGCCCTGCATGGGGCTCCCTGCTTGACAGGAAGTCTGCTTTTCCCTCTCCCACTCGCCGTGCTTGTGTTTCCTCTCTCGCTGTGTCTCTCTCTGTCAAATAAATAAATAAAAATCTTTTTGAAAAATACTCTTAGTCCCACTTTCTTACTTCACCTTGCTACTGAGTTTCTCAGCTTTCAATGGTATTGTCTTATTTTTCTCCTTCGGGGACTTGAACATCTGCATTCCATTTGCACTACTTTCTCTCTAGTCCTTTTAAGTGTTTTTTTGGGGGGAAGGGGCAGAAGGGGAGAAAGAATCTTAAGCAGACTCCACACTAAGTGTGGAGGTGGACCTAGGGCTCAATCTCACCACCCAGAGATCGTGACCTGAGCCGAAATCAAGAGTTGGACACTTAAAGGACTGAGCCACCCAGGCGCCCCTTTAGCCCTTTTATGATTTATTTTATTTTCATTCTCTTAGGGCTTTTTTCCCCCTCTGCCTTCATTCAATGCCCTTTATGAAATTTTCATTTGAGTCTATTCTCCTTTTTGTCCCTTAGAATTTTTTCACTGCTAAGACATCTTTTTCTTCCCTTTCTTTACCGACCTCAGTCAGCTCCCATTTCTTCCTCTCTCCCTCCTCCTTTTCGTTTTTCTCCCGTCCCCTTCTACCTTGTGGTCTATTTCTGTTCTTAGTTTTTAACTTTCTGATTCAAGGTAGTTGTCCCTATCTTCAAATGCACAGGTATATTTACTTCCATTTGGGGTTTTATTTTACATTTTTCTTCTTCTTCATGGCTGCTTCTCTGAGAGGAAATTTCCTTAGCATGAATTAGATTTTCTCTTTTGATTTTTTTCAACATTTTATGGATCTTTGAAATCTTTCATTTCAAATTTGTTCATTTTTGTGGTATTAAGAGTATTTCATAAGATTCATAGTTTAATTAGTGCCCTCTTCTGTCAATGTAGCAAAATCCAAACAATTTAGGGGATTATTATTTGTTTTTATGGTCAGAGAGACACAGTATCCTCTGATTTCATAGTTCTCCCTTTTGTAGGCAGTTAAATTTTATTTCCCCTTTTGCCCTTCTGTGATTATTGATGTACTGACTTCAACTTGAAATTCATCTTTTTTGCCACTTCTATGAAAGTAGATCTAAGCCCTTCATCTATTTTCCTTTGCCAGCTAACCCTGGAGCTCTGTCAGTAGAGGGCACTGGAGAGACACTGCAGGAGGAGAGTGCTCTGCTGTGAATGCCCCCCCTTGGCAGGGCGTGTGGCTCTCCCCAACACAAGGATCCTGCCACATCCCAGCATCTTCAGCACCTGCCTCTTGTAGCACAAAGACCACAGCAACCAACAGCTTTCCTGAGCAATTTCCATTCTAGAAGAAAGCAAATAGCTTTCCCTGCCACCCCAGAGAATAGATTTCCATTCAGTTCCAGAGGGCAGATTTTCAGCAAATTCTACCAGGCATCAGAGGGACTTTCCTGCCATCCAGTAAGCTCTGGACATATGCTCTCCAACAAGGTCAGGACCTCAGCCCTGGGGTTGGGGTTGGTGAGGCTCTTCCTTGGGATGCTTCATCTCAGCCCCCGGAGTAGGAGCTTTACTTTATACCTGTATTCTCTACTTCCTACTAGTCTAACCCACATTACTCCAATTCTGTGTTATAGCTAATAATTCCTTGTATCATCTTCCCCTGTTCAAATTACTATGTAGTTTCTCTCTCCTGATTAGATCCAAACACATAAATGTTTTTCCTTCATTGCTCAACTGATAAAAGGCATTTTCTCCTTTCTGTCTTTTTTCTTCATTCTTTCTTCCAGATGCTATGTTTTGAATCATGCCTATTTTTACCTCTCTAGCTACCTGAACACTTTCTAGTCATTACATTTGTAGGATGGGATTAGTTTTTCTGGTGTTGGCTTAAGATCAACCTTAAGTCCTATTTCAAATTCTCTTCCTCTGCACGGTTTTTATCGCTCTGCCTTTATAAAGCCTTGGGGCAAAGCTGAGTGAGGCATGAGAGAGTTGGTGGTTTTGGTTTCTCTTTTTATTTATTTTAAAGTTTAGGCTAGGTATCCTTTTATACCTTTTATACCTTATACACCGAGGATATCCAGTATCCTAGGTATTGTCTTCAAATTATGTTGAGGATGCAGTTTTTGCATAGTTCTACTTTTCCTTTCTTGTTATTGCTTTATTTTAGGAGGAAACATTGGAAGATGGGAACTTAAACTGTCTTCACTGACTTCAGTTACCCTGAACTCCTTATCACCTGGATTTCTACAAGTTTGAGACTTACCTACTTCTAAAAACAATCAAAGGAGAAGGAGGACAAAAGCACAAAAACAAGAATCAAAATTTTAGACAGGCTCTAGCTCTGTTGCTTATATTTACCTAGAGTTGGATGATTCACTCAGCCAGTGTTAGGATTATTTCATGTGTTTGTTTTTAAAAAGATTTTATTTATTTATTTTAGTGAGTACTTTAAACAAATCTCTGTGATGATTCTAATGTAGCTAGTCAGGGTCCCTCACTTAAGAACTCTCAGACTAGGGGCACCTGGGTGGCTCAGTGGGTTAAAGCCTCTGCCTTTGGCTCGGGTCAGGATCTCAGGGTCCTGGGATAGAGCCCCCCATTGGGCTCTCTGCTCAGCAGGGAGTCTGCTTCCCCCTCTCTCTCTGCCTGCCTCTCTGCCTACTTGTGATCTCTGTCAAATAAATAAATAAAATCTTAAAAAAAAAAAGAACTCTTAGACTAACTAATCAAGGATATTATACCTAGTTAAACAAATCCATGTAAGCTTTTCTGATTCAATAAGCTCTAGTGATCCCAACTTTCAACATAAAATCAAACAATGGATTGGTGATAAACTTCCCCAATTATAAGATGATTTTTCCCTATTTACTTTTTCCTTTGTTAACCAAACATTTTAAAGCAACCAGAGCAGGTAAAAATGGGCAAGGAAAAAAAACAAAAGGATGACCCCCTCCTCCCAATTTATTCAATAATAAACAAAATTATATTTAATGTATGAAGAGAAGGAAACAAAACATACACATGATGATGGAAATACACCATAATCTGTTCCTAATACACTTTGTAAATTAAATCACTTTCATAGAGGAACAGGCTACATGTTTTGTTCATACTAAACTTAAACACAGTACAGTTAGGTATAATTGTGGCTCATTTCTAGGGTCTCAAATATTCTTTAGAAGTAAATGCAAATGGGGGCGCCTGGGTAGCTCAGTTGGTTAAGCACCTGACTCTTGATTTCAGGTCAGGCCATGATCTCAGGGTCATGGGATAGAGCCCTGCTATGGGCTCAGCAGGCAATCCACTTGGGATTCTGTCTATCTCTATACCTCTACCCTTCCCCTGGCTCACTCGCTCTCTCTCAAGTAAATAAAGAAATCTAAAAAAAAAAAAGGAAATAAATACAAACAATTCCTTCTTATTTTGAAGAAAATCCATTGTAAATATGACATCAACAAATCATACAAGCTCAAAGCTCCCATTTCAAAGTATAATCTATAAATACTTTCTAAGAAAAGTAAATGTGAACAAAGATATATATGAAAGCAATGTTAATGCAAGGAAATCCATAGGCTTTCCCCCATGTCTCAGCATTTTGTCATCTGAACGATCTGGAGGAAATAAAAGACATCTCTACGAATCTAGTACACCCAAGAAAGCCACTGCTAAATAACATGCATGGGACATACCCGATGGCCGCAGGGGTCAGGCGGGTGTGCAGCTGAGGGGTAGTGGAGGTAGTGGTAGTGGTCAGGGAGCCATCCGTTCCAGTCTTCTCCCAGTCAAAAGGGTCACTCTCAATTACTCCAAAGGTCTTGATGCTGTTGTCAAACACGGATGTCAGAAGCTAGACCATAAAGAAAAAAACTAGAGTAAGCTAACGATCAACACTGTCATTTTATTCTTTAAGAGAAAGCTGCCATGGTCACAAATTAGTTTTGTAATAGGATTAAAAAAAACAAAAATGGATGGTACAAATAGGGGAATTTGAATAAGGACTATATGTGGATGATGATATTGAATTAATACTGATTTTTCTCAGTTGAGGTACTGGTTTGTAGTTACGTAGGAGAACATCTTTATTTTTATAAGATACATAATGAAGCATCTTATCTAAGACCTACTTTCATGTGGTTTGGCAAAAGAAGTTTGTGTTGTATGTGAAAATATGTATTCAGTTTCAACCATTTATGTGATCATTTTTTTTATCAAAAAGGAGTATTTTTCTATGGTTCGGCTGCAGTGTTAACAGTTGTTATATCTAGGTTAGGGGGTCTGTAGACATTCGTTGGACTTTCTTACGATTCTGGGGGTTTGAAAAATTCTTCAACTGTATGTGGTGTGGGTGTATATACAAATGATCACAAAGAAATCTGCCTCTTTATTTGGTTTATATTAAATATTTCATTTTTTTGGTCTTTTTTTAAAAGATTCTCAGTAATCTCTCCACCTAACATGGGGCTTGAACTTAGAACCATAAGATCAAGAGCTGCATGCTCTGTAGACTGAACTAGCCAGGCGCCCCTCATTTTTTTGTCTTTAATTCCAAAACTCGTATTGTATGGAGCACTGTGTGTTATACACAAACAATGAATCTTGGAACACTACATCAAAAACCAATGATGTACTGTATGGTGACTAACATAACATAATAAAAAAATAAAATAAAATAAATTCCAAAACTCTGATATGATGTAGATAATGATCTCACAAAAACTACCCTTTACTGTTTCTGATTTTTTTAAAAAGATTTTATGTATTATTTATTTGACAGACAGAGAGAGATCACAAGAAGGCGGAGAGGCAGGCAGAGAGAGAGGGGGAAACAGGCTCCCTGATGAGCCAAGAGCTCTACATGGGGCTCGATCCCAGGATCCTGGGATAATGACCTGAGCCCAAGGCAGAGGCTTAATTCTCTGAGCCACCCAGGTGCCCCCCATTTCTGATTTTTAATTTTATGATTATAGTTTCATTCTCTTTTATCATTTCTCTTACATTGTTAGTATCCAAGAATAAAGAATAATTTAGATTTTCGTCCTGAGCCATTGGGTAAATAAATGGTGGTGTCATTTACTGAAAGGGAATGCAGAGAGCTTGAGGCTAGGATACTGAAAGTTTTAGGAAGTTTAGGGAGGAATAGGGTATACTACAAACTTGAGAGTCATCAGCATATAGACACAAATAGGGATTATTTAAATCCATAGGACTGGATATCACCTAAGGAGAGTAGGTGGCAAAGAGGTCGAAGAGCAAAGGCATAAGGCACTCCAACATTTAGTTAGAAGGAAGATTCATTAAAGCAGACCAAAGAGAAGTGGCCAGTGAGACAGAAAAAACAAGTGTGTGTTGTTTTAAACGCTTACTGAAGAGAACATCTGAAAAGATGGCCAAATGCTATCAATTTCTGATTACTTCGTTGGTTTCTCTCTTTTACCCAGACTGTAAGCTCCTAGAGGCTAGCACTTGTCTGATCTTGTTCATCATAGTATCTGACACAGTATCTTATATATGAGTGCAGTGTTGTGATTTATAAGAAATATAGTTTGGTCAACTGCATGACCAAACTATATTTCTTATATGTATTTGGTCTTTGTCCACAGTTCCTGGCTCACAGGTCCCCAAACCCTCGAAATTCCCTGACAGAAAAGAGCAGTAGGAGCATCTTTTGTTATATTATTTGATCTGTAGCCCTCAGTTCCTGAAACCATGTTAGAGTGGCTCTCTTTTTATTCATAACAAGCCCCTTGCCACCATGACTGGGTTTTTGTTAATGAGGTGACATTTGGAAAGCACCAGTGGATAGGGGCTGGTCACCAGAGGACCCAACCCTGTGATTAGAGAGTTGGAACTTTCAGTCCTATCCCATGGCCTCCAGTAAAGAGGAGAGGGGCTAGAAGATGAATCAATCACCAATGGCAAATAATTTAATCAATCATGCCTTATATAAAGAAACCTCCATAAAAACCCAAAAGGATGGGGTTTGGAGAGCTCCTGGTTGATAAACATAATGCAGGTGCTGAGAGCCATGCCCTCGGAGCGGGCTTGGAGGCTCCACACCCTTTCCTCATACCTTGCCCTATGCGTCTTTTCCACCTGGCTGTTTTGGAATTATATCCTTTGTAATGAGTCAGTAATCTGGTGAGAAAATTGGTTTCCCAAGTCCTGTGAGACTTAATTAATTAATCAACCCAAGGTTGATTAATTTGTTGTAGGAACCTCTGAATTACAGTCATAGGTCGGTCAGAAATACAGGTGACAACCAGGACTTGGGACTGACATCTCAACTGGGAGGTGGTCTTCTAGGATTGAGGCCTTCACCTGTGGAATTTGATGCCATCTATCTCTGGGTGGATAGTAGCAAAAGTGAGTTGAACTGCAGGATACCTGGCTGGTGCCCAGAGAATTGCTTGGTGATGGTGGTGGGGAACTTACTTTAGAATTATGAGTGCAGAATCTTTAGTGACTCTAAAAACATTTTGAGAATACTTGCGATATTTATTGAAAAATTCCCAAAAGGAAAAAAAAAATAAATGGAGAAAAGGAAACTAAAAAGATCAAAAGAATTGGAAAAGGCATGGTTATAAAACCTGGGAATTTTTGTTTTGGTCATATTTCTGTTGACTTAAGTTACCTATGTTATAGTGTAGATTTCCCCAAATTGTTAAAGTTAGAGGGCTATAGAAAACACACAAGAAAGGAGGATTGATTGAGACCCACCATACAGGAATAGAAGTGGCAGACCCTGACCTCCTCCCCTGACTCTGGAAATGCAGGTTCTCACAGAGTGTGTTGCATGCCTCCTGAAAGAGGGAGTCCCTACCCATGAGGCGGCACCTGCCTGGCTGGGTGAGCACTTAGACCGCTGCCACTAAATGCACTGCCCAGACTGGGCTGCCAAGGGAACGACCCTAAACAGTTTTTATGCCAGAGGTCCTTTTATTATGAATTATTTTTTTCCATTTACCATAGTATTATTTTATGTCTTAGAAGATGTAGCATATGCCACTGGGCCTCAGATAAAAAGTTTGTTACTAAGATGGTGATACCAGAGACCAGCAGCAGGAGACAGAAGGATGGAAAGCAGAGAACAGAAGAAATAGAGAGACCTTCCCTGGCCCTCTAATCTATGGGAGGTTCCCCCTTGTTCCTCTCTAGCTCAACCTCTGATTGTTTTGTTCCCCTAACAGCCCAGCTATGCCTTCGGAGAAATTTAACTCCAGGGTCACCAGAGTGAGGGGAATCCTAAAACAGCTAAGTCCCCTGAAGCAAGAGGCAAGCCTGCTGCATTTGGATGTAACCTCTGTTTAAACAGTCCCATTCCTAAACCTGGAAAGTAGATAGACAGGATTAACAAGAAGCTTGGTCAGCTTCGGATTTCCTCTCTATCGTATCCTCTGACTTTAGCAATGTTGTGGCACACTGTATAAACTGGCTGCTCAACACATTTTGGTTTCAGGCTCCCCAACACTGTGGATATTTATGGGTTTTATTAGTTTTCTCAACTTGCTAAACAATGCTTAATGTAACTGGGACACTCTAATAAAGATACTTTTAAAGTTCTTATGTCAGGATCACATGAGTCTACTAATTACTGACAAAGATTTCTAATAATCCTTCATATAACTTTTAAGTTCTTTCACTGCATTTTTATGAACCAGTCATGTTAGTATTTATTTCACAGCAGCTGTTGTGTTTGTGGCCACCTCTCCAAAGAAGGCAAGATAGTGAAAAGTGACAAGAGCTTGGGCTTTTTTGAATGAGTCAGAAAATGGGTTCAGACACCACTTCTGGCAGCATGAGTTTTCCCAGACAATGAGTCTAAACTATGTCTCCATAAAATGGGAATAACAGCACTACCCAGGTACTGCTGTGACACTGCTGTGTGTCATTATTGTGACAATAATGTGCAAAGGCATCAAGGGTTCTTCTTTATCCAATCTGATGCTATCTCAGTTTCCTATTAACTAGTAACTGTGTCACCTACCAGTGGAATCTTGGTGAGCAATTCAAGGTTAAGATTTTCCTACACGCTCCTCAGAGACATGTTCCTTTTCCAAAACACTTTAAAAAGGATTGTTTAAATTATAAGGTGGCCACAACAGAATTGAATGTTTTTATTTTTTATTTATTTTTATTTTATTTTTTTTAAAGATTTTTATTTATTTATTTGTCAGAGAGAGAGACAGAGAGAATACAAGCAGGCAGAGTGGCAGGCAGAGAGAGAGAGAGAGAGAGAAGCAGGCTCCCCACTGAGCAAGGAGCCCGATGTGGGACTGGATCCCAGGACACTGGGATCATGACCTGAGCCAAAGTCAGCGGCTTAACCGACTAAGCCACCCAGGCGTCCCCAGAATTGAATGTTTTTAATCATTATCTACATTTCTGAAACCGTTCGCCCAGCATTTTTTTTTTTACTTTTAATCTAAAATAATTAAATATTCATAGGAAATTACAAAAATAGCAGAGAAATCTTCTTCACCTAGTGTGCTCCAATAGTAACATCTTAAACAGCTAGAGTACAATATCAAAACCGGGAAAGTGACATGGGCACAATCCACAAAGCTTATCAAATTTCACCAGTTTTTTTTTTTTTAAAGATTTTATTTATTTATTTATTAGGAAAGAGAGAGTGAGAGAGAACATGAGAAGGGAGAAGGTCAGAGTGAGAAGCGGACTCCCCATGGAGCTAGGAGCCCGATGTGGGACTCGATCCCGGGACTCCGGGATCATGACCTGAGCTGAAGGCAGCCACTCAACCAACTGCGCCACCCAGGCGCCCCTCAAATTTCACCAGTTTTACATGCCCTCATGTGTGTGTGTGTGTTTCCATGTGCATGTGTAGAAAATCTATAGAACCTGAGAAGATTCATGGTCCAGCATCTTTTTGTCTTTTATAGTTGCTATATTTCAGAATCTAGTAATAAAAACAATATTCATAATAAGATCTCTGTTTCAATCTTGGCTATAATTCTGATAGCTTCACCTAGTTTAGTTTAACAGATAGAAAACAGTATTTATGCACTTTTAAGTTGATTTTTCTTAGATTTCTTTAGCAGGAGACTGTTAGGCAAACTAAGATTGAGCTCAATTTTCCTAACATTTGTTGAAAATTTAGGTGCCAGGCACAGTAAAAGGACAGTGTGGGATAAAAAAAGAAGACGTGGTTGTATTTCCAGGACTTAAAAACCAGCTGGGAAGACACATTTGTACATAAACACTAAGTACTGATAAACTTGGATATGATTTCCCAAAACACCATAACACCTTCCAAAAGCAAGTGTCAGCCATTATTCTAATTGAGACATGAATAAAAGATTCCTGGTAAAGAGCAAAACAGCTCCTCTCTCTACATCTACTGTCAGAGCGAACAAGAGCAGACTATTGGAGGAGGTGTTGGCCATGTGCAACTTATTTTTTTTTTAAGATTTTATTTATTTATTTGAGAGAGCGAGAAAGAGAGAGAACAAGCATGAGGAGCGGCAGGCAGAGGGAGAAGCCGACTCCCTGCTGAGCAGGGAGCGTGATGTGGGACTCCATCCCAGGACTCTGGAATCATGACCTGAGCCGAAGGCAGACGCCTAACTTATTCAGCCACCCAGGTGCCCCTCACATGGTCTTCTTTAGATTATAGACATAACTAAGTGGTGAATGTGATGAAGAAATTTTTATTTGCTCAACTCTTAATACTCCCATGTGAACTCAATCAATAAAAAAATTTTTGCACCTAAGGCGGGAAAATTGGAATATTTTCCAGTTCTTCCTGAATCTAGTATTATAGGTTTAATTTCATTATTTTATTATAAGTAATATGAACTCTGTACACTTCAGAAATATCTGTGAAATGTAAATATAAGAGAATACTCCAAAATGCCTTGTATACAATATATTTTCTCCATTTGTTAAAGTCTGTAGTTATTAACACAAATTGCCACAAAAGAAAGAAGGTGACAAGCTCACCACTTAAGGTCTCTAAGGACCCAAGACTATATGCTGCCTCTCTGCTTTATATCCCGTTTATACTTATACAAAAGCTGCCACTTCACACAGAAATAGTTAATATATACGGATAAGTTCACTGTGCTGTTGATGATCTCTTGACTGGGCAAACTGACAATACCGTAGAATATAAAACTTTAACAGTAAAGTCTATGTGTTGTACTTTTAAGTAAAAATGATAAACTTACATCATTTTTACAGGCACAGCTCAGAGATACTGCAGCTTGGGTTCCAGACCACCACAATAAAGTAAATATCGCAATAAAGTGAGTCAAATTACTTTTTTGGTGTCCCAGTGCATATAAAAGCTATATTTACATTATACTGAACACTAGTATTAAGTTTACAATAGTATTATGTCTAAAAAACAATATACATGCCTTAATTAAAAAAAAATACTGTATTGCTAAAAAATGCTAACCATCATCTCAGCTTTCATTAAGTGTAATCTTTTTGCTGCTAAAGGGTCTTGCCTCAATGCTGATGGCTGCTGACTACTCAGGGCGGTGGTTGCTGAACACAGGGGGTGGCTGTGGCAATTTCTTAAAATAAGGCAATAATGACTTTGCCACACTGATTGACTATTCCTTTCACAAGTGATTTCTCTGTTCCATGTGATGCTGTTTGATAGCATTTTATCTACAGAACTTCTTTCAAAACTGGAGTCAACCCTCTCAAACCTTGCCACAGCTTTTTCAACTAAGTTTATGGAATGTTCTAAATCATTTGTAGTCATTTCAGTAATCTTCAGAGCATCTTCACCAGGAGCAGATTCCATCTCAAGAAGCTACTTTCTCGGCTCAGCCACAGAAGCAACTGGTCATCCATTACAGTTTTATCATGAGATTGCAACAATTCAGTCATATCTTCAGGCTCTACTTCTTATCCTAGTAATTTTGCTACTCCCACCGCATCTCCAGTTAGTTCCTCCACTGAAGTCTTAAAGCTCTCAAAGTCATCCAAGAGGTTGAGAATTAACTTCTTCCAGACTCCTCTGTTAGTGCTAATATTTTGACTTCTTTCCATGAATCATTAATGTTCTTAATGACATCTAGAATAGTAAATCCTTTTCAGGAAGTTTTCAATTTAGTTTGCCCAGACCTATCAGAGGAATCACTATCTACAGCAGGGACTGCCTTACAAAATGCATTTCTTAAATAGTAAGACTTGAAAGTTGAAATGATATCTTGATCCATGGCTGCAGAATGGATGTATTGGTGAGCAGTCATGAAAACAACATTAATCTCATTGTACATCTCCAACAGAGCTCTTGCGTGACAGGGTGCACAACCAGTGTGCAGTCATATTTTGAAAGGAATCTTTTTTCTGAGCAGGAGTCCTAACAGTGGGCTTAAAGTATTCAGTAAACCATGTTGTAAACAGATGTGATGCCATCTGGGTATTGTTGTCCCACTTATAGAGCATAGGCAGAGTAGATTGAGCATAATTCTTAAGGGTCCTAAGATTTTCAGAATAGTACATGAGCACTGGTTTCAGCTTCAAGTCACTGGCTGCAGTAACTTCTTCTTTTTTTTTTTTTTTAAAGATTTTATTTATTTATTTGAGAGACAGAGAAAGTGAGAGAGAGCATGAGAGGAGAGAAGGTCAGAGGAAGAAGCAGACTCCCCGCGGAGCTGGGAGCCCAATGTAGGACTCGATCCTGGAACTCAAGGATCATGACCTGAGCCGAAAGCAGTTGCTCAACCAACTGAGCCACCCAGGCGCCCGGCTGCAGTAACCTCTAACAAGAGAGTCAACCTGTCCCTTGAAGCTTTGAAGCCAGGCATTGACTTCTCCTATCTAGTTATGAAAATCCTAGATGGATCTTCTTCCAATAGAAGGCTGTTTTGTCTTCACTGAAAATCTGTTGTTTAGTGTAGTAGCCAACTTCAGAAACTAGATCTTCTGGATAACTTGCTGCATCACCTAGTACTTTTTTTTTTTTTAAGATTTTATTATTATTTATTTATTTTAGAGAGAGAGCATGAGAGGCGAGAAGTAGGAGGGAGAAGCAGACTCCCCACTGAGCAGGGAGCCTGATGCGGGACTGGATCCTGGGACTCCAGGATCATGACCTGAACCAAAGGCAGTCACCTAACCAACTGAGCCACCCAGGTGCCTCTATCTTGTACTTTTATGTTAGAGTGAAGCCTTCTTTCCTTAAACCTCATGAACCAACCTCTGCTAGCTTCAAACTTTTCTTTGAAAACTTCCTCATCTCTCTCAGCCTTCATAGAATAAAAAGTCAGGGCCTTGTTCTGGATTAGGCTTTGGCTTCAGGGAATGCTGTGGCTGGTGATTTTCTACTCAGACCACTAAAACGTTCTCCCTATGAGCAATAAGGCTGTTTTGCTTTCTAATCACTCATATATTCACTAGAGTAGCACTTCTAACTTCCTTCAAGAACTTAGCCTTTGCATCTACAACCTGGCTAACTGGAACAAGGGGCCTAGCTTTCAGCCTATCTTAGCTCTTGGCATGCCTTCCTCACTAAGTTTAATCATTTCTAACTTTTGATTTAATGTGACAGACGTGCAACTCTTATTTTCACTTGAACACTTAGAGGCCACTGTAGGATTATCAACTAATTTCAAGACTATTGCATTTCAAGGGATAGGGAGGCTGAAGGAGAGGGAGAGCTGGGGAATGGCTGGTCAGTGGAGCAATGGGAACACATACAACATTTATATATAAGTTTTCCACTACATGGGCAGGGCTCATGGCACCTCAAGACAATTACAGCAGTAAATATCAAAGATCACTGATTGTAGAGCGCTACACAAATGTAACATAACAAAAAAGTTTGAAACATTTCAAAAACTATCAAAATGTGACACAGAAACACGAAATAAGTAAATGCTGTTGGAAAAACGGTGCTGATAGACTCGTTCAATACAAGGTTGTCACAAACCTTCAATTTGTAAAAAAACGCAACATCTGCAAAGTGCAATAAAGCAAAGTGCGACGAAATGACATATGCCTGCTTTAATCTATGTGTGGCTTCATTTATGTCTTCAGAGGTAGTGATCATTTTGTATTAAGCTATAACTTCTCCCTGAGAGCAACAGAATCTTCTGAAATGTATAGTTGGTTGGGGTTAAGGGTGCAATTTGTGGTAAACCTAGTCAAGGCCTTATGAATGGATAACCTAAGGAAATGATTCACTGACCACAGATAAAATGGAGCCAATAATCTTCTCTGACTTTGTTCTATAGCATATTAACATATGATATTACAGCCCTTAAGCCCTTGACAGATACAGTATCTAGCTAGATATTTCCTTCCGGTCAACAAATTAGCTATAGGATTTACATTATTTGAATTATCAGCAGTTCTATACACCAAATGAATAATAGCAGGAACAGTAAAATCTGTTCAATAATAAACAAACCTAAAACTCTAATGAAGTATATCAACCCAGAAGGGAGGAAACATACACACACACACACACTCACACACTCACACTCACACACTGTCCTCATCAGTCAATTTCACCGCATTTCTCAGGATGTATTAACATATCATTCTAGGGACCTTCCATACTTATTTACAATATCCTCAAAGGTAAAATAAGTGAAGATAAAGACTAAATGAGAGAATTAACCCACAGAGTTCACAAAGATGATTACCTGGTAGTCTGGTTTTGTAAAATAATCCAAAGAGGAGATATGATCCAAAAAGATGCTAAATTCTGGAGGGAGATGTTTCAACATAAGCCTGTGGTCATACCTCTCCTTAATAGAGCCTACTTGCTCCTGGGAAGTAAAGAGAACAGGAACCAAAGTCAATTTCTCTTGGCAGCTACACATTAACAGCCTCTCAGTAACAGTCTCAAGGGTATGTGCTATGGAATGAGACAGTGTGTAATTAAGTATAAAGCAAGAACTGAGCTCTTACTAATAGCGCAATGCACACTGCTTTATGGGGGGAGGAAGGACTGTAATGAATAAACAAAAGGGTAACACAGAGTTCTGCATCAGTGAATGGACAGTCTGCCAAATTAAAGAGTTGATCTTAAATCTAGTCTACTTTTTTTTAATCAACATATGTTTACAGTTTTCAAATTAAACAACATAATGTAATGAGTAAAATTTCAAAGCTTACGTGACTTATAAAAAGAAAAAAGGAGAACTAGGGAAAAGAAAAGCTCTGAGAGAAAGCCAGAAATCAGATCAGAAGCAATGATTTAAGATACTTAAATGAGTACCTATTCTTCATGTACATAGAAAAAAAATCATAACATTAATTAGATCTTTAACATCAGCTTAATTTTAGTTCTTATATGTAAGTATATTCTCATCCATTATGTCTACCCAAGAGAAAATTTTATTCCTTCCCTTACCAAAACTGATAGTTCAACTTCCACTTCCAAAATTACCTTGTCCTTTATTTTTCTCCAAGGCAGCTGACCAACCACAAACTCCACCAACATGTAGAATAAGGACCAAAGGTCATCATGTCTTCCCATTTCCTTCATAAGCCAAACAGAATTCAGTCACATCACATTACTACTCCTTTTGAATACATTATGTTGTCTAAGGACTAACCATTGCATTTCATCTTACTAGGCTTAAAAATTGTAATGTATTTCCCATAAAATCTTCCGGTAAATATATCTACATAGCTATATAACAATCTACATATCAGAATGGATATAACGAAATACTTTTTGCTACAAAGAATATCCCAAACCCCAGAAATGCTGGAAATGTAATTAATAGCCCACTAATTAATAAATGAGTTCATTAAGAAGGGGAAGTGGTTGCCAAGGGCTGAGGGAAAGGGGAAGGGTAAAGCAGCATTTAATGGATATGGAGTTTCACTGCTGCAAAATGAAAAAAATTCTAGAACTCTGTTGCACACTAATGTGAATATACTTAACACTGCTGAACTGTGGGTTAAAAATGGTTAATGTGGATGGCAGCTACATTGGTGAGCATAGCATAACATACATTGGTGAGCATAGCATAACATACAGAGTTGTTGCATCACTGTATTTTATACCTGAAACTAATGTTACACTGTGTGTCAACTATACGAAAGGAAGGAAGGAAGGAAGGAAGGAAGGAAGGAAGGAAGGAAGGAAGGAAGGTAGGTTGGTTAACATGGTAAATTTAATGTGATAATGTTTTTTACCACAATAATAAAAAAAAGAAAACAAATTCTAGGAGACAAAATTAAAAGAAAGTGGGCAACAAGAGAAGCAAGCTGATGCTAAAGCTTTGGTTTTAGGGGCATTTGTTACAGGTTTTGTCAACCAGAGTTTTAACAATCAGGAAAGGAGACAGGAAGGGAACAGTTACAGCTCCTTGCCTACACAAGACAGGAGCTGAAACTGAGACACCTCCTCTTAGGCCCTCACCAAATAGCCTGAACCCTTAAAAGACTATCTTTAGTGCAACATCTGGTATATATGCCAGATTGTTTGTATATATACCAAATTGTTTTTTCTGTAAAATTTAACCACTATCAAAGGGATAAAGTAAATGGTTAAAAATATTGCCCTGAAAATTTATTATGACAGCCGGCCCCTCACTCAGATTTGGGGTTTAAATTTATACCACTTGTGTGATCTGGGAACCAAGTTCAGAAATTGTTTTCTGGGTGATCCTGCCCCGTAATAATGACAGATACAAATGAAAATCCTCTCAAGATAAAAGCACCTTTAAATTCAGGCCTCACAGAAGTCCTATATATAAAGGCCCACAAAATATAAGCTCATTATTCAAAAGTATAAAATATATTAGGAAGCAGGCTATCATAAGCTACTGACAAGAGAAATTATGCAGCAGAATTAGATATCCAAAAATTCCAGCTATGGAATTATAGGATAAAGAGTACAAAATTAAGATGTTTAAAATGCTTAAGCAAAGAATAGAATCAAAGTCATGAGATAGGAATCATATCCTATCTAAAAAAATAAGAAGACCAATTCAATTTTAAAAAGGATAAAAAAGAACATCTAGAAATTAAAAATTCAATGGATAGGCCAGAAAACTGATCAAAAACAGCAGAAAAAGTTAATGAACAGGGAAGACAGATCTGAAGAAATTATGTAGAACGCAACACAGAGACACAAAGAGAAAATCTGAGAGTGAACTGCAGAGGCATGGAAGACAGAACAAGAAGATCTAACATACATCAATTTGAGATATGAAAAAAGAAGTACAGAAAGAAAGGGGAAAAGGCAATATTTAAAGAAGAAATGTCTGAGAATCTTCCAGAATCTATGAAAGACGTGAATGTTCAGATTTAGGAAGTACAACAAATCCCAAACTGAAAAATTATAAAGAAATTCATGTCTAGGCACAGTCTAACTTATCTGTAGAACACCAAAGACAAAGAGCAAATATCTAAAACAGTCAGGGCGCCTGGGTGGCTCAGTTGGTTGAGCGACTGCCTTCGGCTCGGGTCATGATCCCGGAGTCCCGGGATCGAGTCCCATATCGGACTCCCGGCTCTGCGGGAGGTCTGCTTCTCCCTCTGACCTTCTCCCCTCTCATTCTCGGTCTCTCTCACTCTAATAAATAAATAAAAAAAAATCTTAAAAAAAAATTGTGCTTATAAAACAGTCAAAGAACAAGGACAAATTAAATGCAAAATAACAATTAAATGGACAAAGATCTTCTCAATAGCAACCACAGAACCAGAAGACAGAATTTCTTCAAATTATTGGGATAAAAAATTTTTAATAATGGACTGAAATGTAGGACACTGTAGTGAACAGAGTTCAAGTAGTTTGAAAAGTTCTATACTGTCTGGTAATTATTCATGTTAAAGGCTTAAGATTAAGGAACCAAAAAAATTGAAATGGAGTGTATTTTTACTTTTTCTACTTTGTGGAAACTTCTTCTAAAAGTAAAAATACATAATTTTTCTACTAGATATTTTGGAAATGCTTATATAGCTATTATGTTCTCTGGATATGTTTATGCTTACCTAAGAAAGAGTGTCCTATTTCAAGGATTCCAATGTTGACCAAAGTTTTAAACAGAATTAATTTAAAAGCTTAGTAATTCTAAAGATTTTTAAGAATGTATCTCTACTTTCTTTTTTTTTTAGAAAATTATGTTGGTTTTTTTTTAAAGATTTTATTTATTTATTTGACAGAGAGAGATCACAAGTAGGCAGAGAGGTAGGCAGAGAGTGAGGAGGAAGCAGGCTCCCTGCCAAGCAGAGAGCCCGATGGGGGCTCAATCCCAGGACCCTGAGATCATGACCCAAGCCGAAGGCAGAGGCTTAACCCACTGAGCCACCCAGGCGCCCCGAGACTACTTTCTTTTCAAGACAGAATAATTGACTAGATGCCATATTTTTTCCTAAGTTTGTTTATTTATTTTTTAGTAATTGCTACACCCAACTTGGGGCCCAAACTAACAATCCTGAGATCAAGTCACGTGCTCTTCTGACTAAACCAGTCAGGCAGGTACCCTAACTGGATGCCATGAATTAATACACAACACTGAATCAAACCAAATGAGCTGAAATGCTCGAGAGGGTGCTACATGATTCACTGATAAAAATACTTTTCCTATTTTCAATTTATAATCATATTATTAGAAACAAAATGGAGCATAACGTAAGATCACAGCATATTCTTCCTACTATAGTTAGCATTGAGTCAAATTTTCATTAAGGGAATTTTGGCTTCACAGAACAAGAGTAAGGTAAGATCAAGAAAATATTTCTCTTTATTTTATCAAGGAAAGACATGTTAAATTCACTTCCAACTAGACAAGTTGGATTCAAGGATTCTCAATTCAAGGATTAAGAATCCATAAAATACCCACCTTTCCTACTCATAATTAAGGTTCAGAATGGGGAAAAAAAAATCAGAGAAGAACAAAAGGAGCAAAGTAAAAAAAAAAGAGAGACTTTAAAAATTTTACCTAAAAGGTGTAATTTCCCAAATGAAAATTTAAAAGTAGTTTGTACTTGAGATCTTCATGAAAAGAAAAGGTTTAATAGAGGACTATCACAGATTAGATGCATACTACAGATAAAATGATGACCCCTATATTTCATTAGGTATTCAACATATGATATTCCCAAATAACTTCTTAAGATTAGAACACAGCTGTTTTACTTCTTCAAAATTCTATATTAGATTTGTTAATACTTATACCTAATTAAGGACCCAAGGTTCCCTACACATACACACACACACACACACACACACACACACACACACACACACACTCTTAACTATTATCTTTTCTGGCAAATACACTTTATTTTCTTCTGTAGCTGTACACATCTATTATCTACTATACATACTACAGTACATTAGTATTACTAACACCTTACCCTCTGCTCCTTCCACACTTGTGTACTCTAATGTAAAAAATTCAGTCTGATTCAAGTAATCAGCATGCTTATATAGATATGACTCTAGTTCAGATACCTACCCTGTTTCGATGAGCATTGATTGATGCATAACGAACTGTCCCTCGAAAGCCTGCCACAGCTCGAGGCTACAACAAAACCAAGCAAAGAGTAATAAAATGAGCTTCAAGTAGCAAAAGACTCAGCACACCTGAACCCATGAAGTTGATGGGAGAAACATGCATTACTGTCACAATAAAATATTACTTAAATTTCTAATTTTTTATTGTGAAATTATAGAAAATTAGAGAATATCCCTAAATCATGTTAAAAACCACTAACATTTTAATTATCAGGGAGTCCCATTTTTTCGTACCTACATTTTAAAGTAAAGTGGTATTTGTGATGAATTCTGTACATTAGAAAACACTAAATACTTTCATATATCCAGAATCATGCCAAGCATTGTAGTATATACACTAATATTCAGGCCCTGGTTACATTTAAGTACAGTAAGTAAAGTAAGACCACAAGGAGTCTGCAAGTAAAGATACTAACCTCTTCACATCTTGGCTATTTCATTCAAACTCAATTTGAAGATGATGGCAACTTATATCCCTCCCTATACATGCAATTCACATATTCATAAATCAAGTTACTGGGTAACTATTATATGCTAGGTACTAAAATAAATCCAAACATGAATAATACATGATCCTGGTTCTTGAAGAGCTCAACTTAGAATAAAGTCCAAACCTTTCTTATTTGGCTTACAAGATTTCCATGATTTGGCATTGGCCTCATTCCAAAATGGATTTACTTATGGTTTCTCCTACAACCAACTGTGTTTCTAGCTTATTCTGCTATTTTCTCCAGTGAAAAGCCAACTCTTTACATACCTCCAATGGCTAACTCTTCTATCCCACACTAAGCCCTCTGCTCAAATGTCACCTCCTCAGCGAAGTACTCCTTAATCATCCTAATCTAAACTACTACCCACCCCCTTCAATGCCACTCCATTCTTTTTTACTCTGCTTTATTTTTTTCTCATAATATCTTTCCTTACCTAAAATTAATTTTATTTAAACTTTTACTTATTTGTTCACTGCCTATTTTCTTCCGTTGAAATATAAACTCTGTGATGGCAAGGTCTTGGTTTGCTTATTTCACAGACATAGAAACAGGCTCTGAGAGATAACTAAATTTATCTGAACACACAGAATTAGTAGGTGATAAAACCAAGCATCAACCAAGGTCTTCTGACTTAAAATCATACACTATTTCCACTCTACTGCTTCACAAGGATCAAGTCAGTACCCTAAAAACTCATGGATGGCACCACAGCTCAGTATGAAAACATGACAAACCTGAAAATGATCACAGCCAATAATTTTCAATAGAAGAGGTTTTTCCCTAATGTAACCTCTATCTTCAATTAAGATATGTTACTGTTACAGTCAGAAAAAGACTATAATAAATGTTATTTTAAAAATCTTTAGTTACCAGAATTATTCTAGTCATATGCTGTAAGATAGACATTCTATGTGTTCTTTCTTTGATCATTTTTGTAATTTATGTGTTATCTGTTCAAATTAGTTTTCTATTTCTATTTATTTCTTTCATGAAAACTATCTTCGCTTTTTAAAAATTTTCATTTCATTTCATTTTTAAATAAGCTCCACGTCCAGTATGGGGCTTAAACCCACGACCCCAAGATTAAGAGTCACATACTCTACCGACTGAGCCAACCTGTCTTAATATTTCCCAATCTGTCTCAAGATTTAACTATTTTATTTTATTTTTTTTTAAAGATTTTGTTTTTTATTTTTATTAGAGAGACAGAGAAAGTGAGAGAGAGCATGAGAGGAGAGAAGGTTAGAGGAAGAAGCAGACTCCCCGTGGAGCTGGGAGCCCGATGTGGGACTCGATCCCGGAACTCAAGGATCATGACCTGAGCCAAAGGCAGTTGCTCAACCAACTGAGCCACCCAGGCGCCCAAGATTTAACTATTTTAAAAATACTCTTTGATTTTAATGATAACTCTCCTTAGTCGGAAGTTCCTGTGATATATTTAAATCCCTTTTCTTACTTGCCATTCATTGACAATCATAGTCAGTAGATATCAATATTTTCCTATAATATCACAACAGGAATATCTAATATTCTCGATTTGATGGAACTTTGAGATCAGAGATTTCTTTTCTAGACAAAGAATGTATAAGATTATACATGAAACCCTACCATCAACTCTATTCAGTAAATAACATTTCACTGGCTGTACTTTTATTCATTACCTGACAAGAGCCTTCACTAACAAAAATGTTTTCATAGCATGTACTTTTGCCCAGTTATTTTCATTCCAGTAACTATCAGGATAAAAATCTCCAGAGCTGGACGCCTTAACCCACAGTGGCTCAGTGGGTTAAGCCTCTGCCTTTGGCTCAGGTCATAATTTCAGAGTCCTGGGATGGAGCCCCGCATCGGGCTCTCGCTCAGTGGGAAGCCTGCTTCCCTCTCTCTGTCTGCCTGCCTCTCTGCCTACTTGTGATGTCTCTCTCTCTCTCTCTCTCTCTGTCAAATAGATAAATAAAATATATAAAAAAAAAATCTCCAGAGCTAGTACCACACTCTGCAATCCAGTCCACAGTTAATCGGACACCTAGGTGTTCCCCTGATAGATTCTAGACAAGACAAACCCAGGGGACTCTTTCCAGTTAAGAGCACTCCTGACTTTGCTTCTGCCGTGGAAAGGTTGGGCCATAGAGAAAAAGGGATCAGCTGTTTAGAAAGATCTTGACGTGACTCATCAAAGAAATAATGCCAGGTCCAGAAAATGCAGTCACCTTATATAGAGCAGAAAAGACAACTCAACCACCTGGGGAAAATAGCCATATACAGAACTAATTCCAATTTAAAGCAAATTATAATTAACATCATTAGCAAAGTACAATAAGCTATAAAAGCCTCGGCGTGGTAAACATTAGTTCCATTTGGTGACAGGGGAGAAGGAAAAGTCCTGCTGAAGAAAAAATCTTAATAAGGCAACATTTAATGGGGCCATAAAATAGGTGATCTCTTGACCATAGAGGAAAAGCTCTGAGTTTTTCCCCACTGAGGATGATATTAGCTGTGGTACTTTCATACACGGCCTTCATGATGTTGAGGTATGTTCCATCTATACGTACTTTGTTGAAGGTTTTTATCAAGAATGGATGCTGTATATTGTCAAATGCTTTTTCTGCATCTATGAGGGGATCACATGATTGTTATTCTATTATATTTTTAAAGATATTATTTATTCAAGAGAGAGAGAGCACAAGCAGAGGGAGGGGCAGAGGGAGAGGAACAAGCAGACTCCCCACAGAGTGCAGAGCCCAATGTAGGGCTCATCCCAGGACCTTGAGATCATGACCTGAGCCAAAATCAAAAGTCAGACACTTAACCAATTGAGCCACCCAGGCACCCCTTATTCTTTTTATTATTATGTGGTGTATCATGCTGATTGATTTGCTAATACTGTACCACCCCTACAGCTCAAGAATAAATCCCACCTGGAGGTTCTTCCAAAAGTTAAAAAAAGAACTACCCTATGACCCAGCAATTGCCCTACTAGGTATTTACCCAAAGGATACAAAATACAGATTCAAAGGGTTACGTGAACTTGGATGTTTATAGCAGCACTATCAACAACAGTCAAAACTATGGAAAGAGCCCAGATATCTACTGACTAATGAATGGATAAAGAAGATGTGGTATATAAAGACAGTGGAATATTACACTTAGCCATCAAAAAGAATGAAACCTTGCCATTTGGAACAGCATGGATGAAGCCAGAGTGTATTATGCTAAGTGAAATAAGTCAGTGAGAGGAAGACAAATACCAAGATTTCACTCATATGTGGAATTTAAGAAACAAAACAGATCAACATATGGGATGGTGGGGAAAAGAGATAGGGAAACAAACCATAAGTGACTTTTTTTTAAAAGATTATATTTATTTATTTGAGAGAAATAGAGAGTGCGCATGAGCAGCGGAAGGGGGAGAGGGAGAGGCAGAGAATCTCCACTTGATGTTAGCCAAAAGGCTGAGAAGCAATGAGACAGAGAATCTCAAGAGGAGCTTGATCCAATGACCCCAAGACCATGACCTGAGCCAAACCAAGAGTTGGATGCTCAAATGATTGAGCCACCCAGGCACCCAAACCATAAGAAACTCTTAAAGATATAATAAACTGGGGGTTGATGGAAGGAGGTGGGTGGGGGATTAGCTAGATGGGTGATGGGTGTTAAGGAGGGCATTTGTTATGATGAGCACTGGGTGTTGTATGTAAGTGATGAACAACTGAATTCTACTCCTAAAACCAATATGGCACTGTATTGTTAACTAACTAGAATTTAAATAAAAATATGAAAAAGAAAAAAATAGGTGATCTCTTGAAACCTCCCTAACTGATAGCAATTGGACAGTATCTATCAAAATTTCAAATGTACATATTCTCTTTGAAAAAGCCATGTTACTTCTGGAAATTTATCTTACATATATACTTGCATGTGTGCAAAAATAATAGATGTAACATATTCACTCACTACATTAACGTTTGTGATAGCAAAAGACTGAAAGTAACCCATATGTTCACAAATATGTTCATAAATAGACTGATTAAATAAATTACAGGACATCCTTATAATGGAATACATTTTATAGCATCACAAAAGAATGAAGAAGCTCTATATCCTGACATGGAAAGATCTTGTAGATACAGTGTGGAAAAAAAGACAAGTGCAGAATGTACATCATGCTACCTTTTGAATCGAAAAGACAAAAATGAGAATATACATTCATATGTATTGTATATTCAAGAAGAAATTCTGGAAGAATAAAGAAAAAACAAAAATATAGTGACCTAAAGGTTTGAAGAAGGCATAAAGTAGTATAGAAAATGAATGGATTTGGGATAGCAGGGGTGAAAGATTTGTTTCATTGCTTACCATTTAATTTTTTCAAGTCAATTTTCAAGGTACAGAGTATTTCTATCATGCCAAGAGTTCTCTCTCTCTCTCTCTTTTTTAACATATATTATTTGTTTCAGGGGGACAGATCTGTTATTCATCAGTGTTGCATAATTCACAGCACTTACCATAGCAGATACCCTCCCCAATGTCCATCAACCAGCCACCCCATACCCCCCACTCCACTCCAGCAACCCGTAGTTTGTTTCCTGAAATTTGTTTCCTGAGATTAAGAGTCTCTCTCTCTGGTTTTGTCTTATTTCTATGATCCTGTCTTGTTTCTCAAATTCCTCATATCAGTGAGATCAAATGGTAATTGTCTTTCTCTGATTGACTTATTTCGCTTAGCATAATACCCTCTAGTTCCATCCACGTTGTTGCAAATGGCAAGATTTCAATTTTTGATGGCTGCGTAATAATCCATTGTATATATACCACATCTTCTTCATCCATTCATCTGTTGATGGACATCTAAGGCGCCTTCCATAGTTTGGCTATTGTGGACATTGCTGCTATAAACATTAGGGTGCACGTGCCCCTTTGAATCACTACATTTGTATCTTTGGGGTAAATACTGAGTAGTGCAATTGCTGGGTCATAGGGTAGCTCTATTTTCAACTTTTTGAGGAACCTCCATATTGTTTTCCAGAGTGGCTGCACCAGCTTGCATTCCCACCAACGGTGGAGGGTTCCCCTTTCTCTGCACCCTTGCTGACATCTTTCGTTTCCTGACTTAATTTTAGCAATACTCACTGGAGTGAAGTGGTATCTCATTGAGATTTTGATTTGTAATTTCCTGATGCTGAGTGCTGTTGAGCACTTTTTCATGTGTCTGTTGGCCATTTGGATGACTTCTTTGCAAAAATGTCTGTTATGTCTTCTGTCCATTTCTTGGTTGATTATTTGTTCTTTGGGTGTTGAGTTTGATAAGTTCTTTACAGATTTTGGATACTAGCCCTTTACCTGATAAGTCATTTGTAAATATTTTCTCCTATTCTGTCAGTTGTCTTTGGTTTTGTCGACTGTTTCCTTTGCTATGCAAAAGTTTTTTTATCTTCATGAAGTGAAGTGGTGAATAACCTTTTTAATGTATTATTGGATCCTATTAGCTAGTATTTTGGTGAGAATTTCTGCATCCATGTTCATTAGGGAAATTGGTCTGTAATTCTCTTTTTTGGTGGGGTCTTTGTCTGGTTTTGGGATCAAGGTAATGCTGGCCTCAAAATATGTTTGGAAGTTTTCCTTCCATTTCTATCTTTTGGAACAGTTTCAGGAGAATAGGTATTAATTCTTCTTTAAATGTTTGGTAGAATTCCCCTGGGAAGCCATCTGGCCCTGGCCTCCTGTTTATTGGGAGATTTTTTTTTTTAATTTTTTTTTTAAAGATTTTATTTATTCATTTAACAGAGAGAGAACACAAGCAGGCAGAGAGGCAGGCAGAGGCAGAGAGAGGAGCAGGCTCCCTGTGGAGCAAGGAGCCCGATGCGGGACTCGATCCCAAGACGCCGGGATCATGACCTGAGCCAAAGGCAGTTGCTCAACCAACTGAGCCACCCAGGCGTCCCTATTGGGAGATTTTTGATTATTGCTTCAATTTCCTTACTGGGTATGGATCTGTTCAGGTTTTCTATTTCTTCCTGGTTCAGTTTTAGTAGTTTATATGTCTCTAGGAATGCCTCGATTTCTTCCAGATTGTCTAAATTGCTGGCATATAGTTGTCCATAATATTTTATAATTTTATATCTTTG
Organism: Nasua narica; assembly: GCA_028533885.1. Taxonomy (NCBI): domain Eukaryota; kingdom Metazoa; phylum Chordata; class Mammalia; order Carnivora; family Procyonidae; genus Nasua; species Nasua narica. The sequence goes on along the minus strand of CM052797.1, from coordinate 50,890,495 downwards.
GTGTTGGTTGTGATCTCCTCTTTAATTCATTATTTTATTAATTTGGGTCCTTTCTCTTTTCTTTTTGATAAGTCGGGCCAGGGGTTTATCTTATTAATTCTTTCAAAGAATCAGCTTCTAGTTTCTTTGATCTACTATTCTTTTGGTTTCTATTTCACTGATTTCTGCTCTGATCTTTATTATTTCTCTTCTCCTGCTGGGTTTAGACTTTCTTTGCTGTTCCTTCTCCAGCTCTTTAGGTCGAGGGTTAGATTGTGTATTTGAGACCTTTCTTGTTTCTTGAGAAAGGCTTGTATTGCTATATACTTTCTTCTTAGGATTGCCTTTGCTGCATCCGAAAGATTTTGAACAGTTGTGTTTTCATTTTCATTTATTTCCATGAAGCTTTTTAATTCTTCTTTAATTTCCTGGTTGACCCATTCATTCTTTAGTAGGATGCTCTTTAGCCTCCATGTATTTGACTTCTTTCCAACTTTCCTTCTGTGATTGAATTCTGGTTTCACAGCACTATGGTCCAAAAATATGCAGGGAATGATCCCAATCTTTTGGTACTGGTTGAGACCAGATTTGTGACCGGGATGTGATCCATTCTGGGGAATGTCCCATGTGCACTACAGAAGAATGTGTATTCTGTTGCTTTGGGATGGAATGTTCTGATGAATATAGCTGTGAAGTCCATTTGGTCCCATGTGTCATTTAAAGCCTTTATTTCCTTGTTGATCTTTTGCTTACATAATTTGTTCATTTCAGTGAGGGGGGTCTTAAAGTCCCCTACTATTATTATATTATTGTCAATATGTTTCTTTGCTTTTGTTATTAATTGGCTTATATAAGTGGCTGCTCCCATGTTAGGGGCATAGATATTTAAAACTACTTTAGATCTACTTGTTGGATAGACCCTTTAAGTATGATATAGTGGTCCTTTCTCATCCCTTATTATAGTCTCTGGTTTAAAATATGATTTGTCTAATATGAGGATTGCCACCCCAGCTTTCTTTTGACGTCCATTAGCATGGTAAATGATTTTCCACCCCCTCACTTTAAATCTGGAGGTGTCTTGGGTCTAAAATAAGTATCTTATAGACAGCATATTGATGGGTCTTATTTTCTTATCCAATCTGATACCTCGTGTCTTTTGATTAGGGCATTTAGCCCATTTATATTCAGGGAAACTATTGAAAGATATGAATTTAGTGCCATTATATTGCCTGTAAGGTGACTGTTACTGTATATTGTCTCTGTTCCTTTCTGGTCTATGTTACTTTGAGGCTCTCTCTTTGCTTAGAGGACCCCTTTCAATATTTCCTGTAGGGCGGGTTTGGTGTTTGCAAATTCTTTTAGTTTTTGTTTGTCCTGGAAGCTTTTTATCTCTCCTTCTATTTTCAATGACAGCCTAGCTGGATGTAGTATTCTTGGCTGCATATTTTTCTTGTTTAGCGCTCTCAATATATCATGCCAGCTGCCAGGTCTCTGTGGATAGGTCTGCTGCCAATCTAATGTTTCTGCTGTTGTAGGTTATAGACTTCTTGTCTTGAGCTGCTTTCAGGATTTTCTCTTTGTCTCTGAGACTTCTAAGTTTTACTATTAGATGATGGGGTGTTCACCTACTTTTATTGATTTTCAGGGGTGTTCTCTGTGCCTTCTGGATTTTGATGCCTGTTTCTTTCCCCAAATTAGGGAAGTTGTCTGCTGTAATTTGCTCCAATATACCTTCTGCCCATCTCTCTCTTTCTTCTTCTGGGATCCCAATTATTCTAATATTCTTTCATCTTATGGTATCACTTATCTCTTGAATTCTCCCCTTGAGGTCCAGTAGTTGTTTATTTCTCTTTTCCTCAGCTTCTTTATTCTTCATCATTTGGTCTTCTATACCACTAATTCTCTCATTATCCTCATTTATCCTAGCAGTTTATCCTAGCAGTTAGAGACCCATTTTTTTTTAAAGATTTTATTTATTTGACAGAGAGAGATCACAAGTAGGCAGAGAGGCAGGCAGAGATGTGGGGCTTGATCCCAGGACCCTGAGATCATGACCTGAGCCGAAGGCAGAGGCTTTAACCCAATGAGCCACCCAGGTGCCCCTAGAGACCCATTTTTGATTGCACCTCATTAATAGTCTTTTTGATTTTGAATTGTTTAGATTTTAGTTCTTTTATTTCTCCAGAGAGGGATTCTCTAGTAACTTCTATCCTCTTTTCAAGCCCAGCTAGTATCTTTATAATCAACATTCTGAACTCTAGTTCGGGACATCTTACTAATGTCCTTATCAATTAGGTCCCTGGGAGTCAGTACTGCCTCTTGGTTTTTTTTTTGTTTTTTTTTTTTTGAGGTGAGTTTTTCCATTTTGTCATTTTGTCCAGAGAAAAATAGATGAATGAGAGAACAAAATGCTAAAAGGGTAACAACGACCCCAGAAAAATATACAAAATAAATCAGAAGAGATCCAAAACTAGGGGGGAAAGAAAGGAAAATTTTAAAAAAGGAATATGATCAGGCTGGTGAATAGAACAGAGCCGCACTCTAGATTTTGGGTTACTGTGGTCTGTTAGAAGAAACTGCCTCCCAAAATTTTAAAGAACAAAAAACTTACACACACACACACACACACATACACACAAATAAGGGTAAATATTGAAATATTGAAGGGATGGAATGTGAAGGTAAAGATAAAAATTATAAAAAATTTTTAAAAAGGAACTGATAAGAAGTTGGTTGAAAGAAGAAAAAAATTAATTAAAAAAAAAAAAAAGGAGAGAATGTGATCAGGCGAGAGACTAGAACAAAGCCATACACTAGAATTAGGGTATATTTTGGTCTGTTAGAATAAACTGTATCCCAAAATTTTAAAAAAAGAAAAACTTATGTATGTACAAAAAATAAGGTTAAATACAATGGATAGAATATGACTATAAAAGTGAAAATTAAAATGTTTTAAAAATGAATTGATAGGATGTTGGTTGAAAAAAGAAGAAGAAAATTTTTTAAAAAATAGATAAAGAAAAAATAAAGAAAACTATAAAAATTAACTTTGAAAGACTAAAGAATCATGGGGAAAAAAGCCATGAATTCTATGTGCTGTATTTCCCTAGCACTGGAGTTTTGCAGTTCTCATTGATCGGTAAACTTGGTTTTGGGCTGGATGTTCTTGCTGATCTTCTGGGGGAAGAGCCTGTTGCAGTGATTCTCAAATGTCTTTTCCTGAGGCGGACTTGCCCAGCCCTTATCAGGGGCCATGCTAAGTAATCTGCTTGGGTTTGCGCTCGGTAGCTTTTGTTCCCTGAAAGCCTTCCATATAGCTTTGGAGGATGAGAATGAAAATGGCGGCCTCCCAATCTCCGGGCTGGAAGAACTGAGAGCTCGGGACCCCACTCCTCAGTGCACCCTCAGAGAAAAGCAATCACTCCTGTCTCCCTGGTCTCCAGCTGCATTCCATGCTTACCTGCTTGTGACTGAGCAAGTCTAACTCTGGCATGTGACCCTGTTTGAAGTTTTCCAAACCCAGCAGATTCCTGCAGTGTGCTCCTGTGCCACTCCTCTCAGGGGAAGAAGGGGAGTCTCCCCAGATCTGCCACTTGTGGGGTCCCTGCTCAAAGAGCAGTGGCCTGACTGCGCCTTGAGTCACGGTTTTTGGCAACCCTTAGCTGAAAGCCCCCTCCTTGGAACCGTATTTGCAGCCGCCTTCCCTGCTCTGATACCTAAGAGCTCTGCCACACTCAAACACCCTGGTCTTTCTGTGACCCCAAGGGACCCGAGACCACAATGCACACTGTCCCGCGAGGGTTCCACTCCTCCTCCCCCTCCCCCCTGCTTAGGCACTGGAGCAGACTTCTAAAAGTTCCAATTTTGTGTTCTGCTGCTCTATCACTTGCCGGGAGCCAGCTGACAGAGGCTTCCTCCCCCCGTGGTCTATCTTCCCCTATATCACCTCGGATTCACTTTACCACACATCCTACCTTCCAGAAAGTGGTCACTTTTCTGTTCATAGAATTGCTGCTATTCTTTTCTTTGATTTCCTGTTGAGTTCGTAGGTGTTCAGAATGGTTTGATAATTATCTAGCTGAATTCCTGGGACCAGACAAAATTTAGGTCTCGTACTCCTCTGCCATCTTGCTTCTCCTCCCATCCTGAGAGTTCTCTTAGAGCCCTGTATAGTCAATCCCTTCCCCTCCAACTTCCAGTCTCTGGCAACCTCTGATTTCCATCCCTCACAAGCATTCAGAATGGTGTTTTTAGGTTTATTGCTGTGTAGTAATGTCTCACTGTGGTTTTAATTTGCATTTCTCTGATAACTAAAAATGTTTCACCATTTGCTAATGTGTTTATTTGCCATCTGTAGTATCTCTTCTTTGATGAAATGCCTATACAAATCTCTTGCTCATGTTTATTCATTTGTTTTATTTGTGAGTTGTGAAAATTGTTTATAGATTCTGGATATAAGTCCTTTGTCAGACGTGTGCTTTGAAACATTTTTCTCCCAGTCTGTGATTTGTCTTTTCATTTGCTTAACAGTGTCTTTCAAAGAAGTGTTTAACTTAGATGAATTTTCACTTTCTTATTTTCACACTACATAAATATATTATCTCTTCTAAAATTATATTTAAAAACATCTTTAGGGACGCCTGGGTGGCTCAGTGGGTTAAAGCCTCAGCCTTCTGCTCAGGTCATGATTTTAGGGTCCTGGGATCAAGCTCCACATCGGGCTCTGCTCAGCAGGGAGCCTGCTTCCTCCTCTCTCTCTGCCTGCCTCTCTGCCTACTTCTGTCTCTCTCTCGCTGTCAAATAAATAAATAAATAAAACCTTTAAAAAATAAAATAAAATAAAAACATCCTTAAAGAAAAAAAATGAGAGTTGTTAAGAGCACATTTTACTAAAATAAATACCTAAATATTTAAGTGAAAATGAAAAAGAAAAAATAAATTGGACCTTGAAAAACTGAAAGAGGGGCACCTGGGTGGCTCAGTCAGTTGAACATTCAACTCTTGATTTTGGCTCAGGTCATGATCTCAGGGTTTTAAAATCAAGCCCTGAATTGGGCTCCACACTCAGCAGGAGTCTGCTTGAGATTCTCTGTCCCACTCCCTCTGCCCCACGCCCCCACTCATGCTCGGTTTCTCTCTTGCTCTCTCTCAAATAAACAAATCTTTAAAATGAAAACTGAAAGAATTAAAAGAGGAAGAAGAAAAAGCACTTTAAGTAAAAAGAACACTGTGTGCAATGCAAAATGGGAGGAAAGTCCTGTGTGTGTTAGGGAAAATGTTTGATATGGCTGGCACAAATGGTAAGAGAAAATAATGGAAATGTAGGTTGAAATCAGGTTAAGTAAGGATGGCCTTGAATGTCATTTTAAGGTGTTTCATTTATAACATGCAGGGAAATGGAATTCATCAAAAATTTTTAAGTAGGAAAGGGACATGAGTAAAACAGTGCTTGGTATGTTTACTCTTCTGGAGGTAAAAAGAAGAGACTGGAAGGAGGATGTAGGGAGACCAAGGAGGAAACGCTTTCAATAATCCCAATGGGAAGCCACAAGACTACTACAAAGACACAGTGGTGTGAATGTGAAGGAGAGGATGAATGTGAGAAACAAAATGAGCTCCCAGGAGAAGAAATCTAGCAGGAAAAGGGAGGGACTGTAGACATGAGCCCAGGCCTATTGCTAACCTAAGGGAGGGGCTCTGGAAAGGGGCAGAAAGCATAGAGAACTATGTAATATCGCCCCCCAATGTAAGTAAGAAAATAGCTGACGTTGTGGAATGGTAACAGAAAAAGGTTTTTTTTTAATTAACATATAATATATTATTTGTTTCAGGGGTATAAGTCTGTGATTCATCAGTCTTACACAATTCACAGCGCTCACTGCAACACATACACTCCCCAGTGTCTATCACCCAGCCACCCCATCCTTCTCACCTCCCTCCACTGCAGCAACCCTCAGTTTGTTTTCCAAGATTAAGAATCTGTTATGGTTTGTCTATCTCTCTCTCTGATTTTTTGTTTCATTTTTCCCTCCCTTCCCCTATGATCCTCTGTCTTGTTTCTCAAATTACACATATCAGTAAGATCATATAATTGTCTTTTTCTGATTGCCTTATTTCACTTAGCATAATGCACTCTATTTCACCCACGTCCTTACAAATGGCAAGATTTCATTTTTGATGGCTGTATAATATTCCATTGTGTATGTACATATATGTGTGTATATGTATATGTACATACATATCTGTGTGTATATATGTATATACATATCATATATGTGTGTGTATATAATACACACACGTGTGTGTGTGTGTGTGTGTGTGTGTGTGTCTATGTATATATCTTACATCTTCTTTATCCATTCATCTGTTGATGGACATTTAGGCTCTTTCCATAGTTTGGCTATTGTGGACATTGCTGCTATAAACTTTCGGGTGTACATGCCCCTTCAGATCACTACATTTTTATCTTTGGGGGTAAACACCCAGTAGTGCAACTACTGGGTCACAGGGTAGCTCTATTTTCAATGTTTTGAGGAACCTCCCTATTGTTTTCCAAAGTGGTTACACCAGCTTACATTCCCACCACCAGTATAGGAGGGCTCTCTCACAGAAAAAGACTTTTAAAAAGTTTTGTTAAGTAGGTTCCTATAGCCCTAGCCACTGGAAGTTTCAGCTGAAAGGTAGAGCAGGAGAAAACATGGCATTGTGAGAACTGAGACACAAAGGGCCAATGTGAGATGCCAGCTGAAGGGGTAGGGAAATGAGGGCATGCTTTAAAGCAGGAGGACAGGGGCGCCTGGGTGGCTCAGTGGGTTATAGCCTCTGCCTTCAGCTCAGGTCATGGTCTCAGGGTCCTGGGATCGAGCCCCGCATTGGGCTCTCTGCTCAGCGGGGAGCCTGCTTCCCCCCCTCTCTGCCTGTCTCTCTGCCTACTTGTGACCTCTCTCTCTGTCAAATAAATAAATAAAATCTTTAAAAAGAAAGAAAGACAGAAAGCAAGAGAGCAGGAGGACAAAATAATGAATATAAAGATTCCAATCATTAAGTAAACAGAAGTTCAAATCTGAAACCATATGGGACAGAGTACCATAAATGTATATAGCTCAGGACTCCTATGTACCTCCCACCCCTATTTATTGTAACTAATACATCTTAAAGGTAATTAGTAGAGGCTTTAAAAACCAACCACATATACTGGCACAAAAACAGACACATAGATCAATGGAACAGAATAGAGAGCCCAGAAATGGAACCTCAACTCTATGGTCAACTAATCTTCGACAAAGCGGGAAAGAATATTCAATGGAAAAAAGACAGTCTCTTCAACAAATGGTGTTGGGAAAACTGGATAGCCACATGCAAAAGAATGAAACTGGACCATTTCCTTACAC
>CM052797.1:50781693-50882625 GCA_028533885.1 Nasua narica | reverse complement strand
GGGGGGGTGAGCCTGGTGGTGGGTATCGAGAGGGGCATGTACTGCATGGAGCACTGGGTGTGGTGCATGAACAATCAATCTTGTAACACTGAAAAATTAAAATAAACAAATTTGGGGAGAAAAAAAATATTTAGGGGTATAACCAAGAAAAAAAAATAAAGAAAAAAACAAAACAAAACAAAATAAAATAAAAACAGCTCTTGGGGCACCCTGGGTGGCTCAGTCTGTTGAGCATCTATTGAAATACATTCCTTTCTTGTTTCACTACTACTTGTCTCTTTGCCTTCAGATTTTCTCAGTGTCAAGTAGTCGAACCTCATCTACTTGGGACCCCCAAAGCCAGGTTCTCTTGCACCCCTGTGCCCTGGCTACACCCCCACTCCAATTAAATGATTCTTAAATTTATATTATTTCCAGCCCTGATTTCTCTTTTGACCTACATATTACCATATCAAATCACCTTCTTGTTATTTCCATCTGGAATCTAAGAAGCCTCTCAAACTTAACTTCTAGAAAATAGAACCTCATTTTTCCCTTATTAAATCCACTGTTCATCCTTCTTCCCCATCATGGTTAATGGCATGACCATTCATTCAGGACAAAAATTTAAAAATCAATCTTGACTCTTCTTTTTCTCTTGACATCCCATTTCATTAACAAATCCAAAAGAAAGTATCATTAAGTCTAGTTTTAAAATATATCCTAAATATGACCATTTCTCACCACCTTCATTAGAGCTCCCTAAAGCCCTAGATCCCAGTCACCATCAATGACCACTGGACCAAGGGCGTTAGCCTTCTCACTTGTAACTTTCTGATTCCATTCTTGGTCTTGCTCTCAATAGTCTCTTCTTCATAGCCAGAGTGACTTTAAAAAAAACACACACATGTTCTACACTTGATCTTAGCCAAAAGGCCGAGAAGCGATACACACACATGTTCTAAAATTGAAAAGCTGTTATTTAGAATAGAAATGGGATTCCAGAAATATACTCAAATATAACAAACTACACAGAACCTAAGCTCTTTTCTTCATGGCTACTAATTTACAGAATACTGATAAAACTGAAGATAGTCTCCTTACAATTTCTAGGCACCAAAATTCTCCTCAGGCTATGTTTTAAATATAATCTACTTCTGTATATATTCCATTATATAATAAGCTCATTGACAGATCATGTACCAGATTATGCAACAACCCTGCTCAAAATTTTCCAAAGGCTTCCTATCATATTTAGAATAAAATCTCTTTGCAATATCATATACAATCTAGGGCCAACCAAACTCTTATACCTTCTCTCTCTCCACTGAACCCCTCGTGATGCTATGCTATGTTGTGCTATACCCACAGTGGCCCCCCTGCTTTTTCTCAAACACACCAAACTTACTATACCTTAGGGCCTTTGAACTTGCTATTCCCTTTGCCTGGAACACTCTCTTTCCAGATATTCACATGGCTCCTTCTCACACTTCATTCAACTCTCAACTCAATACCTCCTTGGAGAAGTCTTTTTTAACTAATACTTCAAAAATAGTCTCCTTTTTTTTTTTTTGGTATGAATAGAGTCTCCTATTCTCACTGCCCATCCTCTCTCTGTCAATACAGTTTTGTGTTTATTCATAGCAAATACCACTACCTATGATTATGTATTTATTTTTTATCTGTCTTCTCCAAGAAAATAAAACCTCCATAAGAGCCTGATTTTGGTCTGCTTGTTCACCACTATAGTCCTAGCACCTAGATCCATGCCTCAACACAGATCATGTGCTCATTAAATATCTGTTATGTCTGAGAATAAACAATAACCTGGTAATTGTCTAAAAACTCAAAAAGAAAGATATCTGGAAAAAAAATGGGATTCCAGAAATATATTCAAATCTAGCAAGCTATAAAGAACCTAAATTCTTTACCTGCTTTGCTATCTATTAATGCAAGATCTTCACTAGAATCAAAAATATTCTCTCGTAATTTTTAGGCACCTAAATTCTCATGTGCCTATATTCTAAATATAATTTACATTTACATATACAACTCTATTATTATATATTTAGCTCACTCAAAATCAGTATTTCAACTTCTGTGCAACTAATTTGCTAGAAAAGGAAAATGACAATCAGTACCAAGTTAAAACAAAACTAAAGGTAAAAAGGAGACATTAGAAGAACTGAATTGTAGGTGTGACAACATAAGGAGCTCCACTAACTTGATCCCCAGCAAAAGTGGTGAAAATTATTTTAAAAAACTAAACCTCCTGCAAATGGTCCTTAGGGTAAATAACAAATGAAAAAACACCTATTCAAGAAAAGTGAGGGCGCCTGGGTGGCTCAGTTGGTTGAGCGACTGCCTTTGGCTCAGGTCATGATCCTGGAGTCCCAGGATCGAGTCCCATATCGGACTCCCGGCTCTGCGGGAAGTCTGCTTCTCCCTCTGACCTTCTCCCCTCTCATTCTCAGTCTCTGTCTCTAATAAATAAATAAATAAATCTTTAAAAAAGAAAAGTGAAAATTAGGGGCGCCTGGGTGGCTCAGTTGGTTGAGCGACTGCCTTCGGCTCAGGTCATGATCCCAGAGTCCTGGGATTGAGTCCCACATCAGGCTCCCAGCTCCGCAGGGAGTCTGCTTCTCCCTCTGACCTTCTCCCCTCTCATGCTCTCTCTCACTGTCTCTATCTCAAATAAATAAAATCTTAAAAAAAAAAAAAGTGAAAATTCTATGGTACTTGAACTAAAACCATTCCCTCCCTCTTCTCTTCCAGAGCCGAGAGGGTGGCTCCACTCTAGACTCTTGCCACCATGGACACAGGACTCCCTCATTCCCCAGTTCCCAGCCGGAGGACTTTCTTTCCATAGAAGCAGGACTTCAGCATTTCTGAGGTTCTTCTGGCTCTCTGTTGCTGAGGAGGCTAAGTTCTGGGTTAGTGTGGGTAGAAAAGTGCCTTTCTTGCACCCAGCCCCTACTCATGTAATGGAGGCTCTACCTTGGGTATATGCTGACAGTACTGGGGGCCCAATAGCCCTTCCTGTGGCTCAGGAGGCAGTGCTTCCCTGCCAGGAGAGACAAACTGAGAGATCTCCACCTACTGCTCCATCTCTCAGCTCCTAAAGAGTAAGGAGTCTTTCAGAAGCTACCACAGTCCTCAGCCCAACTTTAGAGCCTTGGCTCAGAGATTTTGCCTGGGGGCAGGACAAAAGCCATTAAAAAAATACCTGCTAATCTCTTCCCAAAAGAATTTATCTTGTTTGCAACAGTAAAATTTAAACTTAAAACATTTTTCAAAAATGGGAAGGCTGTGGTATAGGGAGTTGGGAGGAAATTTGTGACTCTAATGAAGATAAAGCCTAGACTACAGGCTGGCCAGGTAAGAGAGAACCAGGGGAATAAGACATCTGGAAGGAGGTCAGAAAAATCCAAACTTTAACCTCAGAAATCCAAACTCCTGAGGTCAGAAAAATCCAAACTTTAACCTCAGAAATTGGATTAGATTAGTTTGTGTCACCCCCCCCCCAATTTATACCCCAGAGCACTATTGTAAACAATAGAGCAATCAGTCAGTAATTACTGGAGCTTAAAACCTGGGTGTGGTCAGGGAAAGGTGTAGAAGAAAGCCCAGGCCGTACTTGCATCATTCCAGGGTGACTGCAGGCAGACTGCCCCAGGAGAAACAACAGAGACTTAAAACTCTGTGTTGGGGAAGGGGAGGGGAGGGTGGCAGCGGAAACAGCCTTCACTGAAACAAACCCAGTTCAGTTTCTAAACAAATAAACAAGCAAATAACAGTAACAAAGCACTGGAAAGGAGGACCGGTATCTAAAACTGCTATTATTACCTAAAATGTACAGTTTCCCAAAAAAACTTATAAGGAATCAAAGAGACAGGAAAGTATGACCCATACATTTGGGGGTGGGAGAAGCAACAGAAACTGCCTCTGTCAGTGACTAGATGTTGGATTTAAGAGGAAAAGATTTCAAAGGAGCCATTATAAATATGTTCACAGAACCAATCAATCTTGTAACACTGAAAAAATAAAATAAACATACGTGGGGAAAAAAAGATGTAAGGAAAGCATGATGACAACATCATGTCAAAGACAGTATCAATAAAGAAAAAAATGTTCATTCTCAAATAGAGAATATCAATAAGGAGAAAAAATATTTCCAAATGGAAAATCTGGATATGAAATGTACAACAACGAAAATAGAATTGTAGGATATAGAAAGAACCTCAGACTGCAAAAACAACCCTTGAGCCTAAAGGGCCAATGTGTATTCTTAATACAAATCCACTTTGTGTCTAACGTCCTTTTTTTTTTTTAAGATCGTATTTATTTATTGGACAGAGAGAGAGTGAGAGAGCACAAGTAGGGGGAGTAGCAGAAGAAGGAGAAGCAGGCTCCCTGTTGAGAGAGCCTGATGCTGGGCTTGATCTCAAGATCCTGGGATCATGACCTGAAACAAAGGCAGATGCTTAACCAAGCCACCCAGGTGCCCCAATGTACTTTTTTTTTTTTTTAAGCCACAACTTTCAATAATAAAATTAACTCTATCTTCTTATCTAATCATAAAATCTATATGCTACTTCTTGGATGACATCCATTATATACATAATTCAACTTTCTTTTTTTTAAAAGTGATACTATAAAATAACAGGTTAATTCTCAAATATTTAATAATAAAATGAAAAATCTTACTGGTCTGACGTCACCACAGGAATTGGTAAATTGTCGAGCCAAGCCAAAATCAAGCATGTAACATTTCCTACATGTACTAGGAAAGCGACCCATGGCGAAGTTCGACTAGAAAAGCAAAGAAGGAAAATATACATATTTTTATAATACTAAGTCCTTACATCTATCCTTCCTATATTTTAATTCTTCTATTTAAACTCTATATAATACATATGTCTCAAATATACTATTCTAATCCATCATGTTTACTGGATATTAATACATAATCTTGTTGTGGATTCTATTAATGCCTAGAAGCAGGTAACTTTAAGGAACAGAGAATTTAAGTGATGGTACAAAGTTACATACAACAACACCGACATAAGTGGAACTCTACGTTTCTTGAAATTCTAGTCTAAGTCAGGGCTTTAAAGACAGCCCAATTCTTCATTTTTAAAATGGAAGGAACTAGGAGTGAGCAAAATTGAACACATAGCTAGAAATTTAAATGAATTTCCTATAAGCATCATAAAGCGGAATTTCACTAAGCATAAAATTTAAAATTCAATTTAAGGAAACATTTCAAAACAAACTTACAGAAAATATACTTTGCATTCTTCCCTTAAAAAAATAAATGTAATGTTAAGTGAGCACAGATTTGCAAAGATGGTATGTAAAAAGAGAATTTATAAAGGAAAAAGCAAAACTGCTACAAAATTGTTAGCTTTTATTTTAAAATAGTGTTCTACTTTGGGAGCTTTCAGATGAAAATGGAAAGTATTCAGTCACCATGCTTCTAAAGTAGTGACATTTAGTTTGGCACAGAATTAAGAGCAAGAGAAATCTACATTAAATTAAGCCTGACTCTACTAATGTTAATTTTAGTTGGCATTTTCATGTAAACTATTTAATTTTAGAAATCATGTAGCAACAGATGGGCGTAATTTTCAATTGCACTAACCAACACGTGATATATTTATAGTAAATACAGTATATCAGAAATGGATCATTTCCCCTTGTGAGCAACAACAACAACAAAAAAAAAAGAAGGAAAAATAAAAGCATATTTCAGTTATGGAAATGACAATTTCTAAGAAAAAACAGAATAGAAAAAAATACTATATATTGCCACTATAGCACTGAGTAGAAAAAATAAGGTCTTTCATAATTGAAGGTTCCTTATAAATACAATTTGTCACTTGAGAATAAGTTCAGAGAACACAATAAATACATCTAAAAGCAACATATGTATATATTTTTATCCAGTATCAGGAAAAAGAAATCTAAAGAATAACTCCCAATTTAGGTGTAAGGCTAGAAATGTTAACACACATAATAATAATAGTCAAGCATTATTAATTTTTACTTTGGCTGCAAGCAACGTTTTCATTGTATGAGAAAAGCTCCTGAATGTTAAATTGTAGTTTCTTATTAGAATTTTTTTTAAAAATTAAGAGGCAAATTACATTTTGCTTCTAGTTACAGAATTAAAATATTACCTTGCATTTAATAATAGAAAGCAAATACAGAAAGCTACATCCATAATTTATTGTGTCCCATCATCAGATTAAGAGTACAAAGCAAAGTGCTCTAACTTGAAAAGCCCCCTTACCGGTTTGATGTCTCGGTGCAAGAATCCCACAGAATGGATGCTCTCAATAGACTCGAGAATCTGTCTACCCAACCGAAGAGTAGTGCTAATGGTGAATGTGCCCCGGGACTGGCTACGGCGTAGATCTGCCAGATTCCGACCCTGTGTAAACCAAATGAACACTTTCACATATGGTACTACATTATAAAAGAAGACTGGAAAGTTATTCATTTACCATTAAAATGTTTTGACAGGGGAAACTGGGTAGCTCAGTTGGTTGAGCATCCAAGTCTTGGTTTCCGCTCAGGTCACGGTCTTGGGGTTGTGGGATGGAGCCCTGCACAGCTCAGGCCCCACACTCAGCAGGGAGTTTGCTTGGGATTTTCTCTCTCCCTCTGCTCTCCCCCTGGCTCGTGCTCTCTTTCAAATAAATAAATAAATAAATATTTAAAAAAATGTTTTGACAGAAAGAGCAAGGATTTTACTCAAATTGTGATCCTCTCATTCAAGAGAAGAGATTCCATTAAGGTAATACATGAATGTTTCAGACAAATTTAAGAATAACTGGAAGTTTTTGAACATATTATGTTTTTGAGTCACCGTGTTTCTGTCTTTCATGCCATAACAAAATAAAGTCTTGATTATTTGAAATATAGAAAATATATGTACCCAGAGCAGTGATTCCTCATTACTGCCTAACATACTCCCATACAAACTACTTAATTTTTCTATGTCATGGTTTCCTTCTAAAATGAGGCCAATGATACCTACCTCACAATGTTTGTGAAGATTAAACAAGATCCATGTAAAGCATTTATCATACTGTCTGGGACATAGTAAGTATTCAGTAAGTGCTAATTATTGTTATTATAAATAAAAATGACATGAAACAAATTCAATTACTCGTAGCAAGAGATAAAAGCAATGTGATGTAGCCTGTGTCAGATATGTTACATCATTATTACATTTAATCCTCACAGCACCCTAAAATAGAATATGTTGCAGATGAAGAAGCTGAGGCTCAGAAAGTTTAAACAACGTTAATCTAGTAAAGCAAAGTTGGTTTTTTTTTCACTTCACAGTGCTGCTCTATCCAGAAAGTTCTTTGTTGACTAGGTAACAAACCAATACTTTGATGAGAAGAGTAAGGCTACGATGGTGCAGTTCTATGGCCCAAAGAATGGAACCTGGCTCCCAAATCACAAGAGAATTTAAATATCCCAATCTCTCTATTCCCAAAATTTTGTAGTGTTTGTTTGGGATTTATACCACTAATACCATCACCTCAACTGAAGACAGCTGACTCACTTTTGAAAAAGTAATAAATTCTTAAATTACTTCAGTGCCAACTTAAAATACTAAATAGTACTCAAGTAATTGAAGAATTGAAAAATTACAGGAAAGTCGGAGCCTTTCATACTTCATATCTTCTTTAAAGATACAGTTTTCTCATAGCATAAACTGGCAGTTATCTTTATTATTATTTTCAAAAGCTATTTTATTTATTTACTTGTCAGAGAAAGAGCACACAAGTTGGGGGGGGGGGGCGGTGGCAGGCAGAGGAAGAAGCAGGCTCCCGCTGAGCAAGGAGCCCGATGGAGGATTCAATCCGAAGACCCTGGGATCAAGACCTGAGCCAAAGGCAGTGGCTTACCCAACTGAGCTACCAAGGCATCTCTCTTCATTACTATTTTTTAATGTTATGAAAATTTATTGTTCTCTACATCTCAGCAAATGTAAAATAAGTGATAATCTACAACAATCCCATGAGTAGCTAATAACAATGAGCATTCCAATAATTTTTTCTCAAAAATCAGTATTTTGATTTCCAAAAATATACCTAAGAAATACTGGAACTTTATTTGTAAACAACTTCTACCATTATAAAAACTTTTGAAAGAAAATCAATTATTCAATTTATGACAGTAGCAATGATTCTAAAATTTCAAATCACTTATTTTTGAATTTTTTTAAAGATTTAATTTATTTGTCAGAGAGAGAGAGCACAAGCAGGGGGAGCAGCAGGCAGAGGGAGAAGCAGGCTCCCCCATAAGCAAGGAGCCCAATGCAGGACTTGATTCCAGGACCCTAGGATCATGATCTGAGCCGAAGGTAGATGGTTAATCGACTGAGCCACCCAGGAGTCCCTAAAATTTCAAATCTTTTAAAATATAAATCTAAGGTATCAGTTAACAAAATCCAAAAAGATAAAATATAAGGCTAGCAAGAGTATGGCGAAAAGTTATTAACATGGTAAATACATGCAGGTTTTATCCACCAAATTAAAAACTTCAGAGTATAAACTAAAAGTAGTTATTATCTGTTACAGAGAAAAATTTAAAATAATCTATATATCTATCAATAAATGAAAGGTTAAATGAATTATGGTACACTTATCTTACTGACCAGTATGTAGCCACCAAAAGAAAAAGAATTCTTATTCATAATAACAGAGAATGAATTTAATTGAATGAAAAGACCATTCATTTTCCCCTAAGTACTTCTATAAATTTAACATGATCCCAATAAAAATGCAAGTGGATTTTACTATTAAAAATGTGAAATTAACCTAAAAGAAAATGATATAATGAACCTCATATAACTACTCATCACCAAGAATGAACAATTATCAATTCATAGCCAATCTTGTTTCACCTGTTACCTACTCCCCCCCAAGGCTCCTGCAACACATACCCTTTTGCCGTCCCACACATATATATGATGCATTATTTTCATGTAAATCCCAATATCATTTCATCTACATATATTAAAAAGTGTACAAGAGCAAAGAGATAAAAATGTAAAATAAAGCCCTACTCTTGTCAGCAATCCTATTATCACAAATTTGAACTAGAAATATCAACATGAACCAGATCTATTTTCTCTTTTAAAATATGTGTATCCTGAACCCATCCACTTGAAATGAATTTAAAACAATGTCAATCCAATTGCAAGAGATACCCATAGAGTTTGTGGTCTCTAAATACCATTTCCCATGAGGAGGAGTCACGGCTTACTGGAGAAATGGCTGATTCTAGCTCTGAAGCATCAAATAGACAGAACGAGCTTGGAACATGATATTGGGCCAGAAAGTAAGGATGCTATCAAAGACTGCTGCAGTCTGATCTTACCAAAATGAATCAGAATCCAACTTGAAAGAAGCCCTATTGGTCAAAGATAGAGCAATGTGAACAGTAAAAACAACTGCAATAATTGAGAAACATAAAAGATGTGAAATCCATGAACTCATATTTTTTAAAAAGACAAAGCTAATCAGTCCTCTTTAGAAAATATTAGGAAACCAACTCATGATACTGAAAACTAGTAAACAGAAGAAAATAAATAAGTATTAATCCTGACCTTCCTGTATAAAATTTATCTCAGGTAACCTAACAATTGGTGGAGTGCTTTTTTCAAGAAGAATTCCAGCTATTGATTAAGGAAAACTGATAGAATTAGAATCATACATCTGCAACCCCACTGAAGTAATGGATCTAGGCAATGATTACTAATGAATTGATAAAAACTAAGAAAAAAACCACTGGGAGCTTTACAAAGTATGCATCAGGCTGACTGTCCCTGAATCTCAAGGATCAATCCTAAGAATATTAAAGAGACAACCCAGACATTGCCTAGGGATGGGATGCAAGAGGAAGCATACCACTCACCTCTGAAGTACTCTGGAAAATTAAAACAAAAGATTTAAATACCAGTTTACAGAAAATACAGGGGATAGAAGAACATATTAAATAAGGAGGGAGATAGTCAGCAAACTCCAGAATATGAGAACTTCATGACAAATGACTTCATTTTTGTCAATGATAATATGAACAACAACAAAAAACTGTAAAAAAAAAAATAGAGGGAACCTTTGGGTAAAAGAAGTTTAAGAATTATATCCACTAAATATGCAATGTGTGGAACCCTCTGTGAAACCAGATTTAAGTAATCCAAATATAAAAAAAATAAAAGACATACAATAAAGAAATCTGAAGATCTTGATATTTAATGCTATTATTAAGGAATTACTGTATACTGTGATTAAGAGGAGAAAAAAAGAATCTCTGACTCTTAGGAATACATATTCACGTATTTCCAGAGAAAATATGCTTCCAGTTTGCTTTGAAATAATCTGGGGAGGGAGAGGAGAGGAAGAATGTACCAGGAACAAGATGGGCAATATACTGATAACTACTGAAGCTGGGTGATGAGTACATGGGTGTTCATTATACTATTTTATTTTTGTGTATGTTTAACGTTTTTCATAATAAGAAAAAGTTTTAAAAATAAGGCAGCTTTGGGGCACCTGGGTGGCTTGGTGGGTTGAAGCCTCTGCCTTCGGCTCAGGTCATGATCTCAGAGTCCTGGGATGGAGCCCCACATGGGACTCTCTGCTCAGCAGGGAGCCTGCTTCCCCCTCTCTCTGCCTGCCTCTGCCTACTTGTGATCTCTCGGTGTCAAATAAATAAATAAAATCTTTAAAAAAAAATAAAAAATAAGGCAGCTTTGATGTTAGGAAATCTAGATCTACATCTGTATGGTTACAAGATTCAAAATATTTTTTTGCCCCTCCCTAGGTGATAATGCTTTTTACAAAATATCATCCTTTGGCTATACTGAAGTTGCTCATGTAAAGCCTCAATGGTGAAAGGAAATTTCATGAGACTTGTCCCAGATCTTTCTGGTAGAAATGAGAAAAGAAGTAAGCAGAACTTCTTGAACCCGTAAGATTTCAAGACTCAGATTTTAAGAGTCACCCAGGTGCCCCAGCCCTTAATATTTTTAAGGCAGATATTGTACAACTGATCACCAAGAAGAAAAAGTATTTAAGAATAATAAATTTAGGGGGCACCTGGGTGGCTCAGTCAGTTGAGCGTCCACCTCTTGATTTTGGCTCAGTTCATGATTTCAAGCTCATGAGGTCAAGCCTGCATCAAGCTCTGTCCTGGGCATGGAGCCTGCTTAAGATTCTCTTTCAACCTCTCCTTCTGCCCCTCCCTCCTCCCCATTAAAAAAAAAAAAAGAATTTAGGATCTTTAGAAGAAATTAAAAGTGCCAGTGAGAAGCTGACTATGTAAATTTTATCACAATATACAGGGGGAAACCTAGTAGTTATCTTCAATATGTCATGTAAGAGAGAATATCCTCTAACAATTATACTAGCTTTAGTCCAAATCAAGTCAATCATAACTGTACAGATGAGGCTAATGGTGGATAATTTTATTATGAACAGGAAAAAATACAGCATGCAAGTCAAATGGAAAGGTTCTTGGATAAATCCAGAGGAGCTTGCCAAAGGCCACAAAGGCCATTGTTATCTAATCTACACTGGTCTCCTTAGTTTTCCTAGACTTTTCTGAATTTCTTTCCTCTGCTGTCCCAACCCACTCTCCATCTAGGGAACAGAGCTATGTTAATGAATGAAAATAGAAAAAGAAATGCATTTCTCCTATGTATCAACTAATGCTTAAATTTTCAAGCAGTCAAAGTTGGTTCTTGAGCACATAAGTTAAAAACTAGAGTCCTGGGACACCTGGGTGGCTCAGTGGGTTAAGCCTCTGCCTTCAGCTCGGGTCATGATCTCAGGGTCCTGGGATCGAGTCCCGCATCGGGCTCTCTGCTCGGTGGGGAGCCTGCTTCCCCCTCTCTCTCTCTGCCTGCCTCTCTGCCTACTTGTGATAAATAAATAAAGTCTTTAAAAAAAAAAAAAAAAACTAGAGTCCTTAAGGTACCAAAGAGAGGAAGGAACAGAGACAGGGCAAGACTCATATCCAGCAATCTGTGTGGGGATTGAAAAACCTTGCAATGATGACAAACAATGGATCAACTAAAATAACTGACAAGAACAACCCTTCCAGAGGGAAAAATGAAACAAGATGAAACCAGAGAGGGAGACAAAGCATAAGAGACTCAATCTCAGGAAACAAACTGAGGGTTGTTGGAGGGGAGGAGGGTGGGAAGGATGGGATGGCTGGGTGATGGACATTGCAGAGGGTATGTGCTATGGTGAATGTTGTGAATTGTGTAAAACTGATGATTCACAGACCTGTACCCTTGAAACAAAATAATACGCTATATGCTAATAAAAAAAATAGCAAAAGAAAAAAAAAAAAGAAAAACCCTTCCATCTTTAGGAAAATCTATGTCAAACCTGTTTAAATAAAATTCCGTCTGCATAATATAAAACATTCTGAGATGATACCAAGAATTCTGTTTTTATTCATATCTATTGAAATTAGGTACTTTGATCAAAATTGGAATATTTTAAGATCCATTTCCAAGTAACCTACCTGCAACTGCATGACCACATAGTTGAATCGATCATTCCTCCCACAGCCAATAAATCTACAAACGTGGTCTTTCCCTGGATAAAAGAAAGAAAGAAAGACAGAAAACAGTGGACAAGGTTATACTATGGTTTCTCTTCTAAAAAATTAATACTTTGATTTTCTGTATAGTATTTTATAATTGAATATAAAAGACCTGTCTTAAGAACCTTAAAAATAGGAAATCTGTATTATTTAAATTTTCTATCCACCTCCCCCTAGACCCTACACTGCTCCATGTGTAGTCAAATACATGTTTATTGAATGAATAAATAAACAAATGGGGAAATAAATCAATGATAATTTATTTATGAAGTAAAGAATTAAAAGGTCATTTCAGCTCACCTTGCCCAGACATTATACATATGAAAACAGAGAAGAGCAATAAATTAGAACTCTGTTAGGAATATAAATCCTGGGAGATATAAATATATTTATAATATAAATTTATTTCATAAATATAAATCCTGAAAAATACATATATAAAATATAAATTTATAAGCATAAATCCTGAATTTTAGATATGGTCTGCTATTCACTAATATATGATTTCAGTCCCTTAATCACTTAATCTTTCTGGGCCTCAATGATTTGGATTAGTTCAATGGCTTTCAACCTGGGTTTTTCCTATGAAATCCAAGGAGGCGTTGGCTAGGGCAGAGGAAAGCAGAGGCGGAACAGGTAGAAATCTAGGGTCTGTCCTGATTCTACAAAAGCAAAGGTCCTAGAAAAGGATTAAGACTGGTGGGCTCCAGGGCAAGAAGAGGGCATTTTGGCTGGAGCACAGTGAATGAAGGGAGAATAGCATGAGGAGATGCTGGAGACACAAGAGACACAAGGCCCTGAAAGGACTTGGGCTCCATAACAAGGGAAGTGAGCCACATGTAGAAGTCAGTTTTTCTCAGTTCTGGCTATGTATTAAAATCATCTTGGGAAGCTTTGTAAATTCCTAACCTCTTTACTGATTCAGAATGGTGGGGGAAAATACAGGTTGGAGCTTTTCAAAAATTCTCTGAATGATCCCAAAGCAGATGGGCATATGATCTATTGGACCTATTGCCGGGTAATGAGAAGCATCTGAAAGATTTTAAGATGAGGAAAATCATACTTAAAACATTGTACTTTAGAACACTGCTATGGTAGCAATGAGGACAGACCACACAGAGGTCGACTCTAAAGGCAGAGAGGTCATTCTGGGAACAGTCACAATATTCCACGAGAAAATAGGGTTTAAATTATAAATAGTATAGGAGAGACGGAAAAAATAAGATAAATGTGAGAGATACCAAAGACAGTTTTTGACTAGAAACTGGTACAATTAAATAGTAAGTTGTACCAAAATATGAGAATATACAGTAGGTTGTATAGGCTGTAAGGGATATTAGAATGTTGAGTTTAAGGACAACCTGGTGAATTTAGTAGACAATTGTACTTTTTAGCCTGCTGCTGAGCAAAAAGCTGAGCTGTAGAAAACACTGGGGAACCATTAGTTCATGGAAGATAGAACTACACACACGGACAACTGTCAAGTTGGAAGAATATAAAGAATGAGAAGAAAATTAATTTAAGAACTGAATTTTAGAAAATGAAACATTTAGAGCATGGGCAAAAATAAAAGAATGCTGGGGCGCCTGGGTGGCTCAGTGAGTTAAGCCTCTGCCTTCGGCTCGGGTCATGATCTCGGGGTCCTGGGATCGAGCCCTGCATCGGGGTCCTAGGATCGAGCCCCGCATCGGGCTCTCTGCTCAGCAGGGAGCCTGCTTCCCCCCCCACCGCCTGCCTCTCTGCCTACTTGTGATCTCTCTGTGTCAAATAAACAAACAAAATCTTAAAAAAAAATAAAATAAAACAAAAGAATGCATGAAGAAAATCAAGTAATAGCCAGAGAGGTATAAGGAACCTATGAGCAAGGGGTATTACAGAAATATAATGAGAAGAAGCATTTTGGGCAATGGCAAATGCTGAGGAAAGGCTGAGAAGTGCTGGTTAATAAAAAAATTAGGAGGTCACTAGTGAGTGGAAAGGGCGACAACCAGTCTTCAATGGAATAAAGTGTAAATCAAGTATGAGGCAGTGAGGGCAATCTTTGAAGAAGTTTGCCTGTAAAGTGAGCAAATCACACGCCAAGAGCTAGAAGGGCAAGATTTGGTGAATGAATGAGAAATACATCTTGAAATAAAAACAAAAACTTTCTACTGACTGACTTAAAATATAAATACAATCCAGACTTATTTTAGTTAATAATTCAACTTCTTTTGCACTATTCTTTCTCTGTGCTTTTGTTGGAAAGTGTTGGAACTTGCAAAAAATAAATTCAATGGAAGCAATAATTCCCAAGTGTACAATGCATGTGCATCACTTTACATGTGTTTTACAAATGTTTGCAAAACTATGTCTGTCACCTAGTAAACTGCAGAAAGAATGAAAGGATGAAATGACGGCCAGTTAGCAACTTACTCTTTCCCTCAGCTTCAAAGGAACAATTTAAAAATCATTTAGGAAGCATTTTCTTCTTGTTATCCATTCAAGATTCCACCTTCCTAGCATATAACATTAAATGAAGGGTGTCTATTACAAAGACATTTCAACCCTCTAAAAACAAAAAGCCATACTATATTTAATGCTTCTTGGAATGCTCTTTCAAAAATATCTTTATGGGGTGCCTGGGTGGCTCAGTCGGTTAAGCAACTGCCTTTGGCTTCGGTCATGATCCCAGGGTCCTGGGATCGAGTTCCGCATCAGGCTCTTTGCTTGGCAGAGGGCCTGCTTCTCCCTCTCCCTCTGCCTGCTGCTCTGCCTACTTCTGCACGCACTCTCTTTCTCTCTCTCTCTTTCTGTCAAATAGATAAATAAAATTTTTAAACAAACAAACAAAAACACAAAAATATCTTTATGGTATGTTACACCAAAATACTATTTATCTCTTGACAGTGAAAACATCCTACATTTAAAAAGAAAAAAGAAATCAAATAAATTGTAGATCTTTGACTGGTAAACAAAATACAGTCAGTAGCAAACTTTTTACAATTCGCCAACACATCTTCATTGCTTTAGGTTAGAGCTTAATGAGTTCTTACCTCGTACTTTTTAGCATAGTGTACTACTGCTCTTATATTTTAGATACATGCAATTAGTGAAAACCCTTAGTTCAATAATATGTACAAATTTTTAGAAGCATAGAGAAACTACAATTTAACTGGAAAAGTAATTCTTCACCACCACTTAAGAGTGTTAAAATAACTATTGTAATAACTAGTACAAACTGAGATATCACTCCATGAGTACAGGGACCATATCTATCTTGTTCTGGTGACTAGCACAGCACCTGTCAATTAGTGAAATGCCCAATCAATATCTGTGAATAAACAAATTAACATAAATAACAGCTAGTAAAACATGTGTAATTTGCAAGCATATTGTATCAGGAATTATATTAAGTGCTTTACATGCATTTAATCCTCACACCTTAGGTATTATTATTTTCCCCATTTTTCAGGTGTGAAGAATTAAGCAAAATAATCTCTAAAAATGAAGGGAGCAGGGTAGGTTAAACTTGAAGAGAGTGTTAATAATTCAAAATCATTGCTGTGGAGAAAGGGAAACATAGAGAATCAGATGCCAAACCCAGAATATATCAGGTGAGAATTAATAAACTGTCATGTAGGTAAGAGTCCCGGGGAGAATCCAGATACCAGAACTACAACAATCTCTATGATAAATCAGGCAGTCTCCTAGGTCATATCTAGTTGGTTAGCAAACAAAAAAACAAGACAGTCCCACACTATGCACTGCTAGGCATGATCATGACTCCACGTTCACAAAAACAGTTATTAACTTCATGAACAGTATGATTAGAGAGGTCCAGAAATATTACAGAAACCACTCAAAGTCCCTAGATAAACCATTTCATAAACTTTTAAGAACTCTCAGTATAAAAGACATCTAAATAATCTTTTTTTTTTTAAGATTTTATTTTGGGACACCTCGGTAGCTCAGTAGGTTAAGCATCTGCCTTCAGCTCAGGTCATGATCCCATGACCCATGATCCATTATCCCTCTGACTCTAAATGGATAAAAGACCTCAATGTGAGACAGGAATCCATCAAAGTCCTAGAGGAGTACATAGGCAGTAACCACTTTGACATTGGCCACGGCAACTTCTTTCAAGACATGTCTCCAAAAGCAAGGGAAACAAAAGCGAAAATGAACTTTAGGGACTTCATCAAGATAAAAAGCCTCTGCACACCAAAGAAAATAGTCAACAAAACAGAGAGGCAACTCACAGAATGGGAGAAGATATTTGCAAATGACACTACAGACAAAGGGATGGTATCCAAGATCTATAAAGACCTTCTCAAACTCAACATCCCAAAAATAGATAATCATGTCAAAAAATGGGCAGAAGACACTTCTCCAAAGAAGACATACAAATGGCTAACAGACACATGAAAAAATGTTTATCATCCTTAGCCATCAGAGAAATTCAAATCAAAAACACACTGAAATACCACCTTATACCTGTTAGAAGGGCAAAAATTGACAAAGCAAGAAACAACAAATGTTGGAGAGGATGTGGAAAAAAGGGAACCCTCTTACACTGTTGCTAGGAATGCAAGTTGCTGCAGCCACTTTGGAAAACAGTGTGGAGGTTCCTCAAAAAGTTAAAAATAGAGCTACCCTATGACCCAGCAATTGAACTATTGGGTATTTACCCCAGAGATACAGATGTAGTGAAAAGGGCCACATGCACCCCAATGTTCATAGCAGCAACATCCACAATCACCAAACTGTGGAAAGAGCCAAGATGCCCTTCAACAGACGAATGGGTAAAGAAGATGTGGTCCATATATATAGTGGAATATTATGCAGCCATCAGAAAGGATTAATACCCAACTTCTGCATCAACATGGATGGAACTGGAGATTACGCTAAGTGAAGTAAGTCAAGTAGAGAAAGTCAATTATCATATGGTTTCACTTATTTGTGGAACATAAGGAATAGCATGGAGGATATTAGGAGAAAGAAAGGAAAAGTGAAGGGGGGGGGATTGGAGGGGGAGATGAACCACAAGAAACTATGGACTCCAGGAACAAACTGAGGGTTTCAGAGGGGAGGGAGCAGGGGGATGGGTGAGCCTGGTGATGGGTACTGAGGAGGGCAGGTATTGCATGGAGCACCGGGTATTACATGCAAACAGTGAATCATGGAACACTACATCAAAAACTAATGGTGACTAATATAACACAAAATATATAAATATATTTTTGTATCTTTATTTTATTTATGTATATATATAAAATGAACTAATACAACTCAACAGCAAAAGACCAGTCTGATTTAAAAATGGGTAGAGGGCTGGGGCACCTGGGTGGCTCAGTGGGTTAAAGCCTCTGCCTTTGGCTCAAGTCATGATCCCAGGGTCCTGGGATGGAACTCCGTATCGGGCTCTCTGCTCAGTGGGGAGCCTGCTTCCCCGTCTCTCTCTGCCTGCCTCTCCGCCTACTCGTGATCTCTCTGTCAAATAAATAAATAAAATCTTAAAAAAAAATGGGTAGAGGGACTGAAGACACATTTTTTCAAAGAAGATAGTAAAAAGGTCAACAGGTACATAAAAAAGTGTTCAATATTATTAATCAAAAGAGAAAAGCAAATCAAAGCCACAATGAAATATTACCTCACACTCATTAGAATGGCTATTATCAAAAAGACAAGAAATAAAAAGTATTGTTGCTATTATCAAAAAGACAAGAAATAAAAAGTGTTGGTAAGGATGTGGAGAAAAGGGAATCCTTGTGCTTTGTTCCTAGGAATGTAAATTGGTATGGCCACCATGGAAAACAGTATGGAGGCTCCTCAAAATAAAAAATAGTTTCTTGGGGTGCCTGGGTGGCTCAGTCCGTTAAGCATTTGCCTTTGGCTCAGGTCATGATCCCGGGGTCCTGGGATCGAGCCCCATGTCAGGCTCCCTGCTCAATGGGGAGCCTGCTTCTCTCTCTCCTTCTGCCACTCCCCCATCTTGTGCTCTTTTGATCTCTCTCTCTCTCTGTCAAATAAATAAATAAAATATTTTTTAAAAAAAGTTTCTTAAAGATTTTATTTATTTATTTATTTATGATAGAATGAGAGAGAGAGAGCGAGAGAGCACACAAGCAGGGGGAGCAGCAGGCAGAGGGAGAAGCAGACTCCCCACCAAGCAGGGATCCTGATGCGTGGCTCGACCCCAGGACTCTGGGATCATGACCTGAGCCAAAGGTAGACGCCTAACTGACTGAGTCACTCAGGCCCCCCAATAAAAGTAGTTTCTTAAGAAACAAATGAACAAAGGGAAAAAAAAGAGACAACCTCCCAAAATAGAGTCTTAACTATGGAGAACAAACAAATGGTTACCAGAAGAGAGGTGCATGGGAGATGGTTGAAACTGGGGAAGGGAATTAGGATTGGGATTGTCTTAATAAGCATTAATATATGGAACTGATGGATCACTATATTGTACACCTGAAACTAATATAGCACTGCATGTTAACTACATTGGAATTAAAATTTTAAAAATTGGGGCACCTGGGTGGCTCAGTGGGTTAAAGCCTCTGCCGTCAGCTCAGGTCATGATCTCAGGGTCTTGGGATCAAGCCCTGCATTGGGCTCTTTGCTCAGTGGGGAGCCTGCTTCCCCTTCTCTCTCTGCCTGGCTCTCTACCTACTTGTGATCTCTCTCTGTCAAATAAATAAATAAAATCTTTTAAAAAATTTAAAGAACTACCATATGATCTAGCAATTCCACTTTTGGGTGTATACCCAAAGAAATGAAATTACTATCTTGAAGAGACATCCCATGCCCATGTTCAATGTAACATTATTTACAATAGCTAAGACATGGAAATAACTTATGTGTCCATCTATAAATGAATGAATAAAGAAAATGTAGTATTTATATATACAACAGTACCATGCAGTCATAAAAAAATAAGAAAATCTTGCCATTTGTATTAACATGGATGGGCCTTGAGAGCATTAGGCTAAGTGAAATAAGTTAGACAGAAAAAACTTATATGTGGAATCTAAAAAAACCAAACTCACAGAAACACAGAAGAGAGATCAGTGATTCCCAGAAGTAGGGAGTGAGAGGTAGGGGAAATGGGGAAAGGTGGTTAAAAGGTACAAACTTCAGTGGTAAAATAAGTCAATCTTGGAAATGTACAGCATGGTGATTATACTTAACAAATTTTAAAAGTTCTCATGACAGGAAAAAAAATGTAACTGTGAGGTGATAAATTCAACCAACTAAACTTATGGTAGTCATTTTGCAATACAGATGTATCAAATCTTTATGTTGTACATAATACAAAGTTGTATGTCAAATATTTATATATATACATATATGTATATATATAACTGAGCGGAAAAAAGAATTCAAATCAAAATATACCTAAAGTCTATTCTACACCTCTGGATCTTTCAGTTTGGTATAAAGAAAAGTACATGTGCTCAAGACTACTTGAGGTTTGGGCCCCTGGGTGGCGCAGTTGGTTGAGCGACTGCCTTTGGCTCAGGTCATGATCCCGGAGTCCCGGGATCGAGTCCCACATCGGGCTCCCAGCTCCATGGGGAGTCCGCTTCTCACTCTGACCTGCTCTCTCTCACTCTCTCTCTTTCCTAATAAATAAATAAAATAAATAAAATCTTTAAAAAAAAAAAAAAGACTACTTGAGGTAAATATCAGCTTTTTCACTTGCTTGATTGTTACTTCATCTCTAAAAGCCACATAATGGGTTACAAAAGCACTTACCTCAAAGAGTTATTACACAGGTAAATCAGCTAAGGTATGTTTAATACTTAATATACTGGCACATAGTAAATGTTCAATATATGCTTCCTATTATTATTATTAGTGATTATGAACACAAGTTTTAGAAAGAGACAGATCTAAGCTAAAATCCTAGCTCTTTATCTTACCACTTTTGTGACTATGGACAGATTATTTAACCTCTCTTAGATTGCATTTCCTCAACTATAAAATCTGGAGAAAGTTGTGGTAAGAATTAAATCAAATAATATTTTTTAAACACACTTTTTTTTTAATTGTCTTCTCTGAGTGGAGATATCGCTGATTATTTCTTTTTTGCACAGTTTGGTGACAGACCACAAACATTCTGTATTGGGTTAGATTAGTCAAGAGCTAGAAAATAAAGAGAAAGACTTAGTGGTGGTATTTGGAGTGATTGGTAAAGATTCGGTTTGTATGTTCAGGATTCATTCACTCATGCATTTATTTATTTATTTATTTTTAAGATTTTATTTATTTATTTGTGAGAGAGAGAAAGAGCAAGAGTGCACAAGCAGGGGATGTTGCAGGCAGAGAGAGAAGCAGACTCCCGACTGAGCAAGGAGCCCGATGCGGGACTCAATCCCAGGACCCTGGGATCATGATCTGAGCTGAAGGCAGACGCTTAACCAACTGAGCCACCCAGGTGTCCCATCAGGATTCCTTTAATCTTTTAAAGGATTTCTTTAACATAAGAGACATATAAGCAGGGAATTAAAATTGATTTATTGTATTTTCCATACTATGTTTTCTTGAGGTCACAAATCAATAAACAATAAACTCCAGAAAAGACAATAAGAAATAGACTTAATTTAGACAGGTAGATAATATTTACAGATATTATAGGCAAGGTAGCATCTTGCTAGTTAAATACAGATTTTAACTGTGATATTAAAAAGGATTTTTATTCATCTGACACCCATAGTGATAAACCCTTCCTTACTGTCCAAAATCTTTTTGTAAAGGAATAGATAAGCTGCACTCTAAAATTAATGCATATGGAGCACCAGGGTGTCTCGGTTGGTTAGGAGGCCAACTCTTCGTTTTGGCTCAGGACATGATCTCAGGGTCCTGGGATTTGAGCCCCAAGTCAGGCTCTGCGCTCAGTGGGGTATCTGCTTAAGGATTCTCTCCCCCACAACTTGCACTCTCTCTCTCTAAAATAAATAAATAAATATTTTAAAAATAAAAATAAAAAATTAAATAAATGCATATAACCTAATGAATCTTTTTGTTCTTACAATTTCAAATGATCATCTACTACCCCTGCTTTCAATCCAAGAGCTTAAAAAGCTATGGCAAGTGATGGTATGGTAGTCTACACCCCAGCATTAAATATTAATGAATAACAATGCCAAAGAAAAGGCAAATAATTTTTTATGATTTTTATATGCCAGAAGAAAGTAAAACAATCAGAAAGAGGCATTGATTATTTTCCTTTTTAAATAAAAAAAAAGCCATTTAGTAATAAAGTGAAAAGCTAGTTAAAAGTATCCCAAACCAAACTTCATCAAGATCAAAAGCTTCTGCACACCAAAGGAAATAGTCAACAAAACAAAAGGGCAACCCATGGACTGGGAGAAGATATTCACAAATGACACTACAAAGGGTGGATATCCAAGATCTATAAAGAACTCCTCAAACTCAACACCCAAAAAATAGATAATCATGTCAAAAAATGGGCAGAAGACATGAACAGACACTTTTCCAAAGAAGACATACAAATGGCTAACAGACACATGAAAAAATGTTCATCATCCTTAGCCATCAGAGAAATTCAAATCAAAAACACACTGAAATACCACCTTACACCAGTTAGAATGGCAAAGATTAACAAGACAGAAAACAACAAATGTTGGAGAGGATGTGGAGAAAGGGGAACCCTCTTACACTGTTGGTGGGAATGCAAGTTTGGAAAACAGTGTGGAGGTTCCTCAAAAAGTTAAAAATAGAGCTACCCTATGACCCAGCAATTGCACTATTGGGTATTTACACCCAAAATGCAGATGTAGTGAAAAGAAGGGCCACATGTACCCCAATGTTCATAGCAGCAATGTCCAAAATCGCCAAACTATGGAAAGAGCCAAGGTGCCCTTCAAAAGATGAATGGATAAAGAAGATGTGGTTCACATATACAATGGAATATTACGCAGCCATCAGAAAGGATTAATAACCAACTTTTGTATCAATGTGGATGGGCCTGGAGGAGATTATGCTGAATGAAATAAGTCAAGCATAGAAAGTCAATTATCATATAGTTTCACTTACTTGTAGAACATAAGGAAATAACATGGAGGACATTAGGAGAAGGAAAGGAAAAGTAAATTAGGGGAAATCGGAGGGGGAGACAAATCATGAGAGACTGTGGACTCTGAGAAACAAACTGAGGGTTTTAGAGGGAAGGAGGGTGAGGGATGGGTGAGCCTAATGGTGGATATTAAGGAGGGCACATATAGCATGGAGCACTTGGTGTGGTACATAAACAATGAATCTTAGAACACTGAAAAAATAAAATTAAAAAAAAATTATCCCAAACCCACTAATGGGGATGCCCTGGAACTCAAAGAACTAATTTCAGGTCAATGGGAAAGTAGCAAACACTGGGATTCTGCAAAGCTGGACTACTATACTGCTAAGGACACAACAAAACCAATCTATCATTTCTTCCTCTTACTTAACCACTCACACCACCACCAAACAAACCACACCTAATCTAACAATAACAGCTCATGAAACAACTATACCAAGGAAGAAAGAAAAATATAAGGTAAGTCCTGTTCTCAAAGAATTTACAATTTTTTTGAAAGAAAGGAACTTACTATAAGATAATATGACAATATAAGATAAAATGATAGTTTCTAAGAACAAAAATAAGCACTGTGAAAAATTAGTAGATTATGTGGATCAGAATGCTTAGAGCATAGAGCTTGGAACTTGACTTAGCTAACTGGATGGTAAAAGAAAAAGAATGCTGAGTCCTCTAAACCAAGTTCCCAGGAAAAAAAATTGACCTGAGAAGTTTAAGTAACAAATGCTCCTCTTAGCTCTCATGGGGATGCCCATATAATAATTCCTTAGGTTCTAGTAGCTCACCAGGAGACAAAGCAAAGGAAGTTTCTAAGCTCTTCAACGTAGATAACCATCACAGGGAATTCTATCATTTAAACAAAACTATCCTATCATAATGGCCAATTTAAAACTACCAGGTTTTTGTGGTTAGAATGAAAAAAAAAAAAAGAGCACAATTTCATCATCCTCTCTATTTAAAAAATATACTTGTCAATTACAAAAATATATGACAAATGTATGTAAAAATAGGAGAGAAAAGGTCAAGAATTGGGGAACCATTCGAAGAGACCCAGTATCAGCATAACAGGTGCTCCAGAAAAGAAGGGGTAAAAAAATAAGGGGGTGGAAATCATCAACAAAATAATTCAAGAAAATTTCCTGAGAAAAACCTTCAAATCACAAGTTTCAATAAAGGACAAATACAGGCACACTAGATGAAAACACACCCATACTATGGTAAATCATCATGAAATTGTAAAACCCTGGGGGAAAAGAGAAAAAATTAGACGTTTCCAAAGTAACATGAATCATAACAGAATTACTCAACCGCTATAGGAAGTATGAAGACAAATTTTGGAAGTAAAATTATTTTTAATCCAGAATTCTATATCTAGTCAGTTTTTCATTTAAACAGCAGGGTAGTATAAAAACACTTTCACACTTGCAATAGAGTTCTCAAAGACATACATCCCGTGCATCCTTTACTCAGGAAACTATTTAGAAGAGATGCTTCACTAAAATGAAAATAAACAAAAAAACAATAATAAAAAAAATGAAAATAAACAAAAAAGAGAAAGGGATTCAACAAGGCATACAATATACAAGAGAATCAAATAGAATCCCCAGGAAGACATTGACAGATGATCCAAGGATGATACTTGTGAACAAAAACACCAAGGGGACTGGAGCTGACTAATAGGTCCCTGGAGAGACTTCCCTAAGAAGAGGAAATCAAGAATTGTGCAAATCAGTTCACTCTTTTTTATTGCCAAATAGTATTCCACTGTATGGATATACCAACACTGATTTATCCATTCACTCTTTGAAGTATACATTTTTGGCAAGTAAGAATAAATCTGATACAAATATATGAACAAATTTTCATTTCTCAAGGTTAAATGCCTAGGGGTAGGGTTGCTGGATCACACAGTAAATCCCATATTTGATATATAAGTATATGCTTAATTGTTTTCCAGAGGAACTGAGTCATTCTGCATCCCTACCAGCAATATACGAGGGGTCCAGTTGCTCCACATCCTCCTCAGCACTTGGTACTGTCAACAACTTTAGTTTGAGCCATTCTAATGGATGTACAGTGGAAGCTCACCATTTGCATTTAATTTGCATTCCCCTAATGGCTAGTTATGCTAAACATCTTTTCATGAGCTGATGTGCTACTCTATATCCTCTTGCTAAAGCCTATTAAACATTTTTAAGTGGCTTGTTTTCTTACGGTTGAGTTTTCAGGGTTCTTTATGTAGGTATGTGATCTGCAAATATTTTCTTCCAGCCTATAATCTGCCTTTTAATTCTTTTAACAATGTCTTTGCAAGCAATGGTTTTAATTTGATGAAGTCCAATTCATCAATTTCTTCTTTTATGAATCATGCTTTTGGTGTGATGTGAAAGAACTTCTTGTCTACACCAAGGTTAGGAAGATTTTCTCCTGTTTTCCTCTAAAATCTGTACAGTTTTATATTTCAAATTTAGATGTGTGGTACATTTTAAGTTCATTTTTATATAATATGTGTAGTTTAGGTCGAGGTTCATTATTTTTGTATGTGGATATCCAATTGTTCCAGCACCACTTATTGAAAAGATTATTCTTTTTCTATTTTGTCCATTTCCATTTCCATTCATTTTCCACTTTGTAAAAAATTACTGGCCATATTTGTGTGTGCTTATTTGCACAATCTCTGTTCTATTTCATTGATCTACATGTCTTTCCCTTTGTCAATACCACAGTCTTGATTATGATAGCTTCATCTTGTTTTTAAATCATGTAGTTTGATTTTTTCCAATATTTTTCTTTTTAAAAATTGTTTTGGGGGTGCCTGGGTGGCTCCATCGGTTAAGAATCTGCCTTCAACTCAGATCATGATCCTCGGGTCCTAGGAGTTAGCCCCACATTGGACTCCCTGCTCAATCAGGAGTCCGCTTCTCCTTTTCTCTCTCTGCCCCTCCTCCTTCACTCTCCCTCAAAATAAAATTTAAAAAAAAATTGTTCTAGGTATTCTAGGCCCTTTGCCTTTGTAAAGAAATTTTAGAATCAGTTTATAATCAGAAACAGTGCTTCTGGGATTGTTTTTATTAGTACTGCATTAAATCTATAGATCAATTTGGGGAAATCAACATCTTTACTATTATGATTCTTCAAATTCATAAATACATGTTTCTCCATTTACTTAAATCTCCTTTGATTTTTTTTAAATCAGGGTTCTGTATTTCTCAGAATAGAGATCTTATACATATTTTGTTGCATTTATACCTAAATGTTTCATTTTGGGGAAGCTACTATAAATATCTTTAATTCAGTTTTGAATTGTTATATCACTTTGTTATATATATTGTTATATACTGTTTTTTGTTTGTAATTGTTATATATATTGTTTTTTGTGAGCTGACAATGAATCACTTGCTACATTCATTTATTCTAGGAATTTTTTTGTGGATTGCTTGGGATTTTCTACATAGATGATTAAGCCATCTGCAAGTAGGGGCAGTTTTATTTCTTCCTTTTCAATCTCTGTGCCATTATTTCTTCAAGTATTTTTGGTGGACCACACTCATTCTCTTCTTATTCTGGGTCTCCAATGACACAAATGTAAGACCTTATCATAGTTTCATAGGTCCCTGAGGCTGTATATTTCTTTATTTTTAAACTTTTCCCTGTAATTGAAATTGGATCATTTCTGTTGATCTATTTTCAAGTGCAAAGACTCTTTCATTGTCCTATCTACTCTGCTATTGAGCTCTTTTAATGAATTTTTATTTCCATCATCGTATTTCTTAATTCTAAAATCTCCATTTAGTTCTTCATATCTTCTATTACTTTGCTGAGACTATCTTCCCGTTCAATCCTTGAACATGGTCATAATAGCTGATTTAAAACTATTTTTCAGATAAGTTTAACATCTGTGTGATCTTGGCATCACCATCTGTCCACTGTCTTTTCCCATGTAAGTTCGATTTTTCTGGTTCTTTTCAAGCTGAGTCATTCTAGATTGTATTCTGGACATTTGAATATTATGACACTCTGGATCTTATTTAAGTCCCACTGAGAATGTTGGTGTGCTTGTTTTAGCCGGTAATTGATTTGACCCACTTGGGTTCACATTTCAAGTTCTGACCAGCCTTCTGTGGGTTGTATTTTCAATTACAATTCAGTTTGCAAACCCTCTGCAGTCATACTGAATGTGTTTCATAACTGTCCCACGCAGTGTCCAGTTTGGGAGTTAGGGGTGGTCTATCCCATAATTCAGTCCTCGATGTTTCTGTATGCTGTTTAGGAATCAGACTCATGCATGTACAGCTTGGGAGTCAGCTCATGAGTCCATAAGCAACTTTAAGTAGTCAGTTTCCCAAGCTCCTCATTCTCTTGCAATCTTTGGGTCCCTGGAGCTCCCCTTTGCAGCCTTCCAGCAGAAAGCTGGGACTTCATTAATAACCCCACTCTGCCATGTACTTCCCATGACTGCACCCACATCAGGGTCAAGCAACAGAAGAGCAGAGGGAGTAGAAAACAATGGGATTTGCCGCACTCTCTTGATACCAAAGCTCCTCCAATCTGGGAGGAAGGCTCCCCTCCCTCTGAGATTTAGGCTCCTGGCTGCCCCCATTGAGGCCACTGCAGCTTCTGCCAAGGACTGCTTGAGGCCTGGGGTGCAAGAAAATGAAGAAAAGGGGGGAAAAAAAAGAAAAAAGAGAAGGATGTGGGATTGCCACACTTTCTCTGAACATTAGAGATCCCTTTCCGCTCCTTGAGTCAGAAGCAGAGGACTTCTCCTGGTGCTTTTTCTGTCCATATTAATAATGCTCACTTCCAAGTTTCAGGATACATTAAGTTCAGGCTGGGGCATACTGGAAGAAAAAAAAATGGTAAACTCACCGCCGGTTCAGTGGCACTTTGAATTCTGGTCTTCTTCCCCAATCTGTCTCCTACTATTTATTTTTCAGAGTCCTCAAATAGCCACTCCAAGCATTCTGTCCAGGTTTTATAGCTGCATTCAGTGGGAGAGACAGGGTGAAGTGTGCTTACTCCATCTTATCTGGAACCAGAACCTGGACTACTGTTTCTCATAACACACTTTGTCGAACTGATTATTGAAACTATTTATATAACTTTGATTACAAGAAGTTAAAAATTAAAGGTAAGTAAATCCTGTATTAACCTTACTGTAGAAAAGGGAACAAGCAAGCCAGTAGGATCACATTTTTTTAAGCATATATTCTTTTTTTTTTTTAAAGATTTTATTTATTTATTTATTAGGAAAGAGAGAGAGTGAGAGAAAGCATGAGAAGGGAGAAGGTCAGAGTGAGAAGCGGACTCCCCATGGAGCTGGGAGCCCGATGTGGGACTCGATCTCGGGACTCCGGGATCATGACCTGAGCTAAAGGCAGTCGCTCAACCAACTGAGCCACCCAGGCGCCCCTTTAAGCATATATTCTTTTGGATATTATATGCTTAGGAAAAGTGAAGTTTTTAACTATACTTTGCTTTATTTCTTTAAATCTTATTTTATCTGTGGAGTTTTATAAATACTAGGACTGTTATAAATTCTTTCTTTTTAAAAGAAGAAGAAAAAAGTAGCAGTTATCCAAAGTATGAGACAGAGGAAGAAACTTCAGAAGAGAGGCCATAAACTAAGAAACTGAAAAAAGTTCAGGATGATCAACACTCCAAGTGTAAGCCAACAGTTTCCAGTAAGAGGCTAGCAAAACAGGCAGGAATCAGCTGAAGGTCTTGTATGCCAGGTTAAGGTGACTGGATTTCACCTGAGAAAAGGAAGGCCCTGAAGTGTTTTAGTAAATGTTGGGAGTGACGTGATCCAATTGGTATGTTTGAACAATCGCTCCTACAGAACATAAAGGCATGTAAAATACGAGTCTTACTGTCTGCGTCTTAGGGGGTCACATCGAGTTGCAGAACAAATACATATATAGTATTGTATATATACATATATACATACGGTGAGGGATATGGGTGAGAGGGTTGTTTCACATACACAATCATTATATATCATATGATTTTATACATGATTATGATTCCACATGATTCATGTATATGTGTGTGTGTAAAAATAGACAGAAGACATAATATGTATTGAATGTTTCTGGAAAAAACACAAGAAACCAGTAACAGTGGTTAGTTTTGGAAGAGAGTGGGGGACTAAGAGAAAGCAAACTTACTTTTCACTTTGTTCTTCTGATTTTTAAACCTTTTACCGTGAATATTTACACCCTTAAAAAGGGTTGTAAAAACACAGAGGGAGGCCTTACACATGAATTAGATACATTAAAGCAAGTATGCAGAAGCCTAGCATTCAGTAACCTATTTTCCAGCATAGTCAGCACTCAAACACTACTACAGATTTCCCTACAAATATTAGTCACCATTTTTAAAGCCCACAACACAGAACAGCTTTTTTATTACATTACACTATACTGCATTTCACTAATTTACCATGTATTTTCAAGCACTCAGAAATTTAAATAGACGATAAAGAGTAAGAACAGATTTTGAAGATGTTATCATTATACTACATTTTTACTGTGAAAGAAATGTTTGCATTACTCTTTTCAATTTCTTTTTTTTTTAAAGATTTTATTTATTTATTTGACAGAAAGAGAGAGATCACAAGTAGGCAGAGAGGCAGGCAGAGAGAGGAGGAAACAGGCTCCCCGCCTAGCAGAGAGCCCGATGTGGGCCTCAATCCCAGGACTCTGAGATCATGACCTGAACCGAAGGCAGAGGCTTTAACCCACTGAGCCATCCAGGCGCCCCCTCTTTTCAATTTCTTAAGCACCAAAGAGCATAGAGGGAAAGATGAAAGATTTTTTTCTTTCTGGTCCCCCTAATGCCAATACCTAAACATAACCATTCTCAATGGCTTCTTGAGCTCTGTATGATTCCAGACTTTCGTTGTGCTTATAAAGTACATATATGTGTATATGTGTATACAAAGACACATATATATATATATATATTATATTCTGTATCAAGGAAATGGATTTCTGCTACACCTATTCAATTTCCTATACGCAATTTTCCTAAATCTAGAGTAATGAATAGACAAATCCCCAAGCTGGCAGATAATGTTAAATCTTCCAAGTAGAGAATGTTAAAATAAACACACTGAACAGATAAAGTTCTCAGAGATCTCCTAACACATCTTTGATGGAACAGATTAACTTTAACCAGGGTAAGCAAAAAATTACTTTAGGGGAAAAAACGTACAAGTTGAAATAAACAAAAAGACAGATGATGGGTATATAAAAGGCTAAAGAAAGACTGCAGAGCACAAGCTGAGAATTGGGAAAAAGTGTCATTAGTACAGAAGAGCAACTGCATGGGCTCCTAGATGGCTCAGTGGGTTAAGTGTCTGCCTTCAGCTCAGGTCATGATCCCAGTGGGATCGAGCCCAGGTCGGGCTCCCTGTTCAGTGAGGAGCCAGCTTCTTCTCCCTCTCTCACTCCCCCTGTTTATGCTCTCTCTCTCTCTCTCTGTCAAATAAATAAATAAAATCTAAAAAAAAAAAAAAAAAAAAGCAACTACAACTCATCTGCCTTCCTGCTTGAAGTCTCCAGTTACTGCTGCAAAGTACAACTACTCCTTCTCCCCAGTCATAAGAATGAGAGACATATGTCATTTTGAATTAGACTACTGGTCTATCCAGTATAGAAGACTGTCCATGAAAGTTACTCCAAAGTGCTTGCCCTCATCAAGGTTCATTGGTTCCATCAAAGGATGTAGAAGATCTCTGATAACTCCTTCTGTGGGAGAGCACAGTAGTTGAATTCTGGGACTAAAAGGTTAGGGATAGATCCTTATCCCTTATTATATTCTTTACTACTTTGTGCTATCATTTTGCCACTGAGCATGATATAAATATCAAGTTTAAGTGTATGTAATTCTTTAAGTGGCCTGCAATTTAAAAGAGAACACAAGTATATATTTTTTTAAAGATTTTATTTATTTATTTATTAGGAAAGAGAGAGAGTGAGAGAGAGCATGAGAAGGGAGAAGGTCAGAGTGAGAAGCGGACTCCCCATAGAGCTGGGAGCCCGACGTGGGACTCGATCCCGATCCCGGGACTCCGGAATCATGACCTGAGCCGAAGGCAGTCGCTCAACCAACTGCGCCACCCAGGGGCCCCCACAAGTATATTTTTAAAAATAAACCAATTCAAACAAATTGAAAAGTACACATAAGGATAAACCAGACAAAACCTAATAATTAAAACCTATTGAGAGAAATGTGTTGGCCCGATAGCAATTAATGCCCTAGTGCCCATACTGTGTCTCAACTATTTCTCAGTGAAAGGAAACAGGGCTTCTTGGAGAAAGAGAGTTCCTGATCCAATGGCACAGGCAAAATTCAAGGAAAGTCTGAAATATGGACTGTGTCAGAAAGGAAAAATGACATCAAAGAACTCTGGAGTTAAGGAGGGCACAGCATCCCACTAGAAAGCGCTTCCACTAGCCAAAGACATGAAAATTTGAGCATCAAAATAACAATGACTATAATGAGTTGAAAAAAAATCCACGGATACATAAAAACCCATGACTTCATCATGATATTGAAAACAAAAACAAAACAAATTCACTGGTCATATATGGCACAAAACTCATTTTCCTGAGAATCAGTAAATAAGAGGGAAGCAAAATTAAGCCTTTATCCTGCCCTTCCTGTAGTAACTGTACTTAAAGGGAAACAAACAGCTGATGAAATAAAGTTCCACTTGGTCGAATAATTCCAGTTCAGAAATTTGATTCAGAAAAATCACAATTTTACTAACCATATGGAAACAATAGATCTAGACCACGTTCTCGTGCCAAAAATAACAGCAATAACAACATGAATCTCATCAAGGCTCTACATTTACTACCATTTCACAGGAAAAACAGAGGCTAGAGAAACACATTAAAAGACACCCCAAGTATGCAATTAGCCAAATCCAGAATTTGGACTCTTCTATCAAACTAAGAACTTCATTTCTTCAACAAATAAATGGCATCACCAAAAAAAAAAAAAAAAAAAGCCAGAGCGGGGAGAAGATGAGGGAGGAAGTGTGGAAAAGAGACTTATGAGATATGTCAACCAAATGCAGTATATGTGAATCTTGATTTGAACAAGTCAACAACAGGATATTGTTTTCAATCAATCTAGCATTTATTGAGGGCACTGTGCTAAACACTTGACATTTACCACTGCATTCTCACAACCACCCTATAATTTATGTATTGTTAATGTTCCCATATTACGCTTGGGAATTTGGGCTGACTAGGTTCACATGGGCAGAAGGTGGCGGAGATGGCCCTCAGGTGTCATTTTTTTGTATCAACCATAAGTTTTGTTTCTCTATATATTGTACTTCTGCTACTTCCCACTGGTCGATGCTACAGTCAAAAAAGCATGCCCCTCCCCAATCTCCCTCATTCACCAGTTGCTTCCCTCCCCCACCATCAATGCTGACAAGGTCTCAACATGCCTCACAGACAGAACAATAGGATATTTTTAAGACAATGGGAGAAATTAAACACTGGCTAGATTTTAGATGATATTAAGAAATAATTTTGTTAGGTATTTATGTTATTTAAAAAAAAAGGAGTACCCTAATGTAAATTAGACTTTAGTTAATAATAATGTATCAGTATCGGCTTCACCAATTTTAACAAACATATCCCACTAACACAGTATGTTAGTAACAGGGGAAAGTGTAGGTGGGCAGGGGGAATATGAAACTCTGGATTTTCTGTTCAATTTTTCTGTAAACCTTAAACTGTTCTACAAAAGTAAAGTGTATTAGTTAAAAAAAAAAAAGTAAAACTGGGGGCACCTGGGTGGCTCAGTGGGTTAAAGCCTCTGCCTTCGGCTCAGGTCATGATCTCAGGGTCCTGGGATCGAACCCCAGCAGGGAGCCTGCTTCCCCCTCTCTCTCTGCCTGCCTCTCTGCCTACTTCTGATCTCTCTCCTCTCTGTCAAATAAATAAATAAATAAACCTTTAAAAAAACAAAAAAAGTAAAACTGTGAACACGGGCTTCCTCTCCATTGAGTTCTCTAATCCATTCTTTTTTTTCCCATTCTCTGCCCAGGCAGAGAGGCAGGCAGAGAGAGGGGGAAGCAGGCTCACCGCTGAGCAGAAAGCCTGATTCGGGGCTGGATCCCAGTACGCTGGGATCGTGACCTGAGCCAAAGCCAAAGGCTTTAAGCCACTGAGCCACCCAGATGACCCTCTAATCCATTATTAAAACTGGTCACCTGGGACGCCTGGGTGGCTCAGTTGGTTAAGCAGCTGCCTTTGGCTCAGGTCATGATCCCAGGGTCCTGGGATCAAGTCTCACATCGGGCTCCTTGCTCAGTGGGGAGCCTGCTTCTCCCTCTGCCTCTGCCTGCCACTCTGCCTGTTTGTGCTTTCTCTCTCTCTCTCTCTGACAAATAAATAAATAAAATCTTTATAAAGAAAATAAAACTGGTCACCTAAGGAGTTTCCACAGCCTTATTATTTCACTTTTTCAATTATATAGATATCCCAAATATTCCTAATGTTTACCATAAACTACTTCTAATATACTCTCACAGCATTCCTTTTTTTCTTTTTTGAAGGATAAGTGGCTAAGATTTTTCTAGGCTCCCACAGATGCAATTTAATGGTTTCACAAAATCACTGATCATCAATAAAGTTCTCATTCATAGGCCAGGTAGTATCTGTCAAATTTTGATGTATCTCCAAATACCACCCACCTCAACCCTATAGATTCCCTAATAGACTGGTAATTCATGACTCTATGAAATAAAGAATATTTTCATTTAAAAAAATAGCCCTTATCTATTAAGTAGAGGTACATACTAAAGTATTTACACATGATACCATGTCTAGCATTTCTTTCTTAAATTCATTTGTATCTGTTACAACCTTTTAAAGCAGAATGTGACTTGACCACTATATTTCCACTCACAAAACTTGCTGAATTACTTTCTGAACAGCTTCACAACACACCTAAGTAGGCTTATAACTTGACTACTGCAAACAATGCTCTTTGGAAAATAAGCCCTATTATATAATAACTCCCATCAAGTTGGTTCACTTTAACATACTAGTTTCTAGAGGCCTGGTGCATACAGTTGGCAACTACAAGGGACGTAAGATTTAAAAAGTAGATCCTAGAAGGTGAAGGTTTTTTTTGTTTGTTTGTTTTTTCCCCCAAAATATGTTTATTTTAATTTTTCAGTGTTACAAGATTGATTGTTCATGCACCACACCCAGCGCTCCATGCAATACGTGCCCTTCTCAATACCCACCACCAGGCTTGCCCACCTCCCCACCAAAACCCTCAGTTTGTTGCTCAGAGTCCACAGTCTCTCCTGGTTCATCACCCCCTCCGATTTCCCCCCATTCACCCTTCCCTTCCTTC
Organism: Nasua narica; assembly: GCA_028533885.1. Taxonomy (NCBI): domain Eukaryota; kingdom Metazoa; phylum Chordata; class Mammalia; order Carnivora; family Procyonidae; genus Nasua; species Nasua narica. The sequence goes on along the minus strand of CM052797.1, from coordinate 50,848,523 downwards.
TCACGATGCCCGCCATGATTTTCTTTATACTCCACACGTAAGTGAGACCATAAGATAATTGACTCTCTCCGCTTGACTTATTTCACTCCACATAATCTCTTCTAGTCCTGTCCATGAAGATGAAGTTGTTTTAACCAATATTTTTCTTTTAAACATCAAGGTGTAGCTCAGAACACTTCACTGACAAAAAAAATTGGTCTTACTAGGGAATATGCTTGATAGTCAAACACTTTAACCCACAAAGTTAACATTAGGTTATGTACACCTTACAACAAATGTTACCTTGTCCTGTTAAAATAAGCCTACATGAAACTAGAAAAGAAAAACTAGCTGGGCTTTAGTTCCTAAATATCACAGTATCAGAAAGAGAAAGAAACCTTATCTTCCCCTTAAATAGTTATTGTCATGTCATGCAGATTTTTAAAATGTTAACAAAAATAAAGAAAAACATCCTTGAAAATATATCATCAGAGGGAATGAAGACAAAGTATTGAATACAGATACAACTAATTCTTGGAGCGGAGCTTAGAGCTTAGCCTACTTCTTGAATGCATGACATGTCATCCTCTCCTTTGAGGGGTGACATCTCTTTCGGTCACAGCAGCACTGCTATCATCAGCAGTGGGGTCATCTTCACTGATACCAAGACAAAGTTTGATCATCCCATAGATCCTGTTAGCATGTGTCTGTTAGCATGATCTTCCAGAATGAAGCTGGAGAACAGAAGCGCAATTTTATAGAACAGGATGACCAGATCTTTCAGACTTGTCATTCTTGTTACTTTGCCTTCTGCCATGAGGTCTCGATCATAGAGTGGTCAGAGTTCATCTCCAAGTGCTTCTTTGCTGCCATGTAGCCCATGATTGAGTTGCCTCTATGGCTTGAGCCCTCACGATTCTTTCCTTATGTGCCATCCAGCCACATGTGCTTGTGACAGCGCAGCATGGGGAGGTCACCAATCAGTTTGACACGAGCACCTTTTCTACTTTTTTCTTCATGATATCCTTCATGATTTTGCACAGGTTTTCAAACTTTTTTTCTCTTCCTGTTTCTTTTTCTCTTCTTCATTTTCTGCAAGTTCCAAGACCTCTTTGATAACAGACACTACAGTCTTCCCCTCAAATTCCTTCAGCTATTGGACACAGTACTTGTCAAGAAGCTTGATCATATACACTTCTAGGCCATGCTTCCAAAGACATTCCACAAAGCCAAATTTGCTACCTGGTCCTGGGTCTTACCTGTGATGTAACAGATATGGTATTCTTTCATTCTGGTGCAATAGTCCTTGAAAGAAACCATCTAATGACAAGAAATAGATGTGTAGTATCTTAACAGCTCTGAAAGCTTCTTCTGATTTTGAAAGTCTTCATGTATTCCAAACTTAATGTGTTTTTAAATTTTTATTTATTTATTTTGTGGGGGGATAGGGGAGGAACAGAGGGAGAGAGAATCCCAAGCAGACTCCCCACTGAGCATAGAGCCTGACATGAGTTTTGATCCTACAACCCTGAGATCATGACCTGAGCTGAAATCAAGAGTCAGAGGCTCAATTGACTGAGCTACCCAGGCATCCCCCCAAGCTTAATATTTTAGAGAAATGCCCCTAGGGGGATCTGGGTGGCTCAGTCAGTTAAACATCTGACTCTTGATCTCCACTCAGGTCTCGATCTCAGGATCAAGAGTTCAAGTCCAACACTGGGCTCCATGCTGGGTGTAGAGTCTACTTAAAAAAAAAAAAAAGAAAGAAAGAAAAGAAATGCTCATAAAACTTTTTGCAGTTCTGTTTTCTGCCAGTTCAGTGAAGAGTTCTAAGCATCTTTTGATCAAATTCTAATAACTTTTAAAATTTTGCTTTGCTGCAACATCTCACAGGAAATATTTAAAGGAAGAGCCTCAGAGTACACCACACCTCTAATGAAATTCAGATATTCAGGGATTAGCTCCTTGCAGTTACCCATGATAAAAACTCTGAGAACATACAACTTAATGTTTTTCTTTTTCCTTGTTTTCAAACAGATCAAAGGAAGTACGTCTTGGGACAAAAAGAAAGGATCTGAATACCAACTACCCTTCACCTGAAAAACGCTTCACTTCTAAGTGATCGTCCCACTCATTGGTTAAGCTCTTATAAAATTATCCATATTCTCCATTAATAATATCATCAGGATTTCTGGACCAAACAGGCTTTGTCTTGTTCAGTTCTTGACCAATGTACTCCTCCTTGATCTTTTTCTTTTTCTTGTCACCAACCTTCCTTTCTTCCTCCTCCTCATCAGAACCAACATCTATTTCAGGTTTGTCATTAGACTCCTTTTCTTCCTTTTCTTTTTCTTCCTCTCTTCCTTTTTTCTTTTTCTTTTCTTTTTTTTTTAAGATTTTTGAACAAGGGGAAGGGCAGAGGGAGAAGCAGGCTCCCAGCTGAGCAGAAAGCCCAACACGGGACTCAATTACAGGACTCCAGGATCGTGACCTAAGCCGAGAGTAAACGCTTAACCGATTGAGCCACCCAGCCACCCCCTCTTCCTTTTCTTCAGCCTCATCATTGAATTCTTTATCACATTCCTTCTCCACAAAAAGAATAATGTATAGCCAATAAATTGGGAGTGTTTCTTCACAATCACCTTCACTCTTCTTTCCTCCAAGTACTCAGTTTGGTCTTCTTTTAGATGTGGGATAACCTCTGTTCCAGGACCCATAGGTTCACCTGTATCAGTCCTAACTGTGAACAATCCTCTTGCAGAAGACTCCCAGGCATACTGTTCATCATCATTATGTCTGGTGATCATGGTCACTTTCTCAGCAATCAAACAGGCACCAAACTGGCCAATTACAGAAATATGCACCAGCCTGCAAAGCTTCCAAGAACACTTTGGTTCCAGACTTGGCAATAGTACCAAGGTTACTGATCAAATTGGCCTTGGTCATGCCAATCCCAGTATCCACCATAGTGAGGGTTAGATCTTGGTTTGGAACAAGATTAATGTGCAGCTCTTACCCAGAATCTAGCTTACTGGGATCTGTCAAGCTTTCATACCTGATTTGATAAATCTAAAATAAACTCCCTCAGAAAGATCTCTTTGTTCGGGTAGAAAGTGCTAATGATCAGGGACATCAACTGAGCAATTTCCACCTAAAAGGTGATTGTCTCAACCACCTTCTCCTTCATCGGCCGGTCTTGGGTCTGCGTTTCCTCAGGTATCTCAGCTAAGGGACCACACAGGCTTCACGACGATACAGCACCAGGACACAGAAGCCACTAAGCATTTCTTTTTAAATACTCCAACAAGGTGGGAAAAAGTGTTGAAAGAGCAGCATATAGCTGCAACAAGCCTGGCCAAGTGCTGATAACTTATTGAAGTTGAGTATTGGGTACAAAGAATGTTCTTTATATCATTATTTCCATTTTTGTGTATATTTAAAGTTTTTCATAATAAAAATTAGGGAAAATGGCAAATTTGAGATTTGCCTGTCCTGCTGCAGGATTCTACCTATGTATCAAATTTTGTTAAGAATCTTTTTAAATAGCATTGATGGTAGGTTCCTCAAGTACTGCAGAATTACTAGTGATCAGTTTGAAATCATGAGACAGAAGTTTTCTTCTTCTCTTACACCAGCACTGCAAATAAAACTATTTATTAAAAAGACAAAAAAGAGTGGTATGGTGAGATACAGCTCAAGAGTTCATTAAAATGGAGAAGTGAAGATAGCCAGGATATCACCATAAAACATTTATTGAAGAGAGAGAGAAGAAAGAAAAAAAGAATCTAACAGCCTAGGGAGGCAAATATCCCCTTTGCTCCAAGTTTCAAAGCAAATGAACTAAAAGACAAAGGTCTGAAGACAATATAGTCCAAATGGAGACAAGGAGGAAACACAAATAAATGGTTATATGGAGATATATGTTAATAAAAAGAAAAGCTTATTAAATTTTGTGGTTCTATGTACTAGGGGTAATCTAGAGAATAATAACTAAGTGTAAGAAAAGTACTACCTAACAGGCCTACAGACAGATGGTTTAGTTTGGTTTTTTCTTTTACAATTTTATGTAAATTTAAGTCAGTTCACATTTAGTGTGGTATTAGTTTCGGTATAGAATTTAGTGATTCATCAGTTGCATATAACACCCAGTGCTCATTACATCAAGTGCCCTCCTTAGTGCGCATCATCCAATTACCCCATCCCTCACCTACCTCCCCTCCAGCAACCCTCAGTTTGTTCCCTATATTTAAGAGACTCTTATGGTTTGTTTCCTTTATTTTTTTTAAGATTTTATTTATTTATTTGCAGAGAGAGAGAGATCACAAGTAGGCAGAGAGGCGGGGGGGGAGGGGGAGGGAAGCAGGCTCCCTGCCAAGCAGAGAGCCCGATGCAGGACTCGATCCCAGGACCCTGAGATCATGACCTGAGCCAAAGGCAGAGGCTTTAACCCACTGAGGCATTCAGGCGCCCCTGGTTTGTTTCCTTTAGCAGTGACTAATACATTCAAACACATTTGTAAGAACCAAGTATAATGCAGAAGTCTAACTTGATTCAATAGAGAATTCTAAGATACATCTGGAGTGGTTCTGAGAGTTATGAAAAGAGAGTAATCTGAGGTAGCAGCATAGGGGAGGTCATTTAGAAGAAAAGATGGGGTAAAATGCGAAGGCTTCACACTTCAGAGCCGTTGAGAAAGGATCATCCTAGTAATCAGAATTACACATAAGCTGAGGTAATCTAAGGTTAGCAAGTACAGGAAAGACTGAGAGAAAACTGAGAACTGAAGGAATTCAGGAAAAAACACTGTGAGGATTTTGAAAAGGGGAACTAATTTATTACAAAGAACAAAACCTAGGGTTCTGGCTAAATTCACCATAGAATATCTTTTTATCTTGCCTTAAAACAAATCCTTACATCACCTATCAAAAACTGAACATCAATTTAAAGATTTATTTGAGAGAGTGCAAGCATGCAGAGGCAAGCCTGCACGCATGGGGTGGGGGGTGGGGCAGAGGGAGAAGGAAAGAGATGACCCTTAGGTCACAACCTGAGGGGAAACCAAGAGTGTGATACCTAACCGACTGTACCACCCAGGCACCCCTGAACATCAGTTCAAAACCAACCAATCCTTTAAAGGGTTAACCTCTGGTTATATATCTTCTCCTTACACACTTAGCCTTTTTATTGGAGCCAGTGAGTAAGAAATTATGCCAAAAGGAGGCAAGCTTAAGTCAGGCCCATAAAATGTTCTTAAAAAGGCCCAGATTCTAAAGCACCCTCAACCAAAGTAAGTTCTAAGGCATTAAATATACAGAAGGTATAAGTTAGGAAGACAAAAGAGCTGCCTCACTGAAATACAGACCTTGGAATTAAAATTAAATCAGAAGAAAGAAGAAAAAGGAAGAAGGAGGTAGAAGGAGGAGGAAGGAGGATGAAGGAGGAGGAAAGAGGAAAAAGTGTTGAAGGGAAGGAGGAGGAAGAAAGGAGGAAAGAGAAGGAAGGAGGAGGAGGTGGAGAAAGAAGGAGGAAGAGGAGGAGGAAGGAGGAGGAAGAAATACAGACCAGAAGATAAAAAGCTGTTTGGTTTTGGAAAGTGAAGAGTTATGAGATCTAGGATGTAGTTATAAGCAGGCAGGACAAACATTTTAGTTAATAATATGAAAGATACACAGAAGGAGAGAGCATCCTAAGGTCTCCAATTCATCCATTAAAAGGTACTAAAGTTATGTTCAAGCTTTATCCCATAGAATCCTGGGTAAATCATAGCAAAATAGGCAAGAGAACCTACAGAAGGGCTCTGGACCTGTATCCTGCCTCACCTGGAAGCATCTCCTCAGGGCCAAGTAGGAGAAAGGTGAAGTGGCATGCTCCAGGCCACTGATGCTTACACATCCTTTATGGGATTGTCTGAGAGTCAAACAGATCTCCTAGAATCTGTGCAAACCAGGAACTGGTAGCTACAGCTGCACCTATTTGTGGCCTCTACATCACTGAGCTGAGAACAGCTCCGGAGAAATAGGGAGTATGGAAAAAGATGAAAAAAAAAAAAGAGTGCCATCTTTTCCCCTATTCTTCCTTTTCCACTTACTTTTTTTTTTTTTTTTAGTAGTGACAATAGGTGTTGATCTATCCACTGCCTTCCTAATTTCCCATGTTGGGGGAAACCTAAGTTTGGGCTAAAAATAACTATTAAACAGATCTATAATTTTATTAGCCTCAGGCTCTAATCAAATGAGCCAATTGGTAGAGACACCTGGGTAATGAGCAAGCTTAGGCAAAGGACAATGATTAAAAGAACAGATATTGCCAGAATACACAATACACATTTCATCAACTTAACACAAACTAGTTTACTAAAATTCCAAACACCAGGAATTCACAAAGAGAGCACATTCACCCTAGAGACAACACAGCCATGAATTTGAAGGTCCTAGGCTACAAAGCATTTTGGGCTTGCTATTTCTACCAACTAGAGTTATTTCTACTAATTTCAGCAACTTCTTTTGCTCTATGTTAGTATTAAATTTTCCTTAGATACTAATGAGTGTCCCATAACAATATCAAACATTCAAGAACAAGATCATTTAATGTGTTAATCACCCCCATTTAATTTTGATTCAGATATAACATTTAAAAATGAGTAATATCAGATTATATCATTAAACTGAAAATACAAAGATGAATACAAACTAGCAATATATTCAGGGTTTTACATCACTGGTCAAAGTCAGAAAAAAAGTTATTTATCCTTGCAGTAAAAAATAGGAACCCAAGTAGTAAAACAGGTCTCAAAAGTGACAACAGGGCCAGAAAAAGTTACTCTATGAAACTGAAGTTAATGAAATCACATAACAAATACTATTATTTTAAATCTACCCTGCCGTGTGATTTGAAGGGTTCCTTAATGTGATTAGAGCATACTGACCTCCAACAACATGGGTAGAAACAACTGAGGTATTCATGTTTAGTGGTTTAAAAAAAAAAAAGGCAAATTTTTACTATAACCCCCTTATAAAAACACTTTCTAAAGCACAATGTTTCAGCTAATTCACTCTCTCTCATCCTTACTCACCATGAAAAGGAATTCCCACAGTCCAATTACCCTAAGCAATTAATATTTCTACTACTACTAGCTAGTGATAAAATTTCAAAGAGAAAAATGCTAAGCATTGTTTATACTGAGCTGACACCTGATTATTCAGTTAATAGAGGATGTAATGAGGTTCAGAAAGATAACAATAAATTATAAGCCATCTGGTATATCATACAAAGCAGCTTACCTTGTAGTTTTTTCAATACAGCCACCTCCATTTTCAGAACTTGTTTTGGTTGTTGAGCTGATTCTACCTTCAGTGCAACATTTTCCCTGGTAAGCATGTCCAAGGCATCGTAAATTTCTCCAAAGCCCCCACCCCCAATCTTCCTCAACTGTACAGGAAATAAGAACATACACAAATACAATTACTAGAACATTCTAATTGGAAATCAATTCATCTATTATATTTAAAAAATATATAATTTTACTATCCCTATTTGAGGACAAAAGATTCCAATATTGTTAAATTAATTATACATATGCCAAGAAGAAAACAAATGACTACAAACAGCATCAAAACCTCTTCCCACAGTTTTGTCCACAAAAGGTAATGAAATTATTTTAGCCACAATTTTAAAATTTAGTCTACAGCTAGCAACAAAATGTCACAAAAAAGCATAGTATCTCAAAAGTTTCACTTCCCACAAATGCCCCTAAACAACCAGATATATTCTTTTAATTCCAAAGCAATTATTTGAAGACTTTTTTTTTTTTTGAAGACTTTTTAAACAATGAAATCTTTTTGCCAACTAAAAGCTTATCTGGAACCCAGGTGAGATGTGTATGTGGGGAGGCAGGAGTAGGGCAACCAAAGCCCAACTCTCTCAGCACCACTTACCTTCCTCTCTGAGGGACCGAACTGGCTCCAAAGAAGAGACAGAAACCTCTTATTCTAACCTATCCCAGAGCTTGCTATATAACTGTATGCTCAAATAATATGCTCAAATACTAAATTCTAATCAAATAAAACACTTTCAACCAACATTTAATATCCATCCTCATAAAATGTGTTTGCTTAACTGGGGAATACCAGGAACTTTGTCTGAGTATGATAAGCAAGTTCTCAAGCGTCAGTGACAACTGAGCCTAACAGAGCTACAATCAGCAAGTATAACTAATATACTTCAAGTTAGAAACAGTATGGAATTAGCCTTCTTCCATTTCCCAAAGGTCTTCTCCTTTCCACATTATCAAACATCCAGGATGTGATATAATGCCAGAAGTCATCATGAGAGGCACACGGTCCTAAATCCTAACCACCCTAGAGGACTTACTTGAAGTTCTACTTCTTTTTAAGCACTGGGTCTGTACTGATTACTGCTTCCAGGCTGATTTCTCAGTCTTCTAAATTTCTATAGGAATTATTTCGTTAATCATTTAATTACTCATTTTACTAGGCTAAATACTTCAGATATCACTTACATTAATACACTGGGACCGTTTTTTAACTTTCCACTGTTAATGTCCTAGTCCCCTACAGTGAAACCAAGCTTCTTCAGAAAGAATCACTCCTTTCTATTTTTTTTGTTTCCCCTATAGTGAGTGGCTAAGTGGTAACTACATAATTATGGCTAAGCAACTATTCAATGCTTTGTATATAAGAGCTATAATCCCTTATTCCAGTTGGGTGATGGGAAGAGATAACATGAGGAACTCCAGTATGAACTCAGGATTAAAATAAAGTTTCAGACCTTCGTTTCAGTTAAATAGTTTTTTGTTAGGCCCTGAGCAATACTTATGATTCTTAACATTTGTCCATTAAACAAAGCCTAGTGTAACTTTAAACACTCAAAAACAGTACAAAAGGGACATCTCTCTAATTACAGACCATAGTGAGGGGTAATTTCGTGTTTTACCTCACAAAAAGACCTTACCAAATGACAGAACAAAAAATCTACACCAATGATTTTGCTCCTTGGTCTATTCCTATGTCATTTCAACAATAGTGGAACATCATCAATGCTTATGAGGCAAAGAGCTAGAGACAGTGTAGTACGATGGGGGTATGCAGATTAGGGAAAGTACAGAGGTAAGTAGCAGACTTTCTTTCCCAAAGATGACCACAATATCAACCATCCCTTTTGCTTCTTCTTCAGTGTGACCTTGCCACTCACCCATCAAGAAGCAGAGTCCATTCCCCATCCTCTTAATTCTCGGTAAATCTTGTGACTGCTTTGGTCAACAGAACACCACTAGCCCTGAAAATAGTCCTTAACAGCCTTGTAGCTTCTGTTTCCTGTCTCTCAAAAGTCAACTACCATGTAAAAAGTCTGACCTTCCTGAGAAGCCACAGACCTGTGGAGAGGTCCTAGAAAATAAGCTACTAGGGATGAAGGGAGGTGGGTAAGAGAACGAAGGACCTCCGAGTCACCAAACAAGCCATTTGGGAATGGATCCCCTAATCAACACAATCCTGCACGTGCCACGTGGTTAAGAGACAAACCACAAAGCCAATTCTTCTCAAATTCCTAATCCACAAAATTGCAAGCAAATTAAAAATTGTTTTTAGGGCGCCTGGGTGGCTCAGTGGGTTAAAGCCTCTGCCTTCGGCTCAGGTCATGATCCCAGGGTCCTGGGATCGAGCCCCACATCGGGCTCTCTGCTCAGCGGGGAGCCTGCTTCCCCCTCTCTCTCTGCCTGCCTCTCTGCCTACTTGTGATATCTCTCTCTGTCAAAAAAATAAATAAAAAATCTTTTAAAAAAATTGTTTTTAAACCTCTAAGTTTTGGGGTAGTTTGTTTATAATGTTCGATCACCAAACCACCATCTGTAACAATGAGCCTGTGATTTCTTACTAAAATGCCACTGTGCTGGGGCGCCTGGGTGGCTCAGTCAGTTGAGCAGCTGCCTTTGGCTCAGGTTATGATCTCGAGATCCTGGGATCGAGCCCCGCATTGGGCTCCCTGCTCGGTATAGAGTCTGCTTCTCCCTCTGCCTCTGCTGCTCCCCCTGTTTGTGTTCTCTCTCCCTCTCTCTTAAATAAATAAAAATCTTTTTTAAAAAAATGCCACTATGCTTCCCAAATTTGAGGGACATGTTCATACATATATTAGCTCTAATTATCAGGACAGAGCAACTATGCCAGGCATAGCTTCATTTGTCACCTTTTGATAAGTCTACTGGGAAAAGCCAAACTTTATCACAGCACTTAATACAAAGCACTCATCAAAGCAACACTCATTCCTGACTTACATAAAAGACTACTAACTGTTGGAATTTCCCTATATCAATCCATAATGACAACATGGTTCTTTTCTTACACTTACTCAAGTAAATTTTCAAAGCCTACTGAACTGCCTACTTGGTAAAACACTGTAACCCAGACACAACATTTGTAATTCTAAAGGAATAATCTTCTTTTTTCCAATCTGTGACAGAGTAAGGAAACGACTAAAATAACTTGCTACACCTGCTAATGGAGCAAAACTTTAATAAAAGACTGAGTAGCAATAAAATATATATTTAAATACATCTAAAACAAAAATTGTTCTTTTAAGAGCAGGAAAGATGACAGATTCCAGGTTTAGGATAAGGAAGACTTCAAAAGACTATTATTAGGATCATGTTGAAAAGACTCAAGAGTGTCTTCATGTTGAGTGACACTCAACATGAAGAGTGTCCCCTACTCAAATGAGACAATTTTGGGATCAATAAGGATAATAACCACAACTGACTAAAACACATGAAACAAGTTTAAATCTGTGAATTCTTAATTGTATATATTTTAAAATCTCATTGGTAACTTTCAGAAAATGCTAGGGAGGCAATTCATTATTCTGAAAACTAGTAAATTAAGAAAAAGATTAAGTATTTATTGTCTTCCTAATCAAAATGTATCTCAGGATAAGCAAACAGTTGATGATAGGAAATTTCTCTTTGTAGACATACTTCAACTAAAAAATGAAGGAATGACAGAATGTCACAACCTGCAATTAATAGACCTAAAAATGATGATCAATAGTGCAAAAATGATAATGGGCTATAGAACACACAATGTCTTGAAATGGTGATAAGACACTATGAGTTGCCTACTGACAGTTCACAATACTCTTTATGAAAAAAATGCCAAGTAAATAAACAAAATTGAACTCAGATCTAATTGAGCCTCAATAAATAGCAATTTACATAAAACACATGAAACAGAAACATTTTAATACCATACAGAAGAAATCAGAAAAATCTAAACTATGGGAAATTCTACAGGCAAATGACCTACTTTCTTCAATTAAAAAAAAATGTCAAGGAAAAAAGATGAAAAGAAGTCTAGAAATTAAAAGAAACTTAAGTGATGTCAACCAACTGCAATACCCAGGCTTTATTTGGATATGATTCAAGCCATTAAAAATAATTTATAACGGGAAATGTGAAAGTTGAAATGATATTTAATGACATTAAAAAATTATTACTTTTTTAGTGATAATATTATGATTGCATTTTTTAAAGAATTTTTATCCTCTAGAGATACATAACTGAAGTACATACAGGGTTATGGACACTGGGGAGGGTATGTGCTATGGTGAGTGCTATGAATTGCGTAAGACTGATGATTCACAGACCTGAACCCCTGAAACAAATGATACATTATATGTTAAAAAAAAAAAAAAAAGAAGAAGGAGGAGGAGGAGGAGGAGGAGGAGAAATGCTAAGGTAAAAGATTTGCTTCAAAATATTCTGGGAGGGAGTTTAAAGAGAAAACAAGATTGACTATAAAATGATAACGTTTAAGTTGGGGCCCAAGTACATAAAGGTTCATTAAATCAGTCTTGCTATTTTTATGTATGCTTACAATTTTCTTTAATAAAAGGTTCAAAAATTTTTAAAAAGTTCATTGTATGGTATTTTTTTTGTTGGTTTGTCTTTTCCTAAGTACACTTCTATCTACCTTACTCACATTAGCTGTCAGAGGTTAGGAACATTTACTACTATATAAAGCAAGAATTATGGTATAAACAGGACTTAATCACAGGAAAATAACTGAAAATATGCTTTAGGCATATAGCAATATATGTATTATTTTCTATGGAAATGCTATTTTTATCAAGATACCAAAAAGTATCCCCTGATATGTTCTGTCTTTAAGATGTATACACACCACTTTCCATCTTTCTTTGACCAGGATTCCAACACTGAGAATATCCGGTTGCTCTCCTCCTCCACTCATTGCAATTCACTGATGTGATATATCGGCTACACAGGCATCCAGCTCCCAAGGATGGTTTCCATTTAACCTAAAACAAAACAAAACAAAAAAACAGCAGCAGCATATCAGAGCTCATTAAGTAACACAAACATTCCAGGGCCAAATAGCATTACTAATTCTATACATTAATTAGGTTGCTTTGTTGGAAAGGGGGTAAAAACCCCACAAAGCTCGGTTTCAAAATCTGTTTAGTGCATAAAATAAAAAAGTACTTATCTTTCCATTACAGATGCCCATGAAATAGCTAGACACTACAAAGACATTATGATACAACACAGATATAATTCCAAGCACTAAGATTGCTAGACTATAGAGAAAGCATGGTGTCCATGGCAACTGATCAACACAGACTACTGTCTTAACTACAGTATATTGCTAAAGAAAAGGACAGGGTACCTAACTTTCTTACAACAGCTTATATAGTTTAAGAGGTTGTAACTTAGAGCTTAACATCATCCAGAGCTAATAAAATTTTAATGTTACATATGGTACATAATGCAAAGTGCACAGAAAATAAACATGAGCCACAGAAAAGGGCAGTTGATCAATTCCAATACAATGATACTTTGAGAAAAAGAGGACAGAATAGCATACCTATAGAAAATGAAAATACAGCAGAAAAAACTGGCCTAAAGGAGATGAAAACTGTAACTTTATGTTACAGAATAAACTAAAAGAAAGTTTTTAAAAAGCTTTAAAACAACGTAAAATGTAATTAGAAAAGCCCTTAAATGAGAAAGCTAGACAACAGGAAGACATAAAAAGAAATCTGAGCTAACTCAGAAAAGGATCAGAGGCATGTGGGTGGCTCAGTTGGTTTAGTGACTACCTTCAGCTCAGGTCATGATCCTGGAGTCCTGGGATGGAGTCCCACATTGGGCTACCTGCTCAGCAGTGGGGCCTGCTTCTCCCTCTGACCTTCCCCTTCTCATGCTCATTCTCTTTCAAATAAATAAAATCTTTAAAAAGAAAAAAAAGTATCAGAAATGAAAACTTGAAGCGCCTGGGTGCTTCAGTGGGTTAGGGCCTCTGCCTTCCGCCCAGGTCATGATCTCAGGGTCCTGGGATTGAGCCCCGCATCAGGCCCTCTGCTCAGCGGGGAGCTTGCTTCCCCCTCTCTCTCAGCCTGCCTCTCTGCCCACTTGTGATCTCTCTCTCTCTCTGTCAAATATGTCAAATAAATAAATAAATAAATCTTTAAAAAAAAAAAAGAAAGAAATGAAAACTCAACTAGAAGAGATGAGAGAAGACACCATACAAATAAGGGCGAAAAAAAGAAAGAAGAAAAATGAAAAAAAAAATGTTTTAAAGAAATTTAAAAAGTATAAGTGATAAATAAAAGGCAAAGTAAATATAAAACAGATATTATAGGAGCCCCCCCCAAAAAACCCCATGCAATGAAATAGGATAAATACTAGCTACTATAATTTAAAAAATTTCTAAAAATAAAAAAAAAGGTTAAATCTTCATATTTAAATGGTGGTATACCACATACCTGGGAAAGCAACTCAGAAGATCAACATCAACACACAGTCTCATAAAATTACTGGGTTTTAAGGAGAAAAAAATTTCATTGGCATCTGCACAGATAGTCCAAATTACTTAGAAGGGAAGGAAAAAAAGACATTGGCACTGACTGACAATAGACACCAGCAGACAATGAAATTATATATTTAAATACCCAAAGAAATAAAATTAAAGCCAAGGATGTTCTATACAGCCAAACTAACTTTCAAGGCTAAAGGAAACAAATGGTTATGAAACACAGAACCAAAGAACACTGTTCCCAGGAAATGCCCCCTGGAAACCAGGTAACAAGTATCAGACAATCCAGAAATTGTGATAGAAGATCTGGCATGAAGAATGGCCTGAAAAGGCCTAAAAGCAATGATAACCCAGTAGCAATGAATATCCCTGCCTTCAGATTGTGGTCTTTAAACATCAATTTCTCATTAAAAGAAATCAAGCTCCATCAAGGAAATAAAAATAAAAAACACAATGAAATACCACCTTACACCAGTTAGAATGGCAAAAATTAGCAAGACAGTAAACAACAAGCATTGGTGAGAATGTGGAGAAAGGGGACCCCTATTACACTGTTGGTGGGAATGCAAGCTGGTAGAGCCACTCTGGAAAACAGTATGGAGGTTCTTCAAAATGTCAAAAATAGACCTACCCTACCACCCAGGAAATGCACTACTAGATGTTTACCCCAAAGATACAGATATAGTGAAAAGAAAGGGTACATGCACCCCAATGTTCATAGCAGCAATGTCCACAATAGCCAAACTGTGGAAGAAGTTGAGATGTCCTTGGACAGATGAATGGATAAAGAAGATGTGGTCCATATATAAAATGGAATATTACTCAGCCATCAGAAAGGATGAATACCCATTTGCATCGACATGGATGGAAGTGAAGATTATGCTGAGTAAAATAAGTCAAGCAGAGGAAGACAATTATCGTATGGCTTCACTCACATGTGGAACATAAAGAATAGTGCAGAGGACCACAGGGTAAGGGAGGGAAAAATGAATGGGAAGAAATCAGAGAGGGAGACAAATGATGAAAGACTCTGGACTCTGGGAAACAAACTGAGGGTTACAGAAGGGAGGGAGGTGAAGGGATGGGGTAACGAGGTGATGAAAATTAAGGAGGGCACGTGTTGGTGATGAGCACTGGGTATTATATGCAACTAATGAATTGCTGAACACTACATCAAAAACTAATGATGTATTATATGTTGGCTAACTGAACATGATAAAAAATAATAAAAAATTAAAAAATAATAAAAATTTTAAAATAATAAAAATTAAAAAAAAAAAAAGAAGAAATCAGGCTCCATGGAGAAATGGCTTATTCCAGGTCTGGCATAGAAACCATATAAAATGAACTTGGGACAGCTTATCAAATCAGAAAGCAAAACGTTAAAATTCTACTACAGGCAAGTAAAAGGAAATCAGAGACAGAAGGGATTCACATTTGACAAATTTCTCATTTGAGCATATATAAGAATGCCCAAATAATGGTCACTAAGAATGGTGACTGCAATGATTAGAAAATATCAAATATAAACACCCATGAGTTCATAATGACATTCAAAAAAGGAAAAAGAAAATTCCTCTTTGGTCAACCTTTGGAAGTTACTAGAGTACAACTCACTATTCTGAACATTGATAAACAAAGAATCGTGGATTTATCATGCCTTTCTGGTATGAACAGTATTTTGTGGAAACCAAGGAGATGAATTTTTTTCCTTAGACAATAATGACAGATAATAAATGTTACAAGAACTGATAGAATTAGAAAATCATTATTTCCTGGGGTGCCTGGGTGGCTCAGTCAGTTAAGCGACCGAGTCTTGATTTCCACCCAGGTCATCACCTCCGGGTTGTGAGATCCAACCCCAAGTCGGGCTCCGTGCTGGGTATGCAGCCTGCTTAAAATTCTCTCCCCCTCTGCCCCTCCCCAACACTCCCCTCCCTAAAAAACGCAAAAAACCTTTCCTCTGATAGCAGAGATGATACTTGGGTAACTTGAAGAGAACACACCATATTTGCTGAGTGAAAAATATTCTCTTTGAACAGAGAATTGCTTTTTAAAATATTGCTAGGCATATACATAAAATGTGGTATATACATGCAATGAAATATTATTTAGCCTTAAAAAGGAAGGAAATTCTGACATGCTACAACATGAATGAGCCTTGAGAACATTATGCTGAGTGAAATAAGGCGGTTACTAAAGGGCAAACACTCTATGAGTCCACCTATATGAAGTATTTAGAGTAGTCCAAAAAAAATGCAAATAAAGGGGCGCCTGGGTGGCTCAGAGGGTTAAAGCCTCTGCCTTCGGCCCAGGTCATGATCTCAGGGTCCTGGGATGGAGCCCCGCATCAGGCTCTCTGCTCAGCAGGGAGCCTGCTTTCCGCCCCCCCCCCCCCCGTCTGCCTCTCTGCCTACTTGTGATCTCTCTCTCTCTCTGTCAAATAAATAAATAAAATCTTTTTTAAAAATGGAAACAAAAAGTAGAATGGCAGTTACTAGGGGCAGGAGTAGAGGGGAAAAGGGGGGAGTTGTTGTTCAATGGGAACAGAATTTTACTTCTGCAAGACTGAAAGAATTCTGGATATCTGTTCTACAACAATATGAATATATTTAACACTAGTTATCTGTACACTTAAAAATGATTAAGATGGTAAATTCTATGTTATGTGTTCTTTATCACAGGAAAGAAGGAAGGGGAAGAAGGGGAAGGGAGAAGGAAAGGGGGGAAGCATAAGGGGGGAAGGGGGAAGTGGGGAAATAGGAGGAGGAAGGGAAAGGGAAAGAATGGTGTGGGGAAACTGGTAACATTCAGCATGATAATATACATTAAACTCTAATCCAGGAATTACACTTCAAGGAATCTATCCCAAAGGTATCATAACAAAAAATGTATAATGACTTTTTCACAAGGCTTTTTACTATAACACTACTTAAAATCACAAGACTAGAAAAAACCTAACAATCCATCAATAGGGAATTAGGCGAATATAAAATGGTTCATCTATATAACGGAGAGCTAGTCCAGAAATAAGAGAGATATTGATAAAGTGATTTTCAGGATATATTGTTAAGTGAAAAAAAGCAAGATGGAGTAAAATGTTTACAGTATGCTACCTTTTGTATGAAAGGAAGGTAAACATTAAGCTTATTAACTTATTTTCTCTTATTTAAAAAAAAAAAAAGATAAGGCAAAAAATGATGAAAATGATTCTCTATGGCAGAGGTCAGTGTTTTGTTGGTAAAGGGCCAGACTAAATATTTGTCTTTTCAAGCCATATAATCTTTGACATAGCTTTTCAACTCTGCCATTAAAACACAAAAGAAGCTATAAATTATATGTAAACAAATGAGTATGGCCATGACAAAACATTATTTACAAGAAGAGCTAGGTAGCCAAATCTGGCCTGCATGCAAGCTGTTGTTTACCAATCTTTTCTCAAAAGAAAGGAGAAAATAGGATAGAAGGAGTAAGATTTCTAGGAATCTATTTTGTAATACAGTTTTGATTTTAAAAACAAAATCACTGGGGCACCTGGGTGTCTCAGTCCATTAAGTGTCCAACTCTTAGTTTCATCTCAGGTTACAATCTCAGGGTGGTGAGATCAAGCCACATGTCAGGCTCCATGCTGGGCATGAAGCCTGCTTGAGATTCTCTCTAACCTTCTCCCTTTGCCCCTCTCCCCACCGCCCACCCCTCATGCATTCCCCACCCCCCACCATGCATACTCTCTCTCTCTAAAAATAAATAAAACTTTATTCTATTTTTAAAAGATTTTGTTTATTTATTTAAGAGAGAGAGGAAGGGAGAGTGAAAGGGAGAAGCAGATTCCCTGCTGAGGAGAGAGCCCGACACAGGACTCAATCCCAGGACCCCGAGATCATGACCCGAGTCAAAGGCAGATGCCTAACCAACTGAGCCACCCAGGCGCCCCAATAAATATATCTTTAAAAAAACAAATTAAGGGGGCGCCTGGGTGGCTCAGTTGGTTAAGCCGCTGCCTTCAGCTCAGGTCATGATCTCAGGGTCCTAGGATAGAGCCCGACATCGGGCTCCTTGCTGAGTGGGGAGCCTACTTCTCCCCTGCGTGCCATTCCCCCTGCCTATGTTTGTTCTCTTCCTCTCTCTTCCTCTCTCCCCCTTTCTCTCTCCCTCTATCAAATAAATAAATAAAAATCTTTAAAAAAAAATAAATTAAGACAAAATCATTGTTTTATATAAGAAAAAAAAAATTCTTCTACTCCAAATTCAAGAAAGGACCTATCCTTTGGTACTGATTGAGACCTGATTTGTGTCCCAGGATGTGATCTATTCTGGAGAGAGTTCAATGTGCACTAGAGAAGAATGTGTACTCTGTTGCTTTGGGATGGAATGTTCTAAATATATCTGCGATGTCCATCTGGTCCAGTGTGTCATTTAGAGCCTTTATTTCCTTGTTGATCTTTTGCTTAAATGATCTATTTCGGTAAGAGGGTATTAAAGTCCCCTACTATTATTGTATTATTATTGATGTGTTTCTTTGACTTCGTTATTAATTGGTTTATATAATTGGCTGCTCCCACGTTAGGGGCATAGATTGTGAAAATGTCTATGCTACCTAAAGCAATCTACACATTTAATGTAATCCCTATCAAAATACCATCAATTTATTTCAAAGAAAGGGAACAAATAATCCTAAAATTTATATGGAACCAGAAAAGACCACGAATAGCCAGAGGAATTTTGAAAAAGAAAACCAAAGTCGGTGGCATCACAATTCCAGACTTCAAGCTCTATTACAAAGCTGCAATCATCAAGACAGTGTGGTACTGGCACAAAAACAAACAACACCAAATGGTGTTGGGAAAACTGGACAGCTACATGCAAAAGAATGAAACTGGATCATTTCCTTACACTGCACACAAAAATCGACTCAAAATGGATCAAAGACCTCAATGTGAGACAGGACTCCATCAAAATCCTGGAGGAGAACACAGGTAGCAACCTCTTCGACCTCAGCCACAGCAACTTCTTCCTAGAAATATCTCCAAAGGCAAGGGAAGCAAGGGCAAAAATGAACTATTGGGATTTCATCAAGATCAAAAGCTTTTGCACAGCCAAAGAAACAGTCAACAAAACCAAAAGACAACTGACAGAATGGGAGAAGATATTCGCAAATGGCTAGTATCCAAAATCTATAAAGAACTTCTCAAACTCAACACCCAAAGAACAAATAATCCAATCAAGAAATGGGCAGAAGATATGAACAGACATTTCACCAAAGAGGACATCCAAAAGGCCAACAGACACATGAAAAAATGCTCAATATCACTCGGCATCAGAGAAATACAAATCAAAACCACAGTGAGATACCACCTCACACCAGTCAGAATGGCTAAAATTAGCAAGTCAGGGAATGACAGATGTTGGCGAGGAAGTGGAGAAAGGGGAACCCTCCTACACTGTTAGTGGGAATGAAAGCTGGTACAGCCACTCTGGAAAACAGTATGGAGGTTCCTCAAAATGTTGAAAATAGAGCTACCCTACAACCCAGCAATCGCACTACTGGGTATTTTCCCTAAAGATACAAATGTAGTGATCCGAAGGGACACATGCACCTGAATGTTTATAGCAGCAATGTCCACAATAGCCAAACTATGGAAATAACCTAGATGTCCATCAACAGATGAATGGATAAAGAAGATGTGGTATAACACACACACACACACACACACACACACACACACACACACAATGGAATACTATGCAGCCATCAAGAGAAATGAAATCTTGCCATTTGCAATGACGTGGATGGAACTAAGAGGGTATTATGCTAAGTGAAATAAGTCAGTCAGAGAAAGACAATTATCACATGATCGCTCTGATATGAAGAATTTGAGAGGCAGGGCAAGGGGTCATGGGGCGGTGGGGGAGAGAAATGAAACAAGATGGGATGGGGAAGGAGACATACCATAAGAGACTCCTAAACTCACGAAACAAACTAAGGGTGGCTGGGAGGTAGGGGGAGTAGGGTTATGGGCATTGGGGAGGGTATGTGCTATGGTAAATGCTGTGAAATATATAAGCCTGATGATTCACAGACATGTACCCTGGGGCAAATAATACATTATATGTTAATAAGTAAATTTTTAAAAAATGAAGCAAAAAAAAAAAAAAAGAAAGAAAGGACCATCTCAACAGCAGGCATCAGAGCTGGCTTTAAACTCATCCCAGTCTATCAA
Source organism: Nasua narica (assembly GCA_028533885.1). NCBI lineage: Eukaryota > Metazoa > Chordata > Mammalia > Carnivora > Procyonidae > Nasua > Nasua narica. The sequence continues at coordinate 50,828,482 of CM052797.1, read as the reverse complement.
CAATAGCTACAAATGAGTGACCACACATCAAAAAGTCAACCAATCAGTAATAACAGCAACTCTTCATAACCACATTTGTCGCATAACAAAGTTCAACTACTTTCTAAACACTCCCACTTCAATTCCTGAACTAGAAGCCTTACAGCTCTCCCTTGCACAAAAAGAAATAAATTTAGCATTTGGTTCAGATACTGAGTGAGGGCCTCTTCCTTAAAGACAATTAAAAGACAAAATTAAATTTAAAAAGAGAAAAAAAGAACCAAATGCCAAAAATGGGGGTGGGGGGAATAAGCTCTAAATATTTAAAACAGACTGAAACCAATAACCCACTGCATTCCAAGTTTGCAGCATAATTACACAGAAAACAATACAAGTGGCTTTGAAATACAGTATTTTGATTGTACGTTCCTAGTGCAATATAGTTAAAGGAATAAAAGAACCACAGAGAATTTTTTTTTATTTATTTATTAGAGAAAGAGAGAGAGAATGAGAGAGAGCATGAGAAGGGAGAAGGTAAGAGTGAGAAGCGGACTTCCCGTGAAGCTGGGAGCCCGATGTGGGACTCAATCCCCGGTCTCCGGGATCATGACCCAAGCCAAAGGCAGTCGCCCAACCAACTGAGCCACCCAGGCACCCGAAATTTTTGTTTTTTTAAAGATTTTGTTTATTTATTTGACACAGAGAAAGAGATCACAAGTAGGCAGAGAGGCAGGCCTAGAGAGAGGGGGAAGCAGGCTCCCTGCTGAGCAGAGAGACCAATGCAGGGCTTGATTCCAGGACCCTGAGATCAGGACCTGAGCCAAAGGCAGAGGCTTTAACCTCCTGAGCCACCCAGGTGGCCCATCACAAAGAAATCTTAAAACTGCATTTAGTAATGGGGCGCTTGGTGGCTCAGTCAGTTAAGTGATTGACTCTTGGTTTCAGCTCAGGTCAGGATCTCATGGGTTGTGAGACTGAGCCCCACATGAGGCTCCGTACTCAGCTCTGAGTCTGCTTAAGATTCTCTGTGCTCCTTCTCCCCACTCACACGCACGAAAGCCTCTCTCTCTAAAATAAATAAATCTTTCAAAAAACCTATATTTAGTCATTATATTGTTAGGAGTAATAACAATTATGTTATTTTAAAACTATTGTAAGTATATTGCAGGACACAGCAAATAAATGATTACATTTTTTCAGCATGAAGAGATATAAAAGTCAAAGATGTAAAAATTCTGAAATCCCACAATAAAGAAAATATGAAAAAAAAAGTCATGAACTTTATTTAAATACATACTTCACAATTAACCACTGAGTAATCCTAGAATACAGGGTAGTAGCATTAAGCATCCCTTAGTATTCAGATTAAGGTTACCAAATACCATTTCCCTCAAAAAAAAAAAAAAAGAAAAGAAAAAAGAAGCACTGTCTAGGTAACTAAACTCAAATCTCCAGTACCACTTTCTCTGGAGGTCGGAGGTTGAGAGGTGGGGCTGGAAGTTCCAACCCTATAAATCATTTGCTTGATCTTTCTAGTGACCAGTCCCCATCCTGAAATCTAGGAGCCAGGAGTTACTTGTCAGTATAACAGACATTCCTATCATTCAAGAAATGCCAGCCTCTGCCAAGAATTGGAAATAAATCTATAAATGCTAAGATTAGTAGACCATGTATAGACCAAATATATTTTTTATCGTTCTGAAGTACTGTTGAGACAAGAGTGATGAAAAATCCAGTTATAAATAATGGATATATCTATTTATCCTTTCAGTTTGTTAATTGTTATTTTATACATTTTGAAGCTCTTTTTAAGATGTATATACATTTATAATTACTTTGTAAATTGGCCTTTCTCTGATTATGTGAAAGTTCCCATTCATCATTAGGGATTTGTCTTGCTCCGAAGTCTACATTGTCTGATACTATTATTGGTACTTCAACTTTCTTCTGATTAGTGTTTGCATGGTGTATCTTCTCCCATTCCTTTGCTTTTTAAATTTATAAATAAGTTTATTTATGATGATATTTCTTATAATAAAAACAACACACATGAAAAATCACAAGTTATACAAAGAAATGGATGTATAACAAGAAAGCAATAACAAAAACAAAAGACAGGAAAAAATTTAAAGATTTAATGAAGAGATAAATATCAAATAGACAACTTTACTTCTTCTGAATTCCACTTTGTCATGCACACTAAATTGTAATTGAATAATTCCTCTCTCTTCGGGAGGACCTATACTGGAAATTCTGGAATCTGGTAATTATATTTTGATAAGAGTTTAATCATATATTTCCCTGTAGTACTTAATCTTATTGCTGCCTTAATATGAAGTCACATTCAGTCTGCTTTGAAGTGAAATAGCTGTAAGTTAATCTACTCTGCTGGGCCACAAAAATGTCATCAATGTTTTCCTAATGTATGTGGATGTGTCAGGATTAAACCATTTTTTTAATCAAGTTTTTAATTTTAATTCCAGTTTGGCTAACATACAGGGTTATGCTATTTTCTACTGTACAATATAGTGACTCAACAATTTTGTACATTACTCAGTGCTCATCATAAGTGTACTCTTTTTTTAAGATTTTATTTATTTATTAGAGAGGGAGTAGGGTAGGAGCAGAGGGAGAGAGACAAGGAGACTTTGCCCCGAGCATGGAAGCCCAAAGAGGGGTCGATCACACAACCCTGAGACCATGATCTGAGCCAAAATCAAGAGCTGGATGCTTAACCGACTAAACCACTCAGGCACCCCAAAATACTTTTAACCGAACAAAAATTAAAATACAACATATAAAAATGTGCAGAATGCAGCTAAGGCAGTGATCAGAGGGAAAACTATAGCACTAAAAACATTCAGAATGATGGGGTGCCTGGGTAGCTCAGTGAGTTAAGCATCTGCCTTCAGCTCAGGTCATGATCCCAGGATCTTGGGATGGAGAACTGCATTCGGCTCCCTGCTCAGTGGGGAGTCTGGTTCTCCTTCTCCCTCTGCCCATCACTGTTCTCTCTCTCTCTTGCTCGCTCTCTCTCAAATAAATAAAATCTTCAAAAATAAAACATTCAGAATGAGAAAAAGTTACAGACTAATCATCTAAGCCTCCGCCTTACAAAGCTAAAAAAGAAAAAGAAACACCGAGCAGAAGGCAAAAATATAAGTAGAAATTAAAGCTAGAAAAACAATAGAGAAAAGTCAATGAAACCTAAAGTCAGTTCTTCATAAATACCAATAAAATCCATAAGCTTTAGAAAAACTGCCAAAAGAAGGATGCTTGGGTGGCTTAGTCAGTTAAGGGTCTGCTTTCAGCTCAGGTCATGATCGTAGGGTTCCTAAGATCAAGTCCCACATTGGGCTCCTTGCTCATTGGGGAGCCTGCTTCTTCTCTGCCTCCACTCCCCCTGCTTTATGCTCTCCCTCTTTCACAAATAAATAAAAATATTTTTAAAAAAGAAAGAAAGAAAAACTGCCAAATGAAGAGAGAATACAAAAATTATCAATATTAGGAATGAAACAGGAGTTATCACTACACGGACATTAAAAGTATAATGAAGGAAATATGAAGAATACTATACACATAAACAGGATGACAGTGGGGTAACTCATCAAAAACCATTAACACAACAATTCGCCTAAGATAAAAGTAAGAACCTGAAGAGTCCTATTAAAGAAATTGAATCCATAATTAAAACCCTTCCCAAAAGAGAATCTCTGGCCCAGAGATTCCCCCCGCCAATGACAAATTCTACCATATTCAAACATTTGTGGGGGAAGGCACAGGGAGAAGGAGAAAGAGAATCTTTAGTAGGCTTCACAGCAGCCTGAAGCCCAACTCAGGGCTCAATCTCACAAGCCTGAGACATGACCTGAGCTGAAACAATGAGTCGGAGACTTAACTGACTGAGCCACCCAGATGCTCCTACCACATTCAAACATTTAAAGAAAAAATAAAACAAATCCATAAATCTCTTCCAGAAAGAGAAGGAAAGGAAACACTTCCCAAATCAATTATGAGGACAGCATTACCCTGTTATCAAAACCAGTCATAAAACTAGGGGGGAAAAATGTAATGCCTAGTGTGGAAATTTTTTTAAAATAAATTATCTAAAAAATAAAAAAACTCAAAGACAATACAATAAAATAACAAAGCAATCTTTCACATGAACACAGACACAAAAATTCTCAACAAAATATTAGCAAATTAAATCCCGCAATACATAAAAAGAAGATACTCTAACCCCATGTGACTTATCCTGAGGGAACAAAACTGGTTCAATATTTAAAAACCAATTAATATATCCATCTAATAGTCTAAAAAATAAATCACACAATCTATCATTTGATGTGAGAAGCATTTGACAAAACTCAATCGTCATTCATGATATGAATTCTCAGGAATAGATGGGAATTTTCCTTTTTTTTAGGATTTATTTATTAAATTTAGAGAGAGAAAGACTGCATGCACCGGGTGCAGGGGGTGGCTGGGTAGGGGAGGTGGGCAGAGGGAGAGAGAGAATCTCAAGCAAGGAGTCAACTCAGGGCTTGATCTCACAACTCCAAGATCATGACCTGAGCCAAAACCAAGAGTGCAATGTTCAACCAACTAAACCACGTAGGTACCACTAGAAAGGAATTTTTTCTTGACCTAATAAAAGGTATCTTTAAAAAAAAAGCTTCTTGAACTGATGAATAAATTTAACAAAATTTCAGTTGAAATCCAAGCAAAAGGCCCTATATAGACAAGCTGATTGTAAATTTATGTGGATAGGCAAAGGAACTAAAATACCCAAAACATCTTTGAAAAATAATAATAAAGCTGGAGGAATCACACTACATGATTTTAGGACTTAACTGATAACGTTACAGTAATCAAGCCAGTATGTTACCGGCAAGGAATAGATATATAGAGTGAAATACAATAAAGAGCCCAGAAATAGATCCACACAAATATGGCCAATTAAATTTCTTTTAAGACTTACTTATTTATTTGAGAGAGAGAGAGACAGCACATGCAGGGAGGAGCAGAGAGAGAGAGAGAGAGAGAGAGAGAGAGAACCCCAAGCAGACTCCCCGTTGAACACAGAGCCCGATGCAGGGCTCAATCTATGACCCTGACATCATGACCTGAACTGAAATCAAGAGTCAAGACACTTACCCAACTAAGCCACCCAGGTGCCCCTGGCCAATTAATTTTTTAACTTTTAAAATATTTAAATATAATTCACATACCATAAAATCCATTGTTTTAAAATATACAATCAGTTGTCTATAGAATATTCATAAGGTTGTATAATCATCTCCATTATCTAATTTCAGAACATTTTCACCAGCTCCAAAAGAAAGCCCATACTTATTAGCAGTCACTCTCCTTCCCTCAGCCCCTGTCAACCACTAATCTATTTACTTCTGTCTATGGATTTGCCTATTCCAGGCCAACTGATATTTGACAAAGATGCAAAAGCCATTCAACACAGAAAAGATAGAATTTCTAACAAATAGTTTTGGAACAAGTATATATCCATATGTAAAACACTTAACTTCAATCTAAACCTCACACCGCATACAAAACTTACCTTAGAATGTATCACAGATCTAAATGTATACTATAAAACTTTCAGAAATAAACTTGTGAGCATATCTTTGTGCAGTTTAGGACATGATACTAAAGTACAATTCATAGAAGAAAAAACTGATAAAGTGAACTATACCAAAATTTAAAACGTTTACTCTGTGGAAGACACTATTAAGAAAATGAAAAGACAGACTACAGACTGGGAGAAAATGTTTGCAAATCACAACCCAGGGCTTGTATCTGAACATACAGAGAACATTTAAAATTCAACAGTAAGAAAACAAAAGAAGCAATTTAACACTAGGAAAAAGATGCTTCACCAGAGAGGATATATTGATTGCAAATAAATAAATGTTGTTCAACACCACTCAACAGTCTCCAAAAATTACATACTGTACAACTACATGTATATGACATTCTCAGGAAGACAAAACTATAGTGACAGAGAATAGAGCAGTGGTTGCCAAGGGTTAGAGGCAGGGTGAGGATATGACCATAAAGGAATAGTATGAAGGAGTTCACAAGAGGTGCTGGAGCTACTTTGAATACTATTATGAACTATTATGATTATTATTATAATTATAGAGAGGGTTACATGAATCTACACATGTACTAGAACTTAGAAGTGTAGCACCCAAAAGTCATTTATCATGTATTATTTTTAAATAAAAAAATTTCTAGTTTATAAAAAGAAAATCCCAATCTAAAAAGGCTAGTAAAATATTCCTCTCTTTCCCAACTGTGTCTCTGTATACGGCCATATTTTCTTCAGATGCTTCAACCAAAGCAACATATTGCAATAGAATGAACACAGAAGTAGGAGAATCCAGCTGTCTTCTATCACGCCAGACATTAAACAGACTTGGAAAAACATAAAACAGTGCCACTCATTTCACCAGTTTCCTTTTCTGTTTTGGAAACTATTTGAAACCTATTACATGTTAACATGTAATCGTTTTATTATTTTAAAATAAATAAATTTTTAAATAAATAAATAAATTTAAAATGTTTTAATCCCAATACAGTATCATTACATATAAATCCATGCTAAATGAAAAACAAAAAAAACAAAATCTCTTTAGGATCCTCAATGAATTTTAAGAATAGTAAGAGGTCTTGAGACCAAAAAGTTTGAGAATAGCTAAATTATGTTACAGAGAACTGTATTTTTCCCCATTAAAAATCTTGATTTATGGTATACAAAGTTATTTGAAAGTTATTTGAATGAGTAAATTTTTTTAGGGTTTCATTTTTATTTGTTTTATGTTTTCTAATATACCCTTTTATAGTTTTGTTTTGTTTTCATCATAAGTATACTCTTTAATCCCCCTCACCTATTCCCCACCTCCCCTCTAATAACCATCAGTTTGTTCTCTACAGTTAAGAGCCTGTTTCTTGGGACACCTGGGTGGCTCAGTCGGTTAAGTGGCTGCCTTCAGCTCAGGTCAGACTGTGGGATCAAGTCCCACATCGGGCTCCTTGCTCAGTAGGGAGCCTGCTTCTCCTTCTCCCTCTCCCTCTGCCTCCCCCTGCTTGTGCTCTCTCACTCTCTCTGACAAATAAGTAAATGAAATCTTAAAAAAAAAAAGCCTGTTTCTTGGTTTGTCTTTTTTCCCCCTTTGCTCGTTTATTTTGTCCCTTAAATTCCAAATATGAGTGATATCATATGGCATTTGTCTTTCTCTAACTGACTTACTTCACTTAGCATAATACTCTCTAGCTCCATCCACATCATTGCAAATGGCAAGATTTAATTCTTTTTTTTTTCATTCTTTTTTAAGGCCAAGTAATATTCCAGTGTGTGTGTGTGTGTGTGTGTGTGTGTGTGTGTGTGTGCGCATGTGTGCATGTGTGTATTTCTTCATTACCCATTCACCTACTGATGGTTACTTGGGACTGTTTTCACAGTTTGGCTATTGTAAATAATGCTGCAATGACTACATGGGTACATTATCTCTTTGAATTAGTGTTTTTGTATTTTGGGGGTAAATACCCAATTGTGCAATTACTGGATTGTAGCTCTATTTTTAATTTTTTGCAGAACCTCCATATTGCCTTCCACAGTGGCTGTACCAGTTTGTATTCCCACCAACAATGCAACAGGGTTCCTTTTTCTCCACATCCTCACCAACACTTCTTGTTTCTTATGTTTTTGATTTTAACCATTCTGACAGGTGTGAGGTGATTTGTAATTTTGATATGCATTTCCCTGATGATAACTTATGATGAGCAACTTTTCAAGTGTCTGTGGCCATTGGTATGTTTTCTTTGGAGAAATATTTACTCATGTCTTCTGCCCATTTTTTAATTGGGTTATTTGTTTTTCGGGTGTTGCATTATACCAGTCCTTTATATATTTTGGATACTTAAGTCCTTTATCAGATAAATCATTTGCAAATACTTTCCCCTATTCAGTTTTTAGTTTTGTTGATTGTTTCCTTCACTGTGCAGACTTTGTTTTATTGTTGCCTTTTGCTTTTATTTCTTGCCTGAATGAGTACATTTTTTAAAAATTCTACAATCTGGACTTTTATCTATCATTCTTTAAAAAAGATTTTATTTATTTATTTGACAGAGAGAGAGAGCACACGCACAAGCAGGGGGAGCAGCAGGCAGAGGGAGAAGGAGAAGACTCCCTGTTAAGTAAAGAGCTGGATGCGGACTAGACTTCAGCCCAAGGTAGATGCTTAACTGACTGAAGTACCCAGACGTCCCAATCATTCTTTCAATAAACATTTGATGAGGACTCTGCTAAAAACTGTGGGAATACTAAATGAGTAAGTCACAGTCACTAGCCTGTAAGACATGAGTGGCTCAAAGAAAGACTTCTCAAAGATGATGCTATTGAAGGAATACCTACATGAACCGAAATACATTAAGAGGAGACTTGTACAACTGGTGCAAAGTTTGGGATTGAATTAGTGATTAGGAAACTAACCAACCAAACACACAAAAATGAGAAAATCATTAGCTCCAGGAAAAACAAAAAACAATATAGGAGAGAAAAGATACTCACCACTATTATCTCCATCTATATCGATAGTAAATTTCACCTATATGTCAAAGCATTCATAGAGTCAAGAAAACTTAAAGTCTAGGGCGCCTGGGTGTCTCAGTAATTAAGTGTCTGCCTTCAGCTCAGGTCATGATCCCAGGGTTCTGGGATGGAGCCCTGCATGCATTGGGGCTCCCTGCTCAGTGGGAAGTCTGCTTCTCCCTTTCCCACTCCCCCTGCTTGTGTTCCCTCTCTCGCTGTCTCTCTCTCTCTGTGTCAAAGAAACAAACAAACAAACAAATAAAATCTTTAAAAAGAAGAAGATGACAACGATGATGATGACTTAAAGTCTGAATACTGCCATAACCAAAATTAAAATATAGCAGTACTAAAAAAACAGCACCTATGGTAGGAATGAGGTAAGTAGTGAAAAAACTAAACCCTTATCTTCCATAGTGGAAAGCCAACAAATTATGACTTAAAAAAAGTTAAAAATTAATCAGCATCAATATAGCATTATAGTTGGAGATATGGAGCTAAACACTGGAAGAATCAGGAAAAAGTTCAAGTGAGTACTGCTGCAGAGTTGGAAACAGGGCAGGGTGGGAAGGACAGAAAACTGTTCTTTTCTAGAATGAAGTATGGAGAATCATTCAATTTTATATGCATAAATTGATTAAAAATAAATTTAAGGGGCACCTGGGTGGCTCTGTCAGTTAAGCACCCGATCTTGATTTTGGCTCAGGTCATGATCTCAGAGTCATCATATAGAGCCTCATACTGGGCTCCATGCTGGGCATGGAGTCTAAGATTCTTTCCCTCCCTCTTGCTCTCTGCCCACCCTCACTTGCTCTCTAAAAAAATAAAAAGTAAAAAAATTTTAAAAAAACAACTTGTAAGACATTTAAACATGAAAAGTTCTTTATGCTTTAAGTGAAAGAGTTATGAAACAGCATATATGTATGATCCCATTTGTATTTTAGAAAGTGTACACATTGGAGTGACTGGGTGGCTCAGTCAGTTAAGCATCTGGCTCTTGGATTAAGCTCAGATCATGATCTCCGGGTCCTGAAATCAAGCCCCGTGTCAGGTTCCATGCTCAGCACGAGTATGCTTGTCCCTCTCCCTCTGCTCCTCCCCTTGTGCTCGCTCTCTCTCCCTCCCTCTTGAATAGTCTTTTTTAAAAAGTTATTGAATAGTCTTTTAAAAAAATGCACATTAATTACATATAGAAAAAACCTGGTGATGTTCACCAACTAACATATTAACAATTATAGGTCTATATAATAGGATTATTTCCGCAGGGAAGATTCCTTTCCTGTAAATTTACAACAGTAAGTATTTAGTTTTACAATAAGAAGAAAAACACTACTTTTAAAAGTTAAAATTTTTAACCCTTACATATATGGTCAAATGATTTCTGACAAGGGTGCCAAAACCCATTCCAAGGGGAAAGGATAACCTTTTTAACAAATGGTGTTGGGAAGCAAGATATTCACATGCAAAAATAAAGAACCTGGATCCTCGCTTTATACAAGATACAAAAATTTACTGAAAACAGATCAAAGACCTAAGTGTAAGAACGAAACTATAAAACTCTTAGAAGACTACATAGGTAAAAAGCTTCATAACATTAAATTTGGCAATGATTTCTTGGATGAAACACCGAAACAGAAGAAAAAAAAAGATAAATTGGACTTTATAAAAATTAAAAACTTTTGTGCATTAAAGGACACTATCAAAAGAATGAAAAGCACATGGAATGGAAGAAAATACCCGCAAATCATATCTGATAAGGGGTTAATATCCAGATTATATAAAGAGCTACAATTCAACAACAAAATAACAACATTATTTTAAAATGGGCAGACGGGGGCATGGGAGCATCTGGGTGGCTCAGTCAGTTAAGCCTCTAACTCCTGATCTCACATCAAGTCATGATCTCAGGGTTGTGAGTTCCAGCCCTGTGTTGGCCTCCACACTGAGCATGGAGCCTATTTACATAAACAAACAAACAAACAAATAAATAGGCAAACATCTTGAATAGACATTTTTCCAAAGAAAATATGCAAATGGTCCATAAGCACATGAAAAGATGCTCAACAACATTAATTATTAGGGAATTGCAAATCAAACCACAAACCACTTTATACCTATTAGAATGAGAATTATAAACACACACACACAATAACTGCTGGCAAAGATGAGGAGAAATTGGAATTTATGCATTGCTGATGTTAATGTTAATGTTAATGTTAATGTAAAATGGTGTAACCACTACAGAAAACAATATTGGAGGTTCCCCCCAAACTAAAACAGCATTAAAATATGATCAAGCAATTCCACTTCTGAATATGTATCCAAAAGAATTCAAAGTAAGAAGCCAAAAAATATTTGTACACCAATGTCCATAGCAGCATTACTCACAATAGCAGAGAGGTGGAAGGAACCAAGTGTCAATCCCAAGTGATGATGAATGGATAAACAAAATGCGGTACATACATACAATACCACATTATTCAATCTTAAAAGGAAGGAAATTCTCAAACACACCACAACCTTGAAGACATAATTCATTGCTAAATGAAATAAGCCAGTCACAAAAGGTCAAATATATTATTCCATTTATAATAGGCACCTAGAGTAGGCCAATTCATAGAGACAGAAAAGTAGTTTCTGTCTGGTGGTTGCCAGGGGCTGCAAGGACAGGATAACAGAGATTCATTGTTTACTGGATACAGAATTTCATTTTGGAAAAATGAAAAAGTTCAGATAGTGATATATGCACAACAATGTTAATGTACTTAATGCCATGAACTATCCACTTAAAAATGGTTAAAATGGGGGGCCCCTGGGTGGCGCAGTTGGTTGAGCGACTGCCTTTGGCTCAGGTCATGATCCCGGAGTCTCGGGATCGAGTCCCACATCGGGCTCCTGGCTCCATGGGGAGTCCGCTTCTCACTCTGACCTGCTCTCTCTCACTCTCTCTCTTTCCTAATAAATAAATAAATAAAATCTTTAAAAAAAAATGGTTAAAATGGTAACTCTTACACATTTTTTACCACAATAAAAAATTTTTAAATGACTACGAGGTACCCCTCAGATATAACTACAAAAGCTAAATAATTTTCACTGTCTCATTCTAAATTGCCAGGAACAAAGTGGTATTCTATGATGGAGTCCTTCACAGAACACTGAAATAAATCTAAGAATACACCTGTTCCAATTAGGAAATGAACCCTAGGGGAAAAGCCCAGAATCCTATAAGCTACCAAGGTATACTACAACGCTTCTAAAATGGCTCCCAATGATCCCCCCATCTGATGCTTTTGATCACCCGGCCTCAAGTGTAGGTGAATCTAGCAACTTGCCTCTAATGAACAGAATACAGCAAAAGTGATAGGAGGTCACTTTCCAGATGTATTATAAAAGACTGCAATGCCTACCTTGCTGACATTCTCTGTCTTTGGCTCTTCCCACTTGCTTACTCTGATGAAGCAAGCTACCATGTTGCCCCCAGGAAAGGTTCACATGGCAAAGAATTGAGGACAGAATTATACGATATCCCTGTTAGCAGAATTATACGATTCCACTTATAAAAGGTACCAAGAGCTAGCAGAGAACTAAGGTCCTTAGTCCAACCACTCACAACGAACTGAATCATACCATTGGACTCAGCTTGGAAACAGATCCTTCTCCAGCTGAGCCATGTGACAATTACGGCCTACCTTGCCTGCAGCCTGTGATTGACCCTAAAACAGAGTACCTAGCTGAGTCACAAACCAAAATCTTGACTTACATACACTGAGATAACAAATGTTATTGTTCTAAAACGCTAAATTGGGGGTAATTTGTTACGCCACAATACATAACTTATACACCAGACTTCATGGCATAGTTTCCCAAAGTTGTACATAAACCACAGGTCCTTTTTGATTCCGTATCACTGATTATATCTGAAAATTAATGTTATCTGGCTGCAGTATCAATGCTGTCAAATAATTGGAATTCATTTTTTCAGTAACACTAATGAGTTAAAAATAATTCTAATGCAAGAAAACTGGATACTGCAAGAAAAAAATTAAATAAATTCCTCCTTGACAATATCCTTATTGACCTAAATTATGGAGTAGATAGCATACTGATAAATTCAGACAATGATGCTAAATGTTGGGGTATTGTCAAAACAGACTCAAAAATGATGAAAATATGGACAAAACATACTAAATGGAAATTCAACTTGCCAAATAACATGTGGTAAACACTGAAACATTTACTACATAGAAGAAGATTGAGAAGCAAGTAGCCAACAAATTAATAACACTGACAGTCCCTGAGACTATAAAACCCTTGACGATGAAGACCATATCATAATCACATATCCTGTGCCATAATCAAAAATATATGAACTGCAGTTAATCAACAGATAGTTGATGAAATTAACTGATGAGCTGAAAATGAGATATCAAGCTATAATTTAAAAGTCACATAGGGCGCCTGGGTGGCTCAGTTGGTTGAGCAACTGCCTTTGGCTCAGGTCATGATCCTTGAGTTCCGGGACTGAGTCCCACATCGGGTTCCCAGGTCCACGGGGAGTCTGCTTCTTCCTCTAATCTTCTCTCCTCTCATGCTCTCTCTCGTTTAAAATAAATAAATAAATAAAAGTCATATAGATTCACACACACAAATATAACAGAAAGATGAGAGGAAAAGGAGAAATAAAAGGAAAATGAAAATAAAAATGATAAGAGGCACAATGGCAAATGGATAAAAAATTGTATAAGAATTCCATAAACAGGGCGCCTGGGTAGTTCACTTGGTTAAACAACTGCCTTCAGCTCAGGTCATGATCCCAGAGTCCTGGGATCGAGTCCTGAGCATTAAGCTCCCAGCTCCATGGGGAGTCTGCTTCTCCCTCTGACCTTCTCCCCTCTCATGCTCTCTCTCACTCTCTCTCTCTCTCAAATAAAGAAAATATTAAAAAAAAAAAAAAGAATTCCCTAAACATGGGCGCCTGGGTGGCTCAGTGGGTTAAGCCTCTGCCTTCAGTTCAGGTCATGATCTCAGGGTCCTGGGATGGAGCCCCACATCGGGCTCTTTGCTCAGCAGGGAGCCTGCTCCCCGCCCCCCCCGCCTGCCTCTCTCTCTGCGTCAAATAAATAAATAAATAAAATCTTAAAAAAAAAAATCATTCCACAAACATAAGCCAAACCAAACCGCACCTAATGAAGAGAACTCCCTATGAGAGAAAATAACATAATACTGCTGTGTGTTTATTGTCTTCTAACCCCAGGGACTTTTCACAAAATAGACATTAAGACCAGACTACCTAGATTCAAATCCTGGCTGTGTAATCTAAGGCCCATTACTTAACTTTTCTGGGCCTCAATTTCCTCATCTATAAAAAAGAGAGAACAACAGTGGCTATCTAAGGATTAAAAGTGATAATATATGATATATATAAAGTGTTTATCACACGGCCTGGCACAATAAGTATGCTCAATAAATGGCTGTCATTACTTAGTAAATCATATTGTATGCTTCTTAACCAAAAGAAAGAGAAATCGTCATATCCACAGACATACTACTGTCCAAAACAGACCCTGTACTGCTTGAATGCTGATGAAAAGAAATTATGTTTGCATGGAGGCCTTGAATTTAAACCTATTATACAACTACTACTTATCAAATTTAAACAAAAATGTTTTTCTCAGCAAGAGAAAATTATTACTCTACAACTATGATTACACATCAAATTACAGCATTTGCATTGTTACAATTCTGCTTTTAAAGTTAAGAGAAAATTTAGTTGATCAAAAAGGGGATAAAAATAAACCAATGACACCTACTATTTCTAGATTGGAAACAGTATAAATTAGTTCCTAAATGTATCTTGACTTGAAGCAAATTTTGAGAACCCGCCCACGAGAAGGGAGGAAGCATTATCAAAGTGACTATCAAAGAAGAAATTATTTAAAAATAAAAATTTAAAGACTCTCATACACTGCTGGTAGGAATGTACTTTGGAAAATAGTTCTATATTATAAAGCTGAAAATATGCTCACCCCACAACCCAACAACTCTTTTCCCAGGTACATATCCTAAAAACACACTTCTCTCATGTGCACCAAGAAACATACAAAAATATGTTCAGGGGCCCCTGGGTGGCGCAGTTGGTTGAGCGACTGCCTTCAGCTCAGGTCATGATCCCGGAGTCCCGGGATTGAGTCCCACATCGGGCTCCCAGCTCCATGGGGAGTCCGCTTCTCACTCTGACCTTCTCCCTTCTCATGCTCTCTCTCACTCTCTCTCTTTCCTAATAAATGAATAAATAAAATCTTTAAAAAAAAAATGTTCATAGCCACTCCATCCATAAACACCAAAGCTAAAAACAACCCAATGTCCAGCAAGAAAAGAATGGGTAAAGTGTAGTATATTCATAGAGTTAAAAAAAAAAGTACTCATTTCCTAATGCTATTGTAACCAATTATTACATATTTAGTGTCAAAACAACACAAATTTAATATCTTACAGTTCTAGAGATCCAAAGTCTAAGTTTCTAACGGGTATAAAATCAAGGTGTCAACAAGGCTACTATCCTTCTGGAGTCTATGGGGTAGGATCCCTTTTCCAGCTTCTAGAAGCTACCTGGATGCTTCGGCTCATGGCCCCATCCATCCTCCATGTTCTGAGCTAGTAGTGTAGCATCTTCAAATCTTTCTATCTGACCTTTGCTTCCATCATCATTGCTCTTTATTTACACCTCCCTCTTATAAGGTCCCTTGTGGCTACAGTGAACCAACCTGGGTAATCAGGGATAATCTTCCTACCTCAAAAGCCTTAATTTAATACATTTGCGAGAGCCCTTCCACCATATAAGGTAACACATTCAAAATCTACAGGGATTAGGGCATGAATATCTTTGAGAGACTATTTTCTACGTACCACAAAAACTATACTAAAATGAAAATGAAGAAACTACTGCAACAGTTAACTACAGGAACAAATTTCACAAACAACATTGAAAAAAAATCAAGCAAGACAGAAGTATACATACAATAAAAATCATTTTACATAAAATCCAAAAAAAAGTAAAACCAATTACATTAAATAGGGATGCAAACACAGGTAGTAAGTCTATAAAGAAAACCAAGGACATGATTTTTCACAAATATCACAAGAATAGATTCCTTTGGAGTAAAGGGGGATGAGATCAGGAAGGTGCTTCTGAGATGCAGGTAATGTTCTATTTCTTAACCATTTATAATTGTTAAACTGCACAACTAAGTTTTATGCAGTCTGTGATTGATAAGTCTTATAATAAGAACAGTAACAGATAATAGTCACATGAACCAGAGGCAAGGATAGCCAGAAACAGAATAGATTAGGCAACAACCATCTAGCAGTGTGACAGACCAGCAAGAGACTGTTCCATCTATGCAACGGTGAGAACCCAGTTAACCTATGAGTTGGGCACAGGGTAGAAATCTAGGTTCACAATAAAGAAACAAATCTAGAAACATACACATAATTTATAATGTCTTCCTAATAGACTATAAATGTCTTGAAGTCAAAAGCAGAATTCTTATCATATGATGTCTCTGACATGAAGAATTTGAGAGACAGGGCGGGGGGCCATGGCGGGTGGGGGGGAATGAAACAAGATGGGATCAGGAAGGAGACAAACCATAAGAGACTCCTAAACTCACAAAACAAATTGAGGGTTGCTGGGGGGTAGAGGGGGTAGGGATAGGATGGCTGGGTTACGGACATTGGGGAGGGTATGTGCTATGATAAGTGCTGTGAAATGTGTAAGCCTGATGATTCACAGACATGTACCCCTGGGGCAAAAAATGCATCATATATTAACAAAAAAATAATATAAATAAATAAATAATAAAATAAAATATAAATTTAAAAAAAGTAGAATTCTTCTCATCTTTGTACTTAGTACCCAGTATAATACCAATCACAGAACAATCTTTCTAGTAAATATTTAATTACTGGAAGAATGAATGAAACTTCTTTCACCTCCTATACAGCTGACTGAAATTGAGTCATCCTCCAGCAAATAACTGAGACTTGATTTGAAAATATAATATACAGTCATTCAATAAATTGCTACAAATACACAGAAGAGTAGATAGAAGTATAATGCAGGTTTCGCCCTCAATGAGTTTACAATCAAGGAAAGAAAATGTAAACAATTATTTCCAAATTATTCTTTGAAATAGAATACATAATACAAAAACAGAAATTACCATAATTTCTGGATTTAAAAGGTAAAAAATATAAAAAGTTAATCAGCATCAAATTGTAAGGGCCAAGTACATATGATGCATCAGAACTACAGGAGGTTTACATGGGCTAGGATGATCAAGTTTCTTAGAGGAGGAATATAGGATTTACAATGGTCCAGTAGATTGCAAAATAGCCACAAATTCCTCCCATTCCTATATACACATCTCTTTACATTGTGACCTTACTTCATCTTCCATCAAGAGGTAGAGTTTCTTTTTTTTTTTTTTTTAAGATTTTATTTATTTATTTGAAAGAGAGAGAAAGAAAGAGAGCATGAGCGGGGAGAAGGTCAGAGGGAGAAGCAGACTCCCAGTGGAGCCAGGAGCCTGATGCAGGACTCGATCCCAGGACTCCAGGATCATGACCTGAGCCGAAGGCAGCCACTTAACCAACTGAGCCACCCAGGCACCCAAGGTAGAATTTCTTTCTCCATCCTAGAAACTGGGCTTGGCCCTGTGACTTATTTTGACCAATGGGACATCAGCAAACATGACCAGAAACTTGAAAAGCACTTAAGCACAGAACTTGACCTCTTTTGCTGGTTTTGGAACCTAGACTGTAAAAAAACCCAAGATAGCTGACTGCCTCATGTGAGCGAGGCCAGACAACACCAAAAAAAGAACGATGAAGCTGGGTCCAAACCACCAATCCAAAGAATAAGTTAACCAACATACAGCTGTTTTAGCCTCTGGACTTTGGGGTGGTTTGTTTGAAGGCAAAAGCTAACCAAGGAGCTAAGCAAAGACACAGAAGAGGAAATGAACACAACATACAAGTGCATGGGAAAAATGAATATGTACATTAGTCTAAATGGACTAAGTTTAGTCTAAAAAAGTTCTGATCATAGAGAAAGAATACATAGGTGTGAAAGGTAAAGTTCAGACTGTAAAAATCAGGCTAGGAAGAAAATGAACTCATTCTATTTCAAGTAGGCAAAGGAGAGCCACTGAAGGACTTCAGAGCAGGGGGAGGATATAAAGCAAGAGGAAAGGAAGACCAGTTAGAACTACTATTATCTAGATATGCTGCAGTAATAAAATTTTCCTATTTGGAGGGAAAGCTAGATAATTCACAAAATAAGTAAGTGTGGTTTTTCTAAGTAGTGCCATATATAGTTTATGTGAGATTCTGCTCTAACAGAAAAATAGGAAAATTGTTTTAAAAATTTATTTATTTATTTGAGAGAGACCACACACATGTGAGTGCCCATGGGCAGAGGAAGGTGCAGAGCACAAAGGAGATAAGCAGACTGCTCACTAAGCTCGATCCTGGGACACTGAAATCATGACCGAGCCACAATCAAGAGTCAGGCAGTTATCCAACTGGGCCACCCAGATGCCCCAAGAAAATTATTTTTACCTACAATTTTAATCCCAATGGAAAGAATGCTAGCATTAATCATCAGAAGAGCTCATGACGTGTCTAAAGAGTAGAGAAGATAGTTTGAAACTATATTTGGGCATAAAGATAATACATAGATTTCTATTGACAGCATTGCTGTGAAATATGACTTCTCTTTGTTTGAGATTTAAATATATTCACCAGACTCCTGCAGTTCCTGGTACAATACAGTAATAGAGACCACATTTACCCTCCCACCTTCAACAACTAGAAAAAAGGACAATGGATTTTAGACACTAAAGAAAACAGGCACTACAAAACAAGGATCCATGAGAAAAGGGAAATAAATAAGGCAAGCCTTACAACTGCCCCCAACTCACCACTTGGAAGGGAATTTCCAGGCTGCAGCACAGGAATGGGGAGCCCAAACAGCCCAGCAGTCTCACTGAGGTGAGGAGACAAAATTCAGAGTTCTGGGGAAATCAAAACAGGACAAGAGGAGAGGAGAGATGAGCACAAAGAATGAGCTGTGGATATCTAAAAAGGACTGATTCCCCTTGAGACTCTGGCTGAGTACTTATAAGTATATGAGTGTAAGGAAGTGAAGTGATCAAAGCCAGGTTCAAATCACTAGAAAAGGGTAGGCAGAACAATCTCTGATGCTCAAATAAGGCTGCAAATAGTTTGCATACTCACAGACAGAATGAAAAAGACCTTCAAAAACATCCAGGGCATTGAATGCATCAAAGTATTTTCAAGTAACTTAACTGTATCTCAAAATAAACCCTGAAAATATTTAAAGGAATAAAAAAAATTCTTGCACATAATAATATAAAATCATAATGTCTAACACTCAGATCACCAGGGATGCAAATAAGGAGAAATATCAGTCAATAAAAACAGACCCAAGCCAAAGCATTCCTGAGAAAGAAAAACAAAGATGGAGGTATCACAATCCCACATTTCAAATTCTACTACAAAGCTATAACCAAAACAGTATGGTATGGGCACAAGAGACACACAGATCAAAGAAACAAAATAGAGAACCCCACATAAAACTGCACACTTATGGTCAATTAATCTAAAACAAAATGAGCAAGATTATACAAAGGAGAAAAGATGGTCTCTTCAGTACATGGTGCTGGGAAAACTAGACAGCCACATGCAAAAGAATGAAACTGGACCACTTTCTTACACCACACAAAAAAAATGAACTCGAAATGGATTAAAGACCTAACTGTGAGACCTGAAACCATAAAATTCCTAGAAGAAAACATAGGCAGTAATCTCTCTGACACGGCCTTAGCAACATTTTTCTAGATAGGTCTCTGCAGGAAGGAAACAAAAATTAAAAATAAACTATTGAGACTACATCAAAATAAAAAGGTTTTGCACAGTGAGGAGACCATCAACAAAACAAAAAGGCAACCAACTGAATGGGAGAAGATATTTGCAAATGATGTATCTGATAAGGAGTTAATATCCAAAGCATATAAAGAACTTACAAAACTCAATGGCAAAAAACCCAAATAATCGATTTTAAAATGGGCAGAGGTCCTAAATAGACATTTTTCCAGAGAAGACATTCAAATGGCCAACAGATACATGAGAAGACATTCAACATCACTAATTATTAGGGAAATGTATATTAAAACCACAATGAGGTATCACCTTATACCTGTCAGAATGGCTAGCATCAAAAAGATAAGAAATAACAAGTGTTAGCAAGGATGTGGAGAAAAAGGAATCCTCTAACACTACTGGTGTAATGCAAATTGGTACAGCAACCGTGGAAAACAGTATGGACATTCCTCAAAAAACTAAAACTAGAAACACCATATGATCCAATAATTCCACTACTAGGTATTTACCCAACGAAAATGAAAACATTAATTCAAAGAGATATATGCACCCTATGTTTACAGAAGCATTACTTACAATAGTCGAGATACGGAAGCAAACTAAGTGTCCATCAACAGATAAATGAATAAAGAAGAACAACAGATGGAATAATATGGAATGCGGAATATTACCCAACCATAAAAGAATGAGATCTTGCAAACTGTGACAACACGGATGGACCTAGACGGTATTATGCTAAGTGAAATAAGTCAGACAGAGAAAGACTAATACACTATGATTTCACTTATATGTGGAATCTAAAAAAAAAATTAAAAAACAAATAACAAAAAAATCAGACCCACAAAAACAAAGAACTGGATGCCACAGGAGAGGGCGGTGGTGGGATGGGCAAAATGGATAAAGGGGAGTGAGAAGTATAGGCTTCTAGTAATGGAATTAGTCATTCATGGAGATGAAAGGTTAAGCATAGGAAATACAGCAAATGGTACTGTAATAGCATTGTATGGTAGCAGATGGGAACTACATTTTCTGTGAGCATAGTACAACTCTAGGTTGTCTTAACACTACGTTGTACATACGGGAAACTAATGTAACATTGTGTATCAATTATACTTTAAGAAAAAGGAAGGAAAGAGGGAGGACAGATGGAGGAGAGAAAGAAGAAAGGAAGAAAGCGAGAAAGAAAAAGAGAGAAAGAAAGGAAGAAAGAAAAAGGGAAAAAGAGAGAGAAAGGAAGAAAGAAAGGAAGGAAGAAAGAAAAGAAAAAGGAAAGAAAGAAAGGAGGAAGGAAGAAGAAGGAAGGAAGGAATGGAAAGGAAAGGAAAAGAAAGGAAAGGAGGAGAGGAAGGAGAAAAAGAAAAGAGAAAAGAAAAGTAAAAACAGACCCAGAAAAGATACAGATGACAGAACTGGTAGACAAGGAATTCTAGACATGAAAAGTATATATCTGAGATTAAAAGACAAAAACAAAAACAAAACCCAACACTGTATAGGGTTAACACCAGATTAGCTACTGCAGAAGGAATTAGTGAACTTCAAGATAGAAAAAAATACCCAAAATTAAACATACAGAGAAAAAGAAACCAAACCAACATAGCATCAGTTAGTTATGCAGTAACATCAAAAAGCCTAACATACATGTAACTGGAGTCCCAGAAGGAAAGAAAAATTGTTTACACTTTTACTTTGTTGTCAGTTACTGTAACCATACTGTGTATATACTGTGTTATATAAAGTTTCTCTCCACTTTTAGTAGATATTTTAATTTCTAGATACACCTATTGGGCCCAGAAAGATTACATGCCTGGGGGGGAGGGGAATCTAAAGAGAAAATGTCTTAAATTTTTTCAAATCTGATGAAAACTATAAATATACCAAGCACCCCCTATTATTAAAGTGAAAGATAAGATGCTTTCAAAGTAATCATGCTCCATTAGGTAAATAGTATTTAGAATACATATTCTGTATTCCAAAAATAGATTAAAATATAGTTAGATGCAGAGTGGCTATCTCATGTATCTCAAAGCTCAAAATAATATATTTTTCACACTATAACAATAATCTCAATTATTATGTTTTTAAACCAGCTGAGATACAGACAAAAATTTTCAGAGACTACACAACAGGTTAAGTTTTTCAAGACATCTAATAATAGCAACGTAAACAACAGAAATAAGAGTCAAGAATAGGATAAACCCCATATGATTTTGTTTTTGTTTTACCCCACAGGTTTTAGCAAGACCCTCTCAAAAGGGTTATTAAAAAGTGATGAAGATTTCTGAATAACCCTACTTGCTGACAGCAAAAGGAAAAGAACATTTAGTCACCACTCATACTTCATTCAAATGTTCCTTCTAAACCTTTATAGGAGGTAAATTACACTTACAGGAGCATGGAAGCTCTCTGGGTTCAATAAATATATTCAAGAAAGTAAGAAACTTTACAAGTCAGTATGGTTACAAATACTGACAACAGGATAAAAGTGTAAACAATCTAGTTCTCTTCTCCCTGACTACAACACTAACAACTATAGAAAGTACAGTGTTAACTTACATGTCCAGATTTAATGAAAATATTAAGCAAGACCATTCCTTGGGTAAAATTTTCTGTAACCATATCAACCAAACAAAGCATTACTATGATCTTCCCACTAAGACAAAGGAAAAAAACATCAATACAGGAAACTTCTCTGTAATGATCTCCATTATAATTATATTTTAAGTATATTAATTTCCCTTTTTAAAAATAGCAAAACTGAGGTGAAAAGAGATCAAATAATCTAAGGTTCTATGATATGTTAAAGTAGAAATGAGAATACATTCAAATATCATCTTGATGCATAATTAACAGTTTATATTCATTTGTTTTATAAGCATTTATTAATTTAAGAGGTTAATGGCTCTACTAACCTTATCTTCTAATCCAAAATTAGGAGCCAGTATATGATAAGGGATTTTTTTTTCTGATTTACAAATGCATTATATATTTTTAAACTTACAAAGATATTCAAATTATATCCTAATTACTTGTACATTTAATAACTCACTTGTAAACTGCTAGAGTCTAGCTAAGAGATTATTCTCTACTTACCTGGAAGTTCTCTTTCTTATAACTATACATACCCTGCTACTGGTAATACCTAGTCCTAATTTCTTTCTTTTTTTTTTTTAAAGATTTTATTTATTTTATTTTAACAGAGAGAGAACACAAGCAGGCAGAGAGGCAGGCAGAGGCAGAGAGAGGAGCAGGATCCCTGCTGAGCAAGGAGCCCGATGTGGGACTCGATCCCAGGACATTGGGACCATGACCCGAGCCAAAGGCAGCCGCTCAACCAACTGAGCCACCCAGGCGTCCCACCTAGTCCTAATTTCTGAAGTTCAAGCAGACAATGTGAAATATAACATAGGCATTCTGTCAATACTCAAGGAATTGAAGCCTGGGAGAACCCAAAGTAGAAACTCAAATTGGAGGGAGAGGTGGACTCCACAGGACCAAATTTTTCAAAGTTCTGGTGTTCTGAAAGGTCTGAAGCTGTTTCAAAAATTGAGTGAGCATTTAATTCTTATTAAAATGTTTTATTAAAAATTTAATTATAAAAATAAAATTATTATTTATTATTTTTAACTATTTAACTGCTCACAGCCACAATATTATCTACTAACCTCTGAATCTGGTAGAGTATGTCGAATAAACCATGAGTGACAAGACAGAAGAGTACTTCCCTGAACCCACTTCCAAGACTGTTAGGTCTGCCTGTTAATATGTTTGTGCATTTTCCCTTCATGATGTGTAGAACACCTGTTATTCCTTACTCTACAACAGACTGCTCCCACTATACTATAAGCTCCAAACATAACATTATTTTTGTCCTTTTTGCTGCCAAATTTCTAACCCCTAGCACAGTAACACAGTAGATGCTTAACAAATATTTAATGAATGAATGGATAAGGCTATTACAATAGTTCAAAGGAGAGATAATGAGGTTCGGAGCTGCAATAGTTTTAAGGATAATGAGGTGCAGAAAGGCTACTATGTTAAGGTGGTAACAGTGGAAATGAAAAGGAGAGATTTTGTGCAAATAGAAGAACCAAGGGAAAGAGGAAGCCAAAACATATATACATAATGAGATTTTTGAGCTTGGGTGACTGATTAAATAGTAATACTTTCATTTGTAGAATTAAAGCACTTGAAAGAGGGCTGACTTTTGTCTTGGACATGTTGAATTTTTTAAGTGCTAAATAAGTGTAGCAGAAATGAAGTCCTAATCTAGTGTACTATCTACCATACGCATTAGTTTCCAGATGATTTTTTCAAATCAAAGTTCATGAGTGGCAGGAGTCTCTTTAGCTATTCATTTTTTCCTATTTCCTCCCCTCATCTCTGCCTTCTTGGCCACTGGCAAGTGTTGATAAAACCATTTTTGAAGTATTTTAGAAACTGGGGCCCTTAGTGAATCAAAGAAAAAAGAGGGGTTTTCCAAACTTAATACATAATATACAACGCATGTGGAAAACTAATGTCAGGCAGATATTAACAAAGTGCAGTATTTAGATAAACAAGACAAGGGAAACAATCCAACTCACTTTTTTAAAAAGGTAATTACCTAGAAACTGCAGAAAGAAAAAAAGACAAGTATAAAAATAATGATAAGAGGAAGCAACCCAAATCCACAGACAGATGGATAAAGAAAAAGTGGTATATATACATGATAGAATATTATTCAGCCAGAAAAAAGAAAGAGATCTTGCCATTTGTGATAACACGGATGGACCTAGGAGGTATTTTGCTAAGTGAAATAATTCAGACAGAAAAGGACAAAGACCATATGATTTCACTTATATGCGGAATCCAAAAACCAAAACAAACAAATAAACAAAAAAGCATTAACAAACCCATAAATACCAAGTACAAAGTGATGATTGCCACAGGGGAGGGGATGGGGGATGTGCAAAATGGGTGAAGGGGAGTGGGAGGTGCAGGCTTCCAGTTATGGAATAATTCATGAGAACAAAGGGCTCAGCATAGGGAATACAGTGAATGATACAGTAATAGCGTTGTATGCTGACAGATGGTAGGTACACTTGTGGTGAGCACAAAAGAACATATAGAGTTGTGTACATATGAAACTAATGTAACATTGTGGATCAACTACATACTTCAGTAAAAAAACAAAACAAAATAATGATAAAAAGCATTTCGGTAGAAACACATACAATGGCAAATAAGTTTTCTAATTCAAACATTTAAAAATACTGCTTCTTATTTTCAATAAAGATGCAAATTTTCCAGGGGTGCCTGAGTGGCTCAGTGGGTTAAAGCCTCTGCCTTTGGCTCAGGTCATGATCTCAGAGTCCTGGGATCGAGCCCCCGCATGGGGCTCTCTGTTCAGCAGGGAGCCTGCTTCCCCTTCTCTCTCTGCCTGCCTCTCTGCCGACTTGTGATCTCTCACTCTCTGTCAAATAAATAAATAAAATCTTTTTAAAAAGATGCAAATTTTCCATAAAAAAAAATACAGATTCTTAAAACACGGTTAGGTTAAATCTCCACAACTTACCAGAAGCAGCCAAGAAGCTACCACCTCTCATTTTTCAGAAGACACTAAAACACCTCAGATTTTTTTCAAAGAACACTTAATTTTTCATCATGGGAAGCTTTACTCTAATCAAAGTGAAAGCAAATTTCTTAATACAATAAAGAGGAACTATCAACGTCCCAAAGCATCAAGAATCCTATATACAAAGTAAAAAAAAAAGCATGGAAAAAAATTCAAAATGTTTGCAAAAGTTTTCAAGTACTATATGTTCAATTAAGAATCAAGGACATATAGGGGCGCCTGGGTGGCTCAGTGTGTTAAAGCCTCTGCCTTCAGCTCAGGTCCTGGGATCGAGCCCCGCGTCGGGCTCTCTGCTCAGCGGGGAGCCTGCTTCTCCTTCTCTCTCTCTCTCTCCCCACCTGCCTCTCTGCCTACTTGTGATCTCTCTCTGTTAAATAAATAAAAAATCTTTAAAAAAAAAAAGAATCAAGGATGTATAAAATAATAATCACAAAAGAAGAGTAATTATATCTACCGTAGTCATATAACATAAATATATATCAAGAAATCTGCTTAAAAATCACCTGCTTAAAAGATGAAATAGTCTGGCAAAATTGACATTCACAGTATGTAAATAATTTAATTTCAATCTGTATTTTGAAGACTTTTATTTTTTAAAGTAATCTCTACACCCAACGGGGGGCTCAAACTCACAACTCTGAGTTCAAGAGTCACATGCTCTACCAGCTGAGCCAGTCAGGTGCCCCTCAATCTGTATTTTAAATCTGCAATCGAAGATCATTAGATGTTAAGGAAGATAGAAACTTTTGAGTTGTAATACTGTATGTGTTATACATATGCTGAAAGTTCAGCTCTAAAAACCTCAACTTTTTCATATTGACTTAAAGGCTCTTGTATCAAACATGAAAGTCTGACGTTTAACCTGAAAGCACTGAGTACTTACAGAATAAAAGCTATAAAAGCATTTTCAACACAAGGATTCTATCCACTAAAGTCTGGGTGGAGGGGAGGTCTACCACTTGCATCACAATTGTTTACAATATACTGGATATCAAAAAAGTTTAATTTCAAAAATGTATAAATATTGAAGATGTCCTGCAATAGTATTCATCATATAAACTGACAAACCTCCAGCTGTATTTTGAGTATTTCTCAAAATCTCAAAAAAGAGCAAAAAAAAAAGAATACATGACTAGAATATTTTCGAGTAACATATGCTCAAATTGTTTTTTTAAAGGATCTATTTATTTAGTTTGAAGTTTTATTTAAGTAATCTCTACACCTAACATGGGGCTCAACCTCATCACCCTGAGATCAAGAGTTGGATGTTTTTCCGACTGAGCCAGCCAGGCACCCCATATGATCAAATTGTAAAAGTGCTTGCCACATATGCTATAAAATAAATTTTCTTTTTTCTTTTTTTTTTTTTTTGCTAGACAGAGAGCACAAGTGAGAGGGGGCAGAGGGAGCGGGAGAAAGAGATTATTAAGCAGGCTCCATGCTCAGTGTGGAGCCTGACACAGGGCTGAATCTCACAACCCTGAGGATCATAACCTGAGCTGAAATCAAGTGGGAAGCTTAACTAACTCAGCCACCCAGACGTCCCTAAATAATTTTTCTATAGGAGTTTTTGGGTTTTTTTTTTAAGTGGGGAAGGAAGTATGCTACATTCTCCATTAATTCTCAAAGGCTGTTTTATTTTGCGAATCAATTCAGCCCACATTAGTTCAATAATAGTCATTAAAAAAAATAGTCATTAAACATTTACCTTATGTATTGCCCCCCCCCTTCTTTTGGGCAACAAACATTCATTAACTCACAGAGTTTCTGAGGATTAGGAATCTAAGAATGTCTTAGTTGGGTGGTTCCAGGTCAAAGTCTCTCATGAGTGGCAGTCAAGTTATCATCTCTATATATAACTTTTTAAAGTTATAAAACAAAGAATTGACTGCCCTTGCAAAATTAAATTTCATGATCATAGTGAACTAAGCTCCATAACATTCGTTTACATTGAAAAACCAACAATCTATCACTAATTCTCACATTTTAGTGCATTTTTTTATGTAAAATACCTTCAAAATTGTCTAAATTATACAAACTTTACTTCCAACACTACATTTAAAGATATTTGAAATCCTATATAATTGAGTTCAATTGAATAATTGAGTTCAATTTGCTAAAGCAAATGAATCTAATGAAGATTTCCTGAGGCATTAAAATAATCAGTATTTTTTAAAGTCAAAAAAGACACAAAATCTGAAGTCATATGCAATACAATAGAGAATTCACTAAATTATATATTAACCATTGTACAAGATAATGAACAAGATATATTATTCTTAGCCCCCTACTGAAAATCAAATTGTTTCAATTTAATATCAGAAATTAAGTTAAAGAAGCTAGGCACTTCAATTTCCTTTATGTGTCTAACACTGAAAAAGGAAAAAACATTTCCTAACATCCTACCATAAAGGAAAAGTGCTAGAGAAACTTCCCTTCATAACCATGCTTCAAACATCTTTCAGTGCCTTGATAAAAATATACCCTACAGAAAAACATAAGCTTCTAAATTAAAGATGCCTTTTGGTATCTCCTCAACTTGAATAGATTACAATATGCCATGGCAGTCCTTATTATTTGAAAAATTTCTAGAGTTAATATTAATTCTTCAAGATTACTTCTATTACTAGTATTTGTCATCATTACTACTTCTTTATAAGAAATACCTGGCGTCCGGTTCCCTAAATACTTTAAAATCAATCTCCTATTTCCCCTTTCCCCAAAATAGAACGTTACTCTATTCTACTTAGACAAAAGAAAACAGCAAACACATCTTTATGGTCTGTCCATTCTGGCAAATCAGTGTTTAGAAACCAATGCAACTGTTACTAATGGCTCAGAACCAAACACTGTAACAAAACACACTGAGTGGATCCTCCCTGTGTGTGTATATGCGCCCATTCATAATAACGTGATCCTCGTACCTGCATACAAAATCTCAATTTCTACTGAATACCAGAACACCTTTACATAATACACAGGTTATAAGAAAACTGCCCTCTTTAATGTTCAAAGAAAGAACAATTTCTAAAGCTAAGGATGAGAAGAGTTAACACGGGATTGCTGCCACCTATCAACTTTAATTCAAAGCAAAGTACAACTCAATGTCATTTTTACCTCTAACGCTGCCACGCTGAAACAAAATTAACTTCACTGTGCGCTAAAGTATCCTGGCATCCCAATGGATTATTTACTTCCCTGATTTGACATTACATATGTGTGGAGTCTTTTGTCCCTCCCACAGCATCCCAGAGTGTCAACAGCATCTTAGTCAAGGCAAATGACGGGCAAATCCCTCAGGTCATTACTTCGCACTTTAAGTATCAAAAAGTCATGGCCTTCACCGTCGATACTACACAGCGAACACTGCACAGTCCCATTATCCCTTCTATTATATTTGAGGAGGCGGGGTGCGAAAGAAGCGCTCCGCGTATCCTGAGAATCCTCTGTGTTCAGATCTGGTACCAGAAGCAGCACGAATACAAGTAATATGTGGGTCACCCACAGAGAGAGAAACAGACGAAGCTTCGTGACCCTCCAAGTTCAGTGAAGACACCAAAAGCTTCTCGGGAAACGGGGTACAAGCCTTCGGGGAAAGGGGGCAAAAGCAGAAGGTCTCCGAGGTGGAGTGACTAGATCTGGCACAAGCCCAGGGCGTGGGCAGCGACCGAGGAGTCTCTCGTACCCTTCCCCTCCGCACCAGGGTCGGTCACT
Organism: Nasua narica; assembly: GCA_028533885.1. Taxonomy (NCBI): domain Eukaryota; kingdom Metazoa; phylum Chordata; class Mammalia; order Carnivora; family Procyonidae; genus Nasua; species Nasua narica. The sequence continues at coordinate 50,799,602 of CM052797.1, read as the reverse complement.
CCGCGAGGGGTGCGGCCGGAGGAGGGGGTCAGGACTGGCGGAGGGCGGGGCCCGGGGCACCCCAGCAGCGCCCTGGGGGTTCGGGGGGGTGTGTCCTACCTGGGCCGTGGCGGACGCAGGGATTTCGGGCGGAGGGCTCGGATCCAGCTCAGGGCCAGGACCGGCAAGGATCGACCCTCAGCAGGCGGGACCGCCGCCGCCTGCCCATCCCCCGCCGCCGACTGCGGCGGGACCGAGCACGGCTTGGAGGGCCGGCCGGCTTGGTAGTCCCCTCGGGTACGGTCCGCGTTTACTGGCGGCGGCGGCGGCTGCTGTTAATGCTGCTGCTGGCCGCCCCCAGCCGCTGCTCTTGTGCCAGCCCCTGCTCCTCCTCCTGCCGCCGCCGCCGCCGCCTCGTCCCCACCGCTCCCATCGCCGCTGCGGCGACTACTGCAGCGCCCGCTGACCCGACCCGACGTTATTCTCCCCCTTCGCAACCCGACACAGCCTAGCCCACCTGCCCTGCCAGTACGCACGCCCACCTCTCCGCCACAGGTGCTGATTGGAGAGCGCGTCCCGGGCCCGCCACGTCGGTTGGCTGGTCCCATTGCCTATCACGAAGTGGGCGGAGAGACAGGCAGGGAGCGTCTCCGCCCCCCACCGGAGAATTGCCGCTATCTTCAGGTTTGCCTGAGAGGGCGAGTTACCGGGAAAGGAGCATCACAATGGCAGCGCGCATGTGCGCAGGAATTCTGGGCCTTGTAGTTCCAGCCGCAGCCGCAACTGCCCGCCGGTCCGGAGTCGAGAAGTCGAGCTTCTGAGACTAGCGGTGGGCGCACAGTGGTGTCCTCCTAGCTCAGTAGTTAACTTGCTTATATGAACGTGATTGTGACCCCAGGATTGGGCTTTTGGGAAGAAAAGCGGAAATGCATTGTCACATTACGAATTTACACCCTGAGATGGTCACGAAGAAGGGCCCCAAATCATGAGGCCCTACCATGCCTCCTCCTCAGACCGGAGCTGCCAGGATCTGACAAATTGGCGCTGTCCCCAGGACCGCCTAACGTGAAGCTAATCACCGGCCGGCACTAGGGAGAGGCCTAAAGGTATAAGGAGGAAAGGAGACGGAGACCTCAGAAAAGAATACCAGCCTGGAGCCCGAAGTATTCTTACGGTTTTTGCAACCCATGAAGAATGAGATTATCTTCCTCTTTTTGAACACCATCAGCAAAGGGTTCAATGAGCATCCCCTGCGAGCACCAGCGTGGGAATCTAAGCAAGAGAATGCGGGAGTCCCTCTGAAGACTTTCAAGGAAAAAGGAGGAGAGCAGAGCAATGAGGTTGTGTGGGATAAATTTGTATTAGGCGTTGATTGTGTCAAGCTCTTTGGTGAAGAGAAAACCTTAAGATTAAACCCATCCTTGCTCACCGACCACTTTACAGAAGAAAAATCTCAAAGAGGTATAACAACTTTCCAAGGCTATAAAACTAATGACTGGCAGAACCAAAACTCAGGTCTCTTAAACTTACTCCTGTGTCCAATGCTTTGTTTTTTGTTTTGTTTTGTTTTGTTTTGTTTTTGTTTTTGTTTTTGTTTTTTTACTTGATAATCAAAATGACTCCCAGGAGTCTGCCAGGGACTGAAAATATGCAATGACTTGTGAGCTTCATTTTACTTTAAATCTTTTTCATCACTCAAGTGACATTCTGATTAAAACTGATTAATTAAGAGTATGGAAAGGTTAAATATAAATCCTATATTCAATCTCAGAACTGTTATAGAATCTGTTTCTTCTTGTTCAGGAAATGCCACAGCCTCTGGACATTCTTTAAAAAACAGATACCTCGACTGTCTGTCATGTCTAGATCCTTGGATGAAAAACAGGACAAAGTGTACATTAAAGGCAATTAATGCAGCTCATCTTGTTCTGTTCAAATTTAAAGACGATGCCAAATTGTTTCCTTTCCACTGATTAAAATCACAAGTTGTTTTTCCCATTACTTTGCCTCACAGAATATATTTCACAATATTGGCTGGGCAAGTAATTTGAATTGGGAGGGATTAGGGTTTCTGCAAATGCTTTTCTTTAAAATTAAATTAGTTTATAGGGGAAAAATCCAAATTCACTGAAACTATGCCTAGCAATATTTCAAATAACTATTCTCTGTTCAAAGAGAGTATTTTTCACGCAGCAAATACAGTGTTCTCTTCAAGGTACTCAGATACAATCTCTGCTATCATGGATAAGGTTTTTGTTTGTTTGTTTGGGGTTTTTGTTTTTTGTTTTTTTAGAGAGGGGCGAGTGCTTGACAGCTGGAGGTGGGGAGGATGGGGAGGGGCAGAGGGAGAGGGAGGGAGAATCTTAAGCAGGCTCCACTCTCAGCACAGCAGAGGTCTGGGAGCGGGGGAGTGGGGGCTCCATCTCACAATCCTGAGATCATAACCTGAGCCGAAATCAAGAGTTGGTCACTTAACCAACTAAGCAACCCAGGCACCCTGGTAAGGATTTTGATTAATGCATTCATAGAATTATTGTTTTATTTATTTTAAATGAATCAGTAGATACAGCTGGATTCTCCAAATATGGACAGATGATTATTCTTCTGATTGTTATAACCAACTCCATTTGCAAATCTATGAAGGGTACGATAAATAGAAGAGTATGTGAGAAAGCAATCTAGTAGCTGCATATCAAGAATGAATTTTTATTTTAATGAATGCAGAGGGAAGTGTTCTATGATGAAGATCTTGAGAATAGGGCAACAGTGTATCTCAGAGCAGGAAGTGTAAGATTGAATATATAGTGAAAGTTAATGCCACAGGAGTGGGAATCCTAGGATACCAGGCTGCTCAAGGAAAATAGTGCCCCAGGTCTCCCTTTTGTCTCTGGTCTTTTCCATTTAAGAAGTATTGGGCTGTCCCAAGAGGTATTTGTTTAGTGAGGATAAATGGCAAGGTAATGTATTATTCAAGAGCTGGTACTAGAATTCAGGAATCCTTTTTGAGATCTATCTATCATCTATCTATCTATCTATCTGTGTAGTTTTTTTTTAATAATTAATATGGTAGCCAGTCTCTAAGATAGCCCTGCATGATCCCTTCCATCCTCGTATCTTTGTGTACCCTTGTGTAGTCCCTCCCATATTGAATTGGGGTGACCTATGTAACTAATAGGCTTTTTCAGAAATTATAGTGCGTAAATTCCAAGACTAGGTCACCAAAGACTGTAGCTTCTGCTTTATGCTCTCGTGGATCACTTACTGAAAGGGAAGCCATTTGCCATAATAGCTGGATGCTTAAGCAGGCAGCCCTTAGGAGCGACCACCTGGCAAGGAACAGAGGCATTCCATCAATAATCAGCACCTGATTGATGTCAACCATGTGAATGAACCACTCTCGAAAACAGATCCTTCACCCCCAGCCAAGCCTTCAGATGACTACAGGCCCAGCTGGCATCTTGACTGCCACCTTGTGAGCTACCCCAATCAGGAACTATCCAGCTAAGCCATTCGCAAAACCCAGACCCACAGAAACTATGTGATATGATAAATGTTTACTGTTAGTTTAAGCAGTCAGTTTTGGGGGACAATTTGTCATGCAGCAATTGATAACTAATACAGTAAGAATTATGAAAATAATAGAACGAGAAAAGATTTCAGTCTAGGGATATCTGCCCTGGATAACTGAGTCTGAAAAAATGGGACTCTCATCCTAGGATCAGTCTTAGAGCATATTCAAGGATAATGAGCAAATTTCAGATTTATACTGATTCCCCACCCAGAACATAATGCCCTTTTCAACACAGCTTCTTTTCAGCACGGAATAAATATTTGAGAACCCTTTTTCTTTCTCCTTTTCTCCATTTGTGGCCTCCTCCACCCATCTTTAGACACCCATTGATTTACCACGTTCTAACTTTCTCCAATCCAAACAGGAAACGTGCTAGATGGGTTATTTACATCATTATCAAAAGGACAACAGGGGATGGGACGCCTGGGTGGCTCAGTCAGTTAAGCGTCTGCCTTTGGTTCAGGTCATGGTCCCAGGGCCCCGGGATAGAGTCCCCACATCAAGCTCCTTGGTCTGTGGGGATCCTGCTTCTCTCTCTGCCTGCCACTCCCCCTGCTTGTGCTCTCTCTCTGACAAATAAATAAAATCTTTAAAGAAAAAAAGACAAGAGGGGTGACCGCATGGCTCAGTTGGCTGAGCAACAGGCTCTTGGTTTCAGTTCGTGTCATGATCTCAGAGTTGTGGATCTCAGGGTCCTGAGATTGAATCCTACATCCCATGTTCAGTTGTGCGCTCAGTGGGGAGTCTGCTCATCCCTCTCCCTTCCTACCCTTCTAACCACCTCCCAACTCAAATAAATAAACAAAATCTTTTTTTTTAAAGGATTTTTTAAAAGATTTTATTTATTTATTTAACAGAGAGAACACAAACAGGCAGAGAGGCAGGCAGAGGCAGAGAGAGGAGCAGGCTCCCCGCAGAGCAAGGGACCGGATGTGGGACTCGATTCCAGGACGCTGGGATCATGACCTGAGCTGAAGGCAGCTGCTTAACCAACTGAGCCACCCAGGTGTCCCAATAAATAAAATCTTAAAAAAAAAAAAAAAAGACACCACCACAAACACCACAGTATAAACCAGCATGCAAGTCAAGAAAAAGAAACCCCTTTGCCCTTTTGCTTTCCATCTCTTGCTTCAGAAACAAATCTCATCTTGTACACCTGATACCAGTATAATGTTATGTCAATTATACCTCAACAATGACAAATCTCAGAAGTGTATATTTTAAATGGGTGGATTGTATGATATGTGAATTATATCTCAATGAATCTGTTTTTAAAAACTCTGCACAGTCCTTTGAAACACGAACAAAAGTGGACTGGTGCTCAAGTGTTTCCACAAGCCAGGAAACGGCCCCATGTTTTAAATCTTTTATCAATCTTGTGAATTTCTATTTGAATGTTGCCTGAGCCACTAAACAAAAAATTTTAGGGCCTATTAATGCCAACTACTCTGCTAGGTACTGGGGAAACAAACATGAATAAACTCAGTGCCTGTTTCAGCAAACATGCAAAACCTATTACAATGCATTGCAACAACTTTTATGAAAGAGGCATATTCTGTAGCACATATAGATGCCCTAAAACAGGAGTCAGTAAACCATAGCCTATAGGCCAGTCGAATCCCCGGGGTCCTCTGAGAGCTTGGCCTCTCGAAGCCAGTGTCAGCTGCATTCTCATTTCGACAGAGATACATTCACACCAAATGTATTAACTACCTCAAGTATTTGTATTTTTGAAAACTTCAACCCTTATTTTGTTGTGAAAGTCTTTGTTTATAATTTTTAAAACTTCAAAAAGAAATAAGCAAGAGACATCTGGGATTAGGGGGATAAGGCAAGGTAATCTCAATTTGGGGTGTATGAATCTATTGTTTAAAAAAAAAAAGATTTATTTATTAGAGAAAGTGAGTGAGCAGGGGAAGGGACAGAGAGAGAGAATATCCAAGCAGACTCCCCCTGAGCACAGAGCCTATTGTGGGAGCTGGATTCCATGACCCATGAGATCAGGACCTGAGTGGACACCAAGAGTCCAACACTCAGCCGACTGAGCCACCCACGTCCCCCTGTATCTATTACCTTTTAACATATTGAATATCAGTTTGTGTTTGTATAGCATAATATCAGGGAAGATTAGCACCGATTAGAACTAGCAAAATTAGAAACTAAATGTTTGCATTTACAAAATACTACGTTATTTATTGATCTACTTCCAGTTTATGCCTAACTTTTATGAAATATGAAACAACTATACCATTGAATGTTAACAGTTAACGTTTTCCAAGTTTTATTCCTTTAGAACAGTTAATTCTATACACATTTGCTCAGCCTTACAGGTTTCTTCTTTGTTGCAGGGTCATTCATCAACATAGTATGGTTGTATACTTAAAATTTTCAAATGTGAAAGTGGTGAAGTAATGTTGTGAGTCCTGATGTGTGCCTGTGACAGTCTGGAAAAAGTTCAGTGACTTTCAGTCTGGTCCAGCAATAAGCTTCTGGAAACACTGGACAACTTTCTGTGATTTTCAGGCTCCAAGACCAGAGGACTGATTGGCTGGGGATGCGAACAGCGCACCCTAGTGATCATAGTGTTCCACTGCCCGCTGTATTGAAATAAAGTTGAATGGTTGTTTGTTTTTTGTTTGTTTTAAGGATTTTATTTATTTATTTTGATAGAGCAGAGGAGAAGGGGAGGGAGAAACACCCTCCCTCCTTAGCACAGAGCCCAGTGCAGCACTAGATCCTTGGACCCTGGACCCTGAACCTGAGCCAAAGGCAGATGCTTAACTGACTGAGCCACCCAGGCTCCCTGAATGGTCTCTTCTCCTATCTTACTGATCAAAGCCAACTATCCAGTGGATAGGGATTTTTACAATTTTTAGAAACCTGTTGATGATGATGACAAAGATGATCTGAAAAAATATGTTTTTGGTGGTGATATTTGGACATTGTATGTTCTGCAAAATAAAATATATTTGCAGACGCCAAATAAAATTTCCAAAAATTTATTGGGTATCTACAAAAAGGATACTACTGCATGATATCCTATGGAGGATTCAAAAAAGTATTAGATGCGATTCCCACATAGACCACTTTGAATTATAGTTTTTGTACATATATTTTATTTTCTTTCTATAAGCATAGAGGAATCATTTCTTATACTGCATATTTTCCATACTTTCTTTACTCTGTATTTATTAAATATGCTCAGTATTTTTATTTTTAATTTTTTTAAAGATTATTTATTTGAGAGAGAGCAAGTGCATAGGGAGAGAGAGAGAGAGAGAGAGAGAATCCTCAAGCAGACTCCCTACTGACTGAACAATGAGCCCTCCGTGGGGTTTGATGCCAGGACACTGAGACCATGACCTGAGCCAAAAGCAAGAGTTGAACATTTAACCGACTGAGCCACCCAGGAGTCCCACACTAAGTATTCTTAAATGATGAATGCAATGCAAAAAGTTAAATATAATACAAAATAATATAAGATACTAATAATACAAAAATACAAGTGCCCTCATACTTTGTATTAACTTCCAAACAAGTTCTATCAACACCTCTAGGTTTGCCTTTTGCTATATCTTTAGTATGAAGATGATTACACATTGCTCTTTGATTTTCTTTAATTCTTATCCAGAAACATAACAGAGGGTGGTTATTAAATAAACAAATGACATGGGGCATCTGGATGGTTCAGGGGGTTAAAGCCTCTGCTTTCAGCTCAGGTCATGATCTCAGGGTCCTGGGATTGAGCCCCACATTGGGCTCTCTGCTCGGCACGGAGCCTGCTTCCCCCTCTCTCTCTGCCTGCCTCTCTGCCTACTTGTGAGCTCTCTCTCTCTCTGTCTGTCAAATATATAAATGAAATCTCTCAAGAAAAGAAAAACAAAAAACAAATGACAAAGAAAAAATCTCCCAGTTTAGAGGTCACAGGAGAGAGACAAAACAGAAAAATCCTACTAAATTTAGTTTAGAAGTAGTAACAACAGGGGTGCCTGGGTGGCTCAGTTGGTTAGGCATCTGCCTTCAGCTCAGGTCATGATCTCAGGGTCCTGGGATTGAGCCCCACTTCAGGCTCCCTGCTCAGCAGGGAGCGTGCTTCTTCCTCTCCCTCTTCCTCTGTGCTCTCTCTCATTCTCAAATAAGTAAATAAATAAATAAATAAGATCTTAAAAAAGAAGAAGAAGAGGTAGTAGTAGTAACAACTATAGAGCCAGAAACTTGACTTTGTAGGTTCCCGGGCCATCCTGTCTTTATACACAGCATTCAGATAGAGTCCCTGCCTATTCTCAGCACCATATCCGATCACTGTGTGTCTGTAAGCTTGCTTAGGTTAATTCAGGGTTTCAAGGAAGTGAGGGTGTCTAGATTCAGTTGAAGATGAGCTCTAGCCTACTCTCCTGCAGAAAGATACCATCCTTATACTTCTTCTTCTTCTTCTTCTTCTTCTTCTTCTTCTTCTTCTTTTTTAGTAAATTGAAGCTTCATTTTACTTGCTCACACAGATTTTTAAGAAATCCATTGCTGAAAAAAATAAAAATTTGCAACCTTTAATTCTAGCTGACTGGAATAGAGAGTTTGGAAATACAGTCAAGTACATTTAATATATGACAGAAGTAACATCTCAAAGAGGTGAGACAAAGATAGATCCTTACTGAAATTCTGTTCAGACAACCAAACAGCCACTTGAAAAATATAACAAAATTGGACCGTGGTCAGAAATAAAGTCCAAATGGATTAGAGACCTAAATGTAAACAATGAAACTCTGTAATGGGTTTATTCCTTTATCCTGGGGTGAGAAGAAGCTTTTAAACTGTGACTCAAAATCCAAATGTAGTGAAGATAACTGAAAAACTACGAAAAACTTTACATATCTTTTCATGGCATGAAACATCTCAAAGAAAGTCAATGTGACTAAGATAAAATATTTAGAATATTTAGAATGTATATCACAGGTAAGAGCGAATATCTTGATTACACACAAACTCTTAACAATCCAGGTTATGGGGAGAGCAAAAAATGGGCCAAACAACGTACTCACCACATGGCTAAAATTTAAGAATGAGTAACACCATCAAACGTTTGAGAACGTGGAACAACCAGAACTCCTATACATTGTTGGTTGAAATTTAAAATGACACATCCACATTGGAAAAAAAAATATCTGAAAGTTTCTTAAAACTGCACATACATTTACACTACTTCTAGTAATCTGACTTCTAGATATTTACCAAAGAGAGATGAAAATATGTATTTGCAAAAAGACCAATTCAAGAACATTCAGAGCGGCTTTATTGAGAAGAGCTTAAAAAGCCCAGATGTCCATCAATAAGAGAATGGCTAACAAGCTGTGCTGTATTCATGAATGAAATACAAATTAACAATGAGAAGGAACTCATCCACACGACAACATGGACTGATCTCAACAGTAATAGGCTAAACGAAAGAAACCTTACACAAAAAACTTCACACGATTCTCTTTATATGAAAATGTCTCACAAAAGAGTTTAAATCCTCCCAATTACATAGAGCTTTAGCACAGGACACACTAATCTATGGTCAAAAAATATTACAACAGTGGTTGCAATCTCCGAGGAAATGGGGGAAGGGATTTACTGGCAAGGGAATGAAGGGTGATAATAACATTCCATATCTTGACAGGGCTTTGAGTCACACAGGTGCATTTTGTCAAAACTCAGTGAATATATACTTAACATTTGTACGTTGCATTCAAATTTTATATCCAAAGGAAAAGACTGTAAACAAATATTGAAGTCTAGCTAATTATATGCATGCTGAAGTATATAGGGGGATGTGTATTGCTCTCTGCAATTTACCTTGAAATGCATCTAAGAAATAAGTTGGATCGATGGAAGAATGGAGGGATGCATAGATGGATAGATATGTGATAAAGCAAGGATAGTAAATTATTACTGATAGAATCTAGGTAGTATATTATTATTGGTAGAATCTCGGTGTATAGATGATCACAATAAAGTCCTTTCAACTTTGAGGTATGTTTGAAAATATTCACAATAGAATATTTGAAAGAAAGTTTTCACAAACATGTTAGTGAGCCATGTGAGCCACAACAAATTACAAGGAACACGGTGGCTTAACACAACATAAATTTCTTATCTTAGGTTTCTGTATGTCAGAAGTCCAAAGCAGGTCTCACTGGGGTCAAATCAAGGTGTTATCAGGCCTCAGTTCTGAGGCTTAAGAGGAAAATCAGATCCCTTGGGGTTTTTTGTTTTTGTTGCTTTTTTTTTTTCAGCTTCTAAAGGCTGCCCACATTCCATGGCTCTTGATCCTCTTTCTCCCTCTTCAAGGTCAATGCCACCAGTAGGAAAAGTCGTCATGGCACATCCCTTTCACCCACTCCTCTATCTCCCTCTTCCAGTTTTAAGGACTCTGTGATTAGACCAGGCCCACTTGGATAATCCAGGCTAATCTCCCCATCTCAAGGTCCACAACCTCAATCACATCTATAAATACCCTTTTGCCATGTAAGGTATCATATTCGTACATTCTTGGATAGTACATGAACAGCTTGTAAAGGGAAGGGGACATTTTTCTGCCTACCACAGGGACAGTTAAGAAAAGCTTCCTGGGAAGAGTAACACTTTCCAGTCCCAAATTTTCTTGCAACTTTTAATTTGCATTCATTATATTATTCACTGATATATTCTGGGTTTTGTCCTTCCTGCATCATTTAATTTTACATTAGAAGTTCAGGATTCCTGGGGCAGCTGGGTGGCTCAGTGGGTTAAAGCCTCTGCCTTTGGCTCAGGTCATGATCTCATGGTCCTGGATTGAGCCCCACATCGGGCTCTCTGCTCAGCAGGGAGCCTGCTTCCCCCTCTCTCTCTGCCTGCCTCTCTGCCGACTTGTGATCTCTCTCTCAAATAAATAAATAATATTTTTTAAAAAGATTCAGGATTCCTTCAAGAATTGGCTATAAACCCCTATGGTTTGTTTCATATCTGCTAAGAATTATAACCAAAAACTTAAAAAATTCAAACCGGCATCATTTTGATACTCCTCCATGTGCTGCTTTGACTTAGTGCCATCGTATACACTGGACAGTAACTGTGTTGGCCTTTTCCAAATTATAAAGCCCCACTCAGCAGGAGTAAACTTGTTAACCTTTGCACACGGCCCAGCCCAGAGTCATGCACACACAAGGAAGAAATGATAAGAATCCAGGAATAAACAAATATATCTTTAAACTGTTATGCACCAACTCCCCCAAGTGTGAAGCCCTTGTAGACCATAAAACTGAGCTTCAAATAATATTAGCTGCTGCTCAACCCATAGCTTTAGTTTCTGTCTCTCTTCTGTCATTGGATCCTGCCCCTAATTAGAATCAACATCTCTCTTGGATGAAATCCACAAAGAACAGCAGACAGAGCAAGAAGGCAAGAGGGCAATATTGGAACCGGGAGAAAAGCTAACATTTAAAAGGAAGATGGTGGGACAAAATCCAGGAGAGGCCGCTGTATGGGGCAACTTAACCTGCCTGAGCTAAAGGCTCAGCTTTCTACGTCCCTCGCTGCACAGTGCTTACACCTGCTGTAAGACTCCTCTTGGGAGGATCTTACAAAGGTTCGTGCTCAGCTGCTTCCACCCTATTCTCTCCTGACAAGAAAAAAGTGCTCATCCACTCTGACTGAAAATATCAGCAGGAGGATTTGGCAGACTTTTCCCCCCCCCCGGATCTTGTTGTTTGGCGTACTTGTTTGTTTAATGGAAAATAGATTCACATGGTTCAACATTTGAAAAGTACTGAAACGGTATATTGTGAAGAGTGAGCTTCCTTCCCATGCGTGATTCCCAGCCACTCAGTCCACCTGCTCCAATGACTGGTTTCTTGTGAGGCTTTCTTACCCATCTGCAAACAAATAAAGCTACCGATTCTTTTTCTTTACACAAATAGCAAGCAGCACTTTATGCCCTCTTCAGCAACTTTCTTCTTTCATTAATGGTTTCTTAGAGTTTCTTCAGTATTAGTGCATAAAAATCTGCCTCATTCTTTTTGATGATTGTGTGATATTTATTTGGAAATAAGATTTAAAAGTAGATTATTCTTTGGAATAGTTTTAGATTTACAGGAGAATCGCAAAGGTAGTACAGAGAGTTGTCACGTATCCTCTCATTCAGTTTTCCCTATTATTAACAGCTCACGTTTGTATGGCACATTTGTACAATTAATTAATGAAATATTGATTCATTATTATTAACTGAAATTCCTAGTTTCTTCAGATTTCCTTAGTTCTTACCTAATTTTTTTTCTGCTCTAGGTTCCCATTCAGGGTACCACATTCCATTTACATGTCGTTTCTTTAGGGTTTCCTTCGTGATGACAACCTTGGTTTTGATGGTTTTGACAGTTTTGAGGAGTACTGGCCAAGTATTTTGAGGGTTGCCCCTCTTTTGGAATTGATCTGTTTTTCCTGTTATTAAAGGTTTGAGGGAGGAAAGGCATGTAAGTTGCCATTTTTATCACATCATATTCAAGATACCTACTACCAGCATGATTTATCACAACTGATTTGACCTTGATCACCTGGCTGAGCTAGGATTTATCCGCTTTCTCCACTGTAAAGTTATTCTTTTTTCCTTCCTTTCATACTGTATTCTTTGGAAGGAAGTCACTATAGCTCATTCTTAAGGAGTAGAGATGAAATGGGAAAGTTTAAGTACCTGTTTAAGTTATTCTTTTTTTAAAAAAGACTTATTTATTTTTTTGAGAAAAAGAGAGGGAGAGCCTGAGAAGGAGGAGCCGAGGAAGAGAGAAACTTAAGCAGACTCCATGCTGAGCACAGAGCCTGATGTGGGGCTTGATCTCATGACCCTGAGATCATGACCTGAGCTGAAACCAAGACATGGATGCTTGACCGACTCTGCCACCCAGGCACCCTCTGTTAAAGCTATTCTTACAAATTGGCTAAAAGTCAGAGCATAGCTGGTTGCAAAGGGAGGGAAGAAACCCCCCTCCAAAATAACCTGGAGTCATGTTTTAGAGGTTCTTGAGTTTCATGAGCCACTGAAGATTTTTGGGTTACTAACTGAGGAGCCACTGTAGCAACCAGAGATATTACCAGATCTGTTCTTAGGAAGATCAAATTTGTGATGATACGCAGAATTTTTTTTAAGATTTTATTTATTTATTTGACAGAGAGAGAGAGAGAGATCACAAGTAGGCAGATAGGCAGTCAGAGAGAGAAAGAGGGAAGCAGGCTCCCTGCTGAGCAGAGAGCCCGATGTGGGGCTAGATCCCAGGACCCTGAGATCATGACCTGAGCCGAAGGCAGAGGCTTTAACCCGCTGAACCACCCAGGCGCCCCTGATATGCAGAATTAATTCAGGAAAGTAAAAAACTAGAGACAGAAGACCAGCAAAGAGGCCATTGCAACTGGTCTGGCAATGATGGAAGAAGGGCCTGAAATGGGGAGGTGAGAGAACAGAGCAGAGGATAATCAGAAGAAACAATAGATGAGCCCTGCTCAGTTTGCCGAGCCATTTCCTGTGAAAGGAAGAGCCAAAGATAATTTAGATGTCAAAAACTGCATGACTTGGACAATAGTGGTATCTTTAGCAGAAGTGAAAAATCAGGAAGAAGAACTGGTTTGGGCCTGAGGATAGGTTTGATTTTATACTCTGAGCTCGAAGGTCCAGCAGCACTACCAGGTAAAAAGTTGTAAATGCAGGCCTGAGGTCAGGAATGGACACATAAATTTGAAAGATTTTCACCTAGAGATGAAATCATAGTTCTAAGCCATGAGGCATCCCCTAAGGTGATGAGATAAGGGGAGGGTTCAGGGCAAGAGGAAGGAAGGCAGTGTTAGGGCTATTGAGGCCTTGGGTGAGCTCAGTGAGTTACTTTCTCCAAAAGTCATCTGCTCTCATCTTTTTGCATAATTCATTCCAATTTTCTGCTTTTGTCACCTCTCCTACTTAGGTCTTTTGGTGTTGTTTTCTAAGTTGGTGTAACATTATTTTACTATCAACCATAGGTAGTTTACTTTTCAGTTCATCTATATTGCTTATCAAGGGCCACATCAACGATGACCACAATTTAGTTAATCAGTTCTGGAAACTGGCATCAACAACTTGTGACCTGCCTCGATTGAGGCATGTGTATAAGAAAAGAAGTTTTAGGGGCACGTGGGTGGCTCAGTGGGTTAAGCGATTACCTTTGGCTCAGGTCATGATCTCAGGGTCCTGGGATGGAGCCCCACATCGGGCTACCCGCTCAGTGGGAAGACTGCTTCTCTCTCTCCATCTACCTGCTACTCTGCCTGCTTGTGCTCTCTCTTTGTCAAGTAAATAAATAAAAATTCTTAAAAAAGAAAAAAAGAAAAAAGTTTTAGCAACTGATCTTGCATTCATTGAATGCATTATTTTCATTTCATATTTCACATTGAACCCAATAGTTTCATTTGTTTCAAGGTTTTTTTGTTAACAGTTTGATAACATTTGTTAAGATGTTCTTTTTAGTACCTTCTGGAAATGAATTTCCCCTAAAGGAAATATCTGTCCTCAGAATGGCTTGAAATATGTGCACATTTTCATTGATTGGTTCACTGAAATCACACTTGATGTGGACTAAGTGGAGCCAGACACATTTTATTTTTTAAAAATCAATTCTTCTCCACTCCAATTGCCACTTCCCTAGCTTAGGTCACCCTCTTATGTACATTAGTTCAGGAGCCTTTTAACTGGCTTTCCCTGGTGTCTTTATTTTTTCCACATTATAGCCAGAGAGCTTTTGTTTAATGCGAATCTGACCACATTATTCATCTCTGAGAAAATACTAGTAATTCTTCATTGCCCTCAGCATCACTCACAAAACTCTTCATGATCATTTTCCACTCTTGCTATTAAGTCACCACAGTCTGTACTCCAGCCTATCCAGTAAGAGAAGAAAAGAAATAAGATATAAATCCTAGAAGGGAAGAGAAAAAAAGATATTTATCATTCACATAGTAAATCTCAAAAGCATCTAAAAAAAGGATTACAATTAATGAGACAGTGAGCTACCATTACATACCCACCAGAATGTCTACAATTGAAAAGACAGACAATACCAAGTGTTGACAAGAATTTGGGGCAAGAGGAACTTTGGAAAAATGTTTGAGAATTTCTTCAAAGGTTAAACATGGATCAGTACACACAAGCACACGCGTATATATTTTATTACATATCTCATTATATATATATCACTAAATATATACCCATGCACAAACATATATATATACACACGCATACATACAGTCTCTAAGAGAAGTGACTGCGTATCGTATATCTAAAACAAAACACTCGTAGGGGTGCCTGGGTGGTACAGTCAGTTAAGTTTTGGCTCAGGTCGTGATCTCAGGGTCATGAGATAGAGTCCTACGTCGGGTTCTGCAGTCACTGCCGTCTGCTCGAGACTTTCTCCCTCTTTCTCTGATCCTTCCCCCACTTGTGCACTCTCTTCCTTTCTCTAAAATAAAGAATTAAATCTTAAGAAACAACTTCTTGAAAGAAAACGTTCTTTTAAAAGTTTTTTTTTTAAGATTATTTATTTCAGAGAAAGAGAGAGAGAGAGAAAACGAGACTGGGGGGATGGGCAGAGGAAGAAGGAGAGAGAATCCCTAAGCCCTGGAGAGTGTGGAACCCAACATGGGGCTTGATCCCAGGACCCTGAGATCATGACCTAAGCCAAAATCAAGAGTTGGCCGCGACTGCACCACCCAGGCTCCCCTATAAGAATGTTCTTAACAGTTTTATTAGTAATAACCCCAAATGAGAAAAAACCCAAATGTCTATCAACAGGAGAAGGGATACATTTTTCTGCATTAATACAATGATGAACACAATAAAAGAAAAGAACTACTGATACATGCAACAACATGGATGAATCTCATAGGCAAAAGAAGCTAGACATAAAGAACACCCTGTATGATATTGTGGATGGATGTAGGAGTTTGTGCACAATAGGGGAAGATTTTTGCTTTAGATATGAATGCCCACCAGAAAGCATCTATTACAGAAAAAGGAATGAACCAGAAAGCAATCAAAACCACTTAGACCTTAGCCCCCTTTGACAGCTGACACCATAGGCACAGAATGGAGAGAGGGAGGTTAAACATGGACCCAACCAACAGCATTGACTTCCACTTAACAAGACCATTAGAGCTACTGCCATGTCCATCCAGCCAGTAACAAGGTCCATTGCTCCTTTGACAGGGCGTTGTTCTTCAAGGAGATCAACCAGCTGCTTGGTAGCAAGTTGATTTCCCTAGGATGATTCTATTCTAGAAGAGTCAGCGCTTCATTCTCACATGATTGGGCATCTATTCAGGGTCTAAGTGTGCCTTTCCTGCCCACAGAGTTTCAGGTAGCACTGCCGTCTGGGGGATTATAGGGTACCTGTTTCATTAGCATGGGATTCCACACAACATATCACGCATGCAATCAGCGTACACATCACAGCTAAGGAGGCGCAGGAGTGGGGGCCACAACTGTGGAATCTAATGGTTGCATTGCATACTGTATCATTCAGGAGCAGCTGGGCTGAAAGAATTTTGGGATGACCCGTGGAAGATGCAGTTCAGGTATCAGCTTAGAGGCATTGCTCTGGGGGTGGGGGTTGCCATCCTCCAGGATGCAGTATTTGCACTGAATCAGAAGCCTTTATATAGTGCTTTGTTTCCAATAGGAAGCATACCTGGGGTTCAGGGGCCAAGCAGTGGCTCCACTCATCATCATTCCCAATAGTTCCCTGGAGGATTCTATGCTTCTTGCCCCTGCAACTCTAAGCTCTTCAGAGATGGAGGTCTTAGTCCTGAAAAGCGGCCCACTCTTGCCAGAGGACTTGGCAAAGATACTACTGGACTACAAACTCTGGCTGCAGCTTGGGCCTTTGGTACTGCATATAACCAGGGACTAGCGAGCAAGAAGAGGCACCATCTTGGACGGGCTAATAGGTATTGATCAGCAGGAAAGTATAAGAGCTGCATTAGACAAAGAGAGGACTGCTTGTGGAATTCAGATGATCTGCTTGGGCCCTTCTTGGTACTCCCTTGCCCAGTTGTAATTGAATGGATTAATGCAGCAGTCTTTTCATGCTCCCAAATCTGTCTCAGTGTCTGCTTACTATAGGACCCAACTAACATGCTGACTATGTTGTTTGGGTCTACTATATCCTTACAAATTATTTTGTCTACTTTATCTAGGTTTGGGAGATGTTTGTTCAAGTGTCTTTATTAATGTGTCTATGTATCCTTTTTTTTTTTAACTTTATAAAATGCTGGCACAAAACTTCACATGAGAGGAACTCCTGAAAGTATTTCACAACACTAGAAATACAAAGGATACAATGTTGGAAGCGGATTCAAATTTAGAATGACAATTTGCTAAGGCACAGAAAAGAGACTCACTCTGTATCATAAATTACACAAAGAAGGCAAGCACTCTTGATGTTTTTTTCTTCCCAAGTTTCTTAAAATGAAACACTTTAACTTTCAATGTTTCTAATGTTATAAGTCACACTGTGCTCAATAAATGTTAGTTTCACTATTTTCACTTCCCTATACACTTATAAGAGTTTGTTTCCACCACAATTTGTACAGACCATGGATCACAAACTTTCCTATATTATTAAGAATGTTTTGTATGGGGGCGCCTGGGTGGTGCAGTGGGTTAAAGCTTCTGCCTTCAGCTCAGGTCATGATCTCAGGGTCCTGGGATCGAGTCCCGCATCGGGATCTCTGCTCAGCGGGGAGCCTGCTTCCCCCCCTCTCTCTCTGCCTGCCTCTCTGCCTACCTGTGATCTCTCTTTCTCTGTCAAATTAAAAAAAAAATGTTTTGTATGGTTTCAGTTTGCATTACCATACAAAGTGAGGATTGCCTGTATTTGGTTCCAATTTCTCTACATCAAATTGCCAACATGTGTGTCTTGTTGATTAATAGCCATCCTAGTGGGTGTGAAGTGGTTTCTTATTGTGGTTTTGATTTGCATTTCCCTAATGACTAATGACATCGAGCATCTTCTCATGTACTTATTAGAAATTTGTATATCTTCTTTGGAGAAATATCCAAATATTTTGCCCACTTAAAAATTACATTTTTCTTGGAGGGAGAAACAAGATGGTGGAGGAGTAGAAGGCTGAGATAGTATCAGATCCAAGAAGTTCAGCTGGATCGTTATCAAACCATTCTGAACACCTACAAACTCAACAGGAGATAGAAGAGAAGAAGAACAGCAATTCTAGGAACGAAAAATCAACCACTTTCCAGAAGGTAGGACATGGGGATAAGTGACTCCAAAGCGACGGGAGGAGAGACTGCAGGGGGGGGGGGGGCGGGGGGGGG
>CM052797.1:50754712-50781593 GCA_028533885.1 Nasua narica | reverse complement strand
ACACAAAAAGACCAGGGGTGTCGGAGGGTGGCAGAGTGCTCAGGTATCTGAGCGAGGAAGCCTGCTGTAGAGACTGGAAGCAGGCTCTCAACTTGGGCTTACCTTAGACCGTGATTGGAGGCACACTTGGGCCACTGCTCTTCCAGCAGGGATCCCACAAAGGGCAGATCCGGAGAGACCCCCTTCCTTCCTCCTCCGGGAGGAGCGGCGTGGGAGTGCGCGGCAGGAATCTGCTGGGTTTGGAGGCTCCAAATGGGTCCGTGTGTCAGAGATAGAAACACTCGGTCACAGGCTGACTGAACTCAGAACGCAGCAGAGACCAGGGAGATGGGAGGGATTGACTGCTTTTCTCTGAGGGTGTGATGAGGAGTGGGTCCCTGAGCTCTGGGTTCCTACGGGGCAGGAGATAGGGAGGCCGCCATTTTTATTCCCGCCCGCCAAAGCTGTACGGAAAGCGCTCAGGGAACAAAAGCTCCTGAAAGCAAATGCGAACAGATTGCTTGGCCCTGCCCCCGGCGGTGCAATTCCGCCTCCAGCAAAGACAATTGAAAATCACTTCAACAGGCCCCTCCCCCAGAAGATCAGCAAAAACATCCAGCCAAGACCAAGTTCACCGATCAATGAGAACTGCAGAACTCCAAAGTTAGGAAAAAGGAATGCATAGAATTCATGACTTTTTCCCCATGATCCTTTAGTCTTTCAAAGTTAAATCTTATAAATTTTATTTTTTTTCTTATTTTATTTTATTTTTCCTTTCTTATTTTAATGTTTTTAAACTAGTATCCTATCAATATCTTTTTAAAAATCCTTTGTAATTTTCACTGTTATATTCATGTTTTATCCCCTCATTGTATTGAACCTTATTTTTTGTATACATATAGGTTTTTTTTCCTTTACAATTTTGGGATACAATTTCTTCTAATAGATCAAAATATACCCTAAATCTAGCACATGGCTTTGTTCTAGTCTCCAGCCTGATCACTTTCTTTCCTCTTTTTTTTTTTCTTTTCTCAACCAACTTCTTATCTTATTAATCCTTTTTTAGAATATTTTTTAATTTTAATTTTTACACTCATATTCCATCCCTTCATAGTGCTTGCTTACCCTTATTTATATTTGTAAGTTTTTCTTTCTTTAAAATTTTGGGAGGTAGTTTCTTCTAACAGACATATATATATATATATATATATATATATATATATATATCTTTCTTTTCTTCTTCTTTTTTCCTCCTTTCCTCCCTTTCTTCAACCCCCAGTTTCGGGTCTCTTCTGATTTGGTTAGTGTATATTTTTCTGGGGTCATTGCTACCCTTTTAGTATTTTGTTCTCTCATTCATCTATTCTTATCTGGATAAAATGGCAAGGTAGAAAAACTCAAGAGGCAGTACTGATGGCTAGGGACTTAATCAATACAGACATTAGTAATATGTCAGAACTAGAGTTCAAAATGACAATTATCAAGGTGCTAGCTGCACTCGAAAAAGCATGGAAGGTATTAGAGAATTGCTTTCTGGAGAAATAAAATCCCTTTCTGGAGAAATAAAAGAACTAAAATCTAACCAAATTGAAATAAAAAAAACCTACTAATGAGGTGCAATAAAAAATGGAGGCTCTAGGGCCGCCTGGGTGGCTCAGTGGGTTAAAGCCTCTGCTTTCAACTCAGGTCATGATCTCAGGGTCCTGGGATTGAGCCCTGCATCAGGCTCTCTGCTCAGCAGGGAGCTTGCTTCCCCCTCTCTCTCTGCCTGCCTCTCTGCCTATTTGTGATCTCTCTCTGTCAAATGAATGTTTATTGCACCCGAATGTTTATTGCAGCAATGTCTACAATAGCCAAAGTATGGAAAGAACATAGATGTCCATCAACAGATGAATGGATAAAGAAGATGTGGTATATATACACAATGGAATACTATGCAGCCATCAAGAGAAATGAAATCTTGCCATTTGCAACGACATGGATAGCACTAGAGGGTATTATGCTAAGTGAAATAAGTCAATCAGAGAAAGACAATTGTCATATGACCTCTCTGATATGAAGAATTTGAGAAGCAGGGCTGGGAGTCAGAGGGGGAATGAAACAAGATGGGATCGGGAGGGAGACAAACCTTAAGAGACTCTTAAACTCATGAAACAAACTCACGAAACAAAACAACCCAGAGGGTTGCTGGGGGTGTGGAGGGTAGGGATAGGGTGGCTGGGTTATGGAAATTGGGGAAGGTATGTGCTATGGTAAGTGCTGTGAAATGTGTAAGCCTGATGATTCACAGACATGTACCCCTGTGGCAAATAATACATTATATGCTAGTAAAAAAATTATGTTTTTCTCAATACAATCAACAGAATACTCATACAAACACACACATGAGATTCATTTTTTTATTTTTTTTTAAAGATTTTTTATTTATTCATTTGAGGGAAAGAGAAAGAGGAAGTGAGAGAATGAGTAGGGGGGAATGGATCCAGGACCCCAGGATCATGACCTGAGTCGAAGGCAGATGCTTAACCAACTGAGCCACCCAGGTGCCCCACGTGAGATTTATATAGGAATTGGCTCATGTATTTATGGTGGCTGAAAAATCCCACTCTTAGCAGTCTGCAAAAGAACCAGGAAAGTTGGTGGTATAATTCACTCCGAGTCCAAAGGCCTGAGATCCAGAAGCTCCAGTCTGAGAGCAGGAGAAGATAGACTTCTCCATTCAAAGAGAGGGAGGGAACTAATCCTTCCTCTATCTTTTGGTTCCCTTTGGACCCCCAATGGATCGGATGAGGCCCACCCACAGACCTCTTTGTGGTGAGGACAGATCTCTCCACTCAGTCTACTGAATCAAATTCTAATCTTTTCCAGAAATACCCTCACAGATACATCCAGAAATTATGTTGTACCAGCTATCCACACATCCCTTAGGCCAAATTAATACATAAAATTAACCAGCACAGCTATGATCTTTTTTAAATGAGATGGATTTTCTGGATCATCGTGCTTGTCAAAGGAACAGGGATGTGTCAAGAAAACATTCTTAGCTTCACAGCTCAGACTTACTTCCTCTATTATTAATGTCAAGTACTCAGTACTCTCATGTACTTAACATCTTTAAATGCAGCATTTTGCTAATAGGTTATTTTTTTTTCCAAATTTTTATTTACATTCTAGTTAACATACAGAGTAATGTTGGTTTCAAAAGTAGAATTTAGTGATTTATCACTTACATAAAACACCCAGTGCTCAACATAACAAGTGCCTTCCTTAAAACCCATCACCCATTTACCCATCCCTCCCACCAACCCTCAGTTTGTTCTCTACCATTGCTGGATCAGAGGGTAGTTCTATTTTTAACTTTTTGAGGAACCTCCATACTAATTTCCAGAGTGACTGTACCAGTTTATGTTCCCACCAACAGTGTAGGAGGGTTCCCCTTTTCTCTGCATTCTCACCAGCATCTATTGCTTCCTGTGTTGTTGATTTTAGCCATTCTGACTGGTGAGAGGTGGTCTCTCGTGTTTGTTTTTTTAAATATTTTGTTGGGGTGTCTGGGTGGCTCAGTGGGTTAAAGCCTTTGACTTGGGTCATGATCTCAGGGTCCTGAGATTGAGCCCCGCATAGGGCGCTCTGCTCAGCAGGGAGCCTGCTTCCCCCCCCCCCCCCCCCCGCCTGTCTCTCTGCCTACTTGTGATCTCTCTGGGTCAAATAAACAAAATCTTTTTTTAAAAGAGATTTTGTTTATTTGACAAAGAGAGAGACAGAGAGAGAAGGAACACAAGAGGGGGAATGGGAGAGAGAGAAGCAGGCTTCCCACTGATCAAAGAGCCCGACGTGGGGCTTGATCCCAGGATCTCAAGATCGTGACCGGAGCTGAAGGCAGACGTTTAACGACTAAGCCACCTAGGGGCCCCTCTCATTGTGGTTTTGATTTGTATTTCCCTGATCAGTGAGGTTGAGCATCTTTTCATGTGTTGTTAGCCATCTGGATGTCTTCCTTGGAAAAGTGTCTTTTCGTCTTCTGCCCATTTCTTAAGTGGAATATTCGGTTTGAGGGTGCTGAGTTTGATAAGTTTATCATAACTTTATCTGATATGTCATTTGCAAATATCTTCTTCCATTCCAAAAGCTGCCTTTAGTTTTGTTTCCTTTGCTGTGCAGTTTTCTTTCTTGATGAAGTCCAATAGTTTTTTGTCTTTGTTTCCCTTGCGTCTAGTGAGAAGTCACTACACCCGATGTCAAAGAGGTTGCTGTCTGTTCTCCTCTAGGATTTTAATGGATTTCTGTCACATATTTAGGTCTTTCACCCATTTTGAATTTAACAATAGGTTATATATCACTCATGCATACAATCTGAATTTTCTCTTACCCACAGTATTGCTGCCATTCTCAATCTGTTTTTAGCAGTTTTCCATGGGGTGAGGCTCTTTCTGTAATAAAGGCAGTATTTAATGGTTATTTATAAGAATGTAGAGGACTTAGACTGCCAGCATCTTGTTTCTCTCAAGACTGAGCAGTTTTTCACCCACGCTCATGGCATGTGAGGACTTTGGTTAGCTCTGCCGGTAATCCTGAGTCCTGAGTGTCCAGGTTTTCTGTTGAGTGGGTTTCTTCCCACTTGGGGGTGGTTGGCCATTTCTCAGTTCTGCAACTCTTACTCAGTATCCCCTTTCACTTTCCATCACTTTCACTGCACAACCCCGCTGCTGTTGGTGTTTTTAATATATCTGCCCATACTCTGGAGTTCATGGGAGATTTCCTGCTGCCTTGTTTTGTTAAACTTTGGGTTTTTTTCTTTTGTTATCCTGATTAGTGTATATGGTTTTCAGGAAGAGTTTTAAGGATATTCAGAAGCTGTTCTGTTGATGTGATCATATCACCTAACTCTGGATATCTTTTTATTAATGGTGTTCTTTGTTGTACTGGAGTTTTATTATTTTTTTTTTAAAGAGGGAGGGAGAGAGAGAGAGCACTCACTCACATGCGTGGGGAGGAGCAGAGGGTGAGGGGGAGAGAGAGAGAGAGTCTTAAGCAGGCTCCACCCGGAGTGCAGAGCCCAGCGTAGGGCTTGATCTCTCAACCCTGAGATCATGCCTTGAGGTCAAATCAAGAGTCAAATGCTTAACAGACTGAGCCACCCAGGTGCTCCAGTTTTAAAATTTATTTATTTAAAGATTTTATTTATTTATTTGACAGAGAGAGAGAGAGATCACAATAGGCAGAGAGGCAGGCAGAGAGAGGGGGGGAAGCAGGCTACCTGCTGAGCGGAGAGCCCAATGCGGGGTTTGATCCCGGGACCCTGAGATCATGACCTGAGCCAAAGGCAGAGGCTTCAACCCACTGAGCCACTCAGGCGCCCCCAGTTTTATATTTTAATGCAAACTCTGAAAATCTGCCTGGTTGTATGACTTGTTTTTCCTAGTAGTGCCCAGCTACTCTAATACAGTACAGAGAAGACTTTGTAGTAATTTCTTCCTAATTCCAAGTACCTTGTATTTTCATAACCAAAACACTTTATTCATTGCCTTCAGAGCTACTACCCTCCTAGAATATTATAAACTATTAAAACTAAAGCAATGACTTTTTGTTTTAACTCTAGCTACCCTTTCCTTAAATGAAAGCTTACAAAGAAACTCAAAATGAAATATCACAACTATTTAAGTTTGGCACTTCCTGCCCCCCGCCCCCCCCCACCCCGATTTGTTTTTCTCTCTGAGGCTTTTTGGCACGTAGACTAAAATCACTGAGGTGAAAACAAAGAAAGCTCTAAATGTTAAGGGTAATGGTTTAGAAATAGAAGAAAATCATGATGGTTTTGTAAAGACTAAATCTCAGGAGATTCTGATTCAGGTTTAAGGGTGAAATCTGGAAATTTATTTTGTTAATGCTTTTTTTTTTTTTTTAAAGATTCTACCTATTTATTTATTTGACAGAGAGAGAGATCAAAAGTAGGCAGAGAGGCAGGCAGAGAGAGGGGAAGCAGGCTCCTTGTTGAGCAGAGAGCCCAATGCGGGGCTCAATCCCAGG
Organism: Nasua narica; assembly: GCA_028533885.1. Taxonomy (NCBI): domain Eukaryota; kingdom Metazoa; phylum Chordata; class Mammalia; order Carnivora; family Procyonidae; genus Nasua; species Nasua narica. The sequence goes on along the minus strand of CM052797.1, from coordinate 50,775,587 downwards.
ACCCTGGGATCATGACCCGAGCTGAGGGCAGAGGCCTAACCCACTGAGCCATCCAGGCGACCCTTGTTAATGCTTTTTAGGTGATTCTAAAACAGCCAAGTCTGAGGACCATTAGATTAGATTTATGCTGTCCAACATAGAAGCTACTGGGCACACATGACTAGTAATTAAAATTACTATTAAACTACTAAAATTAAAATTAAATAAAATAAAAAATTCAGGTCCAAAAAATGTGCACTAGCCACATTTCGAGACATTTGACAGCTGCATGGGGACAGCCGCCGTCATACTGGAGTGCAAACAGAGAACACTTCCATCGTTGCAGAGTTCCCCAGACTGGAGGGTTCTAGCCAGTTGCGTTCACAATGGAGTGTACATACCTGAAGAGATGCACAGATTCACCTGGAAGATATTTAAATAGAAATATTCTACTTTTTAGCTGATTTTTTAAAATCTCCATTTTTGGGCAATCATTTATAATGTACTTAATCCATTAGTATCATACTGGCTATGATATCTCATAAATATCTCTGTATGTATAGTGCATGCTTAAAAATTATTTACTGATGGAATGTATGGTCAGAAAGTTTGGAGACCATTACACTGAATACCTATGTCTTTTATTTTATTTTTTAAAGATTTTTATTTATTTATTTGTCAGAGAGACAGCACAAACAGGGGGAGAAGCAAGCAGAGGGAAAAGGAGAAGCAGGCTCCCCGCCGAGCAAGGAGCCCAACACAGGGCTCCATCCCAGGACCCTGGGATCAGGACTTGAGCCCAAGGCAGATGTTTAACCAACTGAGCCACTCAGGCGTCCCAATACCTCTATGTTTTAAAGAATTTGTCTGGGCTGGCAGAGGTAACATATAATTAGAGCTCCTTTCTAGGTACAGATTTTTATACTTCAAACCCAAATCCCCAAACATGAGAAGTCCCTTATTTCTTTGTAAATATACACATATAAGATATTTTATTTCAAAAAGCACAAGAACATTATACAAGTTTTAAATTTACATTTTGCAATAAAAGATATCAATATATGCATTATTTGTGTAACTTCATCATGGATGGAATTTGAATCAGTGGTATAAACATGTTGCAGTCACTAGATATAGATCATCATCACAGTGAACCAAATGCATAGTTGTTATGAAATGACAAATGACCACTAACGGGTGAACTCACAGCCCATACACCAGCAAAATAAATTAATGATACAGATATATGTTTTTCTTCACTCTATCATTAAAGTTCCTGTCAGCCCCTCACCAAAAACATTAGAAAAACACAGTTTTGGAGCCATCCTGTTGAGCCAGTTCCTCCACATTCTACACTAATGAAAATAAAGTGACTTTTTGCTCATTTGTAAGTAAACTCCATAAGCATAATTAAATTGTTTGCAATGATGAAGGCAAACCACTCTGACATTTGAATATAATTAGAAATCCCTAGGGCTGGGGGCAGCACGGAGACACACATTCATCTCCAGTGCAGGGGTCTGAATCAATCTCAAGGGTGAACTCAGTATGAAATGGGTTCTTTGGCAGTGAAGGTCTGACTGGCCAGGACAGGGTAGTCCCTCTGGCAGCTTAAGAGCTTAACCCCAGGGTTTATGAAGTGAATATAAAAAGACTAGAAATAAAAAGTCAGTTTAACTTTGCTAAATGGGGCCAATCACTTGGGGCAGAAGTCAGCACTTTCTGTTGCCTATTCTGGCTCAGATTTCCCAGTCAGACCATCCACCCCCCAAAATTATATCAGAAATAAAGGGAGATGTTCTAATCATTTAATCATACTGGCAAACTGGACAAGCAGAATACTGAATTTTCTGATTCTCACTCATCACTTGTTACAAACAGTTCAATGGAATTGTATCTGTTTCCTGATACCTTCTGAATAATAATTATTCAAGTAGAAAATCATGATTGTGATTCTGATGCCTGTTCATGCTAATCCTTTACTGCAAAGCCCATCGTTTCTTTACACAAAAACACCAAAAAATCTAACCCCAAATGTGCATCATCACTTTGTAAATGTATTTTTATTTGTTTGCCTTTGCTGAGCAAAAAGAAGATAGGAAAACATTTACACACATATTTGACAGTAGTCACCAAAGGCAAAATCAGATGGTCTTTGAATGCATCTTTCAAATTCCTGATATTACTCCAGAGACAACAGAAGCTAAAATGGAAGGTTTCAATTTATCTTCTGTCTGCTGTTCAGATCACAAGTTCTCGATATAAAAAGTTAAAGCCAAATATCAAGAAGTCTATGCACAGATTCGGAAGAGCTCTATTATTTATAAACAAGATGGCTCAACCACAGCATCTAACAGGACACATGACCACTGATCACATGGCTTTTTTGGTTGTCTGTACTAGTCATAAAACCAGAGTCTATGAAAAGGTTGCACACAGATAACAACTGAAGGATTTGTCTTTTACAAAGACATAGAAGATTACAGAATTGGTTTCAGTCTGATTGTTCTTACAGCTGCTATGCTCCATTCATTGGGGGAATTTTCTTATCCTCATTCTAGAGATAGTTTACATCAGAACTGCATCAGGTTTTTAAGAGTCAAACAGGATGGTGCCACAAACAAGAGATAAGTGAACTCATTTTAGAAACTTGCCTTTGGAAAATAGAAAGCAGAATTTTAAAACTCAACAAAGCTATTTGTGGTAAGAGGTGAGGACTACAGTTTCTTTGGCCCATGAGGGATGAATAATGTATACATTATCCTATCTTACCCTATTCTTGAGGTCTACAATGGGGAAAAAGCTTTTCCACACTAGCAGAAATTTGTCTTAGAAATGGCAACTCTGCCCATAGAGTTGTTTAATTTCTGGCTGAAACAGTAAGTGGCACATTAAGGGTGTTTCCTTAAAAGAGAAGTAATTTAAAAAATTTACTCTTTTGGAAACTTTCTCAATTGTAAGTATACTGCATGGTTTCTGCAATTCCTCTTTAGCTGCATAGAACACTACCACAGATTAGAAGCCTGTCAGTGTTCCAATGTCAGCTAAACTAAACCTGGGTATGTGCAGGAAATACCAAATACAAAACTGTGGAAGAGTTAACCAACATAAAAAAATGTCCACAACTGCTTAATATGACTTCATCCAGCAGGTAAATGAAATGAAATGAAATGAAGTGGGACAGATTATGAAGGGAAATGAGTTTTCTGGAAATAGCAGAATCAGACACTTTGGATAGAGAAGCATTTTTTAGTGTTCTGGAACATGAAACAGATTGATCAATGTCCTTTTTCTCCTTTAAGTATATTTTCACTAATTGAAAGCAATACTCCGCTAAGGAATATTTTATTGATGTATGTGAATCTGGACATGGAGCAAAAGACCCTCCAACCCTTCCCTAGCCCTCAGAAAGCTCTCCATAATTTTGAATCGGTCTTCATTACTGTCTTCATTTGTGATTGTCCCAAGGCAGGGTTGAAGCTCACAATAATTGCCAGTTGAATCCAAATAACATCTGATTAGTTTCCTGGCTCCTAGCAATCTCTTCTATAATGCAGTGTTGTTGCCACACCAAATGGAGCTTCCGATATCGCTCACGAGATAAATGAAGGGGGTTGCCCCTCCTTCAGGGGAAAAAACAAACAAAGAAACAACCAACATGTAAGTTCAGATCAAATCACTGCCACATCTTTACTGCCTAAATTAGTTCACACTCTTGAGGTGTTCTTAGAACTGGGAGGAATCACAAGGACAGAGTTTTAAAAGGGATAGTCTCTCTTCACCCTTAAGCACCACGAACTTAACAGATTACTTGGCTGATGAAGCAGAAATTTACTCCTTGATTATTCAGAAAATAGGTGAAGTATATCATAGGCATTATGAGACCCTGTTTAAGTGTGAGGTTTATAACATAAAGCAGCTCTATTCTTTTTTTGGGTAGTTAGTCTGATGGGGCTTTAAAGGCTTTTTGGCCTTATACAGTTTATTGAGCTTTGACTTCTAGTCTTTGTATAGAAGAGATTAGGTTTGAAGTATAACGCTACGCCCTCAAATTATATTCTGCTGCTCAGAAATATTTGCTTATTGCTGTCCTTATGACATAACAAATTTGCTGGTGATTAGCAAATATTCAAACAAAACGGTTCCACATCAGTTCTAAGGTAGTATAGTCTGTAACACTGTAGAGCAGCTAATCCAACCTGACTAAAGTTTGGCTGTTGCAATTATGGAGAATTGTGAGATTCTTATTCTGGAGGCACTCAAGTATCCCAGCTGGTTGCCTCATTAAGTAAAAAATTCTGCTTCTTCTTACCTTTCTGGAACAACTCAGATCTTATCCTCAGTCAAAAACTACTTTCACCATTCAGCTATTTTCTCCCTTAATACAAAGACTACCTCCATACTTAAAGCTTCTAAGTAATGCTAAAGAAAGGTTGATTAAAAATAACAACATTCAAACATTAGGATGGCTTATATCTTTAATTTTAGAGGAGGATTCCCCTTCACATTCTGAAGGAGCACAAAACTGTTCAAAATTATGTGCTATATTTAGGATGGTATCATACTTAATATTTTTAATTTGTACTTATTTTAAAATATCTCTCAATATTTAGTATTGGTTTCTGTATTTAAAGAACTGTTACTATCCATGTACAATAATGCGACTCAAATGAAAAACAAATAAACCAATCTTACTTTAGGCCAGGGTCTGTTTCTCCATATTCATCCAAGTAAGGGGCTGGATAGGCACAGCCTCTGGCTTTACCTTCAACCAGGACTACTCTGCATTCTCGGATTCTGAAGGACAAAACAACCAACAGGAAATATTATTTAAGTGCATGTATGCAAATGGGCACTACATCAAAGTTAATCTAGAGAAAAGACATGGCCAGTTATCTGTTAGGAATTCAGTATAAAGAGAGTAAACATAGACAAATAGACTAAATTGTGTTTTGTCTAAATAGAAGAGAGTGAACACTGCTATTTTTATTCAATAAAAATTAAATTGGAATTGGAAAAGGATCAATGGATTTAGGGAAACAGGACCATTAATAATGACTGAATATACTGAAGAGAGGAAGGAAGCTGTCCTACTTGAGACATAGATACCCTGGAAAACGATGTCCGGGGTTGTTTCTGTGGTTTCCGGACCTATAACCTAGAATGGGGAGGGAGCTTAACAGAAGGACAGAATATCTCTTGTTCTGGTAACTTTGGGCCAGAAAGAAGGTCAGCTAGGGAAGTGTCAAGCCATTTCTGGTTAGTGCCAGGCTCCAAAAGTGCAAATTATAAAGAACTACTGCTACTGTGAAGTTACTTGGGACTTTTATAGCCTAGACATGAAGATCTAAAAAATATTTGTGTGCACATGTACAGAAGGGATAAGTACCAGAGAGAATAGGTAGTGGGTTTATACGCTGTAAGTTTCTTACAGAAGAAAACAGGTGTTTGGATATGGCTTCTATGAATTCATTCCCATTGTTCCAATAGATGCCTACAAGCAATAATTACATATTCCATAGCTAGATATTTGGGCTTACATAAACAGAAACTACGTTACATGGGAAGAATGGAAAGGAAAAGCACCCGTCTCCACTTTGAATTTTATTTCTCTCAGGGAAGTTGCACTCTTCTTTCATAAACATGAAGTAACTATTGTTCCACTCTCAGCCTTTTGTTGAGAGACCAGGGAAAACAATGGTTGCCTAATAGAGGACATGAAGAAAATGAACATATTCAAAGGATAACTTTGTATAGGTACTATTTAAAATATAAGTGTTAGGACTTGTGTTAGGACTCCAAGCCCTTTCACCACACCTGAGTGTTATACACCACCAGAGGAATCAATGCAAACTCCATCATGCTTAAAATATACTACAAATAATTAAAATGTGAACAGAATCCTTTTTTAAACTTATTTTATAATATTCTGTAATATCTTCTAAAATGCAATTTCATGTGAATAATAGGTCTATACTCTAACTTCTGATAGACTATTTCCAATTAACACACTGTCCTACCATAATAGCCTCCAGATTGGATCCAGATTCCATAAGTTCATTATGAAGCTTCCAGAATACTCATTACTCACTTTAGGAAAATGCAGACTCCAGCTCCACAGTGAAGTGCATGAAAAATGCAAGCTCCAACTTCTTCCCCATTCACAATTTCTTGGCAGCAAATGTTCTGAGAACACAGTATGGCTCCACAGAAAAGACAGAGGACAGGGTGCTTTCGCTCATCATCTGCAGACCGTGGGCACCTCAAAGGGGAAGAAAACATTCAGTTGGGGGGAGAAACAATAAATGCACGATATATCCAGTTAGCAATGAACTGTGTTCATCACTGGCTGCTTTGCAGCAAAGAAAGCTCTTCACACAGAAAGCATTCATTCACTCATTCATTTAGAAAGGGAGAGGGAAAGAGAGAATCCCATGCAGGCTCCATGCCCAGAGCTCTCCATAGAGCAGGTTCCATGCCTAGCACAGAGCCCGATGCAGAGACCCATCTCACAACTCTGAGATTATGACCTGAGCTGAAATAAAGAGTCGGATGCTTAATGGTGGCATGCCTAACGGATGCCACCTAGGTGCCCCAAAACACAAGAAAACATTTAATTAGATGACTCCTCTTTAATAAGGACTTAACAACAACAACAACAAAATCTCCTGATTAATTCACAGTAAGAAAACTTATTATTAAACATACAGTTTAATAATACATACAGTATATTTACATACACACATGTAATACATACAGTGTCCTGATAATTCCCATAGTTTGACAATTAAATATGCCTTGAGATTGAGATACTTTTATAGAATCTAGTCTTCATCTGACATGACCAATTATAGTCAACTCCTTCCCTGGATTGGTTTAGCCAAGCTTACATCCTCAGTGTTAGAGGAATATGACCTTGTTAGATGTATAATTTTTTTCTTCACAAATGTGCAGTAAGGGTTCAGATACATTTTCCTGTCCATTTTGTTTAAGTATTGAGATCTTTACGGTTAAAATGAAAGACTGTAGTATTAGAGTTCACACACTCTCTATCTGGGAAACAAAGCAAGTCTTTAAGAAGGAAAAAGTGACAGAGTTGACTTGTTTGAACCAAGTAGTAGGCTGAAATCTACCATTTTACACAGTAGCATGCTAGACCCTTGCTGTCATACCCCTCAAAGAGGGGTATTGCTCTCTGAATTAAGCGATAATGCTATCTTAAAAAAAAAAAAAAAAAAAAAGGAAGCTTCCTACACTCCTATCTCTGCCTTCTAATGGTCATATCAGAAACATCATGAATTCCTTTATTTGGGGAGTAATAAATAAATGCAACCAGTAAGCTGAGATCCAATGAGGCTTGAAATGGGAACAAAGAACACCAAAAGAATCTCCATCTCCAATAAGGCATTAACAATTTATTCTCTGATACCTTGTTTCTCAGGTAAGATAAGAAAACCACTACTGTCTACATAGGAGCAGGACTCTGTGCATAGGTATTCCACTCTTGTCTCCAGGAGATTAGGAAACTATTTTCACTTCCAGGAGGAAGAACACAATTTTAGCACTTTTTGGATAAAGTCAAAATCTTTCACTTTTAGTACAGGACGGCTGAGTCCTATCACTAATATCCAACAGAGGAAAATAGGGGTGATACCTAAAGTATAGTAACTGGGCAGCTTACCCTCCTACAGTAGAAATGGCTCCTACAGTCTTAATGGAAACTGGTGGTGACAATAAAACTGGAAGAGATCATAAGATTTTTTTTCACTTTACTCGAAACTAGTACATAGAGGGGGCTCTTCACTGTGATTAATGACTAACACTCTACTCAGATCCTCCTAGGAGCCAACACAGATACTCTTTAATGCTGGGATTCACCTGTTCACTGGGATTCTGTGATAGCAATACAGCCCTAAGATTAGGAGAATCACTGCATTTAGAGCTGGATACAATCTCTGAAATCATCTAGCTCATGTTTTAAGGGCTGGGAGGTAAATGGCTCAGCCATTTCTTTAGGTGGTTGAACCTAATCTGCATGGGGAAAACAGCGAGGGAACTAAAACCAAGATCAATTCTATCTAGTAACGGAGTCCAGAGTATGGGCTGCCGAAGCCCCTGCTGGGCCTGTTAAACTCCCTGTCTTCAGGGCTCAGAGCAATGGTTGTAACAGAATGGTACAATTTCTCTAGTCATTCTGGAGGGCAATGATTCTCAGAGTGGGCCACATAAGGACTCTCCAAACCCTCAAAATGATGATCAACCGCAATCTCTTTCTTTGCTCCTTCAAGTGACAGCAAGTTATTTAACATATGACAAAGGAGTACAATAGTCACTTTGTATGCCAAGGCAGTTCATTACAATTACTAACTGGTATCCTTGAAACAAAATTTAAGAGTTCTTTGTGTTTTTTGAGAGCTCTAATTAAGTTTATTAAGAAGTCTGGCTGCTGTACAATGCTTACTTAATATTACAAAACTCCTAACTGAGCTTTGGAATTCCTGCCATCTGGAAAAAAGATGCTGTATTACTGTGCATCATCAATGAAGTCTTGACTAGGCTCTGATTTTCAGACTGCTGAGATTCTTGTCTTTTAATTACAAGTTACTGCTAATTTCATGTCATCACTATTAATCTGGTTTGCTATGAGTGGTGGTGTGATGCCACCTGAGTGTCAAGGATACATAACTGCATCAGTAGTTATTCTGGCCTATTATTTTTAAGACATGCATTGTGATTCAAATATGAAATATTCACACACCAATGGCTAAGGCGGATATGAATATAATTTCTCCATTCAGGGACATTATATTGGTGGTGTGCAGGTCATGAATTTATGTTATTTGAATAACTTACATCATATTATAGCAAGGTAAGTATGAACTGTTAATGTTATAGGACATTACTTTATCATATAGAATCATGTGTTTAAGTTCATGCTGTTTTCTTACAAAAGTAACGGGTAAATCATACAAGATATTAGTAACAAGTATAATCTAACTTGTTTATTGTACTTCTTTATCATCCAGATTTTTTTTTTATTTGAAAGTAATCAGAGAAAGGGAAGAGGAAGATAAAAGAAAGTCTGAGAAACACTGCTTTAGTGTGATATTTAATTTGAAGTAGGGGGGAAAACAGTATCAAAAAAGGCTAAGATGGTGTACTTCTCTCTCTAGTACCTAGGCTTAAACCTGAACCACAATGCTATTACCTGTTTTACTGTTATAATGGGATTCCATATAAAATTTGACTTGGAAAAAAAAGGGTTCTTTAGTGTTATTTCAGTGAGGATGTGGTCACCATGCTCTAATGCACATAAAACAGTGCTTAAAGACACATGTATAAAATATATTTCTAAGAGAACTACCTGTTTATGCAGTTGAGAACAGTGTTATTTCAGTGGATGGATGTGACCACAATTCTACAGTACAACACTGTTTAAAGATACACGAATAAATGATGATTCTTAGAGTGCTTAAAAAAAAGCCTCCTGTAGCTTTAAAAAAAAGTCGAGGGAGATATCCTAGAAGATGGTAGAGTAACAAGCTCCAGGAATTGTTTCCTCTACCAATACAACCATTTGGTTCCTCTACCAATACAACTACTGATCTGGCAAGAACTGTCAGAAACAATTATTTTGGAACTTGGAATCTAGGTGAACACATGCAGCATGCATAGGAGTGCTTAACAAAGAAAGAGTGCTTAAAAAAATAAATGAATTTTGGCTTTTTGTGTAGTGACTACCACCCCCTAACTCCCAGCCCTATAGCAGGCAGCTATGGGGGTGGCTGTCCATAATTCTGATGTGGCCTGCTGGTGCCAGGATGAGTAATGAAGACGGTGTGCTCAAAAATCACAGTTGTGTATTTAGTTCTGCTTCGCAGTTCACTGAAGGGCTGACAGAGATATTGGCCATTTTTCAACCCCTGTGGACTAAAGTGACTTTCTCAGCAGTGATGGTGGAGGGAATTTAAAAAGACAGAATATTCTTTATATTTTTTTCTTCTTTTCAGTTTTCTTGTTGGATCCAGAAATTTAAGGAAATCTCTGTCAGTTCACTGGCTGACTGCAGAGATAATGTAACAAAGACTTTGGTGAACACACGATAAGGAATACAGTCTTTCAAGAAAACAGTTTGGAAAAGTCACTAAAGAGACACCTGAAGCCTTTATCAAGCAACAGTGGCAATTCTTGGGAAGGGGGTAGAATCTGATTTACAGAGCCACTACAATAATCAAAATGTCCAATTCTCAACAAAACTAATAAGGCTTACAAAGAAGCAGAAAAGTATGGCCTATTCACAGTCAAAGCAACACTGAAAAAGAAAAATGAAGTTGGAAGGCTGACAGGTTATAATTTCAAAACTTACTACAAAGCCATGGTAATTTAAAAGTGTGGTACTAGCACAAGGATAGACATACAGACCAATGGAATAGACTTTAGAATTTAAAAAAAAACCCAAACATCTATGACCAATTGATTTTCGACATGGGTGCCAAGATTATCCGATGAGGGAACAACTCTTTTTTTTTTTTTTTTTTTAAGATTTTATCCATTTATTTGACAAAGAGAGAGAGAGAAAGAGAGACATCACAAGTCTTCAGAGAGGCAGGCAGAGAGAGAGGGGGAAGCACCCTGCTGAGCAGAGAGCCTGATGCGGGGCTCGATCCCAGGACCCTGAGATCATGACCTGTGCCAAAAGCAGAGGCTTTAACCCACTGAGCCACGCAGGCGCCCCTGGAACAATGTCTCTTAAAAATGGTGCTGGGATAACTGGAAACCATATGAAAGAAAGAATTAAGTTGGACCTCCTGTCTTATGCTAAGAATTAACTCAAAACAAATCCACAGTCTAGGGGTGCTTGGGTGGTTCAGTCAGTTAAGCTTCTGCCTTCGCCTCAGGTCATGATCCCAGGGTCCTGGGATCGAGCCCCACATAAGGCTCTCTGCTCAGCGGGAAGCCTGCTTCTTCCTCTCTGTGTCCCCCTTCTTGTTCTCTCTCTCTAATAAATAAAATCTTTAAAAAAGAAACCCAAAACAAAAAACAAATCTGCAGTTTAAATATAGAGCTAAAACTACAAAACTATTGAAAGAAAACAAAGGGGCAAATCTTCATCATCTCAGATTTGGCAATGGATTCTTAGTTTTGACACCAAAAGCACAAGAAACAAACAGAAAAATAGATAAAATGAACTTTTATGTATTGAAAACATTATGAAGAATATGAAAACACAACCTATAGAATGGGAGAAAACATTTGCAAAGTAAAAATCTGATAAAGGCTGAATATCCAGAATATACTGAAAGAAAGCAGAAGAGACCATTCCAAAATACGCCACTTTGGCATATTATTTTGGATTAAAGTTATTTAAGAAACAGCAGATGCAAGAACATTCTGACCTGTTCTCCTGAAAGCAGGAAATAAATTTCCCATGTGAAGGTATTCTCCCTATACCAGAAGGATAGAAAGTACCCTAACCACCAGAGATTCAAGGGAATTCAAGGTCAAGAAGGCTATATAAATAAACTCTCTTACTTCTTCATTAATTTGGTACTCCAAGCCTAAACTACTTTGTTTTGTCAAATCTTCACAAAAAATTGTTTCTTTGACTAAAAGGCATAAACCCAGTCACTTCTTTGAGTCTTGTATTTCTATGAGCTCCCATATATGCAAAACTAAACTTTTCTCTTATTAATCTGTCTTATGTCAATTTAAATATTTGGCCAAAGAACCCAGAGGGAATAAAGGAAGAGTTTTCCTCCCCTTCATTATAAAGAACTCTTACAACTCAACAACAAAACAGACAGTCCAATTACAAGTTGGGCAAAGGACTTGAACAGACATTTCTCCAAAGAACATATACAAATGTCCGACAAGCGCATGAAAAGATGTTTAACATCAGTGGTCATGAAGAAAATGTATATCAAACCACAATGAGCTACCATTTTATACCCACTAGGATGGCTTTCATTAAAAAAATGGAAAATAAGAATGTTGGTGAGGATGTGAAAAATAGGAGTCCTCTTATATTGTTGATGGGAATGTAAAATGTTACAATTATGGAAAATAGTTTAGTGGTTACATAAAGATTTAAACAGAATTACCACAATGACCCAGCAATTCTACTTCTAGGAATATATACCCAAGAGAAATGAAAATATATGTCCACATAGAAACTTGTACATGAATGCTTAGAGTAGCATTATTCTTAATAGTCAAAAGGGGGAAACAACCTAAATGCTCATCAGAGGATAAATGGATAAGCAACCTCTGGTATATACATACAATGGAATATTGTCATTATTATTTTTAAGGTTTTATTTTTAAGTAATCTCTATACCTAACATGGGGCTCAAACTCACAACCCAAGATCAAGAGCTGCAAGATCCACCAACTAGGCCAGACAGACATCCCTACAGTGGAATATTAGCCAAGAAAGGAATGAATACATGCTACAACTTAGATGACCTCAAAAACTATACTAAGTGAAAGAAGCCACACACAAATAGTCACACATTATATGACTCCTTTTATATGATATATCCAGAGTAGGCAGATCCACAGATACAGGAAGCAGATTATTGGTTAGTAGGGGATCAGGAAAGAGGGAAATGGGGAATTATTACTTAGTGGATACAAGGTGTTTCTCCGGCATGATGAAAAAGTTTGAACCTAGAGAGAGGGGGTGGTTACACTAAAAACACTGAACTGTATACTTTATCATCATTAATTGTTTTATGGTTCTCACCTCAACAATAAAAAAGAAATTGACAATCACTGTTATAAAGGATGCTCAGTGGTCACTTTAAAAAAAGTTTGTTAGTGGTGGTGCATACCAATTGCAAGCTTAAAATTTTTTTAGAAATATATTTCTTCTTACCTGAAATGAGAAGCTTGATTTAGGAGGCAGCTATAGTCCTCAGGAAGCTCTATCAAACTATTTCTTTTTCTAGGGTATCTAGAAACATAATTTAAAAGGCAATTTTACTTCTGAGTAAATAAGCCCATGTCAAAAATTGACCAAGTAATAGAAGGAAGAGTATTTTAAAAATAACAAAAGGATCCATACTTGAAACCCACAGTAATTCCTCCTGTTGACCACATTAAATCCAAGTTTCTCAGCCTAGAATTTCAAATCTTTCATCACCTGGTTTCCTTTCCAAGCTGAACTCCCACTATTTCCTAAGACTAAATTGTTCTAGCTAGATTTCCATGATGGCTACGAAGGTAATATAAAGATGTTGTTAAGAACACAGACTTTGAAATCAGACAGCCCTCACTACAAATCCTAAATTCTCTGATACCTGACAAGTCACTGAACCTTAGCCTGTATTTCCTGGTCTGTAAATAGAGGATGAATATATTATACTTTCTCAGTCATAAGGTATACTATCTATTTGATAACACATTTTTGAGGTGACGTGGGGGGTAGAAATACAAAAACTCATGCTGATTTAAGAAATGTTAAATATAAATAATAGTATGGAGGAAGCTCACAGCTATTGAGGACTCAAAAAGATATTGAAGTGGAATATAAAATACTTATTACTTGATAACATGTTTGCAAATATTATTATTCATTCTCACCATACAATACAGATGCAATAAAAGCCTTGCATGCATGCCCTGGGAACGTCATCAGAATCATGGAAATTTTATCCTCAAACCCCAATCAACTTATATTCTTTATTATTTATTTATTTGAGAGAGAGCGAAAGCAAGAGACATCACAGAGGGAGAGGGAGAAGCAGACTCACTGCTGAGTGGGGAAACCCTGACACGGGGCTTGATCCTGGGACCCTGAGACCATGACCCAAGCTGAAGGCAGATGCTTAACAGACTGAGCCACCCAGGTGCCCCCTAATCAACTTAAATTCTTTAATTCCTTCTATGTTAAGCTAAAAAATTATCTCCCCTAAGACTAACTTTGCATCATTAAGAATCTTTTACTCTTTAAATTTCTATAGCATTAACAATATATTCCACATAGTATTTTATTTTATGTCTTTATTTATGTACGAATTAGATTATAAATTATCCAGGACCAAAAAGCTGTATGTGTTACGTCTTTTAACTCTCCCAAAGTATTTTAGCACCATGCTGAGGAAATAGTTGTCTAAGAAGCACACAATGAACTGAAATAAAGGAAAAACTGTGTGAGATTAACAGTTTTAAAACAGGTTTTTAAAACATCTTTTAAACTTTCTTTTCTTGGTGATGTGAATACTACTGTATCGAAGTTATAAAAGCTGGATCTATAATCTCTAAATCACTAAAGCTGGGTTAAGGAGTAGGTGGCATATGTACATTTATAGTACAGGGAAAGGAAGTTCAAGGGGTAAGAAAGATGAGAAGGTGGCAAATACTCATTGTGTCACAATGTTTGTGTTAGCCATGAAAAAAGAGTACTGATGTTAGCATCTAAGGTTGGGGGTCAATTCCTCAGCTTGTTTACCAGTGCAATTCAACTGGAATAAAAATTAGACACATACATAACATAAAGCAGGCCTTGGAGAGGCTACAAAGAAAATAAACATGCAATCTGGGCCCTGGTGAGCTTATTCTTGAGTGCTTAGTAGTGCTGGCAGGCACAAATGCACACATATCTGAGGGGCTATTACTAGAGCAGACTTGGGGGAGGATGTCACATTTGAATTGGTCTTTGAGGAAGAGGTGGATTTTGATTGAGCCATAACAGGAGGGCTGAGAAAGTTTTGTTGGGTAGTCTCTAAGTATACAGATAGGAAGGTAAGGGGAAGAGGGAACGGTTTTACTTATATCTTACTCTTCTCAAAAGGAAAAAAGTGGTGTATAGGAATACTGTTACTACGTTTTGATTTTAATAAACTGGCAGCTCCAAGAGGCCATCTCCTCCTGTGCCTTTTAATAAGCATGTACAAGCTTAAGGAAGAGGAGCTGGTGGCGAAACAATTTAAGAGGGAAAGGATAGTCACTCCAAGAAAAAAATCAACTGTATTAGAATTCGATTTCTGGCAAAGACTTAACAGAAATGTAGGGAAACAATGTACTGAGTGAGAATGAAGAAGAAAGACTGGAATGCATGGTCCACAAACCAACGACTTTTGGAAACACGACCTGTAGAAAGGATTGAGAAGGAAAACCAACCTGACTACCGTGCTTTTTTGCTTCAAACAGTTTAGTAATGCAGGGTCTGCGCACCACCTACATGGGGAGCCAAGAGAAAAGCAAACAGGTCATCACAACTTTAGCACAGAGTTCATCAGTGAGCCACCCGCTCCAAATTCTTCTGTCCCTTCTTTCCATGTTCCCTCTGTTAGACTTCTGTCTCACATCTTACCCCTTTGCTTTTCTTCCCTTTGTTTGTGTGTCTGTTTATTTTCCCTCTTTTAAATTTTATTTATTTATTATTTATTTATAGATTTTATTTATTTATTTTAGAGAGACAGAGAGCGAGAGAGAACACAGGCAGGAAGAAGAGGGAAAAGCAGGCTGAGCAGGAAGCCCAATGTGGGGTTCAATGCCAGGACTCTAGGATCATGACCTGAGCCGAAGGGAGACACTTAACTGAATGAGCCACCCAGGTGCTCCTGTTCAACTGTTTTTTAAAGAGTTCATTAATCAAGGTCTTGCTAAAAAACAGAAACTATTCTGAAGATGGAATTTAATACCAGGAATTGGTAATAAAGGTGACAGAAGGGCTGCGAAGCCAACCAGGAAAAAAAAAAAGCAAGCCAACCCAAAGATTAGCCAATGATAGTAAGCCACCACCTCTCCCAGGCTGGAGAACAAAAGGAAATTGTGGTATTATTACCCCCGCTGGGGTCAGTGGTGGATACGGGCAAAAAATGGCAACTGTAGGGCAGAGTAGTACAAGGAATGATAATCATGATGGGACAAATGGAAAGTCCAGCTGCCATGGTAGCTGGACTTATCTCTAACTCATTGAATATGTAAATTAGGAATCTCCTATATTTTTGTTACCCACTTTAATCAAATCTAATCAACTAGAAGCTTAGCAAATAATTTTAACTTAAAATTTCCAAATTATATAATGACCCAACAATGATATTTTGCCCCTACAGTACCTCTGGAGGAGGGGTCTTACAGTATCCCAATATTCCTGAAAGAGTAGGAACAAATTTGTGGGTAAAGACAGATAGCTACAGAGTGCACTGTACTCTCCTTCTGCAGGATCTGCAAGAGAATAAAAATACATTTAATAAGCACATAATTATTACCTGGTCAACCTGTGAATACAGTTTCTTCATGTTTATGTTCATTTCCATACTCTATAAAACTTGGAGACAAGCCACAGTGATCCTTTCAAAACGCAAATCTGATTCATTCTCCTGATGAGCTTTCTCCAGTGCCACTCCACCACAAGGCACAAAACACAAAGTCCTTATCATGGCAATAAAGGCCCTTCACAATCTGCCCCTGGCTGCCTCTTGAACCTCATTTCCTACCACCCTCGCCTTGTTCATTATGTTTCAGCTACACTCATCTTTTTATTCTTCTTTGATGGTGTCAAGCAAAGCCTTTGCATTTAGTGTTCCTTCTGCTTAGGAATATTCTTCCTTGAACTGTCCAGCTCAACCACGTCTTTATTTCAATGTCTCTTTTGCTCAATGTGTCCTCAAAGAGAAGTCGTCTATGACCATCTACTAAAAGTATTATTCCAGCCCAGCACTCTCTATTCCCTTGACCTGCTTTATTTTCCTTGGTAGCACTCATCACCACTTACATTTATCTGTTTGTATACATTTAGTCTCCTCCCAATAAAAGACTTAATCTTATTCACTGTTGTATTACAGCACCGACTAGATAAATTAACACATGCTTTTTTTTTCTTCTTTCTTTTTTTTTTAAAAAGATCTTATCTATTTATTTGACAGAGAGAGAGATCACAAGTAGGCAGAGAGGCAGGCAGAGATAGGGGGAACCAGGCTCCCCGCTGAGCAGAGAGCCTGATGTGGGGCTCGATCCCAGGACCCCAGGATCATGACCTGAGCCGAAGGCAGAGGCTTTAACCCACTGACGCCCCAATACATGCTTTTCTAAATGCAAGCAACAGATCTGTACAGGCAACTACATGGAAAGAAGCTCCCCATTTACAGGCATACCGTGGAGATAATTGAGGGTTTGGTTCCAGATTGCCACAATAAAGCCAGTAGTGCAGTGGAGCAAGCAAGTCAAGTGAATTTCTGGTTTCCCAAGGCATATTAAAGTTATGTTTATATTAGACTGTAGTCTATTTAGTGTGCAATAGCATTAGGTCTAAAACAACAATGTACAGATCTTTTTCTTTTTTTTAAAGATTTTATTTATTTATTTATTAGGAAAGAGAGAGAGTGAGAGAGAGCAGGTCAGAGTGAGAAGCAGACTCCCCATGGAGCTGGGAGCCCGATGTGGGACTCGATCCCGAGACTCTGGGACCATGACCTGAGCCGAAGGCAGTCGCTCAACCAACTGCGCCACCCAGGGGCCCCCAATGTACAGATCTTAATCAAAAAATACTTTACTGGGACGCCTGAGTGGCTCAGTTGGTTGGGCAGCTGCCTTTGGCTCGGGTCATGATCCCAGCGTCTTGGGATCGAGTCCTGCATCGGGCTCCTTGCTCTGCAGGGAGCCTGCTCCTCTGCCTCTGCCTGCCTCTCTGCCTGCTTGTGTTCTCTCTCTGTTAAATAAATAAAATCTTTGGAAAAAAAAAAAACTTTACTGCTGGGGCGCCTGAGTGGCTCAATGAGTTAAGCCTCTGCCTTTGGCTCAGGTCATGATCTCAGGGTCCTGGGATCGAGCCCCGCATCAGGCTCTTTGCTCGGTGGGGAGCCTGCTTACCCCTCTCCCTCTGCCTGACTCTCTGCCTACTTATGATCTCTCTCTCTCTCTCTCTCTCTGTCAAGTAAATAAAATCTTTAAAAAAAAAATACTGCCAAAAATGCTAACCATATCTGACCCTTCAGCCAGTCATAATCAATCACCACAGCTCACTCTCACAAATATAATAATAATGAAAAAACTGGAAATATTGCAAGAATAATCATAATGTGACACAGACATGAAGTAAGCAAATGCTCTTGGAAAAATGGCGCTGACAGACTTGCTCACCACAGGCTTGCCACAAACCTCTAATCTGTTAAAAACACGGTATCTGCAAAGCACAATAAAGTGATGCACAATAAAACAAGGTATGCCTATATATAGAATCAGAACAAACCTAGATCAAATAAGCCCTACTGAACTGAGTTCAAGATAAAGAAGTTGATAGCCAGAGCCAGTAAAGCTGACTTGTTCAGCTTAATCTCAAAGGACAAAAGCACGACTCCGAACAATTTTGGTGATGCTTCCAAAATATACAAATGTTCTGATTTTTCCTATACAAAGCTACAACGAAGGCCTGTCTACTTTGATCTAGATTAAAGGCAAGTAAAGAAAGGAAACGATTGTTACTCAGATATATGTGTCCTTGGTTTGTTCCAACAGGCCTTTCCTAGCAGCATTTTAGTTCTTTTGTAATAGTCGTATGTTCAAAATTCAAATAACAGAGTATACAATAAAGTTTTCCTTCTACTTAGCTAAAACATTCTCTTCCCTAAAGGTAACCAATGTTTCTAATTTTTTGCATATCCTTTCTGTTATATTCCGTGTGCAGATATTTTATAAGCTCAAGTATATATACTATACATAAATAGGAGCCCTGAGTAGGTTTTATATATTATGAGGCTAATCTCATTTTTGGTCTCACTTTTAACCTACACCACAGCAGGGGCACACATGCTGGGAGTGAACGCTGATCGAAGAGATAGGGAATAGAGAAGTGGCTTTGCCTGTCCTACCTTGTATTTCTGAGGTTGAAGATGCGGAAAAAAAATCCCTTATATATTACGCTGAGAGTTCATTTTCCTACTTACTGGTTAGCAGTTCTTCAGGTGGAGTTACTCCAAGTAAATAGTGGAAAAACAAGGCAGCGCAGCGAAGGTAAGGGGTGATGCCGTTCTTCAGTGAGACCCACAAATGCCAGCCAGGAACACCACATCCAATGCAGCTAAGGGGCAATAATTCCAGAAAAGAACACTGATCAGACTACAACTCTAGACACATCCTCTTTTAAAAACATAGCTAAATATTTAAATACTTTTTTATCCATCTAATACAAAATATTTAACTGGCAGTAGCTTCCACCTTTAAACCAAAAGTTTCCTAAAGAAATCCATAGATCTTGCATCTTTCACCATGTAGACTTTTAGAGCAAATAACTATTATCTCATTTTCCTAACCCTTATGATGATATGTGAATCAGATATATTAATACCTAACCAAAAGTGTTAGGTTAGCTAAAAAAATTAATACTTACTTGATTTCTGTATTCAAATCGTTGATTCATAGGGCAATAAAACTACCCTGTATGACACTTATAATGCTACCACACAGAGTGAACCCTTATGTAAACTATGGACTTTAGTTAATAACAGCGTATTGATATCGGTTTGTCATCTTTAACAAATCTACTATTGCAAGATGTTAATCACAGAACAAACTGGTAAGGGGAGGGAGTAAATGGGAATGCTTTGTACTTTCTGTTCAATTTTTCTGTAAACCTAAAACAGCTCTAAAAAATAAAGTCTACTAACACACACACACACTCTCTCTCTCTCTCTCTCTCCCGCACACCCTGCACATTTAGTGCCTAACCTAAAAAAGAAAATGAAACAGAAAATTGATTTGGAGGGTGAAAACAAAGAGGAGACAGTGTGGTAGCAGGTGGAGCTCAGTGGGGCACTCCTATTATACTTTTGGTTTTAGCCTCTGCACTGCCAATGTATTCCACATATTAGAGAACAGTCTTAAAAAACCTCTAGTTAGTTAAGTGCATCAACTGTATAGATTGCTTTAAAAGGATGACTCATTTTCTATTTCTACATTAATTTAAATTCTAAATGCTGACACTTGTTAAAACTCTATCATTTTTTGCCTTTGTTTCTAGGACGATTTACAAGAGTAAAGATGTGTCCAAACTTGTTTCAGTCTCAGAAACAAATGGGTAGCTTTTATTTCAAAAGCCCTTAACTGATTTTTTTTTAAAGATTTTATTTATTTATTTGAGAGACAGAGAAGGTGAGAGAGAGCATGAGAGGAGAGAAGGTTAGAGGAAGAAGCAGACTCCCCGTGGAGCTGGGAGCCCGATGTGGGACTCGATCCTGGAACTCAAGGATCATGACCTGAGCCGAAGGCAGTTGCTCAACCAACTAAGCCACCCAGGTGCCCCCTTAACTGATTTTTAAAAACTGGAATTAAAATGGTTCAAAAGTTACTCTGCCAAACAACTGAACTAAGAGGTGGAATTATTTTTATTTTTTAAAAGATTTTATTTATTTATTTGAGAGAGCATGAGCGGGGGGAAGGGCAGAGGGAGAGAAGGAGAGAGAGAGAGAGAGAAGCAGACTCCCCTCTGAACAGGAAGCCCAGACGTGGGGCTAGATCCCATAACCCGAGCCAAAGGTAGATGCCCAACCGACTGAGCTACCCAGGCGTCCCTAAGAGGTAGAATTATTAAAACAATACTCAAATAGACTGGACTAATGGACTGCTACTCACCCATTTGTATATTGAGAAACTTCTGCCAAGAAAGAAGATGCAGAACGAGCCTCTTCACTCTCTTCTTGAACCTGAGCAAGGGGAAGTTCTGAAAAAGAAATTCTGAAAGATAAATCTATGAATTTGCAAGATGGCGGAGAAGTAAGAGATCCTGCAGCAACCGGTCCCCAAAAGTGAGCTGGAAATCTACCAGAACACGCTGAACACCCATGAAATCACCCTGAGGAGAAAGATTTCTAACCCCGGGATCTCTCCGAGAGCAGAAGACAGCAGTGGAGAGGTAAAAGCAAAGTGGGATCACTCGAGCTGATATCGGAGGATA
>CM052797.1:50669862-50754212 GCA_028533885.1 Nasua narica | reverse complement strand
AAAAAAAAAAAACTAAAAAAAAAAAAATCTATGAATTTGCTATTCAATGTATAAGTTAGACCTCAATTTCATGGTTCCAGGATAATAAACAATGTCAACTCGACTGCGGTTCTTTTCCTTGTTCTCAATCTAAATAGCTGATTTTAAAGATTAAAACTGTTAGGTAAACTTTTTCAGAATATTAGGTGAAGAAACAAATTGGGCAGAATCACATGGATATTTAATAAATATTTATCTCAGGGATGCCTGGGTGGCACAGTTGTTCAAGTGTCCGACTCTTGGTTTTGACTCAGGTCGTCTCAGGTGGCATGAGATCAAGCCCTGGGTAGAATGCTGTATCAGGCTCTGTGCTCAGCAGGAGTCTGCTTGAGATTCTCTCTCTCTCTCTCTCTAATAACTAACTAATTATCTCATTGTAATCTCATTGTAATATGACCAAGTAAACAAATGAGTGGTCATCTGCTCTGGGTTCCCAGGAATCTGAGCTAATAGGCAGAAATTCAGCCTCTAGACATGGAAGTAGGTTACTGTCCTGATTTTACGTTCAAGCAATGAAACCCATTAAAAAGAACCTTGTAAGGTAATTTTTCTCCACCCAACTTAGGTTAAAACTCTGAGTAAGCCACTTAAATGCTCTGAATTTTCATTTTATTATATTAAAATGGGGATAAAAATGCCAACCTTGCAGTTCATGACATACAATTACAGCCCATTTGTCTTGTTTTAAAATGCTTTTTAAAATATACATTAATTCGTCTGAAAGATAACAAGTAAAATTACCCCAAGTCTCTTACTTTGGTTGGATATTGCTAGTTTTTTCCTTTCCAATTAGGATCTCTTAAGGAATACACACTTTTTAAATTTATTTTTTATTTTTTTAAAGGATATGAGTAGTTTATATTTTTAAAAAGATTTTATTTATTTATTTGACAGAGAGAGAAATGGACAGAGAGAGAGCACAAGCGGGGGGGGCGGGCAGCAGAGGGAAAGGGAAAAGCCGACTCCCTGCTGAGCAGAGAGCATGACACGGGACTCCATCCCAGGACCCTGGGATCATGACCTAAGCCAAAGGCAGACGCTTCACTGACTGAGTCACCCAGACGCCCCAAGAAATACACACTTTTTTAAAAAGAGGAAAACATATTATCATATTGATATTTCCAATTTAAATATAACAGTTCAATATTTGTACATGATTGAGGTAAATTTTATATGCAGTGAAATATACAAATAATAAAAATATTATTTGATGAGTTTTGACAAATGCAAACACCCATTAACAAGATTTTTTTTAGTTAATAAACTATTTTTTTTTAAGATTTTATTTATTTATTAGACAGAGAGAGACTGAGAATGAGAGGGGAGAAGGTCAGAGGGAGAAGCAGACTTCCCGCAGAGCCGGGAGTCCGATATGGGACTTGATCCCGGTACTCCGGGATCATGACCTGAGCAGAAGGCAGTCGCTTAATCAACTGAGCCACCCAGGCGCCCTTAATAAACTATTTTTTAAAAGCAGTTTTAGGTTCATTACAGAACTGAGCGGAAAGCACAGAGTTCCCTATACTCACTGTCCCCACACATCCATCATCATCCCTGACTATCGATATCTAGTACCAGAGTGGTACATTTGTTATAATCAATGAACCTATACTAACACATCATTATCATGCAAAGTCCACAGTTACCATTAGGGTTCATTCCTGGTGCTGTACATTCTATAGGTTTTCACAAATATATAATAACATGTATCCACTATTACAGTACCATACAGAGTAGTTTCACTGCCTTAAAAATCCTCTGTGCTCTGCCTATTTACCTGTCTCTCTCCCCTAACTTCTGGCAATCATGGATATTTTTACAGTCCTCAAAGCCTTGCCTTTTCCAGAATGTCATATACAGCTGACCCTTGAACAACACCAGGGACTAAGGGTGCCAACCCCTGGCATAGTCAAAAATCTATCTATACCTTTTGATGCTCTAAAAACCTTACCAATAGCCTACTGTTGACTGGAAAACATTTTGTGTGTGTGTATATATACACACACACACACATACATACACACACATACATATATGCTACATGTTGTATATTTTGTATGTTATATACTATATTCTTACAATAAAGTAAGCTAGAGAAAAGAAAAGGTATTAAGAAAATCATAAGAGAAAATACATTTATAGTACCATACTGCATTTATTAAAAAAAAAAACAAAACCCATATAAGTAGACCCTTTCAGTTCAAACCTGTGTTGTTCAAGGGTCAATTGTAGTTGGAATTATATAGTATGCAGCCTTTTCAGATCTGCTTCTTTCCTGAAGTAATACACATCTAAGATTCTTCCATGCCTCCTCATTGTTTGAAGACTTGTTTCTTTTTGTGCTGAAGAATATTCCATGGTCTGGATGTATCACAGTTTATTTATTCATTCACCCACTGAAGAACATGGTTGCTTCCAAAGTTTAGAAATTATGAATAAAGCTGCTATAAACATCTGTGTGTAGGTTTCTGTATGGACACAGGTTTTCAGTTCATTCAGGTAGATACAAAGGAGCATGACTGCTGCATTCTAAGGTAGGAGTAGTTTAGCTTTGTAAGAAAGTGCTGAACTGTATCTCAAAATGACATGGAATTCCTTCCTTTCAGCAATGAATGAGAATTCCTGTTGCTCTACATCCTCACCACTACTCAGTGTTGTCAGTGTTTTGGATTTTAACTATTCTAATAGGCGCATAGTAATAATCTCGTTGTTTTAACTTGCAATTCCCTAATGACTTATGATATTGAACATCTTTTCATATGCTTACTTGCCATCTGTAGATCTTCTTTGATGAGGTGTCTTTTCCTTATTTTTAATTAATTAATTAATTATCATATATTATTTATTTCAGGGGTGTGAATCATCAGTCTTATACAATTCACAGCACTCACCAGAGCACATACCCTCCCCAATATCCATCACCCAGTCACCCTATTCCTCCCTGCCCCCCCTCCAGCAACCCTCAGTTTGGTTCCTGAGATTAAGAGTCTCTTATGGTTTGTCTCCCTCCCCAGTCCCATCATGTTTCATTTTTCCCTCCCTCCCCCCATGACTCCCCACCCTGCCTCTCAAATTCCTCATATCAGAGAGATCATATTATGATTGACTTATTTCGCTTAGCATAATACCCTCTAGTTCCATCCACATCATTACAAATAGCAAGATTTGGGGTTTTTTATGGCTGCATAGTATTCTATTTTGTATATGTACCACATCTTCTTTATCTATTTATCTGTTGATAGACATCTAGGTTCTTTCCATAGTTTGGCTATTGTGGACATTGCTGCTATAAACATTCAGGTGCACATTCTCCTTCGGATCACTACATTTGCATCTTTAGGGTAAATACTCAGTAGTGCGATTTCTGGGTCATAGGGTAGCTCTATTTTTAACTTTTTGAGGAACCTCCACACTGTTTGTCAGAGTGGCTGTACCAGCTTGCATTCCCACCAGCAATGTAGGAGGGTTCTGTATTCTCCGCATTCTCGACAACACCTATTGTTCCCTGACTTGCTAATTTTACCCATTCTGACTGGTGTGAGGTGGTATCTCACTGTGGTTTTGATTTGTATTTCCCTGATGCCGAGTGATGTTGAGCACTTTTTCATGCGTCTGTTGGCCATTTGGATGTCTTCTTTGCAGAAATGTCTGTTCATATCTTCTGCCCATTTCTTGATTGGATTATTTGTTCTTTGGGTGCTGAGTTTGATAAGTCCTTTATAGATTTTGGATACTAGCCCTTTATCTGATATGTCATTTGCGAATATCTTCTCCCATTCTGTCGGTTGTCTTTTGGTTTTGTTGACTGTTTCCTTTGCTGTGCAAAACCTTTTGATCTTGATCAAGTCCCAATAGTTCATTTTTGCCCTTGCTTCCCTTGCCTTTGGCGATGTGTCTAGGAAGAAGTTGCTGTGGCTGAGGTCGAAGAGGTTGCTCCTGTGTTCTCCTCCAGGATTCTGATGGATTCCTATCTCACACTGAGGTCTTTCATCCATTTTGAGTCTATTTTTGTGTGTGGTGTAAGGAAATGGTCCAGTTTCATTCTTCTGCGTGTGGCTGTCCAATTTTCCCAACACCATTTGTTGAAGAGACTTTTTTTTCCATTGGCCATTCTTTCCTGCTTTGTCAAAGATTACTTGACCATAGAGTTGAGGGTCCATTTCTGGGCTCTCTATTCTGTTCCATTGATCTATGTCTTTGTTTTTGTGCCAGTACCATACCGTCTTGATGATTATAGCTTTGTAATAGAGCTTGAAGTCTGGAATTGTGATGCCATCAACTTTGGTTTTCTTTTTCAAGGTTCCTCTGGCTTTTCAGGGTCTTTTCTGGTTCCCTGGGTAATTTTAGGATTATTTGTTCCATTTCTTTGAAAAAAGTTGATAGTATTTTGATAGGGATAGCATTAAATGTGCAGTTTGCTGCAGGTAGCATAGACATTTTCACAGTATTGTTCTTCCAATCCTTGAGCACGAAACATTTTTCCATTTCTTTGTGTCTTCTTCAGTTTCTTTCATGAGTACTTTATAGTTTTGTGAGTATAGATTCTTTGCCTCTTCGGTGTATTCCTAGGTATCTTACAGTTTTGAGTTTTGGTTTGTCTTTTGCTTATTTTTAATCAGGTTGTTTATTTTCCTATTGTTGAACTGTTAACAGTTCTCTGTATATTTTATAGAACAGTTAATCAGATGTGTCTTTTCCAAGTATTTTCTCTTAGTCTGTGGCTTGTCTTTTCCTTCTCAATACTGTCTTTTGCAGAGCAGAAGTTTTTTTTTTTTAAAGATTTTATTTATTTATTTGTCAGAGAAAGAGAGAGAGTGAGAGAGAGCATGAGAAGGGAGAAGGTCAGAGTGAGAAGCGGACTCCTCCTGAAGCTGGGTGCCCGATGTGGGACTCGATCCTGGGTCTGCGGGATCATGACCTGAGCCGAAGGCAGTTGCTCAACCAACTGAGCCACCCAGGCGCCCCTGAGCAGAAGTTTTTAATTGTAATGAAGTCCAGCTTATTAATTATTTCTTTCATGGACTGTACCTTTGGCCTTATATCTAAAAAGTCACTGCATACCCCAAGGTCATCTAGGTTTTCTCCTATACACTCTTTCTAATAGTTCTGCGTTTTACATTCAGGCCCATCAACCATTTTTTTTTAAAGATTTTATTTTATTTATTTATTTGACAGAGAGAGAGAGATCACAAGTAGGCAGAGAGGCAGGCAGAAACAGAGGGGAAAGCAGGTTCCCTGCTGAGCAGAGAGCCTGATGTGGGGCTTGATCCTAAGACCCTGAAATCATGACCTGAGCCGAAGGCAGAGGCTTAAACCCACTGGGCCACCCAGGTGCCCCTCAACCATTTTTTTTTAATGAATCATTTTTAGTTAACTTCTACAAAGGTTGTAAGATGTGTGTCTGTCTTATACGTGGGTGTCCAGTTGTTATGGCAACATTTGTTGAAAATCAGGCTATCTTGGCTCAGTTTGTCCTTGCTCCTTCATCGAAGATCAATTAACTGTATTTATGTGTACAGATTTTTTGGGGCTCTCTATTCTGGTCCACTAATCTACTGGTTTTTTTTTTTCACTGTCTTGACTCCAGTAGCTTCATAGCAAGTCTTGAAGTCAGGTAATGCCAGTCCTCTTTGTTCTTCCCCTTCAGTACTGAGTTGGCTATGCTGGATCTTTCTCTTTTTCATATAAACTGTAGAGTCAGTTTGTTGATATCCACATAATAACTTGCTAGAATTTTGGCTGGGAAATTACTGGGTTTTTACTTAACTTTTCTGAATTTATTCTTTTTTTTTAAGTTTTTAATTTTAATTCCAATATAGTTAACAAAGAGTGTTGTATTAGTTCCAGGTGTACAATACAGTGATTCAACAATTCTATACCTTATTTACTTTTAATCCCCTTAATCCGCTTCGCCTATTTCACCCATTCCCCACTCACCTCCCCTGATATGCTTTCCTTTATTTTATTGTTTTTTTTAAAAAGATTTTATTTGAGAGAAAGAGAGAGCACTAACAGGGGGAGGGGTAGAGGGAGAAGCAGACTCCCTGAACAGGGAGCCTGCTACAGAGCTTTATCCTAAGACTCTGGGAACATGACCTGAGCTAAAGGCAGACACTTAACTGACTGAGCCACCCATGTACCCCTTTATTTTATTTAGGTTTTATTTATTTAAGTAATCTCTACCCCCAATGTGGGACGCAAACTCCCAATACAAGGATCAAGAGTATCCTTGTATTGGTACTCTTATCAATATCAGATAAGAGTTGGGTACAGAACAGTAGTTGCAGTGTAATGTCTTTGTATTTTAGGTGTATGTATGCATATGTATGCATACATATATATTTTATATATTCATATATACGAATAATATATAATTAATAATATATATGAATATATATTCGTAATAATATTTATTATATCAATAATATATTAATTTTAATTTTAATATTATTTAATTTAATAATTTAATTTTAATTAATTTAATATATTAATCATTATATTAGTAATATATACAATATAATGAATAATAATATATATTCATATTTTATATATTCATATATAGGAATAATATATGAATATATTTTATATATTCATATCTATTATATATTATGAATATATTTTGAATATATTTTGAATTATGAATTCATAATTATGAATATATTTTATATATATTATTATATATACTATATATATAGTATATATACTATATATATAATAATTATATATATTATTATATATACATTATATATACTATTATGAATATATTTTATATATTCATATTTGCTTATATTTTTAGAAATGAAATAATAGAAGTATAAACCAAAAACTGAAGAGTTGCCTCTAGGTAAGGTAGAGTCAGGGATTTGAGCAAAGAGTCCTGTGAGTATTTGGCTATTGTGGACATTGCTCCTAAAAACACTCAGGTGCACATGCTCCTTCAGATCACTACATTTGCATCTTTAGAGTAAATACTCAGTAGTGCGATTCCTGGGTCATAGGGTAGCTCTATTTTTAACTTTTTTTTTTTTTTTTTAAAGATTTTATTTATTTATTTATTAGGAAAGAGAGAGAGTGAGAGAGAGCAGGTCAGAGTGAGAAGCGGACTCCCCATGGAGCTGGGAGCCCGATGTGGGACTCGATCCCGGGACTCCGGGATCATGACCTGAGCCGAAGGCAGTCGCTCAACCAACTGCGCCACCCAGGGGCCCCTATTTTTAACTTTTTAAGGAAAGTTAAAGCCAGGTGCCCCTGAAAAGCTTTGTTTTAAATAGTCCCCTCAGTTAATTTTTTTCCAAAAGAACATCTTTTGCTTGAAGCATACTTCAGAATGCACAGTTCTGAATTTATTCTTAAGTCTCCTTCCTACACTCAAAATCTTGGGTCCCAGTGACATTAACACAAACACTTACTTGGTTTATCCTAAACCTTACCTAATATGTGCTATGGTAAGTGCTGTGAAATGTATAAGCCTGATGATTCACAGACATGTACCCTGGGGCAAATAATACATTATATGTTAATTAAAAATTAAAAAAAATTTTTTAATGGGGAAAAATAAATAAAACTTACCTAAAATTTCAAAATAACAATACTAGTACCTAAACCATTTGCGCCACTAATACAAATTTAGTTTAATGATTTTTTTTTGCTGGTTCTTTTATTGTCAGAATATATCCTATTAGGGAAGTACAGTTGAAATACTGTGTTTTAGGGGTGCTTAGGTGGCTCAGTTAGTCAAGCATATGTCTTTAGCTCAGGTTATGATCCTGGGGTCCTGGGACTGAGCCCCATGTAGGACTCCCCACTTAGCAGGGAGTCTGATTGTCCCTCTCCCTCTGCTCTGTGTGCTCTCTTCCAAATAAATAAATAGAATCTTAGAAAAGAAAAAAAAAAAACTACATTAAAAAGACACTTACAGGAGTCTTTGCTCAAATCCCTGACTCTACTTTACCTGGAGGCAACTCTTCAGTTTTTGGTTTATACTTCTATTATTTCATTTATAAAAAGTATAAGCAAATATTAACATATTTTATATATTCATATATAAAATACATATGTATGCATACATACACCTAAAATACAAAGATATTACACTGCAACTACTGTTCTGTACCCTACTTTTTTCACTTAATAAGTATCTCCTAGAGATTACTTCTTCAGTAGATCTTGCTCACTCCTTTGTATAGATGCAGAACATTCCATTATATGCATATACCATAGGATATTCAGCCAATCTCTGGGGTTTTTGTTATTCCAAATAATACCATAATGAATAATCATATGCATATATCCTTTCATATTTTTGCCAGTATAGCTTTGGGATAGATTCTTCGAAGTGGGGTTGGTAGGTCAAAGGATAAATGCATATTTAGTTTTGCTAGACATTGTTTTAAAGTCACTTTAATTATCCATTCTCTAAATTACCTGATTTTTCAGGACCCCTTCCTGATCACTGATAGCCAGGAAGTAGACTTCGCTTTCAACTAAGAGCAGAGTCTAAGAGAATAACTACATCATAACTACATGATGTTATATTATTCAGATATTTCTAAGTGAATATTTGTTTGAAAAACATTTAATGAATACTTTATGGGAATTTTTAATATTTATAAGCATATTTAACTTTATGAGAAAAGATTTTAAAATCTGAATGTTCCCTACTCAAGAAACTTGCGGGGGTGGGCGGTAAGGAGTAGAGAGAAAGGAGAACCAGGGAAAGAAGAACAGCATAGAACTATAAAACAAGATACTCTGTAACAAATGCTATAAAACAAAGAATTAGGGCGCCTGGGTGGCTCAGTGGGTTAAGGCGTCTGCCTTTGGCTCAGGTCATGATCTCGGGGTCCTGGGATCAAGCCCTGCATCGGGCTCTCTGCTCAGCGGGGAGCCTGCTTCCCACCCCCCTCTCTGCCTGCCTCTCTGCCTATTTGTGATCTCTCTCTCTCGTCAAATAAATAAATAAAATCTTTAAAAAAAAAAACAAAAACCAAAGAATTATTTTAGCTGGAGGAACCAAGCCAGGGACATTTGTATTTAGCCAGTATTTAGCCAGGGACAAATGTCAGAGAGACTAATCCCCAACCTTGAAATTAGGAAATCTGAAAAAGGGTACAGCAGGTCCAAATGGTTTCTCTGCATATCTGGAGAGCAGCAGCCAAAAGTTAGTTAGAGGATCAAGTGGTTTAGCTAATTTATCCCTTTCATAGCTCTTCTAACTTTTTAGTTAAATAGCATCCATAAAGAAACAAATGTTCAACAAGAGATATAACACAGAGCTTAGAAATATATATATATATGCACATATACATGATTAATCACAAGATAATGAATTTTGCCAACAAACCATGGGTAATTACTATTTACAGTTAACAACTGATGGGAGCTTTACCTGTGTCTATGGTAAGAAGGATCTGAAGCATGTGTGCCATGGTGATCAAATGGAAGAGATAAAGGTGGTTATAGGAAGAACTAATTGATGAAGGCTGCAGATCAACAGTGTCCTCCCAATACAAGGATGGGAATGCTAACACAGCACCGACCTATGAGAGAAAATGGACATCAACATGTGTGACAACAAAGATCAGCATGAGCTAATCTTATAACCAAATATTACAGCGTGTTTGTGTAGTTTTTTTATAACCACCATATTTTTCCTAATTATTCAACAGAATATCTTAGAATATAGTGTACCATAAATGGACAACAAAAGTCATCATCAAACAGGTTACCCCTTTCCTGAAACTTGCTCTGGGTAGTGGTCTCAATCCTGCCTGTGGCTCAGAAGATTCAACATTATAATAACTTGGGGAGCTTTTAAAATAACACTGATTCACAGGCCAGTCCAGTCAAATCACAATCTCAGGGTATAGGGCCAAGTTACCAGCATTCTTTTCAAAGTTTCCCCAAAGATTCCAAAAGACAGGAATGACAACCTCTGGGCAGAGTTCTGGACAGTGAGGGGTGGAGAATACTGGCTAACTTGCATTCACAAACTCTATGCTCCCAACCTCACCAATGATCTCTTTAGAGAACTCATTTGGAAGGAACAGAGTCACTGCAGGGAGGGAAAACCTCTGCAAGAAACTCAAGAACAGGAGCGCTTGGATGGCTCAGATGGTTAAGCGTCTGCCTTCAGCTCAGGTCATGATCCCAGAGTCCTCACACTGAGCTGGGAGCCTGCTTCTCCCTCCCCCTCTGCCTCTGCCTCTCCTGCTTGTGCTCTCTCTCTTTCTCAAATGAATAAATAAAAAAATCTTAAAAAAAAAAAAAAAAAAAAGAAACTCACAAAACAGTTGCCATCCATTCATAGATGCTTGGGGGAAGCCTAGATAGGTCAATGGCCTGGTCCCCACACCAAATAATCAATGATTTTAAGATAGCTCACACTGTCATTCAATGCTTATAATGTAAGCAAGAAAAAGGCGGAGGAGGAAGGCATAATATTGATTTAGAAAAAGTCTGCTTGGACAGACACCGACTAAATATAATCAACTAGGATGATACCTGTTACAAAATAAAGAATATAAATGTGCTTTCATTTTTTTTTCCTTCAACATTTTTAATTTTTATAGATTCTAACTTTTAATGATAGGTAGTTTGAATGAGTAAATGAGTAAATGTAGGATAGCAGATGAGCCTCCAGAAGAAAACCATGTTGCTATCACCCCAAAAATCAATGAGTAACCAAAAATCAATGCACATTCAATCAGAGTAGGCACCAAACAGCAAATGTTCAGTGGCTATCTAAGATTGATCTGGGTATTTAGGTTGAAGATGACCCCCAAATCATGTTGATTCATTTGGAACACTAATTTAAGTATTTGCCACATGTAACATTGACAAGCCTATCTTTTTTTTCCAGAAAAGTAGATAGTTCAACTGTGTGGATAATCGCAAAGAGGTTCTGTCGCAGGCTGTTCTCCATCAAGGTGGTTAAGCTGGAGGTATGTTTCCCAGAGACTTCTTCCCTGTATATTTTCAAGCTGGACTTTGTCAAAAGAGGAATTCACACAAGCTTTGGAAGGCAAAAGAGAAGCAGTGGCCAGGACTCACTCTGAAAATTGTTGTCATTGGATGTGATGACAGACAGATGCGGGGACTCTGGTGGGTTTCATTTGTCCTTGCTCTCCTCTTGCTGACCTGATATTCTTCTCAACTGATGATCTTGTTAACCTACAGCGGCCTCAAGGTCCACCATTATTTATCACTGCATCTCCAGTGCATGGCACAGGTCCTACCTTACAGTTCTTCATTGTCTGAAGTACTTATTCATTGAGTGTTCATTGAACATACACATGGTGGTGTCACCATGAAGACATATTCCCCAGCCCAAGTTCAGGGAGTCAGACTGCTTCCAGGAAGGATGCCCACCTCATCTCATGGACTCAGAATCACTGTTTCCTGCTCACCCCAACACTGTGCATGGGCTGGTCACCTCGCTTTTATGACAGGTTCCTGTCATTGGTTCGGCTATGGGCTGTCCCAGCCTTACTACATATTATTTATTTCCCCCTTCACATTGCTGAAAAATTGAAGCACCCAGAAGAGGTAACATGCTATTCTGCAGCTGTAAGCACTTCCAGCACGAAGTCCTAGGCTTGTCCCACAACCTGACCTTCCCTGAAGACACTTGCAGCCACCTAGAGTTTGGGGTAAGCTGAGGCTGCCTGAAAGAAGACACAGAAGTGGCTAGAAGTGCCCTTTCATTTCTCTGGAAGCTTTACCCTCCCCTTTCCTCACTCCCAAGTCTCCATTCCTTGTTTTTGGACACACTCCACTAGTTGTTACTGTGCTTTAATTTTTGAAGTGATTTTTTAAAAAGATTTTTTATATACTTATTTTTGAGAGAGAGAGAGAGAGAGAATAAGCAGAGGGAGCAGGAGAGGGAGAAGCAGGCTGCCCACTAATAGGGAGGCTGATGTGAGACTAGATCCCAGGGCCCTGGGATCATGACCTGAGCTGAAGGCAGATGCTTAACCCACTGAGCCACCCAGGCACCCTTTAAAGTGATTTCGATAGTCTCAGTCAAATCTGTATCTATTTGTAAGCAGAATGGAAAAGAGACTAAATTTTATAGGCTGAACACCAATAATTTTTAATCTTGAAAAAAGAACATGAATTTGAAAGGGAAGATACATGAAATTAGAAACTTGAGAGACTTAAGAATTCTTGTTGAACACTTACCAAAACATGAAAGAGATCTATAGATAGAAGGCAAGGTGTATCTTCTGATTTTAGGTTAGGAAGAACAACTGGGAAAAAAACCAAACAAACCACAGTGTAATTCATTCCGTAAGATTGCAATGTAGTTAAATATAATGTAAAACACCTAAAACAAAAATGTTACAGGGTTATAGAATACAGAAACTGGTATCCTGGAACATCATATCTTTAAGATATGGGAACCACAAGTTAAACTGATAAAAACTTCCTAGGAAGCCTTGTATAGAATTTAAGAGTTGAAAGGTAAGATCCAGGAGGAAAAAAGATAAACAGCATAACAGAAACAGAGATTATTCAATAAATATATGCTCAATAAATAAGAATTACTTTTATACAATGTTCCTTAATACTTTTTTCCTAACTATACATTTCTAAATGTCTTGTGATACATAGAATATATATACATACAGAGCAGAGAGAGCATGCAAAGCAGTGCAAGTGAAATGATGAAGAATATCCCCCTGCTCCAGCAAAATTAAACCTATTTTTAAATGATCTATCCATGTCATTGATCCCTTTTCTAACCAGATTAGGATACAAACATGTTAGCGGTTGTGGATGTTAGTTCAATCAATAGGTCAGTAGATGTTAAGTTAAAAACACTTGGAAAACCTGAGTTTTAAAATAAGATTGCAGGTATTATAGGGGCACCCAGGTCATTTGTTTTTGTTTTTTCTTTTGTAAAGCTGCTGTAGTGAGTGATTCAAAATTAGTGCAGTGTGTTGTTTCCTAATGAAATACACAGCCAGAAGTGCAATGGAAAAAGACATATAAGTAATAATGTAATAATAATCCAGAGAAGACTACCTGATAGGAGACGAATCAGATGTTTCTGTATCAGGACCTGAGGACAGGTAATCTTCTGTGCAATGGCAAATTGCATTAATGCTTTCAAACCATTATGCTAGATTGTAAGAGAGGGAAAGATAAAATGATAAGGGAATTCTCGATGACAGGCTGAAGTCACTCACTGTAGAATTCAATCCCAGTCTGCAAGAACTTGTTGCAGACTTACTATATACTTTACATTCTTGTAAATAATTACAATATTTTTAGTACTTTTAGAAAGTTTTATGAACTCATCAAATTTTTAACAGATTTTCCCATGACAAAGAGGTATTAAAGCTATTTATTATTTAAGTACTCATTTTCCCCAATTTCTTAAATGTCTGGACTAATTTACTCTGCTGAGACCTGGGCAAAAATATATATATTTATAGAAATTCTAAAATGATGGCAAAAAAACCCAAAAGGTTCCATTGAATTCAGATCTTCAGCTTCCTAATCAGAAGGCCAGGAACCATAGGGAAGCACACTATGGACTACAAGTCCCCTGTGCCAGCTGTCAGGAAAATAAGAGGGAAATGGAGAGGAGGGGGATGGTCTAGGGAATCCTTGGTTGCCCACTTTGTTGTTGTGGGGCTATTTGTTGAGCACTGTTTTCCAGGGTCCCCTACAATATGAGGCTTATTAGGCCTGGGGATAGGCCTGGCCTGTAGTCCTGTAGTGCCAAGATCTGCCCATCAAAGAGCCATGACTTAGATTTATTCTTGAATTTAGTATGATGATTCATTTATGGTTAAGCCAGCACTAATACTTAATGTTACATGCTGGGACAAAATTAGTGAGGAAGGAAAATGTAGGAGATACCAGGTTTCTGACTTGGCAATAAACAAAGTAGGGGGAGAAAAAGTAACTAAGTATCACCGGAAATCTCTCTATGGATTACATTTAACAACCAAGATTGAGTAAACTCTCTAAAGTGCACAATGTCTTGTTTCTCAGATTCTTCATATCAGTGAGATCATATGATAATTGTCTTTCTCTGATTGGCTTATTTCGCTTAGCATAATACTCTCTAGTTCCATACAAGATAGAGGATCAATCACAGGGGAAGGGAGGGAAAAATGAAACAAGATGAAACCAGAGAGGGAGACAAACCATAAGAGACTCTTAATCTCAGGAAACAAACTGAGGGTTGCTGGAGGGGAGAGGGGTGGGAAGGATGGGGTGGCTGGGTAATGGACATTGGGGAGGGTATGTGCTATGGTGAAAAAAATAAAAATAAAAATAAAATAAAATAAATAATAATAAAGTGCACAATGTTGGGGATTCAGTCTCCTATGAGACTGAAGTAGTTTTAAAAAGAAAAATAGAATTTTGCTAATTTTTATAAAAAAAGGAGTGAATTAAAAAATGATTTTTAAAAATGTTAAATTAACTACAGACTATACCAAAAGAAGCCTACCATGAGTTACACATACCCTGCTGGAATATACACACCTGTCTATTTTGAAGTGCTCCAAACAGAGGTTTTCCTTCATCTCCCAAGAGGTTTTCTCAAAGAGTAAGAAAAACAAAAATAATAAATCCTGAATACTGCTAAAATTGTATACTTGGCTTCTATCAGATGCTCTTTAACTTATTTTTGACCAAATGATTTGCATTTTTCTCCTTCAAAGTTTAATTTTAATTTTTTTAAAGATTTTCTTTATTTGAGAGATAGAGCGAGAGAGAGCATGAGAGGGGAGAAGGTCAGAGGGAAAAGCAGACTTCCCATGGAGCTGGGAGCCGGATGTGGGACTCGATCCCAGTACTCTGGGATCACGACCTGAGCTGAAGGCAGTTGCTTAACCAACTGAGCCACCCAGGCGCCCCAAAGTTTCATTTTTAAATCTAAGCCAAAATTTCCAAATTTTTGAGTGAGAAAACATTATAAAAAGCAAATGTATATCACTTACAAATTGTTACTATAAATAATAAAGCCCTTGCAGTTATCTACAGAGAACGCTTGGGAAAAATAAAGCATCCTGGTTCATTTTTCATCCTTTGAATATTGCATCTATGCCAACAATTTTTAAACAAGTCATTTTTATATATAATTACAACCTATTTTGTTTAAAAATACATAAGGCAGATGCAAGTAACTAGTGCTCTAATAGGTACCGTTAAAGAAGAACTACAATTATAGGAAAAAAACCCAAAGTGGAAATACAAAAAAACCCCCATAGATTCATACACATTTTACCTTGCTGGCTAGGGCATTTACTGCTATATTACTTGTATTTTCATTTATCTCTGGCAGCAGATATATCTATGAGTAAGGAAGGCTTATTTCCTATTTTATTTTTTCAACTTTGAATGGGCAGTAATAAGAGATGCTGTATATTGATTCCTTAACGGTAGTTCCTAACTATCCCAACACAATATGTCTTTTCACACCTATAGGGAATGAGGTAAATTAGTGGCTTATGCACTAGGAATAAAGTAGAGCACTATGTCCCCTGGATGGAAAAAGCACTGTGAAAACAGTATGACACTAATCAAAGAAAATCCAATTACTAGGTTACAGAACCACACAGAAAAATTTAGTCCTATTCTCCAGTGAACTTCTCATCACTTTTATGACAAAAACTGTGAATTTCTTAAATTAACTGTCTAAATATAAACTCCTGATTCCTAATGTTTGTCTTGCCAATGACAGTAAAGTGTAAAATGTCTTCATTGGAAGTCTCAAGATACTCAGTAGTAGATGACTCTAAAAGAATGCTTTATATTTCTTATCAATTTCTTCAGATTCTATTCTATTTAAATCTCATGCTTCCAGGGTGCCTGGGTGGCTCAGTCAGTTAAGCGTCTGCCTTGGGCTCAGGTCATGATCTCTGGGATAGAGCCCCGGGTCAGGCTTTCTGCTCAGTGGGGAGTCGGCTTCTCCCTCTGCTCCTCCTCCCTGCTCCTGTTCTCTTTCTCTCTCTCAAATAAATAAACAAATTATCTTTTTAAAAAACTCATTCTTCCTAGTTCTTTTTATTTAATCATAGTAAATATACATCTGTGTATTATCTTTTATGCATGATTTAAGTCTGACAGGTTTGGATATAACTGTTTAGGAAGCTGAAGCTGGTATGCAGGATGGTTTTGTGAAAGTAATGGCTTTGGGCTACTTAATTTGAATCACAAAATAGCATCTTGCTACAAAAATATATGTAAATGAAGAAAAAGTGGTAGACTGGGATGTCTGGGTGGCTCAGTCGGTTAAGCGTCTGCCTTCAGCTCAGGTCATGATCCCGGTGTCCTGGGATCAAGTCCTACATTGGGCTCCTTGCTCAGAAGAGAGCCTGCTTCTCCCTCTGCCTGCCGCTCCCCCTGCTTGTGCGGTCTCTCTGACAAATAAATAAATAAAACCTTTAAAAAAAGAAAAAGAAAAAGTGGCAGACTCCATTAAAAATAACTGCCAAAAATCTATATTGGAAAGGGAAATTGAAACTATCTTGGATAAAGAGGACATAAAGAATTATAGTTCTTGCCATTTTTCAGATAGTATTGTATCTCATGACTGTAATAAGCAAGTATGCTAATTTTAAAATTTAAGTAATTCTTCAGTACTACACTCTTCTCTTCCCCCACAGCTTTCCTGAGATATAACTGACACATAACACTGTGTACATTTAAGGTGTACAACATGTTGATTTGATTGCTACATTTTTCTATAAGAAGCTTTCAATATGGCAGGGATTTTGTCAGTGGGCTTCCCCCTCCGACCTCTTAGTTCCTGCCTGCTAATCTGTTTCTCCTAACTATTTCAGTCTTCCTTTCCTTTTCCTGATAATGTTTTAGATGACTTTGGTTTTCCATTCTTTTTCTCTCAAAGTGTAAAAATACCAAAAATTACTGAACGTTTCTGGCTTGATTCTTTTTCCTTTGGCTTTTTTTCTTGATTTTCTACTGTTATAAATCTGCCCGCTTTTGAATACAACTTGCTTAGTGCTATACCTTTCAAATATTTTGAGCTTATTTTACATGTACCCAATACTGTAGTTAAAAAAGGATCGATACAAAAATTCTCAGACTAAACAGCATCAAGCCACACTAACATACTGAAATACTAATACTCCTCCCACAATTCAAACTATTTTAAGCCATTAGGGAAAAAAAGCAAAAATTTTGGTCAATTTTAATTCTATTGCTATGAACCCTCCAAAGCAGTCTCTCATAGGCTTTACCAATTGCCTGGATAGTGAAAGCACAGGTGCTCCAGGTCATCATGGGGATTCGAGGATCCGTTTCATCAGGAGGTACTTTCAGTCCAATTCTATAAATCGTTGTAGCAAAGAGAATGACCATTTCCTTGATGCTATTAGAATATTTTATCCTAAAAATAAAACAAGAAAAAGTCATATAGTAATTTAGTAAACAGGGTTACCTACTGAGAAGTTCAACTGGGTACTGAATTAACTCCTTTTGACAAAGTAAATTATCGCTTCTCGGCCTTTTGGCTAAGATCAAGTGACAAAGTAAATTGCTCTTTGTTGAATTAGAGATTAGAGCCTCTGAAGATTTAATCATTATGAAAAAATGGGAAATGCAGAAATCTGTATCTTATAGGAAGAAAAATATCTCTTACAAAATGATAATGGCCCATATAACTTTACTTTCTATAAAAGATGCAGTAAATGATCACAGCAGAAAGGATCTACGTCCAAATTAAGGACAGACTGCAGAGAAGGAATAAAATTCAGAGGAAACCTATCTGACCTAACAAGTTTTAGTGTCTGGAAAAGAGACTAAGAAGGACTTCACTGTTAACAGAGGAGAGGGAGAGAGAGAGAGAGAGAGAGAGAGAGAGAGAGAATGTGTGTGTGTGTGTGTGTGTGTGAAACAGAGAGAAAAAGGGAGAACATGTCATGTACTTGGAGTGATCATTTCTGGTTTTCTGAACTTCCTTTCATAAAAAGTATTTTCAATAACAATGAGGTAATGTAATATAAATAAGGATTACAACTAAGAAAAGGTACATTTGATAATATCTATTAAATAGTAACACCTGATTTGGATATATTATATTTTTCAAAGTGTTTTCACATAAGTATTTTTCTAATAACCTTATAATGTAAGATAAGAAGGTACTGAATTTTACCAACAAGAAAAATGAATTGGGGAGGTGGGTGACTGGAGACTTTTCAGAAGTCAGAGGGCAGATTAGATATGACTTTAATTAAAGTCTCTTCAAAGCTGTTCTTATGGTAGGCAGGACTATAGAGAAATTGCATTTTTGTTGGTCAAAAATGGTCAATTATAGGGTGCCTGGGTGGCTCAGTTGGTTAAGCGACTCCCTTCAGCTCAGGTCATGACCCTGGAGTCCTAGGATCGAGTCTTGCATCTGGCTCCCCGCTTGGCGGGGAGTCTGCTTCTCCCTCTGACCCTCCCCTCTCTCAAGCTCTCTCTCTCTCTCATTCTATCTCTCAAATAAGTAAATAAAATCTTCCCAAAAAATGGTTAATTATAGACATGGTTCACCCAAATACACAGTACTTTAATACCTCAAACCACTTAATTTTATTGTACAAATAAAACTTCAGGGAGAAAGAAGATAAAAATGGGGTAAAGAAATAATTTTACAAATAAAGCAGGAAGGAAAGATGGGAGGATGGAAGGAAGAATTATTCTTCATTCTTATTTTCACAGCCATTTACAGACTTCTCTTAACTATTTAGATACTTACGAAGACTGAACTCCAAAATTGAGGATAGAATGGAACTCAAAAGTGGAATCGCCCATTCCTTGATCAAATAAGACTGGAATTGTTGGGTTTTCTCCTTATAAAGGAAAAAGGAAAAAGAAAGAAAAATCATGAGGGTTTAGTGAGACATCTTTCTAGCTTTTTAAAATCATATATGACAATTTTAGAAAACTTAGAAAATGTTAATAAGCAATAAATAATCATTCAAAACTTCTCTACCTAATAACATTTGGGTGATATCCTTCTGTTCTCCCTATGAACATTACGCATACAGATTTTTTTTTATAAAGACAAAATCCATAGTACTGTTCTGTATCTTGTTTTTTCACCAACAGATCATAAATGTCTTTCCACATCAGTAACTCCCCCTATAGTTCCATTTTTAATGGATGCATAGTATTCCATTAGTAAGGCAGCATATATTAGTGAGTAAGAGCAGAGGATCTGGAGCCAAGCTGCCTAGGTTTGCATCCTACTCTGCCACTATGACTAAGACTTTGGATGAACATTAACCTCTTTTTGGCTCCATTTCCTCATCAAATTAGAATTGTTGTTCCCTATATGAAACAAGTTGTCTTTTTCTGATTGCTTTTGAGATTTTTTTCCCCTTCATCTTTCATTTTCAACAGCTTGGGTATGATCTATATAGGTGCGGTTTTCTTTCAGTTTATCTTTGAGGTTTCCTGAACTTAAATATGTAAATTTATGTTTTTCACCAAATTTGGGAAGTTTTCAGCCATTATTTCTCCAAAAAAATTTTTTTTCTCTACCACACTTTTTCTTTTTGAGACTTACAGGACATAAATATTGGATTTTTAAAAATTGGGTCCATATGTCTCTAAAGCTATGTTCTTTTTTTTTTCTCCATCACTTTTCTGTCTATTCTTCAGACTGGAGATTTCCACTGACCTAATTTCAAGTTTACTAACTCTTACCCTTCCCATCTCCATTCTACTATTGAGCCCATCCAGTTAATTTTTATAACATACAGTTCTTTTTCAATTCTATTATCTCTATTTGGTTCTTTTTTTAAAAAAAATAGTTTCTGGTTTTTTCTGCTGAGAGCTCATATTTTTCTGATCATTTCTAAAGTGTTCAGCTTTACCTTATGCTTAATGATTATATAGGTTTTAAATTTTTTGTCAAAAAAGTTTAATGTTAAAACATCTCAGGATTGGCATTTAATTTTTTTTTTTTCCTTGAGAGTTGGGCAGATTCTTCTGGTCCTTTGTATGCTGAGTAATTTTGGATTTTACCTTGGATATTTTGAATATCCTTCAGGGGTTAGTCTGAGACTTAAGTGGTGGTTTAATGCAGCTTCATTCTCAACCCTATGCTGTTTCTCTGGGCCTGTTCTACACATGTGCATCTTGGAGGCAAGCCCAAGATTTGTGCTGGTCTCAAAAACAGGACATTCCCCTTCTATAGGCTCTCTCCTCTCCACGATTTCCCCCATATTCTCTAGCTCCAAAGGGCCCTTTTCCCCAGTTCCTCTGGCCAAAATAACGTTTCTCTCAGTTTTAGTATCCTTTCTTGTCAAGCAGATTCAGGTGACTGGGGTTACCTGTGGGGTGAAGCTGTGAGGCAAAGACAGAAAAAATAATGAGGATTCACCCTGCCTTCTTTGGAAGACAGAGGTCCCTTTTTTTTCAGTTCCTCTGGCCAGAGATAACCAGTTTTCTCTTGGGATTTTATGTGTCTACATGACCACCATGGCACTGTAGCTCCATGACTGGGGCTGACCTCAGGAGAGGGTCAGAAGGTGAAAAAAACCACAACAGGAATTCCCTTTACACTCTCCAGTCCTGAGGGGCTTCTTTTCCTGATCCTATGGCCAAAAAGAGGGGAAGCTCTCAAATTTTTTTGCTGTTCATTTCCACTCCAAAGCTCTGTGACTCAGGCTATCCTGGGGTCAAAGCTGGGAAATGCAGGAGGAAAAAACACCAGGAAACTCATGGCCAAGCATTCTTCAAATTTTGGCTTCCCTCCTCAATCTGCTTGCTACTGTTTACTTCTCAGACTCTTTAGATAGTCTTATCTCTCAACTGTAAGGAATATATAAATGAGGTAACAGCTTTAAAATGTTGTTTTTGTTATTAATAACAACATATGAATAAAATTAGTAACAGTAACAGCTAATGCCTATACTATATACCATGCACTGTTTCACTTTACAAAGGATAACTCAATCCTTCGATCAGTGAGATAGGTACTATTATTATTCCCACCTTGCAAATAAGAAAGTTGAGGCAAAAAGAGTTAAATAACTTGTCCAAGATCACAGAGACAGTAAGCGATGGATCTAAGATTTAACTCCAAGCAGTGTGACTCCAGATTAACCATTGCTAGCCAGTATGGAAATTATTTAATCAAATACAGTGATTTAAGCCAAACTTAGTCTTGGCTTTGAAAACCTTTACTTCCTGATACTCAACAAATCTGTATTGGTAAATCGTATTTTAGAGCAGTAAGTACTTGAGAAAAAATTAAAGATTCTGACACTTAAATCTTACAAGTTAAATATAAAATAAATTTAAGCAAACCTCTGGCATGTTTCATATTATAACCTGATATTCTGGCCAAAACAGTCTGTATCCATTGTTCCAGGGTCAAAAGTTGAGCAACAGCTTCTGTATTCTCACTGAAAAATGACATTTAAAAATTATTAAGCCATTGGCACAAAGTCAAACTGAAAAGGGGCACTGTGGAGTCTCTTTCTATGGATAAATTGCTGTATAAAAAAAGTCAAACTCCTTCAGATTAACTTCCTAGGTCATAGAAAAACATATGTCTAAAAATGTAGTTTTAGCATCATTTACAATAGCCACAATGTGGAAGCAACCTAAGGGTCCACTTAGGTTGGATAAATATCCAGCAGATAAATGGATAAAGAAGATGTAGTATATATACAAAACAGGATATTACTGAGCCATAAAAAAGGATAAGATCTTGCCATTTGTGACGACATGGACAGATTTAGAAGGTATTATGCTAAGTGAAATACGTCCAAAAGAGAAAGACAAAATACCATATGATTTCACTTATATGTGGAATCTAAGAAACAAAACAAATGAACAAACAAAGCAGAGAGACCCATAAACACAAAGACAAACTGATGCCTGCAGGAGAGGGTAAGGAATGGGCCAAAAAGGGTAAAGTGGAGTGAGAAACACAGGCTTTCAGTTACTGGAAGAATAAGTCATGGGGATGAAGGTACAGCATAGGGAATATAGTTTATGGTACTGTAATAGTGCTGTATGGTGACAGACGGTAGCTACACTTGTGGGGAGCACAGCATAACACACAGACCTGTCAAATCGCTGTGTTGTACAGCTGAAAATAAGGTAACATTGTGTATCAACTATAATCAATATGATAAATAAATAGAAGTAAAAATGTAGTTTGGGGACGGAGGAGAATTTTGAAAGTACAAAGAATAAGGTACCACTCATAGGTCCAACACCTAGAAGTAACACATGTCAATAAAAGGAATCACCA
This sequence comes from Nasua narica, assembly GCA_028533885.1. Lineage (NCBI taxonomy): Eukaryota > Metazoa > Chordata > Mammalia > Carnivora > Procyonidae > Nasua > Nasua narica. The sequence continues at coordinate 50,731,933 of CM052797.1, read as the reverse complement.
CTCTACTCGCTCACATCAAAAACCAGAGGTCATCACTGATTTCTCAGCTTCTCTCATAGTCCACCTTCGAACCCAGCAGCTATTCTTGCTTGTTTTACCTGCTAAAACATACCTCAAGTTGATCATCTCTTTCTACCTCCACTGTTACTACCCTAATCCAAGTTACATTATCCCTCACCTGAATTATTTCAATACATTAACTGTTCCTCCTGTTTCCACAACAGCGCTTCATTATTATCTATATATTCACTGAATAATAGCCAGAAGGACCTTTTAAAATGTAAACCTGGTATCACTCCTCTGCTCAAAATACTCCAGTGGTTTCCCATCACACATAAAATACTTTGTGTTTTTAATACTAAAAATGAAACTCTAATTTCTAATCTTACAAGCCCTTTTATGATCTGGTTCTTTGCTTGTTCCATTCCAACATACTGCCTGTCTGCTGTGCCTCAAACATGCTTATGTATTCCTACTTCAGGGCATTTACTCTTTATATTGCCTGTGCTTGGAATTTCCTTGCGCCAGAGATTAACATTACTTGTCTTTCACTTCATTTGGCTCTCTATTCAAATGTCATTATCCCAAAGAGGAGCTCCCTGATGACTGTGTCTATAGTCTTATGTGCCCGGTCTGTTTCTAGCCTTTTACCTTGCTGCTTTAGTTTTGTCATAATATTTCTCACTTTGTATTCATATGTTTATTGTCGGTCTCTTCTTTCTGTAATATAAATTCCATAAGGGCAGGGACCTGTTCTAAACTTTTATTAATAGCCAAGGAGACTAGAAATAGACAATGTTATTAAAAGGGACTATTGAAAGGACAGTATTGAGTGAAGTGAAATTATATAATGAACTGTGCCAAAATTCACATCTGGACATACAGCTGACCTAAGAATTTTTTCAGTTCTCAGAAAGTGTACTACAATTGGTTATGACCAATATTCTTTAAAAATAACAGTTTAGGGGTGCCTGGGTGGCTCAGTCATTAAGCGTCTGCCTGGGATCCCAGGATCCCAGGGTCCTGGGATCGAGCCCCGCGTTGGGCTCTCTGCTCAGCAGGGAGCCTGCTTCCTCCTCTCTCTCTGCCTGCTTGTGATCTCACTGTCAAATAAATAAATAAAAACTTAAAAAAAAATAAAATAAAAATAAGTTTATTACCAGTTTTAAGTTTTTTTATACACTTTTAACTTTCACATCTTAGATTATACTCATATTGATTTTCTAGAAACAAAAGAGGCAAATATATTCAACTACATAGGTAAGTTCAAGTGCCTAAAAAATATTTTATGTATAATTACATATTTCAAATCCTAAGTAACAAAGATGTTATTACACATTAAAAGTGTCGCAGGGTTCAAAGAGACCCACTTGTAAGGACTGGTCTGAAGCATCCTATTCTTTCTTTTTACTTTTAAAGATTTTATTTATTTATTTGAGAGAGTGAGAGAGAAAGAGAGCACACGAGCATGACAGAGCATGAATGGGGAGGGGCAGATGGAGAGGGAGAAGCAGACTCCCTGCTGAGCAGAGAGCCCAAGGGCTTGATCCCATAACCCTGAGATCATGACCTGAGCCAAAGGCAGAGGCTCAACCTGAGCCACCCAGGTGCCCCTGGAGCATCCTATTCCTAAAGACATCAAGGGAAGTAGGTGCTGAATATTCCTTTAGAGAATAATTTACATGTTTAATAATCTTTACTTGGGAAACCACTGTGTAAAAAAAGGCTTATACAGACTAACAAGTTGAAAATCACTTAATTTTATTATGGCTTGTTTTATCTTTGTCGTTATGTGTACAGTTAGGTAAGGCTTTGGAGTCAGGTCTTGGTTCCAATCCTAGGTCTGTCTTGGAACAAGTAAAAATTACTCATAGTCTCCAATTCCTTATCTTTTAAATGGCAATTATAGTACCTGCCTTTGTTAGGCTGTTTGAGTATTAAAAAAATAATGTAGCAAGTGCGTGGTAGAGTGCCTAGAACATATCAATTATTAAAAAAATAAAGTATAAATGCTTCTAATACCATCTTCTTCCTAAAAGATGACATTTTATGTCCCAATATGCAGAGTAGAAGACATTTTCCAAATCAGGTTTTCTAATGACATGTAATGGTAGAGATAGAACAACTCCTTATTGACCCTGATTACCAAGCCTATCACCCTTGAGCACTTTAGTTGTGGAAACATATTAAAAGTGTTTTTATCAACAAAATCATTTTTTGTAGCAAAACTTAGGTCGATTATTACAAATTCATTGAGTTTAAAAAAAATAAAATAACAATAATACTGTTACCATCATGTACAATGATGACAACATAGAAAATAAACAATTAAGTGTACAGTTATGAATAAATAAATGAATAAATTTGCTGTTAAGTTCCATATATAGATGGTCAGAACAAAAAAAGTTTAAAAACTTAGTCTAAAAACTCAAAATCTATCCAAAGATACATAACAAATTTAGTGTTTTTTTGCTTTTACAGTTAACATTTTGTCCACATCTCCACAACTAGAAAATTGGATCTTCTGAAAAAACAGAATTAAAAATAATAATACAAAGATCTTTAGAGAAACCAAATTCTAAAAACTAACTCTAATAGTATCAAAGGACTATATGAAAGAAATGAATCTTCTTGGCATCTTCTCTCCTTATGTGAATGCTAAGGTAGAGATCCAAGTTCTGTTGCTTTCATGGCTATTAGAAGATATGCACACAACATACAGATTTGAGTTATACACACACAACATACAGATTTGAGTTAATGAACATTAGTTATTTTAGAGACCAAACACTGGGGCTTTTCATCATATTTTAAAAGTAGAATGCAAGTTCCGAAAAGAAAAAGCATTATTTACTTTAAAGAGCAAAAAAAAAAACCCAAACAAACAAACAATAAAAAACACCAAACTAGCAATCAAAACAGACACAAATGAAAGGATTAAAGACAGCTTTTAAAAAAATTAACCAATATATATACAGTGGAATACTATGCATGAAGAGAAACGAAATCTTGCCATTTGCAACAACGTGGATGGAACTAGAGGGTATTATGCTAAGCAAAATAAGTCAGTCAGAGAAAGACAATTATCACATGATTGCTCTGATATGAAGAATTTAAAGTTGTCAGGGCAGGGGGTCATGGGGGGTGGGGAAGAGAAATGAAACAAGATGGGATGGGGAAGGAGACAAACCATAAAGGACTCCTAAACTCATGAAACAAACTAAGGGTGGCTGGAAGGTAGGGGGGGTAGGGATAGGGTGACTGGGTTATGGACATTGGGGAGGGTATGTGCTATGGCAAATGCTGTGAAATGTGTAAGCCTGATGATTCACAGACATGTACCCTGGGGCAAATAATACATTATATGTTAATAAAAAATTAAAAAAAAAATTAACCAAAACATGAATTAAAATATACCTGCTTATCCTTTGAGGTTGCAAAGGAATAATGGGGATCACAGTATTACACAGAGACTTGCAAAGAGGGCAAAGATACTCTCCACTCTCCAAATCGAAAAGGTCAACATGAATGCGCTGCTGAGAGCTTAGTTGTACAGCTTCAAAATACCTGCAAAATTCCAAGGCATGTGTCCATTGAGAATGATGCATTTATCTTTAATCTCTAATCCAAGTGACAAAAATCTGGAGTTTTTGCCTCAATAAACATCTTTAGCATCTACATGCCCCCAAACCCAAGTTACAATTACAGAAGAAACAGGATACCCATTCTTTTGGGGGCAAACTGGAAGACACATTAGGGCAGAAACAAATTTAAAATAATTCTACTGAATCATAACATGGCTCCTAACTCAACAGCATGGAAATACAATGTAGACACTACTTCCCTCATTCCCAACACCCAACTATAGTAGTAGAGGCGGTTATGGAAAAATCATGTATTTTAATAATGCCCAAAGGGTGAACCCTACACAAAAGATTTCTTAGGAATTATAGTTCTGAATTTTTCTCTTTTAGAGGTGGAACTAGACTTTGTCCTATTTTATCTCAAAGGTACCTTTCACTCTATTTTTTCAAGGAAATGAGATTTTTTAGGAAGAAAGATTACAGCTTCTTTTATACAAATACTGATCTAGAGTAACTAACTAACTTATGGAGAAGTACAAAGGGGTGGTGAAAATTTAAAGTTGATAACTTTTTACACCCATTTCTAAAGGTGATAATGAGTATCATGTGAACAAAATTAGTAATTAAAACTGCTTCAATTATTCACATAAAAAGGAAAAAAGGAAGGAAAAACATGAGAAAACATGCCTTTTTGTGGCCTTTAGTGAACTCCAATTATTCCTAGTTTAAAGAACATGTCAGAAGGATAACTTACTTCTGCCAGCACACTGCATGCATTACATGACCACAGCTTCCTGTGTAAGTTCCATACGCCAAGTCTGGATCCATGAAAAGCGGGTCCACGGTTTCTGGTACAGGAAAACAAAAATAGGAGGTATGTATTCAGCTCCGCCATGGTCATAAAACGGGGGGAAAAAAGAGAGAGAGAGATTACCAGGTCTAAATTTCTAACCATAACTTTCTTATTGGATTGTCCAACTAAACTGTCACAGTGTCATGACAGCGGGAGATATATTCTTAATGGCAAATAAAAATTTTAGAGAAAAGTAAAAGCTAGACTTCCAGATAGGATTCAAAATTAGTACGAATTAATGACAACTTATATTTTTGATTTGCATTTTTATTCTCAACACTAGGTTTAAGTTGCTTTGTCTTAGCTGTTGAAGTGATTTTCTATGAGTCAAGCACAATTTTCTTTTGTAATTTTAAGAGTAATTTCAATTGCTTTTTTAAGGGATCTTTAATGCATTATAATCTACTGGATAAAAGCGAAGGTGAAGTGGTTCAAAATCTGATTTCATTACATATAACTCATGGCCTTGGGCAAATTATTTAACTTCTCCGTGCCTCAGTTCCTTCATCTGTAAATGGAGCCAATATTGGTACCAAACTCATAGAGTTGTGAGGATTAAGTGAGTAAATACACAAAAAAGCACTTAATCAGTGCCTGGCATATAATAAGTAGTCAATAAATGTTAGTCTTTTTTATCATTATTATTATTATTATTCCAAGGATATGTTATAAAGCAGCTGATACAATGTTAAAAAAAATTACGTAGTGTTCCTGCCAAGAAAATATTTAATATGAACCTAATCTTGAGACGACAATCAGACAAATCCACATGTAAGACACTGTACAAAACAACAGGTCTGTATTTTTCAAACACATTATCAGAAAAAAAAAGGCTAAGTGACTATTTTAGACTAAATTAGACTAAAATGGACATAATAAAAATGATGCATGAAACATCTGGATCCTAAAAAAAGAAAAATCTAGCTAAAAAAAGATATTTTGAGGGCAACTGGGAAAATCCAAATATGGATTTTATATTAGGTGATGTTCCTGAATTATTATTCATCTTTTTAAATGTCATAATGGTATGACAGATATATAACAGATCCTTAATTTTAGGAAATGCATGTGGAAATATTTAGGGATGAAAGTCATATGCTTGCATCCTACCTTTAAAAGGTTCAGCAAAGAGAAATGGAGATAGGCAGATAGAGACAGACTGAACAGTGTGGCCAAGTATAATAAAAATTAAAATTAAAAAATAAAACAGAGGAGCCAACATGGACCTAGAGTTCATCTTACACATGGATAAAATGTGATCTAAGTAAAGCTAAATACAGTCTCATTCCCAAACTTCTTTCAATATTTTTTCTAATTACATAAGTACAAAAAGAAATGCTCAAAAGGATATTTATTAAACAATACATACCCCCTGAGAGCTCTATAGGCTTTCCCCTGTTCTGGGTTAAGGCGGTGGATTTCTGGACACAGGCCGATAATACCATGGCATTATTTTCTATTTTCACCTCTTGTTCTTCTTGGCAGAGGATGCATGTCAGCACCTCCTTTTCAGTAACAGTCGGACCCCGTTTAGGACCCAAAGCAATTCTAGAGTAGTCACTGACTGCTGGGGTGCTACCAAGAGAAACGACCAGAAGTGAGGACACATGTTTTGGTCACTTGTCTTTATATTTTGGTAGATTTTAAGTAACCGTAGGGCAAGAACTTTAAGAACAAAAATAGTAAAAAAAAAAAAAAAAAAATGATAACTTAGCAATATTAGCTTAAAATTTTTCCCCTTGATTTTTCTGACTCTTATCACTTAATTTGCTTATTAGAAAATACACTTTGTGCTGCTAAGTGTAAAAAAAGCAGATCACAAAGTAGACTGTATAATTATACTTAATTTATTATACCAAGAAGCTGGGTTATCGTTTTTTTCTGACTATAAAAGTAATGCATGCTTATTAAGAAATTTTGGAAAATCTAGAAAAGTATAAAAAAGAAAACAAAAAGCATTATACACTCACAACCTAGAGATAACCATTTGTATATTCCCATCCAGTTCACTTTCTATTTATAACATTCTTTCTACATAATTAAGATCATATTACATATACAGATTTGCATCCTGTATCCACTTGTATCTTAGCTGTTTTCTCATGTCATTAAAATTTCTTCAGAAACATTGTTTTTAAATGGCTGCACAGTACTCTTACTATATGTGCCAATAATAGTTTTATCCATTTCCTCTTATTAGGCATTTAAGTTTCTATTCTATTTTGGTAGACATTAAAATAAAAACTTACATCTTAATGATTTAGCAATTCTTAGTATGTATTCAATGTGTGCAATAATAATAACAGCAAATATTTATAAAGCACTAATTGCAATGTGAGGCACTGTTTCAAATACTTTACATTACGTTAACTCATTTAATCTTTCCAACAATCCTATGAAGTAGGTCCTAATATTACCTTCCATTGTTAAGATGAAGAAACTGAGGCCTAGAGACGGTAAGAGACTTACCTAATGACTCATCACTATGAAGTAGCAAAGCCAGGATTTAACCCACGTGATCTGACTTCATAGGCCATGCTCTGAACTACTCTGCAATACTGCTTCTTTACCTGTGCACGAAGCTCCCTGAAATGTCATAGATCATTCGACAAACTGGAAATAACTTAAATGTTCGTCGTCAATGTAAATTACATAATACAGAATATTTTGTAGATTTTAAAAGGTGCAGTTTAAAAAGCAAGGTGTGGTACAACCTCATAGGAGGTGTTCAGCAAAATGTGGGGCAAGGTTTATTTTTTTTGGTTATCATAAGGACTAGGGGACACTACTGGAATGAGTGGATGAGGAGCTGGAGATACTAACTGTCCTGCAATTGATTGAACATGAAAAAGAACTTCTCCCCAAATGCCAAGACTGAGAAACACTGTGTTCAGTGTTTTCACTTACATACTTTTGTATGTAAGAACATACTGCATAGATTTCCAAGTGAAAACGTCAAGTTGCACAATGACACATATAGAATACCACTTAATGCAAATAAAACAAAAGACTGAATGATACTATATAATTTCTATAGTTACATACATTTGTATGTAATAGCATAATAGCTATTCTGACAGGATAAACATCAAACCTATAACCAGAATACCTTCTGAGGAAGGGCAGAAAGGGGTCTTGGATTTAGGCCAGTACTCAAACAGAACTTTAGCTTAATGTCCAACATTTGATTTTTTTTTAAAGACTTTATATATTTATTTGACAGAGAGAGAGAGAGAGAGAGAGATCACAAGTAGGCAGAGTGGCAGGCAGAGAGGGGGGGGAAGCAGGCTCCCTGCAGAGCAGAGAGCCCGATGCGGGGCTCGATCCCAGGACCCTGAGATCATGACCTAAGCCGAAGGCCGAAGCTGAAGCCGAAGCCAAAGCTGAAGCCGAAGCCGAAGAGGCTTAAACCACTGAGCCACCTGGGTGCCCCTAACATTTGATTTTTAAAAGGAAAATGTTTCAATATAACTGTGTAATTAAAGTTTTTTTTTTAATTTTTTAGTTTTTTTTTAAAAAACTTTAGTTTTTTTAAAAAAATTTTTAAAGTTTTAAAAAATGTAAGAAAATATATTTGTGACTTTGGGACTGAGAAAGCTGTTTAAGATACAAAAAAATTAAAACTCTAAAAGACTGATAAATCTGTCCTTATTAACATTGCAAACTTCTCTATGGCTAAACTTCATAATTAATGTTAAAGAATTAGGGATAAAATATGGGAAACAAGCAACATAGTACCCATAATTTTAAAGGATTTCTAAAGATCAATAAAAAAAAAGCGAAGTACCGAATAGAGATGGGCAAAGGATAGTAACAGGTAATACCCAGAAGACGAAACACAACAGAGTAGTGAACAATCTTATGAAAAGATGCTCAACCTAGTACTAACTAGTAATCAGGGAAATTCAGACTGGCACAGATTTATAATGTTAATAATATCTAATTTTTCCAAATACCGATAATAGTAAGTACTGGTGAAAATGAAGGAAATAGGAACTCTCAAATACTGTTGGGAGTAGGAACTGGTAAAACTACTCTGAAGGACATTGTGGCCATATCTATTAAAATTTCAAATAATTATGACTCAGCCCTTTCACATATTCATTCCACCCTTGAGAAGTACTTCAATTGTACTTGTACAATTATATAATTGTACAAGAAGGCAAATATAAAAATATGTTCTGACACATTGTTTATAATAAGGGAAAATTGGAAAATAAGGGAAAATCAACTTAAAACACTCGAAGCCTGATAAATAAAATATTATATATACACACTAGGGACTACTATGCAGTAATCATAAAGAATCATGTAGAATTTATACCATAGATCTATACACAGTGACATGAGAAGATTTATAAGACACCGAGTAAAAAAAGCAATCTGCGGAACAAAAGTCGTGATAAAATAAACTATTAAAAAACACAAAACTCGGGGTGCCTGGGTGGCTCAGTGGGTTAAAGCCTCTGCCTTCGGCTCAGGTCATGATCTCAGGGTCCTGGGATCGAGCCCTGCATCAGGCTCTGCTCAGCGGGGAGTCTGCTTCCCCTCTCTCTCTGCCTGCCTCTCTGCCTACTTGTGATCTCTCTCTGTCAAAATAAATAAATAAATAAATAAATAAATAAATAAATAAATAAATAAATAAATAAATAAAATCTTTAAAAAATATATTAAAAAGTCAAAAACCACAAAACTGATTCATATGCACATAAATAAATGCAAAAGAAAGAAAGAAGTACAGAACACAGAGGTTATCTGTGCAGAAAGACAAGGAATGTAGAGGATGATCAAAGGGAACTTACTGTATTATTTGAATTGTTTTCAATGAGAACATAATAATTTTATGTATGCAATCAATCACACAATAAATAATAAATAATAAAAGTATTAAGGCCATTAATTAACTCTGAGAACATATTTGCTTATATCTTCTTGTTTGGATAAATATATGGTAGTCTATTACATTACTTTCTAAATAGTATGTTGCTAATATGCAATATCTAGAGGGCTGATACTTGTTAATTGTTAAAGTTTTGTATTAATTTCTAGTTTTATTACTACCATCACCCAACGATACCTTAACCTTCATATCTTTTTTTAATCTTTAAAATATATAGTCTTTATCCTTAGGGTCCTTGCTGGCATATTCAACTTCAGGACTATAGATATATTAGAGTATAATGTTACTACTGTTATTGCAAAAGCAGTTTCCTAAATATCCACAACACACATTGTTTAAAAAGCAACGGAAGCTTGTTTTTAAAAATAAGCATAGGAGGTAGTTACAGTATTTTAAATTGGAATGCTTTTAAAAGTACCCTTATTTTGCCTCCTTTTCTCACTGTATCTATATAACATCCCACAAAGTGTGAGTCTCAGCAGGTTAACTGATTTCCCCAAGAGCACACCACAGTGGGACCCAGAACACCAGATTTACTGATTCCCATTTTGTACTGTGCCATCCATGACCACAACTATGGGCACTGTCTTTTTTCTCTTCATGAAAAAAAGAAAAATGAACATAAACCATCTTTTCAGATTAGGGATTTTTTTTTTTCAATTTGTAATAACCGCAGTCATTTTTAGCAGATATCATAAAAATGATGTGGCATATTTGAACTTACACATAAATGTGCATCCAAAAGAGCCTGTGCAATATGTAATATACTCTGTAATATATATGTTAATATAAAAGAAAATTAAAAATTTTCAAAGAAACACAAAAAGTAGTTAGTACCTACATTTTAACATAAAAAAATAAAAGAGCCTGTGCATACAAGATAACAGAAGTTGATATCGATTTTTGCCATTCCCATTTTTGTATCTTTTTGTGCATAAAGTCTCTCACCATGTGCACTTGAACTGCTTATGAATATAAATTTGCATTCAATAAGTACCTTCAGAGCTTTCACTATGCCTTTCCTAGTTTAAAAATAATGTAATTTCTCCTACTTTAAAATATATTTTGGAAAAATTTTATTTAAAATGAATATATCATTTTCCCTCCAAAAAACTGAGTTGCTAATTTCTAGTTTTGCTTGGTTTTACCTCTCTTCCTCCATGATGGAGTCTTCTTTCCCAGACATTTCCGAGGTGCTGTCATACATGAGTTTGTGAGTTTCAATGAAGTTTTTCTGCAAGGCAGACATCTGAGCCATAATCTTCTGGCGGTGCAGTCTAGCAGCTTCAGCTTTTCTTTTCCGTTCTGCTTTTTCTTTATCATGAGTAATCTGGTATTAAGAAACCACAAAAAATTAGGTAAAATCCATTGTTGAAATTTACATATATTGTTCAATCAGGCGAAATTTCCTAGAGTAAAAGTGATAAAATTCGATTACCACTTAAGACTAGATGCAATCTGATGTCTCAAAATGAGCATATAGGCTCCATCATATCATATACCTAATTGCTCTTCTGGTTATTTCAATAATTCAATGTAAAAACCACAAGTACCTTAAATATCTAATAAATTGCCTTTTATACTCAATGCAGGTAGATTAAGAAATAAAAGAAAAAAAATTTAAATCATAAGTCAATCATTCGATCACTGACATTTAATCAATTTTACTCAACTTGATGATATCTAACAGTTACTGCTAGATACCTAACAGTTACTACTAGATGCAGTGCTAAAACTGAGAACTTAAACATATTACTGAGATGTATGGTGTCTTTTTATTGTTTGTATCTAACTTAAGTCCAATGTTTTTCTTTTAGGAGGGATAGTTAAAAATCATAAGTAATTAAAAAAAAAACACAAGTAATAGTATTCTCATAATTTTAAGATTAGAATCACCAAAACTTGATTCATTATATTGTAGTATTTTGTAACCTAAATATTACTGCATTTCACTGAATCAAAGATGTACCATTATCTTATGTTCCACTAAGAAAAGGATGCTGCTATTATCATATGATCTCTCTGATATGAAGAATTTGAGAGGCGGGGGGGGGGGGGACTCTGGGGGGGCGGGAAATGAAACAGGATGGGATCAGGAAGGAGACAAACCATAAGAGACTCCTAAACTCACGAAACAAACTGAGGTTTGCTGGGGGATGAGACAAACCATAAGAGACTCCTAAACTCACGAAACAAACTGAGGGTTGCTAGGGATAGGGTGGCTGGGTTATGGACATTGGGGAGGGTATGTGCTATGGTAAGTGCTGTGAAATGTGTAAGCCTGATGACTACAGACATGTACTCTGGGCCAAATAATACATCATATGTTAATAAAAAAATTTACGAACTATAAAAAGGATGCTACTGATCAAATTATGTCATTAATTATAGGCTATATCCCAATTTCAGATATTAAAATATTTTAAAAATTAATAAAATATGGTATTTCCAACAGAGCTCCACTGTACATCAATTTCCTCCACTTTTATAAAATTCATATATTATATTGGGCAACTGTATGTCAAATATGACTAATCTCTGTAATATAGAAACACAACAACCAAAAGAAGATAGACATCTCATGAACTACAATCAACAGGTTCCTTCTAATAAAAAAGTAGCAGCTCTCTTACACCAGTGAAGTTCAAAGACAGAGAAGAATATCACCATTATTTTAATGTTATTACCTCATCATTCTTAATAGATTCTGATCCTGATGTAGTTGCTACAATTAAACAAGATTTTTCTCTTAATCGCTTCACTGTGTCAAACATCTGTGAGAAATAGATGAAATGTTAAAAGAAGATTTGGTTAGACTGACCAGAAACTAGAAAAACTCACTCATTTGATTTAGTCGTATGTCACAAATGTCTTTGACTTAAATTCAACATATATATACACACACACACAAATAGTTACACATGTAAGCAGTTATATAAACAGTTCAAGTATATAAAATGATTGACTATGCCAGATCTCCCTGAGTTGATGAGCAATACAGCTAAGGAGGAGGTTGCAGGCAGTAAAATCCACTGATTTCATCTGTGGGTATGAGCACCTATACTTTTGCCAGGAGAAAAAATTTCTCTTTAAAGTAACATTTTTAGTACAAAGATATCTAAAGACAAAAATACAAAATGGAAAGAGAAACCCTCTTTTCCTGATGCCAGTCGCTCTCCCCAAAATTAACTAAATTAAGATTATTAGGGGGCACCTGGGTGGCTCAATCAGTTAAGCATCTAACTCTTGACTTCGGCTCAGGTCATGATCTCAGGGTCATGGGACTGAGCGCTGCGTCAGGCTCTACTCTGGGTGTGGAGCCTGCTTAAGATTCTCTCCCCCTCTCCTTTTGCCCCTCCCCAGGCTTCTCTTAAAAAAAAAATTACTATTTTTTTGCAGGAAAAAAGTTTTCAGAATATGTATTTCTCCATATTTACATATATTCTCATCAAAAGCAATCCTACCATATACACTCTTTCCTATCTCTCTTTTTCACTTAAACATTTATCTGTAGAGATACTTCCATTATAGCTTATATAGATCTGTCTCGTTCTTTTTAGCAAAAATCAAAGTTGCAGCAATAGGATGGTACCTCTCCAAAACTTGTTTCTATTTTGATGGAGTCTCATTCTCATGTATAAAAACCTCCCACAAGGAATTTACAACACAACTTTATATTAAACATTTGGGGAAAATATCTAATGATTGTAAGAATTGATACTTGTACTTTTTGTATATTTTGATAATGAACTTTGGTATTTTTTAAAAAGATTTTATTTATTTATTTGAAAGAGAGAGAATGAGAGAGAGTGAACATGAGAGGGGGAAGGTCTGAGGGAGAAGCAGATCGCTTGTTGAGCAGGGAGCCTGACACGGGATTTGAGCCTGGGACTCCAGAATCATGACCCAAGCCGAAGGCAGTCGCTCAACCACTGAGCCACCCAGGCACCCTGAACTTTGGTATTTTAAAAGAAAATAAATTTTTGGAAATAGATCCCCAATAGGTAATGTTGTACTTACAGAATATAAATGTTGAACTAAATGCAGATCAATTTATTTTTTCCTTTTTTTTTTTTTAAATAGGCTCCATGCTCACTGTGGAGTGGAGACCAAGGTGGGGCTTGAACTCACAACCCTGAGATCAAGACCTGAGCTGAAACCAAGAGTTGAACTGACTGAGACACCCAGGTGCCCCTGATTTCTTTTCTTTTTTCTTTTCTAGATTTCATTTATTTGAGAGAGAGAGAGAGAGAGAGAGAGCTAGCACACACAAGGTAGGGGCAGGAGCAGAGGCAGAGGGAGAAGCAGACTCCATGCTGAGCAGGGAGCCCGACTTAGGGCTCGATTCCAGGACTCCACGATCATGACCTGAGACAAAGGCAGAAACTTAACTGACTAAGCCACCCAGGTGCCCCCCTAGTTTCTTTTCTTTTTTTTTTTTTTAAAGATTTTATTTATTCATTTGACACAGAGAGAGAGAACAAACAGGGGGAGCGGCAGGCAGGAAGGTAGAGGTAGAGGGAGAAGCAGGCTCCCCACTGAGCAAGGAGCCCAATGCAGGGCTCGATTCCAGCACCCTGGGATCATGACCTGAGCTGAAGGCAGATGCTAAACCCACTGAGCCACCCAGGTGCCCCCCCTAATTTATCTTCTTAAGAAGAGTTGAATACTTATGTTTTGGTCTTATATTTTTAAAATTATTATGTTGGCAAATTTAACACAAATATATATATTCGTGAATTCTACTCTAAGAGAAACCTTAATAATATCATTATCTTATATCAAGCATGTTTAAGTTGTATCTCTAGTTACAAAAAAAGCTGACTTCTTGAAGTACAAATCAGTACAAGGATCTCCAATTGATATGAATATGGAAAATAATCACCCCATATTCTAGTTATCAAAACAATATCTAGCTGATCACATCAGAATCTTTTTTTAAATGCAGTGAGGGGGGCGCCTGGGTGGCTCAGTTGGTTAAACAACTGCCTTTGGCTCAGGTCATGATCCCGGAGTCCCGGGATCGAGTCCCATGTCGGACTCCCGGCTCTGCGGGAAGTCTGCTTCTCCCTCTGACTTTCTCCCCTCTCATTGTCAATCTCTCGCTCTCTAATAAACAAATAAAAATCTTTAAAAAAAAATAAAAATAAAAAAATAAATGTAGTGAGGGGAAGTTCCATAATCTTGGCTTCATGTTTCCATGTGGAGGGTTTCCCATTAAGGTAATATTCCTTGGCTTCTCTCCCTACCCCTTATTCACTCCTCCCCAAAGGCAGAAGCAGACTCAACAGTTCAAACTCCAAATCCGAGTCATTTTTTACTCCTTCATTTCCCTCTCCTTTCCACCATTATCTATCAGCAAATTCTATACATTCTGCCAACAAATTGCACCTGAATCAGTTCAGCTTCTCACCATCTGCATCTGAGCCTTGGTCATGCTCATTTCTCAACAGGATTTCTGCAACAGTTTTCTTTCTTTCTTTTCAGGTTTTATTTTATTATTCTTTTTTGAGAGACAGAGATAGTGAAAGAGAAAGCACAAGCAAGGGGGAAGGGTAAAGGGAGAGGGAAAAGCAAACTCCTTGCAGAGCAGGAAGCCTGACATGGGGCTCTATCCCAGGACCCTGAGATCACAACCTGAGCCGAAGGCAGATGCTTAACCGACTGAGCCACTCAGGCGCCCTTCTGCAGCAGTATTCTAATAGTTTCCTTGCTTTTACTCTTGTCCCCTATAATCCACTTATACCACAGGAGCCACAGTGATCTTATAGAAGTAGAGACCAGATTATGTCACTTAAAATCTTTCACTGGTTTCCCACTGTCCTCAAAAATAACATCCACCACTTTACCCTCACCTGTCAGGTTCTATATGATCTGGCTCTTGGCTGCCCCTCTGACCTTGCTGCCTACCTTTCTCTCCCTCCCTCACTGTGCTTCAGTCATACTGGCCTTCTTTCTGGCCACCTTAGAGCTTTTGCAGTGCTGTTTCCTTTTTGTGGAATACTCTCGATTTTTTATAACTTTGGCTCCACGTCATTCAGTTTCAACGTTAGCTCCTAAACAAGGATTTTTTTTTAAAGATTTATTTATTTGAAAGAGAGAGAGAGAGAGACAGAATGCACAGGAGGAGTAGAAGGAGAGGGACAGAGAATCTCAAGCAGACTTCACCCTGAGTACAGAGCCTGACAAGGGGCTCAATCTTACAACCCTGAGATCACGACCCGAGCCAAAACCAAGAGTTGGATGGTTAACTGCGTGTGCCACCCAGGTGCTCCAAAAGAGGGCTTTCTGATTGCCCATCTAAAGTTACCCTCTATTCATCTACTGAATTATCCTTTTCTTGTTCACTGCCTGTACCTCAACTAGTGTATGCTCCATGACAGCAAGCACCTTATCTGTGGTGTTCAGAGTCTAGAAATGGCCCTGGCACATAATAGGTATTCAACAGATGCTGACTGAATAATGACACAAATGAATAAATCTTAATTTGTTAAAAAAAAAAAACTTCCACTAAAACATGAAAAAATGTGAGTGACCAGGAAATCAGTAGTAAATAACTTTACAATTGCAGAAGAGGGGGTTAACATTACAGACAGAGGACTCTTCAATATTTAAGCTAAGATATGGTACAGTTTATTTATCAGGTTCACCTGGAGTATCCATGTTATCATGTCCTTCTGGCCTTCTAACTGGGGAATTCCTTTGAGTTTTTCCAAAAGCATTTGTATATTCTGAGCATTCATGGCTGAACTTCCCAATCCTTTTTTAAAACACAAAAGTTACAAATCAAAAATAAAAATCTTCATAATTATAATCTTTAATTAGTGTTATGTTATTCACATTGGTAACCAAAGTTCACCATCACTCCCTTAACTACATTAATTTTTCAACAGAAGACTCTGCAATGACATGAAGTACTCAGTACTAAATTAAACAACTTGAAAAACTTGAATTATTTTAGAACTTGTAATATATTTTCCACTTGAGCTGCTACATCAAAGCTATCTTTAATGATCTGACTCTCCCCTTTCCTCCACTTGGCTCACTATCTAGTAAAAGTAGTTAATGAGAATCAAAGCTTCCAAAACTATGAAAGTGGGGGCTTTTTATATCTATAAACTGAACAGGTTTATGATGTCTTCAAGGACCTAAAAAATACAGTCTAGAAATAAAATATGAGATTCTTTTTTCCTTTTGGTCTCATAATCAGTGTCCCTGGAATGTGCTTTGATGAAACTATCTTAATTTAATAAATAAATCTAAATACATCTTAATAAAAATCTGATCTAAACAGGAAGAAAACAGTGCAAGACAAACACACTACCATTCACTCAGATGTCTACAATCAGTTAACATTCAGGAACATTAGTATCGTACGCGGATGGGCAGTGTGAATGTTATGGTTGATGAAGCAGCAAATACTTGTAATACTGAGACAAAGAATGAAAGTAAGAAACCATCAATGTATGCATCCCCCACTCAAAAAAAGGAGGGGGTTAAGCAGTAAAAAAGATTGTGGTAGGGGATTAAAAATATATTTTTACTGTTGAAAACAGTTAAGAACTAAAGATGCTAGGAAAAGTCTTAATTTCAGAATTGTCCATGCTTTAAGGAGTGGCAGATTAACACTCTCTAAGAGCTAAACTTTCACTTACAAATTGGTAATTAGCTGAAGCTATGCTGAAAATTAATATTAAAACATACTTGAAGCCTTATGGTAAAAGTCAAATGTCACTTCTTCTTCAGGAGCTTTTTGAAGCTGTTGCTTTTCTTCTAGTAAACCCAATGCCAGAATATGAAATGCCTGAAAGAGGAATTTGAAAAGATCTATAAAACTGTGCTTCCTCAGGTAAATATATTTTAAATGAAGGTAAAAAATAAGCAATCTGATAGGTAAAAAAGGGGCACAGGTTATGAACTAGCAGTTCACAGAAAGAGAACTGATAAATACACATATGAAAAATGTCCAACCTCACTTAAAGAAACGTGAACTGAAACAAGACCATCCTGCTTTTCACCTATTAGAGTGGCAAAAATTTTAGAGTTTAGTAAAATACAGAGCTGGCTGAGGTGCTGGGAAACAGGCACTTTTCACCACACTAGTGATGGTAAAGTAAATTGGTATAACATTTCAAATGCCAATTTGATGATATTTATCCAAAATGTAAAGGTACAGACCTAGTATTGGAAATCAGTATTACGGATACACTTGAGTATGCAAAAATATTTGTACAAGGATGTTCATTTCAGTGTTGTTATATAGAGACCTGGAAACAACCTAAATGTCTATTAATAGGAGACTGGTTAAATGCACTATACATATCCATACAACAGAACATACTTCTATCAAGAATCAAACAGGCCTGTATGTGCTAATGTGGAATGACTTCCAGAAGCTACAAACCTTTAACAGTGGAATCTCCTAGGTAGGACACTAGGGGTAGGGCTAGAAATTTTAACCTTTGATTTCAATTATATCCCCATGGCCTGAAATTTTTTAGTCATGTATTTACCATTGTTATAACAAAAATTGAGATACACATATGGTATGACCAGCATTTAGAACCTCCAGACCAATAACAGCCAAGGAAGAAAGAAAACTATTAAATTAATTAAATTTTAAATTAAGTTAAATAAATACCCAGTTACAGCTACCAAAGGTGACATTACTAAGTAATTTATCTATAACGATACCAAGAAAAAATAGCCACTTCCACTTAATGAGCTAATTCTTATAAAAACTTAATGAAATAATTATACCAACTTACCAAGGGAGAAATTATTCTTTGCTCCTAAATAGGAAGTGGGGTAACCCAAGATTCAAGTCTGTCTCTTAATCATTATTTGCTCATAATACAAGTGAAATAAGAAATATAGAAAATTATGATGCAATAAGGATATACCAACTTATTATTAGCAGGGCAGGCTTTTTATTTACTTTTTCCAATATAAATGGTTCTCAAGAGTAAGGATACTAAAAACATGAGAATGTATGACTAAGAAAGTCTGCACCACATCGAAACTACTTTTAATGACCTCTAGGTCTCAGGTGCTCTAGTGTGGTTCTGACTGAAGTTACAAAGTTAGACCAAAGATATGTTCCTCCCTGGTTCTTCACAAATCCTATCATGTGGAGACAATTCTGGAAGCAGAAAAAATATTTCAAGTTTACGTACCATCTGAAGCATTCCTTCAGTCCACAAGTTAGAATCTGTGTCAATTGCCCGCTCAAATATGGTCCTGAGAATGTACATCATGATATCACAATTGAGAAGGTTAAGCACTTTGCTGAAAGCAGGGCAGAATTCAGGAGGTGGTGGAGGTGGTAATGCTATAGTGATGGGAGATGGACAGCAGAAGAGATAAGCAAGTATATTTTTATTTGGGTTATCCTACATGCTAAATTGCATATGTCAAAATCCCATATTACATGCAAAACAACACATGATTTTTGTTATCTTTAAAGCAGTGAACACATCGATGTCAAGGGAAATATAAGTTACTATATCAGTCACCCAAAATAAACTCTACTCGCTAAAAATTGAAAAATTCTATCACCATTGAGATAAGTCTTAATATGAGGACAAGAATTAAAGGGTTCTTTGTACCTCCATTAGTTGCCCACCCTTAAAAAACAACAAAAACAAAAATGAAAAACACCATATGCTTTGCTGAAACAAAACCACAGAAAATAGTCAAAATGAGTCAGTTCAGGGGCTCCTGAGGGGTTCAGTCAGTTCGGCATCTGACTCTTGATTTTGGCTCAGGTTATTATCTCAGGCTTGTAAGACTAGGCCGTACATCAGGCTCTACTCTCAGAGCGGAGTCTGCTTGTCTCTCTCCCTCCCCCTGCTCACTGTCTCTCAAAATAAAAAAATAAAGGGGTGCCTAGGTAGCTCAGAGGGTTAAACCTCTGCCTTCGGCTCAGGTCATGATTCCAGAGTCCTGGGATTGAGCCCCGCATCAGGCTCTCTGCTCGGCGGGGAACCTGCTTCCCCCCCTCTCTCTCTGCCTGCCTCTCTGCCTACTTGTGATCTCGCTCTCTCTCTGTCAAATAAATAAATAAAATCTTAATAAAATAAAATAAAATAATAAAAAATAAAATCTTAAAAAATGAGTCAATTCAGAATCTCACTTTTTACCTTCATCTTTGTTTTCTTGTTTTCTCCTTTTTTTCTGCATGTGTTCTGCCTGAGTATTAAACAAACAAACAAACAAACAAAAAACAACAGTAACTTTATACTGCTTGGCAAGCATGAAACAAATGGGATACTTTGAAGCAAGCAGGAAAGATCCAGGAACCCACCAAAACACATACTAAGTATGTATTCAAAAGGTCACCTTGTGGCAGAAATAAAATGACTGTCTTAGGAAAAGCCACTGCAAACCAGATGAGTAACATCCCTCCTCAAGACTTTTCTTGGTCTACAATACTCTTTTAGTGCCTATTATTTATTCAGGGCATCGTACTATGGGCTGGATATTACTCATTCATATTTATAAGGACAAGTCCAAATATCACCCTAAATGATCAAACTTAACATTACCCTTAATGGGACAAACAGACATTATGTGCCTACTAAAGCGATATAATTTTTACCTATATAATATTCTTGCCCCCAAAAGTTTAACTTTAATCTACCCATGAGAATACAATCAGGCACATCCAGAATGTAGGATATTTTAAAAGATCAGTAGCCTGTACTCTACAGATAAAGGGCAATATTATGAAAGACAAAAAGGCAAAAAGATTCCTAAATTAAAGAAGATTAAAGAAACATGACACCAAATGTGGCTAATCAGAAGCATTCTTGACTGAATCCTCCTCTCCATGAGATAGTGATAAAGGATATTTCTGGTAAACCAGAAAACTTTAAATATTGCCTGTACACTAGACAACATTACTGATTTAATTTCAATTTCTTGGGTGAGATAATGACCTCTATTAGTGAGAATCAGTATGAAACTATAGAAAAACCAGGAAATTTTCTGTGGAGTTAGAAACCATAAAGCATTTTAGGCTTATTTACTGAAAAGGATATCTTTTCCTACCTTGCTATGCTGCGTTTTGGAATAATGGTAAAAGTACATGTTGAAGTCTTTCAATGATTCATCTTTCAGTTCATAAACTCCATGGCCTGACACACCTGGTTTCCTAAACAGAAAATACAGAGATGAACTGTGGTGTTCTTATAGTATAAAATATTGACATAATAAGAACCTAAAAATTAATCAAACTGTCAAAATCTAGAAAAAATATGATCACTTATCAATTAGCTTGCTTAAACTGAAATGACTAATTTTATTCCAACAGTAAAACTAAAAACATACATTGCAAGCTCAAAGTTCTGGTAACAGCTAAGTTGTGTTTCATAATTAAGAAATTTAAATAAATATGAGGAAGTTTCTATCATTCAGTCTGGATCTCATGCCCTACTTAATTTGCTAATAAGACTTTCTAAAATGGTAATGAGATTCCAAATTGTAGATGAAAATACAGTGTTGGGACACCTGGGTGGCTCAGTCAATTAAGCTTCCAACTCTTGATTTTGGCTCAGGTCATGATCTCAGGGTTACAAGATGGAGCCCCATGTTGGGCTCATGCTCAGCAGGGAGTCTCCTTGAGATTCTCTGTCTCTCTCTGCAACTTCCCCTATGCATGAATGAGCTCACACACTCTCTCTAATAAATAAATCTTAAAAAAAGAAAAAAGAAAAAACAGGGTTGAATCTTTTATACAGCACTATAAGGAAAAGCATCAAAAGCCAAAAGGAATACATCATATTTGTTCAGCACATTAAAAAGCTTTTGGTTTCTTTTGAATTTTTAAGTGAAATGTTATTATTAAACCATAAAAAGGTACATCTTATTTTAAAAGTTATTTAAAACTAGTAATTTATTTATAAATAGAATACTATAAAAAGTAGAAATTCACTACCAGTAGGAATTTTTTGAATTTCAAGAATTGATCCACTTAAATGCTTATTTCCATTTCATGTATCTCAAAGAATCAAAGAATTATAAAATCTCATTCAAATGTAAATTGCATTTTTGTTTCGTTGATGATTTCCTTCACTGTGAAAAAGCTTCTTATTTTAATGTTGTCCCCCAACAGTTTATTTTTGCTTTTGTTTCACTTGTCAGGAGACATTTATAAAAATGCTGCTACAGCCTAAGTCAGAGAAATTACTGCCTGTGTTCTCTTTTTTTTTTTTTTTATGGCTTTAGGTCTCACATTAGAGTCTTTAACCATGCTAGGGTTTATTTTTGTGTATGGTGTTAATAGTCCAGTTTCATTCTTTTGCGTTGAGTTGTCCAATTCTTCCCCAGTATCATTTACTGAGGAGACTATGTTTTCTCCATTGTATATTCTTGCTTCTTTTGCCATAGCTTAACTGACCATATTATCGTGGGTTTACTTCTGGGCTCTTTTCTATTCCATCGATCTATGTTCCTGTTTTGTGCCAGTAGCATACAATTTTTTTAAATTAGTTTTATTCCAGTATAGTTAATAATGTTATATTGGTTTCAGGTGTAAAATACAGTGATTCAACAATTCAATAAAACACCTAGTGCTCATCACAAGTGCACTCCTTAAATCTCCTCATCATCTATTTCACCCATCCCCCACCAATCTCTCCTCTGGCAACCACCAGTTTGTTCTCTATTTTCAAGTCTGTTTCTTGGTTTCTCTCTCTCTCTTTTTACCCTTTTGTTCTTTTGTTTTGTTTCTTAAATTGCGCATATGAGTGAGATCATATGGTATCTGTCTTTCTCTAACTAATTTCGCTTAGCATTATACTCTCTAGTTCCAGCCATGTTGCGGCAAATGGCAAGATTTCATTCTTTTTTTTTATAAGATTTTATTTATTATTTATTTGACAGAGAGAGACACAGCAAGAGAGGGAACAAAAGCAGGGGGAGTGGGAGAGGGAGAAGCAGGCTTCCCACAGAGCAGGGAGCCCAATGTCGGCCTTGATCCCAGGATCCTGGGATCATGACTTGAGCAAAAGGCAGATGCTTAATGACTGAGTCGCCCAGGGGCCCAATTTCATTCTTCTTTATGGCTGAGTAATACCACCTCTTCCTTATCCATTCATCTATCAATGACACTTGGGCTGCTTCCATAATTTGGCTATTGTAAGTAATGCTGCAATAAACATGGGGTGCGTGTATTCCTTTGAATAAGTGTTTCTATACTTTTTGGGTAAATATCCAGTACTGCGATTACTGGATCATAAGGTAGTTCTACTTTTAACTTTTTGAGGAACCTCCAAATTGTTCTCCAGAATGGCTGCACCAGTTTGCATTCCCACCAACAGCATGAGAAGGTTCCTTTTTTTCCACATCCTCACCAACACTTGCTGTTTCTTGTGTTTTTTATTTTAGCCAATCTGACCATACAGTTTTGATTACTATCTTTGTAGTATATCTTGAAATCTGGGAATTGTGATACCTCTAGCTTTGTTCTTAAGATTTCTTTGGCTATTTGGGGTCTTTTGTGATTTCATACAAATTTTAGTATTATTTGTTCTAGTTTTGTGAAAAATGCTCTTGGTATTTTGACAGGGATTGTATTGAATCTACAGATTGCTTTGAATTATTTGGACATTTAAAAATATAATTCTTCCAATCCACAAACATGGAATATCTTTCTACTTGTTAGTTCATCTTCTACTTCTTTTATCAATCAAAAACTTAACTATTAAGAGCCTACTACTGACTAGGAACCTTACTAATAACATAAACAGTTGATTAATATATATATATATTGTATGTTAGATATATTATACACTATGTTCTATAATAAAGTAAGCTGGAAGAAAGAAAATGTTTTTAAGAATATCATAAGGAAGAGAAAATACACTTACAGTATTGTACTGTAAAAACTCCACGTATAAGTGGACCCATGCTATTCAAACCCATGTTGAAGGGTCAACTGTCTTATCATCTAAGTCATTTAATATCATAAATGAGTATTTCTCATACACCTGTCAAAGATATTCATTTCTTCAGCAAACACATACCAAGTGCTTACTATGTGCCTCTCATTTTCACCCTTTCTAATCTGTACTCCACTCTTGTTCTTGGGAGTTCAGGCAAGGAATTCAGAGCTTCTACAAAGTATCCAAAGTAGAAGAAGAAAGATTGTTCTACCTCTCAGAATAAGCATAAATATTAAGTACTTACTTAAATGTGGCCACTTTGTTAATGACATTCTCTAAGCCAGTTTCATTATTTTCCTGTTAAAACAATATTTTTGTCATTTTTACCTTCATGTTATGACTTTTCCTTCTCTTATTGTGAACTGAAATACATTTCAACAATAGTCTTGAAGTACTTTGTAAGCAATAAAAAAAGATCAACTTCCAATATAAAAAAATTAGGTCTGAAACCAATTAGCTTTGTTTGAGGGAACCAATTTCTTAACAGAAATAAAATTTTATATAAGTTTACTGCCTACAGAAGACATTTTATATAAGTTTGCCCTCATATATGTATACATACAGACACACACACACACACACACAAACACACACACACCCATCCAACAGTTCAAAGAAAAAGAGCTTTCCTTTATGTAATATGTTCATCATTCACATCATTTAAGCACATGTCCATGCTGTACCAATACCTAAAACCAAGGTTATAATGTAAATGGGACCTAGAGCAAAACACATGTAGATGCCCAAATGTATTCTGGTTTCTGCATTATAATAATTTTCTGATTGGCTGGAACTTTTCCTTAATCAAGGAATATTATTATTTTTTTAATTAAAGATTTCATTTATTCATTTGACAGAGAGGAGAGAGATCACAAGTAGGCAGAGAGGCAGGCAGAGAGAGGAGGAAGCAGGCTCCCTGCCAAGCGGAGAGCCCAATGCAGGGCTCGATCCCAGGACCCTGAAACCATGACTTGAGCCGAAGGCAGAGGCTTTAACCCACTGAGCCACCCAGGCGCCCCAAGGAATATTATTTTTTTTTAATAAAGTCATTTAAAATCAAGATAAGAACATAATCAAGACACCAAAGCAAGCTCACAGATTCCTATAGTTGTGCAAAAATTACAATATTTAACCTCCTTTAAAAATAATGTACTTGGGATAAGTGATGAAGTTAGAGCAAGCCCTAAAGCTTTCTTTTTGCAAAGTATGGTATGTATATCACTAGTGGTATGTGAAATTATTTTAGGTTGCACATAGTTATATATTCTTAAGTTTTTGAATACTCACTATTTTAATATGAATTAGGAAAAAAAATCCAGAATCTAAACCTACTATTTCACTGATAGTACTGCCTAGAAAGGTGCTAAGAAAAAATGTAATTTAAGGGCGCCTGGGTGGCTCAGTCAGCTGAGCACCTGACTCTTGATTTCAGCTCAGGTCATGATCTTTTAGGTCATGAGACCGGACCCCACATTGGACTCTACACTCAGTGGGGAGTCTGCCTGAGGATTCTCTCCATCTACCTGTCTCCCCACTCTTGTGCTCATGGGCTCTCTCTCAAATAAACAAATCTTAAAAAAAAAAAAAATTAAAAAAAGTAATTTAGTCTTAAAATGTATTAATAGTTATAAAATTGGTAGATGGATATACAGAAATTATGAAGGTGTTATACCAAATGGTTAGTTTGAGAATCAGTTAACAATGGAATTGGAAAAAGATACAAATATTTTTTGGGAAAAATGACCAATAGTCCAAGCTTATCTCTCTACTTCTCCAGAACGCCTTGATAGTAGATAAGTCTAATTCTCTTTTAGGAATCATTGTTCTAATTCATAATTAAATCTCAGGAGAAAAAATATGAGACTCATAATCTTTAGGACTACTTCTTCAATTATCAGTATATACAAAAACATACGTATCACCTGTGGTGGCCCTGAGAATGCACCCAGAAGGCCCCAGAGGCAGCAGAGATACTAACACAGGCTCACTCTGGGATACAGGGGAAGACATCAAGCCTGGAGTAGATCATCCAGTGGTCTAGAAAGCTTCTATCTAACCTATCTTCCTTCCTTCTCCTGGCATCAGCCCTGCCTGACAGTCTGATGGCTCCCCCAGCTTTTCCAAACTCCCTCCCATTTTCTCTCATAAGCATCATTCCTAGCAAATCCTTACATGTTTTATCTTGACATTTGCATCTCAGAAGATCCAGACTAATACACTACCCAAATAGTATTTCAGGGAGCTCCCTTTTTCTCCGGAGAAATTTTATTTTAAGATAAACAAAAAGTCAAGGAGTTTCTTCTTCTAAGATGTTTTCCAAATAGCTATAATGTTTCTAAAATGTTTCCTACCTAAAAGTCCAGAATTAAAGTTTATATCACTAAAGAATGAATAGTTAGAGATCTGCATAATTTGCCAAATAGATTTTCCTCAAACTTCAAAGTAGTTTCCAATTAACAAAAAAGGAAAAAAAATCCCATCTTAAGATGAATGGAGTAAAAAACAGTATTGGACTTACATTTTCAGGTAAATTTTTGGCAATGGCACTATGTGGCATGGGTTCAATACAAAGCAAGTGAATAATTTCTCTCATTGTGACCTCTTCTTTAGTTACATTTCCCACTCCAGGTACATAACGCTCTCCTAATACAAACAATGAAAAGAAAAAGTAAAACAATTATTTTCTATTTAAATCTCCTCTACCAGGAACACTTACACACAGAACACTGCAGTAAGTCCATGAGAGAGGGACCCAAAATTATTTGCACATGTTCTTAAAATCTGAACATAAGTCTTTATGTAAAAGTCAGAGGAAGAGAAATGAAGAGATCTAAAGAACACAGGCTTTCTTGTAATTTATACAAACACACAGAAGTACACATACACATACTCACACATTATAAACAAAGCCCCTCAATTAAATTAGCATGTGTTTCTAAATCAAAAAACAAAGCACATGGCATTGAGAGATCAGTGGCCATTGTTGAACAAGAGCTTTTCAAGATCTTCAATTTTGTCTCTACTTGCTATTTTAAGAAAAAACAGTGAAAACTCAAAAACAAAATACTTAAAATAATATGTATCAGGAATGACTGGTGTTGCTAAAATGCCCACATGATCACACTTCTATTTTTCATCTCAATAAACTACCAAATGGAGAGAGAAAATAGCTAAGTTAACTATGGGAACTTCACTGGTGCCATATCTTCTAATTGCCTTAAGAAGGCCTATGGTAACTGGCCTTATGTCACCACTGATTTTCAATACAACAACATGTATACAAAGTCCTATGATATTTATAACAAGGTTATTTTAAAAACAGGAAACTTTTGCCTATGATATTTGACAAATTCTACACATTAGCCAAAGAATGATTTTTTGTGAAATGAATTCATTTCAAACAGATCACTCCTCTTAACATATGTAAAGCACTTTGTAACTTTCAATTTTCTTTCACCTAAAACAATCCCCCAGAAGTTCAGTGTTAGAAGGAACTTTAGAGATCACACAGATTAGCCTCAAATTCTACAAATCAATAATCTGAGACCCAAAGAATATAGATGGCATGCTCTCGATAGTTAATATATTATAAATAACAATAATATATAACATATAATATACTATAACATTATAAATAACTAATAATACAATATATAATACAATATATAATTATTACAGAATATTACATAATTATATACATATTACTTATACATATATAAATGGTATGTATTAAATGTTGACTCCTGAAAGTAATGAACTTACTATACTCAAGAATATAGCAAATATTTTTTTTCCCCCAACTATGTTTATTTTATTTTTTAGGTGTTACAAGATTGATTGTTCATGCACCACACCCAGTGCTCCATGCAATACGTGCCCTTCTCGATACCCACCACCAGGCTCGCCCAACCGCCCACCCCTCTCCCCTCCAAACCACTCAGCTTGTTGCTTAGAGACCACAGTCTCTCCTGGTTTATCGCCCCCTCCGATTTCCTCCCATTCACCCTTTCCTTCCTTCCCATAATGCCCTCCATGATTTTCTTTATATTACACACGTAAGTGAGACCATAAGATAACTGACTCTCTCCGCTTGACTTATTTCACTCCGCATAATCTCTTCTAGTCCTATCCATGTTGATACAAAAGTTGGATATTCATCCTTTCTGATGGAGGCATAATATTCCATTGTATAGATATACCACATCTTCCTTATCCACTCATCCGTTGAAGGGCATTTTGGTTCTTTCCACAGTTTGGCGATTGTGGCATTTTATGAACATTGGGGTACATGTGGCCCTTCTTTGTACTGCACCTGCTTCCTTGAGGTAAATATGCAGTAGTGCAATTGCAGGGTCATAGGGTAGCTCTATTTTTAATTTCATGAGGAATCTCCATACTGTTTTCCAAAGTGGCTGCACTAACTTGCATTCCCACCAACAGAAGAATATAGCAAATATTCACCAAAATCAAATCACATAGGAGGAAAAACCCAATAAATTTGGATAAATACAATAACAGAAAAATAATAGTAGCAATAATAAAACAGTAAAAATATAAAATAGCAAAAATATAATACAGTACTAGAAATTCTTCATATAGTATTCCAAGAACAAACATTAAAATTTCCCTCAAGTTTTTATAATTTAATAAAGTATAGCATTAATTTAGAAATCTTTTACATATTTCCATCTCACTTAGCAATGAAGGTTTATCATACTTCTTACTGAGACAAGCAGCCAGTAAATAATTCTTTCACAAGTAAAATGAACCCATGTTTTCAGATTTAGCTAATGGCTAGAATCCTCACTAGGCACTACTAATATAAAGCTGTGTCTGCTGCAGTAGACATTATGAGAAAGAAATAACAGCCAGAATGAGAAGTGAAAAACTTTCACTTAGCTGATAAAATCAACAAAGACTATAAAATAGAACATAAAAAAAGTATGGCTAATATTTGCACAAAGTAATTTAATAGAATGACGTGATGAAAATACATTTTACTTAGACCTATTTTACATTGAAATTCATATGTAAATAAGATTTTTAGCACTCAATGTACAGATGTTTTTCCTCTACATTTCTAAGTAGGATAATTGTATTCCAGACCTTTACAAACAAGACCAAACAATTATAAATCAGGTATTGAAAAATAAAGATATAAAATAGAGCTGTGCTTTTTCAAAAGCTGGGTCTCTAAATATATCAATCATATTAGTCACATTAATCTCCAATATTCTATGCTATGTTTGGGAAAAGAGTAAAATGATAAATTACACTTTTTATTAATGTTCTCTCGAAAAATAACTCATATCGTATTTCAAACATGTTTTAATCTTACCTACAATATAGATGAGGACTTGAAGCATTTCTTCTATTAATGTATTATATTGTTTAATCAAATCCTATTGAATCAAAAAAGAATAAATTAGTTACATATGAACCAAAAGCTTTCATAAAACATACATTTCTGGATCAGGCTCATGGCCTATGCAGTCCAGTATTTTCTTCCAGACTACAACAGATTATTAGGTGAATAATTCCCTTTTTTGACATCAAATTCCATAAGGTTCAAAATACCTGGCAATAAATAACTCAATAAAAATATTATTGTTTCCATTACCATTTCCATATAGCCTTAAGTCAACAAACTAATTCTAATGACTTCCTTCTTATCTGAGTTGGTGGGACAGTGGCTTCAAATAATAGATCCCAGTTACAGTGACAATAGCTTTCCTTAACACACCTCTTATTTAAGCAATGTAGCAAATTATTCATTTTTAAAATTTTATTTATTTTTTTATTAACACATAATGTATTATTTGCCCCAGGGTACATGTCTGTGAATCATCAGACTTACACATTTCACAGCATTTACCATAGCACATACCCTCCCGAATGTCCATATTCATTTTTCAGTGAATATAAAACATGACTAAAAATTAGCTTTACATTTTATATCCTAGTCTTTGGTCCTTTCCAACTAACTTCTAAGGTGAAAGCATAAAATTACATGATTCGTGAATTCAAAGTAGGTAAGGACTCCTTTATAAGTTCATATCACATTTCAAAGCAATGTGTAATGAAACTGTACTGGACAACAAATTATAAATTGTGAAAAATGTAACAATATAACAAATGAAGAATATCCTTACTAAACAAGAACTTTGACAAAAACAGAAAGAGGCTGAAGGACTAGAAAAATAATTTACTATCAGAAAGGGGGAGAAAAAGGTCAATAATCAGGAAAACGTGATCAGCCTCACTGCTAAAGAACTACACCTACAAATGAAAGACCAGCTTTCACCTACTGTTTCAAAGAAGATTAAAAACACCAGTGCCATTACAGATGTACACAGTGCTAGACAGTGTAAATCTGAGCAACCTCTCCAAGAGCAATTTGAAAATCTGTATTAAGAGTCTTAAGAAAGAGCACACTGTTTTCTTCGGCAAATCTACTTCTAAAAAGTTATCTTACCAAAATAATCAAGCAAGTGTTTAAAACATGAGGTTCAGAGATGTTTCTGAGACCAAAAAACTAGAAAACCTCTTCAGCAATAGGGGACTAAGGTATAATGTAATCATACAGTACGATAATATACAGCCAATAAAATTATGATTAAAAAATGATGTGCTTGTATATTTATTTAATTACAAGAAAAAATATAGCATAATATCTCATTAAGCAGAGAAAGCAAATTACAAAATAGCACATACAAAATGACCCAATTTTTTATTTAAAAACAAACAAGACGGGGCGCCTGAGTGGCTCAGTGGGTTAAAGCCTCTGCCTTTGGCTTGGGTCATGATCTCGGGGTCCTGGGATCGAGCCCCACATCGGGCTCTCTGCTCAGCGGGGAGCCTGCTTCCCCCTCTTTCTCTGCCTGCCTCTCTGCCTACTTGTGATTTCTCTCTCTCTGTCAAGTAAATAAATAAAATCTTAAAACAAAAACAAAAACAAAAAACAAAACAAGACACCAAAACTTAAATAGTGATCATTTCTAAATTCAGCAAAGTCACAGGATATAATATCAATGTGCGGAAATCTGTTCATTTTCATACATCAATAATGAAATAGCAGAAGAAATCAAGGAATCAATCTCATCTGCAACTGCACCACAAACAAGAAGATATCTAGAAATAAATCTAATTATAGAAGTAAAAGATCTGTACTCTGAAAACTATAGAACATTTATGAAAGAAATTGAAGAGGACACAAAGAAATGGAAAAGCATTCCATGCTCATGGATTAGAAGAACAAACATAATTAAAATGTCTATACTACCCAAAGCAATCTATACATTTAATGCAACCCCTATCAAAATACCACAAGCGTTTTTCAGAGTTAGAACAAACAATCCTAAAATTTGTATGGATCCACAAAAGACCCCCAAAGAGCTGAAGCAATTCTAAAAAGGAAAAACAAAACTGGAGGCATCCCGATTCCAGATTTCAAGCTATATTACAAACCTGTTGTCATCAAGACAGTATGGTATTGATTGGCACAAAAACAGACACAGATTAATCTGAACAGAAGAGAGAACCCAGTAATGGACCCTCAACTCTATGGTCAACTAATCTTCAACAGAGTAGGAAAGAATATCCAATAGAAAAAAGACAGTCTCTTAAATGGTGTTGGGAAAACTGGACACCGTAATCCAGAAGAAAGAAACTAGACCACTTTTGTATACCATACACAAAAATAAATTCAAAATGGATCAAAGACCTTAATGTGAGACAGGAAACCATCAAAATCCTAGAGGGGAACACAGGCAGAAATCTCTCTGACCTCCGCCATAGCAACTTAGACATGTGGCCAAAGGCAAGGGAAACAAAAACAAAAATGAACTATTGGGACTTCATCAAGATAAAAAACTTCTGCACAGCGAAAGAAACATTTAATAAAACTAAAAGGCAGCTTTCAGAACGGGATATTTGCAAAGGACATATCTGATAAAGGGTTAGTATCCAAAATCTACAAAGAACTTAACAAACCCAACCCCGCAAAAAACAAATAATCCAGTTAAGAAACAGACAGAAGACAGAAGAGACATGAAGAGAAGACAGCCAGATGACTAACAGACACATGAAAAGATGCTCAACATCACTCATCATCAGGGGAGTACAAATCAAAACCATGATGAGATATCATCTCACACCTGTCAGAATGGTTAAAATTAACAACATAAGAAACAATGGGTCTTGGCAAGGATATGGAGAAAGGGGAACCCTCTTGCACTGTTGGTGGCAATGCAAATGGGTACAGCCACTCCGGAGCACAGTTTGGAGGTTCCTCAAAAAGTTAAAAATAGAACTACCAAATGATCCCGCAATTGCACTACTAGGTATTTACCGCGAGGATAAAAAATACAGATTTCAAGGGGTATATGTACTCTGATTTTTTCTTAAATTCTTTTTTTAAGATTTTATTTATTTATTTGAGACAGAGAGAGAGAGTAGGAGAGAGGATGAGAAGGGAGAATGTCAGAGGGAGAAGCAGACTCCCCAAGGAGCTAGGAGCCCGATGCGGGACTTGATCCCGGGAATCTGGGATTATGACCTAAGCCGAAGACAGTCGCCCAACCAACTGAGCCACCCAGGCGCCCCACCCTGATGTTTACAGCAGCATTATCAACAATATCAAACTGTGGAGAGAGGTGAAATGTCCATCAACTGATGAATGGATAAAGAAGATGCACAATGGAATATTATTCAGCTATCAAAAAGAATGAAGTCTTGCCATTTGAACAATGTGGATGGAGCTAGAGTGTATGATGCTAAATGAAATAAGTCAGTCAGAGAAAGACAAATACCATATGATCTCACTCATTTGTGGAATTTAAGAAAGAAAACAGATGAGCATATGGAAAGGCGGAAAAGAAAATGAGAGAAGGAAACAAGCCATAAGTGACTTTTTTCTTTTAAGATTTTATTTATATGACAGAGAGGGAGAGAGCACAAGAAGGGGGAGCGGCAGGGAGAGGAAGAAGTAGGCTTCCCCGCTAAGCAGGGAGTCTGATGCGGGGTTTGATCCCAGGACTCTGAGCCAAAGGCAGATGCTTAACTGACTGAGCCACCAGATGCCCTGCCTAAGTGACTTCTTTTTTTAAAAAAAAGATTTTATTTATTTATTTATTTACTTGACAGAGAGAGATATAGCAAGAGAGGTAACACAAGCAGGGGGAGTGGGAGAGGGAGAAGCAGGTTCCCGACAGAGCGGAAAGTGGGGCTCAATCCCAGGACCCTGGAACCACGACCCAAACGGAAGGCAGACGCTCAACATCTGAACCACCCAGGTGCCCCCATAAGTGATTCTTAATGCCAGAGAACAAAGGGTTGATGGAGGGAGGTTGATGGAGGGGTTGGGCTAGATGGGTGATGGGTCTTAAAGAGGGCACTTGTGATGAGCACTGGGTGTTGTATATAAGTGATGAATCAGTGAATTCTACTCCTGAAACCAATATTGCACTATATGTTAACTAATAACATTAAAAAAAAAAAGTGATCATTTCTAGGAGGCAGGCTGTTTCATGTCATTTTTCTTCTTATTATTAATCTATATATTCTAAATTTTTTGAAGAGTGTATGTGTGCATATGTAGATATATACGCATGTTGCATGTATATGTGTCATTTTTGGAAATATACCTAAAGAAAAAAAAATCCTAAATATGATTAAAATTGTTAACAAAAATATTTCCTTTGGAATTAACTCACATGTCCACTTATGTTGCTTACCTGGTCTTTTGTGGATATAGTCTTATTAAAAGCATCAGCAAGTTCATACCTCTGAAGTACCAATAATAAGAACTTGTTGGGATCCATTAGAGATGCACCAATCTGTGAAAGAAATGCAGCATCATAGTTCTACATGTATTAAATGAAGAAACATTTGTCTCTAGTAGGACTTCAGAAATAGTATAAAGTCTGCAGAAGATAATGTAGCAGTCCCTTCCACTTTTAATTTTAACAGTGAGAAAATTTTAAATAAAGTTAAAAATACTTAAAAATAATTAAAATAATTTTTAAAATAAAGTTAAAAATAATTAAAATTTTAAATAAAGTGAAAAATAAAAATAATTAAATAAAGTTAAAAATAATAGTATCTTTTCTCATTATAAGGGATCTAAGAAGGAAAGTTAAGACATAAATATCAGAAGTAGTTTCAATAGGTACCTGAAGCATAATGATATCTTTATCATACATTTCTTCTCTGCATTTAACATCTTGATAATAAAATACCTATAAAATAAAAGGTAGAATAGAAGCTATAAGAATTATTTTAAACAGAATTCTCAACAAAAACTACTTTAAAAACTTTCTCAAAACTAAAAATTCCAAGAACTCTTTAGTGGGGAAAAAAATTGTAAATCTCTGATTTATTTTAAGGGATTTGTGAGATTTTGAAAGAAATATGGCATGAAAATACTTCAGAGTTTAAAATGCTCTAAATTGGGGCACCTGGGTGGCTCAGTCGGTTAAGCACCCGCCTTCACTTCAGGTCATGAACCCAGAGTCCTGGAATTGAATCCTGTATTGAGCTCCCTGCTCAAAGGGGAGCCTGCCTCTCCCTCTCCCCTTGCTCTTCCTCCCAGCTCATACTCTCTCTGTGTCAGATAAATAACCAAAATGTGAAAGAAAGAAAGAAAGAAAGAAAGAAAGAAAGAAAGAAAGAAAGAAAGAAAAGAAAAGAAAAGAAAAGAAAAGAAAAGAAAAGAAAAGAAAAGAAAAGAAAAGAAAAGAAAAGAAAAAAGAAAAGAGTGGTGGGAAGACTACAGGTCCCCAAGTAAGGAAATCTTCAGAAAAGACCTCTTTTAATGGACAGGTTTCTACTGGCTTTCACTTAACCTATCTACTCAAGAGGATAAAACAACAAAAGTCTATATTGTTACTAGAACTTTCATTTCTGAGTTTATATAAGAGAACAGAAAGTAAATAGTCAGCAAAATCCAGGGACACAAGGTAAAATTAAATAAAAGAAAAAATGATCAGAGAATGAACACCCTCATAAATGTAAACAGGCCATACCTGGCTAATGAGAGAGAGCCCATTTCTTCGCCACATCTCAGCAACAACCTGGGCAACCAATACTAGACAACGCAAAGGATATTCCACTAGTACCTCTACTTGAAAGTCCTCCTGAAACAGATGAGCAATTTTGTTATTTTTCAGAGGGCTTGGATATGTCTCAAAGTTACGGCACCAGACAGTCCTTAGTTTTCTCATCTGTAAAATGGATGGACCTGAATGAGATAATTCCAAGTTCTTGTGATTCAGATTTCAATGTACTTATAGAGAGACATAAAAGGGCTAATTGGGAATTATTCAGGTAGGTTTCAAAATTTCTCTTCCCTCTCATCAACCAAGACGTGTTTAGAAATAGGATATAAGTAAATCAACACTTAATAGAGTCACTTACAAAAGGCACAAATTCATGCAGTCTTGAAACAGCTCCCAGTCTGCTTAAACGCACATGAAGACCTAACAGTTATAAAAAAAGAGAGAGAAAAATGAAAAAAGAATAAACCCAGTTAATTTATCTCATTAACTCAAGTTTAGAATCTTGTGAGATGGGAATATACATTTATTGAGTTTAGCAATGCAAACTTTTGATTTCTAATTTTGAAATACATTATGTAGTATATAGTATACTATATAGCATACACTATATATAGTATATAGTTATATAATAATAAGTTATGTTATATAGTAGCACCATTTTACTACTATATAACATCCTACATTGTGCAAGGTGTGTTTATATATTATGTAAAAATAATATGCTGCCTCTCAAGATATTCTTATTCTGCTCTTAAATAAGCATCAAAAGAAATGAAAACTAACTTAAGTATTTCTTTTTATAAAAATAGAAGTGACATAAAAATCACGTCAATTACACCATGTACAAAATTTAACTAAATCAAAAAGCTAAACATAGGAGCTAAAACTATAAAACTCTTAGAAGAAAACATAGGGAAAAGGCTTCAAGACATTAGATTTAGCAATAATTTCAAGGGACACTATCAAAAGAGTAGGAAGGCAATGTGCAGAATGAGAGAAAACATTTGCACATCATATATTTGATACCTAGTCAATACCGAGAATATATAGAAAACTCCAACAACAAATAAATATGATTAAAAAAACATACAAAGGACTTGAATAAACATTTCTCCAAAGAAGATATAAACATGGCCAAAGGAAAAGATGCTCAATAGTCACTAATCATTGGGGAAATGCACATCAAAACCACAATGGACTACCACTTCATACATTAGGATGGCTATTTAAAAAATAGAAAAGTTGGTGAGGATGTGGAGAAAATGGAATCCTTAGGCACCGCCAGTGGGAATGTAAAATAGTGCAGTTGCTATGAAAAAGAGTATGGCAGTTCCTCAAAAAATTAAAAAGTAGAATTACCTTATGAGTCAGCAATTCCACTTACGATACATACCACAAAGAATTGAAAACAAGGGCTCAAACAGATATTTGTACACTCATATTCATAGCAACATTACTCACAAGAGCCAAAAGGTGGAAGTAACTCAAGCATCCACTCATGAATGAATGCATAAGCAAAATGTAGTATATATATACTATGGA
Source organism: Nasua narica (assembly GCA_028533885.1). Lineage (NCBI taxonomy): Eukaryota > Metazoa > Chordata > Mammalia > Carnivora > Procyonidae > Nasua > Nasua narica. The sequence continues at coordinate 50,696,051 of CM052797.1, read as the reverse complement.
ATATTATTCAGCCTCAAAAAGGAAGGAAAATCTGACAGATGCTGTATCATGGATAAACTAAGGATATGTAGAAAGTGAAATAAGCCAGTTATAAAGAATATTGTATGATTTTAATTATGTGAGGTACATAGAGTAGTCAAGTCATAGAAATGGAAAGTAGAAAAGTGACTGCCAGGTACTGCAGGGAGTGGGGATTGAGGCGTTATGCTGAATAGGTACCAAATTTTAGTGGGGGAAGAGGAAAAAAATTCTGAAGAGGGATGGTGGTGATGATTGCACAACAATGTGACGTACTTATTGCCACTGAACTACCCATTTAAAAATGGTTAAAATGATACATTTTGTGTTATATGTGTATTTTCCCACAATTAAAAAAATAAATGTAGGGGCCTCTGGCTGGCTCAGTCAGTAGAGTATGTGACTTTTTTTTTTTTAAGATTTTATTTATTTTAGGGGCACCTGGGTGGCTCAGTGGTTTAAGCCTCTGCCTTCGGCTCAGGTCATGATCTTAGGGTCCTGGGATTGAGCACAACATCGGGCTCTCTGCTCAGTGGGGAGCCTGCTTCCCCCTCTCCCTTTGCCGGCCTCTCTGCCTGCTTATAATCTCTTTCTCTGTCAAATAAATGGATAAAATCTTAAAAAAAAAAAGATTTTATTTATTTTAAAGAGAGAGAGGTAAGTATAAGAGAGCAGGGGCCAGGGGAGGGAAAGCCAGAGGAGAAGTGAGAGAGATGGGCAGAGAATCTCAAGCGGACTCCCCACTTAGCCCAATGAGCCTGCAGTCGAGCCCAATCCCATGATCCTGAGATCATGACATGAGCTGAAATCAAGAGTCAGACACTTAACTGACTGAGACACACAGGCTCTCTGAGTATGTGACTTTTGATCTCAGGATTGTGAGCTCAAGCTCCACATTGGGAGTAGAGCTTCCTAACTTCCAAACTAACTAAATTAGAAAGCTGCTATCAATATTGTTTAAAAATAAATAAATAAATGCAATTACATAAAGTTGTTTAAAAAAACCTGACAGGGCCAATTTACATGGAAATGCAAATCAAAGAATGTTAAAGAAAATTTATGATTTCTTTCTTTTAGTGTTGAAAGAACAATGACACAGACAACACACTGGTGTAATTAGGCAGAGAAGAGTGTTAAAAACCAGTAACAATGTGTGTTAACCATACTTCAATTAAAAAAAACAACAATGAGAATTTAAAAATTTGAAACAAAAACAAAACAAAAATCAGCAACGAGATTTTGCTATATTTAAGTCTGAGTGGAAGATGAGTTACCAAGTTAGTCCTTAAGTTTGTATTATAAGGATCCATTAGTTGATCCAGATTAAAAAAAAAAAAGGCCCAGGTAAACAAGCATCCTTAGATAGATGTTCTTTGAAGGACAATGATAGCTCTTAACTGTAGCATCTGATCTGAGTATGTCTGTACATACCGAACACAGAACAAAAATAGAAACAATTCCACTACACTGAATATCTAAAAAACAAAGCTAATCGAAACATGGAAAAAACAAACACTCACCAGCAAGAGTCCTAGAGAGTGGCAGATGTATGCTCACAAGATCTTCGGATACTCTGTAGGACTTAGTTTCCAGAGTATGACCACACAATTGTACTACTGTCTTGCTACTAGATATAAAACTTGTACTGCACCTCATCACAGCTTTGTGACATTCTTTATAAGCCACAAGTAAGAGCTCTTCCTAAAACAAAAATAAAAGTACAAATAGATTAACAAGTTATCTGCTTTTCCACACCATTCAATAAATATTCAGTAAATAAAAGCATAAAATTTTTTTATGTATAGCAGGGATACCTGCAGAGGATCTGCAAACTAGGTGGAAATATAAGGCAGACAGACACAGACACATACACAGAAATCATCAAAGTAAAACATTTTAAGTACCATGTAAATGGTACAAACAAATTACTCTAGAGGGAGGAAAAAGAATTACAAACAACTGGGAAGACATATTTATGAAAGCATTTTTGAGTGGGGTCTAAAAGAATATGCAGAATTTAAGTATGGGGAAAAGATGACAATAGGTGGCAGGAGAGGCAGAGGGGGAGGGAGGGAGAGGGGCAGAGAATCTCAAGCAGACTCCCCATTGAGCCTGGAGCCCCACTTGAACCCATGATCCTGAGATCATACTCTTGCATGCTTGTCTCTCTTTCCCTCTAAAATAAATAAAATCTGATAAAAAAAAGTCACGTGCTCTCCTAACTACTCTCTCTCCAAAATAAAACCTTAAAAAAAAAGAGTCATAGGCATTACTGACTAAGGTGACAGTAGCATTATAAGCAGACATAGAGGATAAACAGAAATAAGGGGAAGTCCAACTCCTGTTCAGTAAGCATGGAAGAATAAAAACTAGATAAATCAAAGAATTTATGGATGAAATTAATGAGCAGTTAAGCTGGAAATGTGCCTTGGCATCAATACATGAATACACTGACTGTGTCTGAAGTTAACAATGTCAATACACTGCTTCAGAAAGAATTAATGGGTGTTACTGAAGATGACAGCTTGGAGAGGGTAATGTTAGGAGGCAAGGGAACCAAGAGAAAGATTACCAAGAAGTCAAAGTAAAAGGGGACAGGGTCTTAACTAGGGTAGGGGCAGTCAAGGCAGAAAGAATACACAGGAAATAAGTTAGGATTATAAAATAAATTTAGGATAAGGAAAACTCAAATCGGGGTAGTATGCCAGGGAGAGAAGAGTAAAACTGACTTTCCAACACAGTGTTTCTCACACTAATTTCATATCAAAAAAAAAAAAAATTCTATGATTAAATAAATTTTGGGAATATTCCACTTAGAAATTAGCACATTGATTAATGGTTTGAAAAATTCAGTGGCATTTAAGAAAATCCTATCTGATCTTGTTCAACCTAGCATTTCTCAATCTTATGTGAACACAGAACTTTTTCCCCTGAAAAATCTGTTAACATGTAACACACAGAATGCAGTGGCTCTGAGATTTTTCTGTGTGGATGAATATATGAATCACAGTGAACAAGGGAAGTTGAGAAGGGAAAGTGCAAGATAGTAAAAAGAAGTAAAAAGAAATGATGACAAACCAATGTAATATATTCTGAATTTGAAATATAAGATCTAAGCAAGAATGTCTAGCACATAAATAGAAATGATATATAGCTTAGAAGAGTCATCTCTGCAGTTTTAACTGAGTCGGTAGGAATGAAAGACCTGTAAGAAGAGAATATTAGGAATGTCTCATTTGGCAGGCAGAAGGAATTGGGGGGGGGGAATGAATCACTGAAATCTTTAATCAGTTAACAGAAATATTAGAATAAGTAGGTTTGTAAAAATCACAGGGAAGGAACGTTTCAAACAGATTAAGGTACTCAACAGGGATGCCTGGCTCAGTTGGTTAAGCATCTGCCTTTGGCTCAGGGTCCTGGGATCAAGCCCCGTGTTGGGTTCCCTGCTCAGCAGAGACTGCTTCTCCCTGTGCGTGTGCCCCTATCCCCACTCGTGCTCTCTCTCTCTCTCAAATTAATAAATAAAAAAAAAAGATTAGGTACTCGACAAAATACAATGACACACACATTTGAAGGAAGATGGGGACTTAGAAAAGACCCTTTAAATTTGGTTACTACATAGATCCTTTGATATTTTTTCAAAAAGCAGTTCCAATCAATTGGTAAGGGCAGAAAGCAGACCCTAAAGAAGTTTCAGAAGCTAGAGTGACAAGAGCAAATGTAGATGACTTCAGAAAGTTTGGTAAATGTCAAGATGAGCAATGCATATTTGACCTCATCTTAAATAATTATGCATGCCTTCCATAAGGTGAGGGTTGCCAAAAAATATGTGAGATGGCTAGCTGCTGGACAGTATTTCCTGTCCTCATTGTTCTGTACAAAGCTACAGTGCTAGATTAAATCCTGTTATGTCTGTATGACTGCTACTCTGAACCTGTGATCAACTGCTCACAGTGAAGCTGAAGAAAGGAGGAAAAAAGAGATCACAGTTCATAGAGGTAGCAGAGACAACTAAGGGGCTTTTATTCTTATTGAGTTTAAAGAAAGGGGAGTCCTGTGTGTGCCCAGGCAGATGAATGAAAGAGTGGGAAACAGAAGAGGAGACAAATGAGGAAGCCAATTCCAGGAAGAAGTAGCTCGGGACCAAGAGCCCAGGTAGAGACCTCAGTTTTAGAAACAAAGAGATGAAAAGAATGGGAGACATAATGTGAAGACATAAAGAAAGTTAGTGAATAGACTATGTCATGTGAGAGGAATAGAGAAACTTGAGAAATCAAAAGAATTTGATCCAGATAATGTCAACTTTCTCAAAAGAGAAATGAATAAGGTCATCTAGGGTAGGACTGTGTGTTTTAAGAGGGTTATGATCTAAAATTATTGCATAAGAAAATATATTAGCTCCAGGGCGCCTGGGTGGCTCAGTGGGTTAAAGCCTCTGCCTTCGGCTCAGGTCATGATCTCAGGGTCCTGGGATCGAGCCCTGCATCGGGCTCTCTGCTCAGCGAGGAGCCTGCTTCCCCCCTCTCTCTGCCTGCCTCTCTGCCTGCCTCTCTGCCTGCCTGTGATTGCTCTCTCTCTGTGTCAGATAAATAAAGAATCTTAAAATATATATATATATATATATATATATATATTAGCTCTGTATCTTGAAATTAATTTTCTTAATGGTTTAATATGTGTAACAGAGCTCCTGATTGAATAAATATCCACCCTTCTCTACTACTGAAATAGTTTAAAGTCTATGTGATCCTAATTTTCATATTAACATTCATGTTCATGTCCAAGGAAATAAATGCATACATAAATAAATGTGTTTTGTTGTATTGTTTAAACCCCACTACTCCCAAAGGTAAATGAAACTACCATGGGGCACATTTTTTAATTAAGTATAAAAAACTGGATTCTCTGGGGTGCCCAGGTGGCTCAGTCGGTTAAGCATCTGACTTGATTTCAGCTCAGGTCATGATCTCAGGGTCGTGAGAACCAGTCCCGTGCTGGGCTCCATGCTCAGTGGGGAGACTGCTTGAGATTCTCAATCCTTCTCCCTCTGCCTCTCCCCCTGCTCATGCTCTCTCTCTTGAAATAAACAGAATCTTTAAAAACAAACAAAAACCAAACACTGGATTTTCCTTCTAAATTTAGTAAGACAGGGGTGCCTGGGTGGCTCAGTCATTAAGTGTCTGCCTTCGGCTCAGGTCACGATCCCAGGGTCCTGGGATGGAGCCCCGCATCGGGCTCCCTGCGCAGCAGGAAGTCTGCTTCACCCTCTACCACTCCCCTTGCCTGTATTCCTCTCTTGCTGTCTCTCTTTCCCTGTCAAATAAATAAAAATCTTTAAAAAAATGTTTTTTTAAATAAATTTAATAAGACAAATTCAGGGATGCCTGGGTGGCTCAGTTGGTTAGGCAGCTGCCTTCGGCTCAGTCATGATCCCAGAGTCCTGGGATCGAGTCCCGTATCGGGCTCCTTGCTCGGCAGGGAGCCTGCTCCTCTCTCCGCCTCTGCCTTCCTCTCTGCCTACTTGTGTTCTCTCTCTGTTAAATAAATAGATTAAATCTTTAAAAAAAAAAAAAAAGACAAATTCAAACACACAACTACTTAAATAATAAAATTTTACCTCAAGCAAGTTGCTACATAAAACTTTACTACTGATAAACATTAGAGCACTTAAAAAGGCACTCATCCTACTAATAAATTTTACTTACATCACAAGCACACCACTCTTGGAACATGAGTAAAATATTCTTCAATTGCATCTGTATAGCAATTGCAGCCTCCCAGTCAGGATCTACTTCTATGTGTTGCCCAACCTGCCTTCTGATTTCTTCCATTCCCTATAAGAAAAAGAGTGATTACTATATATGTATATAGTGGGCCCTCTTTCTTTGCTCCTCTACTGTCCAAACATAAAATCGTTAGGATTCATATTCACATATGCATAGCTTTTATAACATGACTATTACACAAGGTCAGAATGCATGAGTTCAAATCCCAGCTGTCACTTTCTAGCTGCATGTGACCTTGGTCAAATTATTTCTAGAGTTCAATTCCCTTACATGGAAAATGAAAATAATAGTAACTACCTCATAAGATTGCTATGATGCTCAGCAGAGATAGTGCATGTAAAGTGGTTACTACCATATCACATAGTAAGGACTCAATAAACATTAAAGAGTAACAGCAATAGTTAACTAAAGCATACAGAATTATACCTATTAAAGATCTATTAAAGCAGGATCAGTGAGGCAGTGTTTAAATCTTATTTCTACTTCACTAGATAAAGTCTTCCTCAAATAACAACCAGTATTTGCTTAAAACAAAGAAAGACTGGGGCTAAATTTTTAAAAATAAATTTATTTTACTGATGTACAGAAGAAGTATCATACCTGCATACAGGTAAGAATCTTCAAAAAAGACCGAAAACCTTCAAGGAACTGCATTCTTAATCTTTCTGTCCATGCTGTGGGCTTGCTGATTAGGATATACCTATCATTTCAAAAGACAAAGAAATATTTCACTTTCCAATTCCAAGAGAATTTTAAAGTTATCAAGCTACAGACAATGTTGATTCATCAACATTATGGATTCTAATTTCTTAAAATAACTAGAAGCTCTGGGTAGAGCTAGGATTATACCAGCAAAACATGAAGGCTCTATGAGAGGCGGTTGTCAAAGTTAAACCTGACTTCTCTACTCAGAAGCTGTTCTGCTTAAGTGAACCTTGGGAGCAACCTAGCCTATCACAGATGGATAACCACAATATAGATCTTCTAGGTGCTCAAAATATGTGAATTTCCCCTCTCCTTGTCATTAGAGATTTCTCTATTTAGGTAAGGATATAGGAGAGAAGTTGTAAATAACCATCCGAAGACTGGGAAAACTTTAAAGTTAACATCCAAACCAGCAACCCGAAAGTTTTAACATATGGTAAAGTATCTAGGGATGTGCTGACTCTAAATTACTCATTGTAGAGAATAACTATAGTCAGAAATGCATAAAACAAAATAAAATGTGATAAAACAATGAGGTGATTATGCACCACTTCACTGGATTAAAAAAACTCAGCTACAAGAATATTTCACAGTAATGAGGGTCACAGTAAACAGATTTTTCCTGTATGTATACCAAGGAATAATAAATACACTGATTTAACACCGATACATTTAAGTACAGCCATTTCGCATTTTTGTGCATTTTTTGCTTGTTTGTTTTGTATACATGTTAATTTATGCATAATTTGTGAAGCATACTGGCTAAACAGTGATTCACTACTAAATTCATCTACCATCTCTGTAATGAAGTTGTGATAATGTAATAATTTGCTGAACTTTAGAGAAAGATTTATCTTTTTTAAAGATTTTATTTATTTATTTGACAGAGAGAGAGAGATCACAAGTAGGCAGAGAGGCAGGCAGAGAGAGGGGGAAGCAGGCTCCTTGCTGAGCAGAGAGCCCGATGTGGGGCCCGATCCCAGGACCCTGAGATCATGACCTGAGCCGAAGGCAGAGGCTTTAACCCACTGAGCCACCCAGGTGCCTCTACAGAAAGATTTATAATCACATTTAAAAACTGAGGAATTCGAAAAGGTCTGGAAACTTTTTCCTTAGTAATATCAAGGATCCAACGCATAAGTCCAGAAACCTGTCAAATATACTTTTTTTTAAAAAAAGATTTATTTGGGGGATGCCTGGGTGGCTCAGTTGGTTGGGCAGCTGCCTTCGTGGTCCCGGGGTCCTGGGATCGAGTCCCGCATTGGGCTCCTTGCTCGGCAGGGAGCCTGCTTCTCCCTCTGCCTCTGCCTACCACTCTGCTTGCTTGTGCTCTCTCTCCCTCTCTCTCTCTGACAAATAAATAAATAAATAAAATCTTTAAAAAAAAAAAGATTTATTTGAGAGAGAAAGAGAAAGGGAGAAGGTCAGAATGTGGGGAGGGGCAGAGGAAGAGAGAAAGAAGTAGGTTTCCCACTGAGCTTGGAGCCCAGCACAGGGCTCCATCTCATGAACCTGAGATCACGACCTGAGCTAAAATCAAGAGCCGGTCACTTAACTAAGCACCCAGGTCCCCCTATCAAATGTATTTTTAAGCAAACCAAACTATTTCTAGGTTAGTTTAGAAGCCTGTTTCCACCTCTCTATGCCCTAAATGGCCACTAAAAGAAGTAGACAAAATTAGAATGATTTCTCCCCCCTGGGGACTAGAAATAATTAATCCTACATACCTTGGAGCTCTTTACTTTAAATAGTAAACTAAATCAAATGTGTTTTGTTTTAATATATTCTTAAAAGAGTTTTTTTAAACTTACGATTTATTGAATACTTGATATATCACAACCCTTATAATATTTACCAATTCTAAAATAAATGAAAACTTATTTCCTTTTAAGTCCAACAATCCCCAAAGTGATCTATCATGTGATTCCAACTTTAGTTTAAAAGGAAATTCTATCCTCTTCAGCAAAAAAACTTAAGAAACCCCTGATGAGCATCATTAACTTGGTTGTATGTAAGAAAAAGGGAGTTGAAAAGAAACTCAGATCAACAAGACTATCTGTAACCATGTACAAATAGACTGTGTAAAAGGGACAGAACCAAAGTGCATGAGTGAGAGTATGAGTGCCTTCCACTGAAGGCAGTTATGATGAAGACAGTTATGATGGAGATACATTTAGTGACCCTAAGAGACCCAAAGATCATGTAACAGGGCCCTCCTCAATACCTTCTTTGTTAAACTGGCTATAACTCTATATAAGAAGCCTTCACTTAAAACATTTGTTGACATGAGACAATAACAGCTCCTTGTACTTGCCATCATTACCAAAAAGATCAAAAGTTTATTTATAAAATGGAATACATAAGCACACTGTGATTAATAGGTACCCTTACCTTTTGACTTGAACAACTTACTTTAGATCACATATTACTGCATATACTCTTCCCAATTTGTCCTGGCTATAACCTTGGAAGTTGAATTTATTGTTCCTGTCTAAGTATTCAGGCAAAACTTCTAGCAGGGTTTCAGTAATGACAGAAATAACATTCTGCTCTTCAATAAGATGTCGAGCCTGCAGAATATTTCAAGAATATTCTTTAGTATTAACTCATGACAGTATGGACTTAATTTATTCATTCATTTGGTTGGTCAGTAAGTCATTTTAAATAAATGTTTCAAATAAATGCATTAAACGCAATCCTTAGTCTTACAGAACAGTAAATTCCGAGATGTTATTTTCTTTCTTTCTTTCTTTTTTTCTTTCTTTCATTAACATATAATGTATTATTTACTTCAGGGGTACAGGTCTGTGAATCATCAGTCTTACACAATTCACAGCACTCACCATAGCACATACCCTCCCCAATGTCCATAACCCAGCCACCCTATCCCTCCTCCTCCAAAACCCAGCAACCTTCAGTTTGTTTCCTGAGATTAAGAATCTCTTATGGTTTGTCTCCCTCCTCGGTCCCATCTTGTTTCATTTTCTTTCTCTGAGACATTATTTTCTAAAAGTAATAATTCCCTATTCCTAAGTAACACCTGTCTGGACACTCCAAGCCCATCACACAGGTTATCTACATAAATGTGCGCCATTGGTAATCATATAATGAGCAAAGTAGAACAGAGAACACGTAGAACAAAGTAAAACATGAAGAACACACTTCATGACTTCTATCATATTACTATCTATCTATCGTATTACTATATATTACTATCTCCCTGTCACTCTTAATCCACTGTCTCTTGTCCATCCTTTTCTCTCACCTTTGACAGGGGAAAGTAAGAATAGTTAACCAAACTATCCAGAAGAAACATGAAAAGTAGTAGTACAAACAAAAAACAGAATTCTCCACTCTCCTCCCAGGCCTATACAGTACCTCATCAGCACCTATTTCATGCAAATGCTTGATAGTACTCTCTCCTCCTGCTTTGTTTTATCTTAATCTATACCCATGCCCCCAATTAACCAAAGAATAAAAGAACAGCAAAAAAAGTAGTTTGGGTATTGAAAAGACACCACTCTCAAGTTAGTCTAGAATCTGAGAAACCAGTTCTGGACTTCACCTACAGGGATCAGGACTATGGGACAACAGTCATGCCAGCACTCCCACTCCAAAGCTATCTTGTCCTTGGGTCCCACTAACGTATACTTCACATGTAAATACCACTGAAGTATTATTCCATTTTCCAAATGAAATTAGCCCAATATAGTACTCTGACATTGTTTTAATTTGATTCAATACTAGGCAAAACTCTTAAAAAGCAAAACGGGTTTTACTTGGAAAGGATGCAAAGAAATGATCAATACATACCAGAGTAGGAACAGTAAACATCTGAACTGAGAGTGCAGTTACTGAGATACTTCTGTCATGATCATCACTGATATACTCTTTCTGCAGCTGTTTATAATACTGAAAGATATAATAGTAAATTGAGAATCAATGATAAATTATTAAAAACTTTTAAAATCCCAATTTTAATAGCTGCTGCAGATTTGTTTCTATGCATATGATGAAAAGTAATGTAATTTCTATTTCTTCTTTTTTTTAATACGTATTTTTTAAGTAATCTCTACACCTAACCTGGGGCTTGAACTTACAGCCCTGAGATCAAGAGTTGCCTGTTCTACAAACCGAGGCAGCCAGGTGCCCCTAGAATTCCTATTTCTAAAGAGAAGACAATATGGTGAACAAAAATGTATTAGAGAATAACAAATGAAAGACAAAAATGAAATCAGCGACCCTATCTACCAGAGTTGTAAGTGAAAACTAAAAAAGACAAAAAACAAAACACATATACATTTAAGAGTCATAGACAACTGTGGTAGTGCCATATATCCTTTCTCTAAACAGAATCTGGGACAATCTTTAGCAGATTCTATTGCAGTGGTATAGGGCAGAGGCAGTATTTGAAGTATTTAAAAACTGATAGGACCCAGAAAACCAACCAATCGGATCTAATCCAACCTTAGACAGAATGGATGCTGGCTGCAAATAACTTCTTAACTATACTAGTACAGCTGGTTAAATATATTGGTTCAGCTTAACTATACCAGCTGAAAATCAACCCTGTTGGAAATAGTGGGAAACAAAAATAATAATTCATTCAGTCATGTATCAAGCACAGTGTTAGATCCTTGACCTACATATTTAATTTTATCCACTAGAATTCCTACAAAGAAGTAATCATGATATAAAAAAATCTCATTTAAGTAGGGAGAAGTGCTTTTGTAGAAGAAAAACAATATTCATTTCAGATCACAGACACGGTCCAAAATTCTAAGAGTTTTAGAAAAATAAAGTTAAATAGCTTGAGCTGTTACTATCTTTCAAGAAACAAAATGTGTTACTTTTAACACTCTACTTGTAAAATCCAGAGTGTAGGTATCTTGTCTCACAGTATCATTTGCCTTCACCTGTCATTATTTCATTCTCTGCTTCCAATTCCATCCTGGATCCTACCTCTGACCAGTTTTAATTTTTACAGAACTGCCTGTAACTCAAAATCAGAGGAAACCAACAAGTATTTATGGGATACCTTTTCCTTTTAATGTTTTATTTTATACACACACACACACACACACACACACACACACACACACACACATACACAATTTTTTTAAGTAGGCTCCACAGCCGACGTGGGGCCTGAACTCACATCCCTGATATCAAGAGTGACATGGTCTACTGAGCCAGACAGGTACCCCTTGGATACCTCTGGATAAGGCAAACTTAAAGATTCAAAAAGTTCCTATTATGTATTACCTTGCAATCTAACTTGAGATATAGACACCACCTCTTGCAAAAAAAAAAAAATTATATATATAAACAATGTAAGAGACAGACAACAGATCAATAGAACAATATTAAAAAGCTGTACGTTTTCTCTTTATGTTTTAGCCTCAATTAAGTATAACTCTTGCTCATTTAATTTCTGCCTCCCTTTAGCATGCATACCTGTTCCTTTCCATGCTATGCCTTTCAACTAGTCACTTCTACTTGTTATAATTTTATTTGTTATAAAACGGACAAATAATTAGAAAGAATGAATGCACGTATGAATGTGGTAACTTCCTATTGCTCTGTCCAGGCAAATAATGGGTCATTTTCCACCTATCTTCACTCTTAGACTATTGCTTCCATACTCCCAAATGTGAAAATAAATGGACTTTTGACAAAGAAATAAATTATAAAATTAAATTCTTGATTCATAATTATCTGCTTTGTTTCTATAACTTCATTTCCAAAATGGTTTTCTTTTTCTATTATTGATATCTATTTATAAAAAGTAATTACCTTCACAAATTCCATAGCAAAGAATTTTTTGTATTCCATCTCCATAAAAAAACTGCTGAAGATCAATTCATGAAGAATCTTACGGGCACCTACAGATCATTTTGTGGGAAAGTGGAAGAGTATCACAAAGGCCAAAAAAAAAAAAAAAATTCCAGCTATTAGAAGTGGCAGAATATTATAAAAATATTTCACATATTAATAGACCTCAAGGACTCAAATATGAGTAGCATTTAAGCCATTAATAATTAATAGCTAGAATTTAAAATACATACATATATGCCTTTTCCCTCTCTTTCTGCCCCTCCACTTTGCCTTACTTCACTCTATCTTGTCCAAGATTTCTCCATTCCTTTTTATTCTATTTTATTCAAAATTACTCTTACTCTGTGTCTTCCCTTTTCCATTCCCTTTAGCTTTTTACCTCATTTTTTTTTTGTCCTGCATTTGGATTTTTAAAATAAAAATTAACATAGCTTTAATAATGGCACTACTACATGAATATATACGTACTCTTTTTTACTGGCCCTGACTAAACGAAAAGACATTATAATTAAAAGACAGTTTCCCTAGGTTTTAACACAGAAGAAAACATATTGACTAGTTAATTTTTTCTTAAAGTACAGTATCTTATCAATCAAGATCACTGATTTAATAAAAAAGATTATAGCATCACTTTAAGGTCATGTTTCATGGCAAGCAGCATAAGCAAATATCTACCTACCTTTATAAAGCTTTGCATCCCAAAGCATTAACCTGCTTATGAGACAGGGATTCTCAGAGCCAGGTTCTTCTCTAAGACATGCTTGGCAAAATATCTGTCTAAAGTCACCTACAAACAAAAGAAGTCAGATAACTTTTATTCTCACAATATTCCTCCCAAAAGTATGTTTCCTACAATAACATGTGAAAAAATTAACACTACCTTCTTAGTTTGATATCAAGAGTAATTCTGCCAATATTAAAGAATCAAAAGCCAAGAAAATATTATTTATAGCATTTGAGATGCAATTCTGAAAATTAATCAAAATGTAGAAACCAAAATTTAAAAGAAACTTTGTTGTATACTCAATAACATTTTCAAATTCGTAGCTATTTCAAAAAACAGTATTTAATGAGAAATAAGAAAACTAGGCAATATGCTTACTTGAATAGCTCATAATTTTGTTCATCCAGGAGCCAAGACGCAAAGCAAATTTCTGATGAGCCATAACCTCAGAGTGTAATACTTCTACATGAAGTGGATGTTGAGAGACATTTTCGGAATGACTCTGCAAATGAAAGAAATATTAAAAATAAAACACTAGTTTTAAATTTTGTTTTAACTAGGTAATCTATTCTTCAAAAAAAATCTTACGTAACACTTAGAGCTTCAAATGTCTGGGTCTAACTGGCCCAATCCCACCTTTACTTAGGATGCCAAACCACTTCAACAATGTAATTGTTCTACTTCAGCTCTTGTAATGTGAATTCCTCTTACAATTCTCCTTCATCCCTAATTCAGAAAATTACCTTTATATCTTCCTTTGCTTCCTGACAAGCAGCAAAAGCACCTGCTTTGACAGCCCGACGACCCTAATTATAAACAAACACGAGAATTAAGAAGTAGAATGACAATCCTGATCAATAAGTAATATGTAGTCCAAAGGCCTACTAAGCTCTTAATTACTGATTTGTCAACTGCCTAAAAGTCATAATATGGGCAATACCTGGAAGATAAAAATGTTTAACACCTTTATGAAGCTTCAGAACTTTTGATACTGCTAGTAGAGAATATACTTGAGGATACTGGATTTTCTGCTTGGCAAGAATGTCAGCCCTTCACTTGCTAAAGTGTATTCTATTTTTCTTTCTTTTTTTTTTAAAGATTTATTTATTGATTGATTTGACAGAGAGAGACACAATAAAAGTGGGAACACAAGCAAGGGGAGTAGGAGAGGGAGAAGCAGGCTTCCGACCGAGCAGGGAGCCCGATGTGGGGCTTGATCCCAGGATCCTGGGATCATGACCTGAGCTGAAGGCAGACACTTAACCACTGAGCCACCCAGAGGCCTCAAGTGCACTCTTATTTCTATTCAATAATAATAATTTACGCTTTTACTAAACTCCTGGTATATGTTTTAAATACTTTTCATGCAGGCACCTGGGTGTTTCCGTCAGTTACCCCTCTGGTTTTGGCTCAGTTAATGATCCCAGGATCCTGGGATCAAGTCCCGAGTCAGGCTCTCTGTTCGGGTGGACCTGCTTCTCCCCGTCCCTCTGCCTGCCGCTCTCCCTGCTTGTGCTCTCCCGCCCTCTCTCTCTGTCAAATAAATAAGATCTTTAAAAAATAAGTAAGTAAATACTTGCCATGAATGAAATTTATAAGTTCCTCAACATGTGTTTCACCACACACTTGGCATCCACTAGTGGATGACAGGTGTGACCAGGATTTTGATTCCTCAAGCCCTAGGGCCACTACACTGATTACTAATGCCATGCTGCTTCTTCCACTGTATTACACTCCTCTCAAGGACAGGGATTAAGTTAATATTCCCTCTGTATACCTGAGGAACACAGTTTGCTTTGGACAGATATTTTTTAAAAAGCTGAACCACAAAAGTAGCTGTAACAAATAATGTTAAAAATGTCTAAATTAATGCATTTATTCATATACTCAATAATTATAGAATGCTATTTTAATAATTACAGAAACAGACTAAAGCTGACATTCTTAACTACTTTTTACCAAATATATTCAGTAACTTTCTAATTATTTAGAATAAAAGAAGAAAGCTAATAGTTTATCTACAATTATGATATACAGAAAAATTAAGTTTAACCAATTAACCTAGGATATAAGGAATAAGAGAATGATTGTTCCTAACACATTATATTACTAAAGAGCACTTGGCAAGGGCTCAGTCAACACCTGACTCCCAGGAAGCTGATGTAAAGGAGTACAAGAATTCAAACGAAGCTCACAAACCTCTTTGTCTATGGCAGTGGTGTGCAACTGGGCCTCTGCGAGCTCACAGTCAAGAGCTCTTTGTAGACTGTATATGACATGGTCATATGAATGGTGTTCATCATTGAAAAGGACACAATAGTATCTTTCATTTTTCTCCCTGTTAAAAAAAATATATATTCAGATCTGAAACAAATAAAGGAAAATGTAAAAAATAGACTAAAATAATATATAACATCTGTACCAAGGCACCACCATGTAGTTTCTTACGAACGACAAAGTACCACAGCAATACTGATAAAGGAAGTTGTTTTAAGTATTATAGTGCCATGAAACTTGAAAAACCCTCATAAAAGTATTACCATTTCATTTTTTTATTACCTCTCAACGTAAATTATTACTTTAGTGGCAATGTTTGTTTTAAAGATTTTATTTATTTGGCAGAGAAAGGAAGGAAAAGAACACAAGCAGGGAGAGTGGCAGGTAGAAGGAGAACCAGGCTCCCTGCTGAGCAAGGAGCCCAATGTGGAACTTGATCCCAGGACCCTGGGATCATAACCTGAACCAAAGCAGACGCTTAACCAACTGAGCCACCCAGGCGTCCCTGGCAATATGTTTTTAACACTACTCTTAACTCTTGCTAATCTCTTACTGTGCAAAGGGAGACAACCCTGGGCTCAGGACCTTTAGGTAGGCAATGATAAATGGTAAGATTTTATTAACACTTAGTTTTTATTGAGTCTATTTTTGCTTTTACTTTCTACTTACTTGAAGTGATACTGGTTTTATAGAACATTTAAGTTTAACAAAAAAAGGTGTATAGATTGAAAGTGCTAGCACCATCATGTGACTGAGGGACCTTAGGCTACTTACGTTTTCAATCTTGCTAAGATGACAGTGCCTCTTCCATCTTTAAAAAGAGCATAATATCTACATTCAAGAATTACGGTATGAAGATCTTGTAAGAAATGTGAAAACAGTTGTCATGGGCTACACAAATGTCAGATGTTATTATCAGTTTTAAACAGTTTACAATATGCTTTTATAATATACTCAATCCATCTCATAATTTTAAGAGGCAGATTTTCTCAGGCCTCTTAAAGCTTAGGAAACGGGGTTTACAATATGCTTTACAATATGCTTTTATAATATACTCAATCCATCTCATAATTTTTAGAGGCAGATTTTCTCAGGCCTCTTAGAGCTCAGGAAACAGAGGTGCCTGGCTGGCTCGGTTGGTAGAGCATCTGGCTCTTGATCTTGGAGTCAAGAGTTCAAGCACCACGTTGAGGGTAGCGCTTACTTTAAAAAAACCAAAGAACAAAAAAGTTCTCTATGGTCACAATGCCAATAAGCAGTTAGAAGGCCTCATACTCAGATCTATGAATCTGAAATCTGGTGCTGCTATATATACACTCAAACTCAAGCAACTCTCCCTTTTCAGGCAGGCAGATTGCTAGTATCATGTTTACCGACACAAAGTTTCTTAAAAAGTTTAAATGACATTATCACATATCTGAAATTAAAGCATTTGTGGATGCAATCCCTGATGACCTTTATTTCCTCAAGCAGTTTATTGCCCACCAAGAGTCAAAACAGTATATTTAATGTCTTTATAAATTAAAATTTTTAATTCTCTCTCCTCCTAAAAATAAAACAAAAACCCCCTGTAAACTCAAAGAACAAGGGTATTTAAATTTGCGATGCAATTTTGTGAAATTCCTAATGTTACAGAGATAGAAAAAATTCCCACAAGACCCAAATTATATCTTCATATCAGATCTGGAATTCTCTTGTACGTTTCTAAGAGCAAATACTGTCATGGAAAGACTTATGGCTATTAGAAATTGTTGGGTTTTGGTTTTAAAATGTTAAATCCCCACAACTAGTAGGGAAATAACCCTAGGTATCAAAGCACACAGGAAAGGGCTGTTCCCCTTTTCCTTATTCCCCTCACAAACCTCTTGGGGAATCTGGAGGCTGGTCCAGGACAGGATCAAACAGGGCAATTTACTCCTCTACTGGGATGAGTAGCTGCTAGGTCCTTATAAATTATTTAAAATAAGACCCCCAGCCTAAATAATGAAAGAAAGGTCTTTGTCCCCGCCATGGCTGAGCTCATCCAGAAGAAGCTATGCTACAGGGAAAAGGGGTGAAATATAAGCAACTACAGAAGGACTTGGTAAATCTATGTCAGGACAGCGGAAGCTTGAGGCACAGAAAGTAATATCGTGATGGAGGAGCTGGCCCTGCTAGATGGGTCCAACGTGGTCTTTAAACTTCTGGGTCTTGTGCTGGTCAAAAAGGAGCTGGGAGAGGCTCAGGCCACAGTGGGGAAGAGGCTGGACTGTATCACAGCTGAAATTCAGTGATATGAGTCCCAGCTCCAGGACCTCGAAGGGCAGTCGGAGCAACAGAGGGCGACCTGGCTCAGCTGCAGCAGGAGTTCCAGTGGGCACAGGCAACCAAGGCAGGAGCTTCAGGGAAGGCCTGACCCTCTGGTGAGGGAGGGGGAGGGGAGGGAATGAGGCAGCTCTAGGGCTATACTGTAGCTAATAAAATGTGAAAACACCAGACTGTTTTCTGACCAAAAAAAAAAAACCAACCCAAAAAACAAAACAAAAAACCAAAATGCTCTTTCTTAAAAGTCAGAAGCTCCTGTTTAGGGTCTTGTTTTGGCTTACCTTCTGTTTAGTGCCTACACAGAGCATCTCATATAAATGGACATTTTGGAAGTATTCCCAAAAGATAATTCTCTACAAAATTTTCACAATGCTGATAAATTAAAAGCAGTACAACATAAACATTTTCCCAACATTTATTTTGCAATATAAATAACCGTTGTTAAAACTTCTCCCCTTTGAAAACTGTCCCCACCTTATCTGGAGTTCGGGAGGCAGTTCTTTTTCCTCTTCCCATATAGTCATTTCTACAATGTATTTTATCACTGAAGGGAATATTTTCCGGGCTTGGGCAATTACCTCTTCATTCAATGGACAACGTAAATTCTGTAAGAAAGTATAGAAAAAATATAACTACCAACATTGTATACAAATAAATGGATGAGAAAAATGTTACTAATTTTTAATTATTTTAATGACTTCATTACACCATCCTTCAGGAACAAATTCAAGTTGAGCTCAAGAGGTTGCTATTCACATCAATTTAGCTTAATTCCTTGTGGCCAAGTTGGTGCTACACATAGAAAGGAAAGGAGACAGAAACAGAGTCCCCTTTTTAGTGATGCTCTCCCTTATGAATGTTCTCTGCCTTTCTGAGTAGCCTAATTATGGTGATATCAGAGAACATTTGGTTATCCCCTACAGCTTACAAAAAACTTTTCCGTTATTTCAACTGATCCTCAAGCCCACTCCATAAGAAAGGGAGAGAATTAGTGACATTTTTTAAAAAGACTTTATTTATTTATTTGAGAAAGAGAGAGAACAAGCAAGGGGGAGGGGCAGAGGAAGAAGGCCAAGCAGACTCCCTGCTGAGCGGGGAGCCCAATTTGGGCTCCATCCCAGGACCCTGAGATCATGACCTGAGCTGAAGGCAGATGCTTAGCTGACTGAGCCACCCAGGTACCAGAGAATTAGTGACATTTTAAGGATAAGGAACCCATCCAAGGTAAAAGAGCCTATAAATAGCAGAAAATGACTAAAACCTGAGTCTTTGGATACCACAAAAAACAATGTTCTCTTTATTACAGACCGCTACCTCCTTAACAAAAGGCTTGTTGAAACCAATCAGCTAAAAAAAATGCATTCAAATACTTTTGATTTTGATACAAATCAAAACCACAATGAGACACTCCCTCACACCTGTTATAGTTACTATAATAAAAGAGACATAATAACAAGTTCTAGCCAGGATGTAGAGAAATTTGAACCTTTAACATTGCTGGTGGAAATATAAAATGGTGCAGCCAATTTGGAAAACAGCCTGACAGATGCTCAAAATATTTAGCATAGTTAAAAAACCCAGAAATTCTACTCCTACATATCTTTCCAAAATAAATGAAAACATGTCTGCAACAAAAACATATACACAAATATGCATACCTGCATTATTTATAATAGCCAAAAAGTGGAAACAACCCCAATGTCTATCAACTGATGAATGGATAAATAAAATTTGTGAATATTTAGCCAATAGAATATTACTTGGCCATAAAAACATAATATTACTTGTACCAAAAAGTACATAGTCCAACATGGATGAATCCTGAAAACATTATGGTGAAAAAAGCCAATCATAAAAGACCACATACTATATGATCCCATTTATATAAAATGTCTACCATAGGCATATGTAGAGGGACAGAAAGTAAAACAGTGATTGCCTAAGGCTAGGGAGTTTATAAGAAATGGAGAGTGACTGCTGATGGAAACAGGGTTTCTTTTGAGGGTGATGAAAATGTTTCATAACTGAGGTGATGAACAACTCTGTGAATACACCAAAAAGTGCTGAATTGTACACTTTAAGCAGGAGAATTTTTTAATATGGTATGCAAGTTACGTCTCAGTAAGCTGTTTAAACAAAAGAAGAAATGGGAAAAGGAGCTCTTGAAGACAAAAAAAAATCCAGTAGTAATTCAATATAAGATTTTAATATTAAATTTCAATTTTTACCTTCTCTTCAACATATCACCTTCAGAAGCATTTACTAGAGAGAGATACAGAGTGCCAAAGTACTAAGGCTGACACTGGTCCACCATGTTCCTATTTTATACACACACACACACACACACACACACACACACACATATATATATATATATATATTAGCTCAATATAGCATTTTGAATTCTTCGAAAAAATAGTCTGAGGTGAAGAGTTAAAAGAATCAACTCATTACTTCCATACCATATCAATCAGAGGTAAGTCCTTTAGAAGAGAACTTGGTAAGTATATAAGAAATTTTCAAGCAAAGCATCTAAAGCTTAGAAAATAAGGTCAGTGACAGGAAACAAAAGGGCTATAATCTAAACAGAAAAAAAGAACTTAAAAATTAACCCAGAAATGTACTGCAGGACTAGAGAGAAACTGCTTTTATATATACTGGAAAGAGGCCTCTCTTTGAAAGACATTGCCAAAAGCTGGATGATTGGCTGATTAGTACCAGCCAGACTGGATTACACTCGGTAAATCCCCATTATGACTATCACAATGCCACACACCTGGTAGAGTATGGCTTTCACATTCATCAAAGCAAAGATGAAACAAAATCCTATGTACACAGGACTGTTTGTGTTGAGTGAATTGATTAGTTTTATGCTAGCAATAGGTGCCCCTCCCTTACCTCCAGATAATGAGTCAGTTCCAGAATATTCAGATTTTCTTTTACATAAGCCTGAATGACCAATCACCTTTTGAATCAAATTCTAAATCCAAGATGAGCTTAGTTCAGTATGAAATTCAGTGTTCTGAGGCCATTGTGATTCAGGAAACCCCAAAGGGACTGGAAATCCATGAGGCAGACGGAAGGAAGCTAGCTAGTTTTGTAAACTCAATGAGTAAACTTAACTCTTAGGGATTCTTCGGGTACTTAAAACACAAAGACAGTTTTTGCAGAATGACTAGTTATGGAATGAAGAGGTTATAAAAACCAAGCCACAAATTACTCTCTATGTGCCAAAATATTTCAGTACCCTTTCAAAAATATTGGAGGAGGAAAAGTGAAATAATCAGAATTAAAAGCGCTCATTAAACAAAACAAAAATGAGAGAAAATTTGAAAGGGTTAAGCTGGTATTCCAGATAATGGACATTTGGTAATATTTAATCAAGTAACGGGCACCTGATAAATATTTGTCAAATGAAGGAATAGCTATCTGAGATTAGGACAAGTAAATTAGAGAGAAGAAGCAATCTAAAAAACAAATGCTGAATAATAAAGTAAATGGGGGAAAAGGCTAACAGTTGGTGAATGGGTAAGAAGTATGTGAATATTCTTTTAATTTTTAAAGAAGATTTTAGTTATTTTCTTGTCAGAGAGAGAGAGAGAAAGAGAGAGAGGAAGCACAAGCGGGGGGAGGGGGGAGGAGCAGAAGAAGCAGACACCTCACTGAGCAGGGAGCCTAATGTGGGACCATATCCCGGGACCCCAGGAACATGACCTGAGCCATGACTTAACCAACTGAGCCACCCAGGCATCCCAAGTATATGAATCTTCTTTTTACTATTTCGATATTTGCAGCTTTTCAGAAATTTGAAATTACTTCTAAATTCAAGATTTTAAAAAATGTGCTGGAACCCAGAATCTAAAGATCTGAATTATAGGTCCAACTTTGCCACTGACTAAACAATACAAACCTGAGCAAGTCACTTAACTTTACTGAGTCTCTGTTTTATTAAAATGGAGCTACTATATCTACCTGACAAAGTAGTAATGAGGATAAAATGATATAATTTGTGTGAAAGATCTCCATTAATTTAAAACATACCAGTCAATTCTTAAACATTACTAGTATCAAGTAAGAATGGTAATGGGAAAAAAGCAGTAGGAGCTGTAATACTAATACTAATGATGACAGCTAACATTTACTGGGACCCTTAGAATATGCCAGGCATATTCTAGGGCTAAGAACTTTGCATGTATTATCTCATTTAATCCTCACAGCCATGTGAGGCAGATGGTATTATATCCAGTTTAAAGATAAACTGAAAGGGAGAAACATTCAATAACTGCCAAGGTCACAGAGCTATCAGTGGTGTTATAAAGCAAACCAAGGACATCTGTTGTAGAGCCCATACTGTTGTGCTCTAGAGAAGACAATACATTTTACCTCTTCAAATATAATTCCATTTCTTTCCATTCTGACTTTTGTAAAATAGAGTATACTACACACGAGTGGTCATATAGCACAAATATACAGAACCAAGGGTTTTTTAATGATAGATAATTATCCTTTATGACACACTGCAATGTTTTTTCCAGTCTGTCATTTAATCTCATGACAAAGTTTTTGCTATGAAGAGGTTAATAATTTTGTTCTGTTTTGTTTTGTTTTCATTTTATTTTTTCTTTTCTTTTTTTTTAAATTTTTTTATTAACATATAATGTATTATTTACCCCAGGGTACATGTCTGTGAATCATCAGGCTTACACGTTTCACAGCATTTGCCATAGCACATACCCTCCCCAATGTCCATATCCCTACCCCCCCCCCCCCCGACCTCCCAGCAACCCTTAGTTTGTTTCATGAGTTTAGGATTCTCTTATGGTTTGTCTCCTTGGTTAATAATTTTTGCAAAGGCAAATTTATCAATCTTTTCCTTCCTATGACTTCTGAATTAAAAAAAAAATCTTCAAAAGGCCCAACCTACATCAAGATTATTTTTAAAAATTCACTCATATTTCCCTTTAACAAGTTTATAATTTCTTTTCTAAATAAAAGCTTTTAAAAATCATTGATATTTCTGGAATTTATCTGATCAAGCTTTATATTTTTTTCCCCCTCAAAGGGGTAGCCAGTTACACACTACCACCAACCTTAAGTGCTATCTTTACTACCAATTTGGATTTAGAGTCTCTTTTCTGTTCCATTCTTTGCTGTGTATTCCTATAGCTAGAGTCACAGTATTTGGATTAGTAGAGCTCTTTAATACATTTAAATCTGTTAGACCTACTTACACTCGTAATTCTTTATTTCAGCTTTTCCTGACAATTCTCACAGATTATTTTTCCAGAAGAACTTTTGATTACTTTGTCAAGTTCTAAAAGAATATTTGGCTGTTATTCTGGTTGGGAATATACTGATTTTGTGGATTAACTCTAGGAAAAAATTTAATATTGATTTTTTTTGGTAATACTGAATCTCCTAATCCAAGAATGAAGTGTATCTCTTGATTTTTTTTTCTTTCATACCTATCAGAGTATACTTTTCAAGTTTCTTAAAATAGAGCTGGCAAATTAATTTTTTCCCATTATTATATTTTTCTCATGCTATAGTGAATGAGATATTCTCTTCCATTACATTAAAAAAATAATAATAATCTCTATACCCAACATGGGGCTTGAACTCACAACCCCAAGATCAAGAGTCATCTGCTCCACTGACTGAGCCAGGCAAGCATCCCTCTTCCATTACATTTTCTTTTTTTTCCCAAGATTTCTTTATTTTAGAGAGAGAGAGAGAGAGAGAGTGCGTGTGTGTGTGCATGAGCAGGAGGGGTAGGGAGAGGGTTAGAGAATCTGAAGCAGATTTCACACTGAGAACAGAGCCCAACATGGGACTCGATCTTAAGACCCTGAGATCATGACCTAAGCCTAAACCAAGACTTGGATGCTTAGCCAACTGTACCACCCAGGCCCCTCTTCCATTACATTTTCTAAAAGATATTATTGCTTGTAGGGCATTAAAGTAATATTTATTGAATACATTAAACAGAAAAACTAATAGTTTTTAATATGAGTTCTGTAACTGCCTAAACTCTAGTTTCCCTTTTTCAGTTAACATTTTTGGGTTTTCCAGGTATCATGATTTTTTAAAATAAGCTATTTTCCCAGAAAGTGCCAGGATTAATGGTTTCACAAGTGAATTCCAAGAGGAGTTCATTCCAGGAATGTAAGCATGATAGTGTTACATGATTGTTTTAAACTTGATTTCACCCACTAATGTTTTATTTAGTATTTCAGCATAATAATTATTAATAAAACTGATCTATACATTATTTTGTCAGATATGAGATCAATATAATGTTGGCTTTGTATAACAAATCTGGAAACTTTATCTTTTCCCCCTTCTATGCTTACAGACAGTTTCTATGTTTTTGTTATTTATTTGGTATTAAATTGAGTGATTTTTATTTTTAATCAGTAATTTTTTTTAAATATGGAAAAACAGGAAGATCAGTATAATAAATACTCTTTTACCTAAATTCATTAATTGTTATTTTTCCACATATGTATTTTTTGTTCAAGTATTTTAAACTAAAAATTAGTCATATATTACCCCTAAATACTTAACATGCATCTCTAAAAAATTAATTTTCTTACATACTTATACCATTATTTTATGTAGTAACATTAATAATTTTTAAATATTATCTGTCTTGATCATATTCAGTTTTCCTAATTCTTCCCAAAATATCTAGCATTTGGTTATTATGTCTAGGTCATTTACATCTAAATGAATCTCCCATCTCCACCTCCAGCCTTTTGTTCTTCATGACAGAAACCAGGCCATGTTTCCTATAAAAACTCCTACATTCTAGATTTACCTTGAAATGTCCTACATTTTATATTTAACTTCCTTGTGGTCTTCTTTATCATGTTCATGTCTCCCCTGTATTTCCTAAAAGTTAAACCTAAAGGTTTTACTAAGTTCGGGCTAAACACTTTTATCAAGATTATTTCATAAGTGGGGCCAAGTAGCTCAGTCAGTTAAGCATCCAACTCATGATTTCGGCACAGATCATGATTTCATGGGTCGTGATATGGAGCCCTGTGAAAGGCTCCATGCTCCATGGGGAGTCTGCTTGAGATTCTCTCTCCCTCTCCCTGTCCCTTACCTGATGTGAACCTGCGAAATCTCTCTTTCAAATCAATATTTAAAAAAAATATGTATTGCATAAGTGAAGCTCTAGGTACTTCAATTTTTTAACAGCTTAAGATGTAATTCACATACTATACAATTCATTCAAAATATACTATTTAATGGTTTTAGTTTATTTACAGATATTTGTAACTATCACCACATCAGTTTTAGACCAGTTTCATCACCTCAAAAAAACAGAAACAAAAAAACTCCTTAGTGATTTCTTTCTCCGCCACCCAATACTTCCATCCCCAGACCCAAGAACTACTAACCCATTTTCTGTCCCTTTAAATGTGCCTATTCCAGACATTTCATTTAAATGTATTCATAAATTGATGCAGAAGAAGCATTTGACAAAATTCAGCATCCGTTCCTGATTAAAACTCTTCAAAGTATAGGGATAGAAGGAACATTCCTCAACTTCATAAAATCTACCTATCAAAAGCCCACAGCAAATACCATTCTCAATGTGGAAAAGCTGACAGCCTTCCCTTTGCGATCAGGAGCATGACAAGGATGCCACTCTCACCACTCTTGTTCAACATATTGCTAGAAGTCCTAGCAACAGCAATCAGACAACAAAAAGAAATAAAAGGTATTCAAATTGGCAATGAAAAAGTCAAACTCTCTCTTTGCAGATGACATGATACTTTATATGGAAAACCCAAAAGACTCCACCCCCAAACTACTAGAACTCATACAGCAATTCAGTAATGTGGCAGAATACAATATCAATGCACAGAAATCAGTTGTTTTCCTATACACTAACAATGAAAATATGGAAAGGGAAATTAGAGAATTGATTCCATTTACTGTAGCACCAAGAACCATAAGATACCTGGGAATAAACCTAACCAAAGAGGTAAAGGATCTATACTCGAGGAACTATAGAACACTCATGAAAGAAATTGAAGAAGACACAAAAAGGTGGAAAAGCATCCCATGCCCATGGATCAGAAGAATAAACATTGGTAAAATGTTTATACTGCCCAGAGCAATCTATACTTTACTTTCAATGCCCTCCCGATCAAAATTCTACCAGCTTTTTTCAAAGGGCTGGAACAAACAATTCTAAAATTTGTATGGAACCAGAAAACACCCCAAATTGCGAAGGAAATGTTGAAAAAGAAAAACAAAGCTGGGGACATCACATTGCCTGATTTCAAGCTTTACTACGAAGCGGTGATCACCAAGACAGCATGGTACTGGCACAAAAACAGACACATAGACCAGTGGAACAGAATAGAGAGCCCAGAGATGGACCCACAACTCTATGGTCAAATAATCTTTGACAAAACAGGGAAAAATATCCAGTGGAAAAAAGACAGTCTCTCCAATAAATGGTGCTGGGAAAATGGAACAGCTATTTGTAGAAGAATGAAACTTGACCATTCTCTTAC